>CM070735.1:12874650-13474650 GCA_036346245.1 Bonia amplexicaulis | reverse complement strand
GATCTGACATAGGTGATGTGGTCTCCTGATTCTCAGGGCCCCAGAAAGCTCCCGGTTAATTACATCCACAGGATAAACTCGCATAACAACTCTGTTTAAGTTACACATTGGTCTTCACCTTCAGTCATTGCTTCACATTCTCCATGCATGTGATAAATAGTTCATGTAGATGCGGGCGTTGGCATGATCCATAGCCTTGTCGGTCCATGGGGCCATTTGTAGCGTAGCCTTTACATTGGCCATGCTCGCCCATGTCATTCGACCTTGCCGGTATCAAACGACACGTAGAGTTAAGGTGATTGAAAGCATGCATGGTTCACGTTAAGCTTAGTTGTTCTGACCATACAATAGCATAAAGATAGTAGATATAGTTGGGATAGTAAGTTAGTGTAGAAGAACACCAAGGTCGGGTGTCGATGCAGTCGAAAACGACCACCAGGGAGGACTCCTGTGCAGTCGAGGCATAGCTTCTACACGCATCACCACCTTTAATCTCCATATATTCCAGCATTAGCCCAACCACCTCACGTGACATCCTCAACTGTCTGGACCTCAAATCTCCATATCCTAGTCCCGATCCTCCTTGTCACCGACCGTGATCATCTCCATGCTCACCTGCACATGCAAGACCAAAGAAACATTTTCCTGCGCAAGTTCTTCACAACTTGACCGTTATCAGCACACACCTTTAACCAACCATCATCATCAACTAGGTCAACCACGACTACTCACATCATCACTCTCTAGAAATAAGTCTAAAATCACTCATTACGACCGCTAAAATTATCACTTTCCAAAACTTAGCCTCAGAAAACACATTACGACTGCTAGCTCAATGAGTACTTGAAAACCACAAGTACTCAAGTAATATTATCACTCCACTTAAAATACTCAGGAAAAACATCATCGCTACTGACCAGAGAACCAACAAGTACCGACAACCAAAAACTGATCATATACCGCAAGTTTCAGACAACCAATCGCAACACCCATGACTACCGATTTCCGACCATTGAGTACTAAGCGCTTCTGATACTGAGTACAATGACCACCTGACCACCATACACCAGCCAGTAATACCATTGGCCTCACACAAGTACTCAAAGTACTCGAAGATCACAAGAACTAAAGCACTCGTACCAACCTTGGAGTGTGCGAGTACCAACCGTGAAGCCAACGACAACCGATCACAAAGTCTTTGACTATAGCTCGCGTGGTCTACGACAACCGACCGAAAAACTGAAGACAACAAAAGCACATCGCGAAGTCTATGATTATCGATCATAGATAGTAAAGTTTACGACCATAAAAAAGTACTGTAGCTATGACCATGAAAAAGTAGTGTAGCTACGACCATAAAAAGTACTATAGCTATGACCATGAAAAAGTATTATAGCTATGACTACCTGCCGTGATCGAAACTGGACGTGGTCGTAAAGCCGTTCGATCTTTCGGTAGTACTCGAACACCGCCTAACGCATCTAGGCCACTCAGAAGCCGCCCGATGTGCCAATACTACTCGGACATCATCCGATGTATCTGGGCCACTCGAAAATCGTCCGATCCTCCAAAACTACTCGGACACCGTTCGATACTCCATTGCTACAAGATAGCCGTCAGATGCCACTTACCCGATCAGACTAATCCGAACCTCTTAGACGTAGAGCGTCGTCAGATACTCCATCACTACTCGATAGCAGTCGAATGCAAAACAGACTAGTCGATCGGCCCACTGAAAGCCTCCCAACTGAACGAAGCCATTCAGACTAGTCCGGAAGTACTTGAAGGTGATCAAAACCACTCGGAGTCAACCGAAAAACACTCGTACATGAGAAAAACCACTCGGACTCACAACCTTCGAATGTGATCGACTGAAACTTTCACAAACATAAATTCCAAATCAATCCAAATATAAACTATTCATCATCATCTTTAATCATGACCATCCACATGATCTAACATGTAGGTCAGGCGCTGCATGTCATGGCCATTGCCTAATGAAGGAGGCAGACCTAGACACTTTGAGCCTCTCCTGTGTTGATCGATGCTAGAGGGTGGAGTGTGAATGAGCTACTCAGTGGGCCTAGTGTGGCGTCCACCCTAAGGTCTCGCCGCATAGCCTGATCCTCGCTTGCCAGAAGTTGGCTTGTTATTATCATGTGCCATGGACAAATAATAAAAAGCTTACCTACGTGAGAGCAACCCAGCATCATGCATGGTGCGTAAGCATATAAGGAGGGCATGAAAGAAGTCTAAAATTGTAAATAACAACATGCGCATATAATCATTCAGGCACATGATTGCAGAATCACCCCATGTTATGGTTTTGCTGCTGAAGATAGACGTAGAATCAACCCCGAACAAAAACATCAAGGCAAAAAGAAAGAGTATTGAGAGATCTGAGAGACGTACTAAGGAGTTTTCACATGCATATACGGGCCCATTAGGCTTTAGTAGCATACAATATTAGATTTTTCTTGTTATGTTTACACTTCTTTGTTTAATCTAATGTAGTTGCATAAAAATGCATACAACACCCCTATTCAAGATGACACCATCGAGGCAAAGCGAAGCCTAGCCAAGGTGAAACCATCGAGGCCGAGTGAACTACGTGAGGCTAAGCCATCGAGGTGTGTTGAGGCTCATCGAGGTGAATCCATCAAGCTAGAGAGAGCTACTAGTCAAGGTGGTGCCATCAAAAAACGTGATGTTCGGCCGAGGCAAAGCCATTGATGCCGAGTTGAACCATGTTGAGGCTAAGCCATCGTGGCGTGTTGGAGCTCGCCAAGGTGAATCCATCGCATTAGGAGGAGCCCCTAGTCGAGGAGGTACCATCGAAGTGTGGCAATGTTCAACTGAGGCAAAGCCGTCGAGGCCACGTTGAACCACATTGAGGCGTGTTGGAGCTCGCCAAGGTGAATCCATTAAAGGATCGCGAGTAGGCTACGAGAGCAGAAAACAAAATTTTTCTACCGCGCACACAAGAACATCATGCTTAAGGAGGGATCATGGATCGTTACCACTAGACGCGCAGCAGCAGCGGAAGAAGAGTTGAGAAGCCGATCCAACCACGCGTCAAGTAGTAGTGGAAGTAGTCGATCGTCCCGAACCGATCGTCTCCTCCACGCGATCAACCACACCACGAGCGGATCCAATCAGTAGGTTGTTGATGCCGATCAACGCCGCAACGCAGCGCCCCACCGGTATCCACACGTCCGGCTGGAACGCCGATCGCGAGTGTACCAAAGACTCATGAGCGGCTAGGGTTTGGCTCGGAGGTGGCGGCTACGGATTAGCTCGGGATTATCGGTGCGTTCCTCACCCCTCGCCTCCATATATATAGACCTCCTCACTTGGGCCTCGTGGACCGAGGCCCAATAGGAGTCTATCCGGATCTCTATCCGAATTGAGCCCATATCCGAATCACATTCGAATTAGTGTTCCAACCCGTTAAGTGTGCGACACAGCAGGTTCACGTATACTTGGTCGCGACCCGAAACACCTTCCGGTCACCACATTAATAGCGGCCTCTAGCAAGACATATTAACCCCAAAGTATACGTAAAGATCATATCTACCGAACACGTAATGTTCTCATGTACTAATCCCTTTGCCTCACGATATAGATTAAGCTCAAGGCGAGACCTGTGTCATCCTCTTAATAGCTCAATCACTCTCTCGATTCCGTGATGGATTATAAACTCGTGATTGACTCCTCAATCACCTTGGCATGGCCATGCACTTTCATAATCCATTACATCGAGGGGCCCGAGATATCTCTCCCATAAGGAGGGCAAATTCTATCTTGATCATTCACATCCCACTACATGTTTCATGGCAAACCCAAAGACTACTTTTATGACTACCCGATTACGGAGTAGTGTTTAGTAGTCCCAAAGTAGCTACTACGCATGTCGGGAACCATGATGATCTCAAGTCTAAGGATTCCACATAAACACTACTTGAGACCAACCGATGACACTTGGAATCTCTGCGGTGTCTCATGGCGGGTCTATCCAACATATGTTCACTAACACATGTCCATATTATTGATTTGGTATCTCCATACCATGATCCATGAGACATGATCATCAATCAATACATATCTCGATCTTTGAATCATATTTGTTCCTCATATGAAATATAATCGGGATCATTTAGAAATAGCAACGTTTTGGCATTAAGAGTCTCATGAATAAGTCACATACTCATTGATCAATAATGATAATGTCTATTTCAAGGAACAAAGCAATGTATCATAAACATAGTATGTGATATATTCAACATCTCCATGTTGCCTCTAGGGCATATCACCAGATCTCCCACTTGCACTAGAGTCAACCATGTAGGTATCTAATACCCATTGCCCTAGTGTGAGCCTCATGCTTTGGTCGGGAAGCGGCTTTGTCAACGGATCGCAATGTTCAAATCCGTGTGTACTTTGCATATCTTAACATCGCCTCTCCACAATCTCGCGGATGAGATGAAATCGCCGTAGAATATGCTTGGACTTCTGGTGCGATCTAGGCTCCTTGGCTTGCGCAATGGCTCCACTGTTGTCACAGTAGAGGTCCATTGGGTGGAGGCACTAGCCATCACACCAAGCTCGAAACAAATTTCTTGATCCAAACGACCTCTTTAGCGACTTGAAGCCGCTATGTACTCGGCCTACATTGTAGAATCAACAAGCGTCTCTGCTTGGAACTCTTCCACCACCGCACCGCCATTCAAAGGCGAACACAAACCCGATTGCGATCTAAAATCATCTTTGTCGGTTTGGAAGCTAGCATCGGTGTATCCATTTACAACGAGCTCTTCCTCACCCCATAGACGAGGAACACATCTTTAGTTCTTCTCAAGTACTTCAAGATGTTCTTTACGGTAATCCAGTGACTTTCACCTGGATCTGACTGGTATCTACTCGTAGCACTTAAAGCATACGAGACATCCGGACGTGTACAAAGCATGGCATACATAATGGATCCAATAGTGAAGCATATGAAATCGCATTCATTTTATCCGCTCATCGGTGTACTAGGACCGATTCTTGCTAAGATTTATACCATGTGACATAGGTAGGAAGCCTTTCTTGGAATCCTGCATGTTGAACCTTTTCAACACCTTGTCAATGTACGTATCTTGGCTTAATCCAATCGACCTTTTGATCTATCTCTATAGATCTTGATGCCCAGAATATGTCGCATCTCCTAAGTCTTTCATAGAGAAACTACTTTTCAATGAAGACTTAATGATTCGACATAGGAATGTCATTTCCGATCAATAATATGTCATCCACATATAAGACCGAAACACGAGTGCGCCCCACTAGCCTTTTGTAAACACAAGGCTCTTCTTCGTTCTTGATGAAACCAAACCCTTTGATTACTTCATCAAAGCGAATGTTCCAACTCCGAGATGCTCGCTTTAATCCATAAATGGATCTTTGCAGCTTTCATATCTTTCTAGGCGATTGCGGATCGACAAAACACGTGGGCTGTGTCATGTACACATCCTCACTCGATTTCCATTAAGGAAAGCTGTTTTGACATCCATTTGCCATATTTCATAGTCAAAATAAGCGACAATCGCTAGAATGATCCGAATAGACTTTAGCATTGCGACGGGCGAAAAAGTTTCATCATAATCAACACCTTGAATTTGTTTGAAACCTTTGGCCACCAATCGCGCTTTATAGATGTGAACATTTCCATCTATGTCTATCTTTTTCTTGAAAACCCATTTGCACTCAATGGTTTTAACACCATCGTGGATCAACCAAGTTCCAAACTTGATTCTTGTGCATGGATTCAATTTCGGATCTCATGGCTTCAAGCCATTTCTCGAGTCTGGTCCCACCATCGCTTCTTCATAGGTCTTAGGTTCATCGTTGTCTAACAACAATATATCCCGTTGTTGAGTAGTCAAGAACATGTACCTCTCGGTACACGACGTGACCTCTCGACCTACGTGGTGCGGTGTGTCCTAGCAGGTTCTTCAACAGTTTGTTCATCTGTTGTGGTTCTGTAGGAGCTGAAACGTTTTCAGGTGTTTCTCGAATTTCTTCAAGTTGCACCATGCTCCCACTATCCCTTCTTGAGAGAAACTCTTTCTCTAAGAAGACACCATGCCGGGCGACAAACACTTTGCCTTCTTCTTGATTATAGAAGTAATATCCTTTTGTTTCCTTAGGATACCCGATAAAGAAGCATTTATCGGTTGGGGTGAGCTTATCGGTTGTAAGCGTTTTACATAAGTCTCACATCCCCAAATCTTAAGAAAAGACAAGCTAGGACGTTGTCTGTCCACATCTCATATGGTGTCTTTTCTACGATTTTGATGGAACTCGTTTAGTGTGAAAGCGGTACGTTTCAAGAGCGTACCCCAAAAGACAACGGAAGATCATGTGGCTCATCATGGAGCGCACCATATCTAATAAGGTGCGATTTCTCCGTTCAGATACCCCATTCCATTGAGGTGTTCCGGGCGGAGTCAATTGTGGAACAATTCCACAATCCTTCAGATGATTACCAAACTCATGGCTCAAATACTCGCCTCCACGATCAGATCGTAGAAACTTGATTGTCTTGCCTAAATGATTTTGCACTTCATTTTGGAATTCTTTGAACTTTTCAAAGGATTGAGACTTATCTTCATCGGTAGATATATCCATATCTACTAAAGTCATCTGTAAAAGTTATGAATCTCGAAAACCACCTCATTTGTTGAGCTCATTGGTCCACATACATCGAGAATGTACGAGTGCCAATAAGTCACTTGCCCGTTCACCTTGACCGGTGAAAGGTGCTTTTGTCATCTTGCCAAGTAAACAAGATTCGCATGTCTCAAATGATTCAAAATCAAATGAGTGCGAGAATACCATCTCTATGGAGCTTCTCCATGCGTTTCTCATTTATGTGGCCTAGCGGCGGTGCCAAATAAGCGTGGGATTCAAATCATTCGATCGTTGCCTCTTTGTATTAATGTTATAGACCGATGACTCTTCAAGAGTAAGAACATATAACCTATTCACCAATGGAGTGTGACAATAGAACATATCTTTGAAATAAAGAGAACAACCATTGTTCACAGATCTAAAGTCATAACCTTACGCTTGTAAACATGAAGCGAAATAATGTTCTTGGAAAGAGATGGAACACAATAACAATTATTCAATTCCAAAACTAATCACGAAGGTAAAGACAATGGCATGGTGCCAACAGCCACCATGACAACTTTGCTCCATTGCCAGCGAAGATCCACTTCGCTCCTCCTCAAACTTCTACTTCTTCTTAGCCCTGCAACGATTTGCAAATGTGAGCAACCGATCCGTTATCAAATACCCAAGAATCGGTAGATGAAGTAGCAAGATTGATTTCTATAACATTTATACCGGAGCGGAAGTCGTACTTCCTTCTTTTCTCAAGATCCTCCAAGTACTTTGGGCGGTTCCTTTTCCAATGTCACGATTGCTTCTGATGGTAGCAATCGCATCGAGAGAGGCCCTTCTTGACTTGCTTGGCCTTAGAACCGCTCGCGATCTCATCGGAGCTAACTTTCTTTGACCGCGCCTTTCTTTACATAGGGCTTGCCCTTGCCTTTCTGCATCATCATCACATGATGGCTGCTTTTCTTAATGCTTTCCTCGGTGATTTTAGCATCCCATGCAACTCAACCAAGGTCTTGTCCATGTTGTTCATGTGATAGTTCAGAATGAATGGCTCAAAGCTCGAGGGGAGCGACTGAAGAATCACATCAGTAGCCAACTCTTGGCTAAGGGAAAACCAAGCTTTCCGGACTCTCAATGTAGCCAATCATCTTAATCACATGAGGGTGACGGATTCCTTACGCAAGCTTTGCGCAAACAAGGACTTTGAAGTGTTGAACCTCTCACCCTTGCTTGGTTCTCAAACATACCACGCAACCCCACAATGATATTGTAGGCATCTGTGTTCTCATATTGCTTACAAGCTCGAGAGGACATTGTGGCAAGCATGAGACGACTCACATCAAGGTAATCATTCGTTTGCTTCTCATAAGCTTTCCGTGCAGCCACAGTAGCATTATCAGGCAAGTCATCAGGATAAGGAGACTCAAGGACATGCTCCTTGCGCTCTTGCTTGAGAACAATTCTCGGTTGCGATACCAATCCAAAAGTTCGTTCCATTGAGTTTTCTTTCTCAAGAATAGATCGCAAATTAAAAGAAGCTGGATGCGGCATTAGTTGACATGATCTACAACAAAGAATATGCAAAGTTTAGCACTATGTTCATGTTTGATCTTCCATTAAACAATTTAACAAAGATACTCCCACTATATGTTTTGTAATCGTCTTCCTCTAACGACATATAGTGGTCAAGATCCATGTTCATCTAAGTTCTAGTGAGCTTTGGCATCCTTGCTAGAAACCTAGTGGCGTGGGTAAGCAACACTTGCTAATCACATCTTATGTGACTCTTGTTTGTTGGGTGGCATCCAATGCCCGGCTCCCAACACCATGCCCCAAGGCCCAAATCTAATTTGATAGCCTTGTCAAGTAAACCAATACTATGCATGTGGATGTCCGACATCCACCCTATTAGATCAAGATAGTTGATGGTACTCGCTTTGGCGAGACCTACCAAACAATGATCATGATTCTTATAGTAGCGACAATTGGAAGGGCATCAAAACAAATTCTTAATTTTTCTTGAGAGAAGCTATTCTATCATGAAAAACTAACCCTTAGTTGGTATGGCATGAAAGAATAGTATGACAAGAAATAAACATCACATGCATATAATCACATTATCTTGTGAATGGTATGGCATTTTGTATCGTAGTGGTGCGCCATCGCCATGGTTCCACGGTGATATTCTTCGCCACACTTCTTGTCCTCTTTGTCATCATGCTTGAAGCCTCCATAGCAAAGAACTAAACTATTACAACTAATAGGTAGCAAATGAATTACATGAGGAGCTCAAGCATCACAAGTCGACACGCAGTCGTTATACAATTAAAAACGACCTCAACCGGTGTGATTAATACAACACAGTTGCCAAAACACACATGCATCACATATGCATCTATGCCATACCATTCACATCATTCCTGCAAAACAAGTTAGCGTAGAACATATTCTACATACGACATGAATGTGTTTCTATAACAATCTATGCGTTATGCAGCGGCGGTCTGCAAAACCTCACGGAATTACATAGATCGCATCTATGAAATCGCTATGAAAATCTCATCGGGCGATCAAATCAACCCAAATCCGAGCCATTCAAAATGTCTCAATTTTCATTAGATCAATCACATCAATCATCGCGATCGGTATGCTTGAGGAGACGCAACACAAGACCTCGATCTGTTGGCTCAATCTCTTGTTGTGCTTGTGATTAGCCCGATGGTGTTACCGGTAGGTAGGGGCAAGTCGGCGTACATCAAGAAGAACACGAACTAATCTTTTGGCCACATGATGCTATCAACTCATACATATTCCAACCCCTTATGACCGATTGATCTAGTCGTAATAGATCAATCTATTACAACCGCATATCAACATATCGCGATCCAGATATAAACTAAGCAAGATGGCTCGATACCACTAAAGGATCGCGAGTAGGCTACGAGCGAGAAAACAAAATTTTCTACCGCGCACAAGAACATCATGCTTAAGGAGGGATCATGGATCGTTACCACTAAACCTTGTGCGTGAAGAGTTGGGAAGCCGATCAACCACGGCGTCAGTAGTAGTGGAAGTAGTCGATCGTCCCGAACCGATCGTCTCCTCCGCGATCAACCACACCACGGCGGATCCAATCAGCAGGTTGTTGATGCCGATCAACGCCGCATAGCGGCGCCTCACCGGTATCCACCGTCCCGGGGTGGGCAGCGATCGCGAGTGTACCGGCCTTTCGCGGCGGCTGGGGTTTGGCTGCGGAGGTGGCGGCTACGGATTAGCTCGGGATTGTCGGTGCGTTCCTCAGCCCTCGCCTCCATATATAGACCTCCTCACTTGGGCCTCGTGGACCGAGGCCCAATAGAGTCTATCAGGATCTCTATCCGATTGAGCCCATATCCGAATCACATTGAATTAGTGTTCCAACCCGTTAAGTGTGCGACCACAGCAGGTTCACGTATACTTGGTGCGACCGAAACACCTTTCCGGTCACCACAGTTAATAGCGGCCTCTAGCAAGACATATTAACCCCAAAGTATACGTAAAGATCATATCAATTTGAACACATAATGTTCTCATGTACTAATCCCTTTGCCTCACGATATAGATTAAGCTCAAGGCGAGACTGTGTCATCCTCTTAATAGCTCAATCACTCTCTCGATTCGTGATGGATTATAAACTCGTGATTGACTCCTCAATCACCTTGGCATGGCCATGCACTTTCATAATCCATTACATCGAGGGGCCCGAGATATCTCTCCCATAAGGAGGGCAAATTCTATCTTGATCATTCACATCCCACTACATGTTTCATGGCAAACCCAAAGACTACTTTTATGACTACCCGATTACGGAGTAGTGTTTAGTAGTCCCAAAGTAGCTACTACGCATCTTGGGAACCATGATGATCTCAAGTCTAAGGATTCCACATAAACACTACTTGAGACCAGCGGTGACACTTGGAATCTGCGGTGTCTCATGGCGGGTCTATCAACATATGTTCACTAACACATGTCCATACTATTGATTTGGTATCTCCATACCATGATCCATGAGACATGATCATCAATCAATACATATGCTGATCTTTGAATCATATTTGTTCCTCATATGAAATATAATCAGGGATCATTTAGAAATAGCAACATTTTGGCATTAAGAGTCTCATGAATAAGTCACATACTCATTGATCAATAATGATAATGTCTATTTCAAGGAACAAAGCAATGTATCATAAACATAGTATGTGATATATTCAACATCTCCATGTTGCCTCTAGGGCATATCACCAACATCCATCACACTAAGGAAGCCTCTAGCCAAGCAGATGATGTCGAGGAGAAGCAAAGCCTAGGCGAGGCAAAGCCATCGAGGCCGAGTTGAACCACACCAAGGCTAAGCCATCGAGACGCATTGGAGCTCACCGAGGTGAATCCATCGCACTAGGGGAATCCCCTAGTCAAGGATTCACCGTCGAGTGTAAGCGAAGCCTGGCCGAGGAAAAGCCATTGAGGCTGAGTTGAGCCACATCGAGGCTAAGCCATCGAGGCTTGTGGAGCTCATCGAGATGAATCCGTCGCACTAGGAGCCCTTAGTCGAGGAAATGCTGCCGAGGTGAAGCCATCAAGGTTAAGTTGAACTATGCCAATGGTAAGCCATCGAGGTGTGTTGAAGCTCGCCGATGTGAATCCATCACAATAGGGAAGCCTTTGTCAAGGATACACTATCGAGGCGAAGCGAACCACGGTCAAGGTGAAGTTGTCGAAGCCTAGTTGAACCACGCCGAGGCTAAGCCATCGAATTATGTTGGGGCTCACCGAGATGAATCCATTGAGCTAGGGGTAGCCCCTAGTCAAGGAGACATCGTCGAGTAGCATAAATCCATCCATGATAAAGTCATTGAGGCCGGTGAACCACGCCTAGGTAAGCCATCGAGGCATGTTAGAGCTTACCGAGGTGAATCCATCACACTAGGGGAATCCCCTAGTTGAGGAGACACTGTCAAGGCGAAGCGAAGCCCGGCCGAGATGAAGCCATCGATGCCGAGTTGAACCACACCGAGGATAAGCCATCGAGGTGTGTTGGAGCTCGCCGAGGTGAATACTTCGCACTAGGAGGAGCCCCTAATCGAGTAGACACCATTGAGGAGAAGCTAAGCTCGGCCGAGGTTGTTGGTGATATGCCCTAGAGGCAACAAGGAGATGTTGAATATATCACATACTATGTTTATGATGCATTGCTTTGTTCCTTGAAATAGACATTATCATTATTGATCAATGAGTATGTGACTTATTCATGAGACTCTTAATGCCAAAATGTTGCTATTTCTAAATGATCCTGATTATATTTCATATGAGGAACAAATATGATTCAAAGATCGACATATGTATTGATTGATGATCATGTCTCATGGATCATGGTATGGAATACCAAATCAATAATATGGACATGTGTTAGTGAACATATGTTGGATAGACCGCCATGAGACCTGCAGAGATTCTATGTGTCATCGGTTGGTCTCAAGTAGTGTTTATGTGGAATCCTTAGACTTGAGATCATCATGGTTTCCGACATGCGTGTAGCTACTTTGGGACTACTAAACACTACTCCGTGGCGGGTAGTCATAAAAGTAGTCTTTGGGTTTGCCATGAGCATGTGGTGGGATGTGAATGATCAGGATAGAATTTGCCCTCCTTATGGGAGAGATATCTGGGCCTCGATGTAATGGATTATGAGGGTGCATGGCCATGCCAGGTGATTGAGGTCAATCACGAGTTTATAATCCATCGCGGAATCGAGAGAGTGATTAAGCTATTAAGAGGATGACACGTGTCTTGCCTTGAGCTTAATCTATATCGTGAGGCAAAGGGATTAGTACATGAGAACATTACACGTTCACCGATATGATCTTTACGATACTTTGGGGTTAATATGTCTTACTAGAGGCCGCTATTAACACGTGACCGGAAAGGTGTTTCGGTCGCGACCAAGTATACGTGAACCTGTGGTCGACACCTAACGGGTTGGAACACTAATTCAATGTGATCTTGATATGGGCTCAACCCGATAGAGATCCTGATAGATTCCTATTGGGCCTCGGTCCACGAGGCCCAAGTGAGGAGGTCTATATGGAGGCGAGGGCCGTGGAACGCATCCGACATCCCGAGCTAAACCCTGGCCGCCACCTCCGTGAGCTGAAACCCAGCCGTCATGAAAGGCCGTACACGCGATCGCTGCCCATTTCCGGACGCGGTGGATACCGGTGAGACGCTGTTGCGCGCTGATCTAAGATCAACAACCTGGGCATGATTGATCTGCTGTGGTGCTGTTGATCGCGGAGGAGGAGACGATTGGCTCGACTACCGACTACTTCCACTACTACTCGACGCTGGTGGTTGGATCTGGCTCCAACTCTTCTTCATTGCTACAAGGTTTAGTGGTAACGATCCATGATCCCTCCCTGCATGATGTTCTGTGTGCGGTAGAAAAGTTTTGTTTTCGCTTTCGAGCCTTCAAGCAAGAATCCATTAGTGGTATCGTGAGCCATCTTGCTTAGTTTATGACCGGATCACGCGATATGTTGATATGTTGTAATAGATTGATCTATTACTGACCAGATCAATCGGTCATAAGGGGTTGGAATATATATGAGTTGATAGCATCATGTGCCTCCATATATATAGACCTCCTCACTTGGGCCTCGTGGAGTAGGGGCCACCAGGAGATCTATCAGGATCTCTATCCGAATTGAGCCCATATCAGAATCACATTGAATTAGTGTTCCAACCGTTAAGTGTGCGACCACAGCAGGTTCACGTATACTTGTGCGACCCGAGCTACCTTTGGGTCCCCACTATTAATAGCTGACCTCTAGCAAGACATATTAACCCCAAAGTATACGTAAAGATCATGTAAATTTGAACACTAATGTTCTCATGTACTAATCCCTTTGCCTCACGATATAGATTAAGCTCAAGTGAGACACTGTGTCATCCTCTTAATAGCTCAATCACTCTCTCGATTCCTGATGGATTATAAACTCGTGATTGACTCCTCAATCACCTTGGCATGGCCATGCACTTTCATAATCCATTACATCGAGGGGCCGAGATATCTCTCCCATAAGGAGGGGCAAATTCTATCTTGATCATTCATCCCACTACATGTTTCATGGCAAACAAAAGACTACTTTTATGACTACCCGATTCTGGAGTAGTGTTTAGTAGTCCCAAAGTAGCTACTACATCTTTGGGAACCATGATGATCTCAAGAGTAAAGTTCCACATAAACACTACTTGAGACCAGCGGTGACACTTGGAATCTCTGCGGTGTCTCATGGCGGGTCTATCCAACATATGTTCACTAACACATGTCCATACTATTGATTTGGTATCTCCATACCATGATCCATGAGACATGATCATCAATCAATACATATCTTGATCTTTGAATCATATTTGTTCCTCATATGAAATATAATCGGGGATCATTTAGAAATAGCAACATTTTGGCATTGAGTCTCATGAATAAGTCACATACTCATTGATCAATAATGATAATGTCTATTTCAAGGAACAAAGCAATGTATCATAAACATAGTATGTGATATATTCAACATCTCCATGTTGCCTCTAGGGCATATCACCAACATCCATCACACTAAGGAAGCCTCTAGCCAAGAGAGATGATGTCGGGAGAAGCAAAGCCTAGGCGAGGCAAAGCCATCGGGCCGAGTTGAACCACACCAAGGCTAAGCCATCCGAGCGCATTGGAGCTCACAGGGTGAATCCATCGCACTGAGGGAATCCCTGGTCAAGGATTCACCAGTCGGGAGTGTGGCTTTGGCCGAAAAGCCATTGAGGTGAGTTGAGCCACATCGAGGCTAAGCCATCGAGGCTTGTGGAGCTCATCGAGATGAGTCCGATGCCCTTTAGGAGCCCTTAGTCGGAAATCTTTGCCGGTGGAAGCCATCAAGGTTAAGTTGACCTAGACATGCAATGAGTGAATCCATCGGGGTGTGTTGAAGCTACGCGATGTGAATCCCTATCACAATAGGGAAAAATATCAGATGGATATACTATCAGGTGAGGCGAACCACGGTCAAGGTGAAGTTGTCGAAGCCTAGTTGAACCACGCCGAGGCTAAGCCATCGAATTATGTTGGGGCTCACGAGATGAATCCATTGAGCTGGGGTAGCCCTAGTCAAGAGACATCGTCAGTGGCATAAAGCCATCCATGATAAAGTCATTGAGGCCGGTGAACCACGCCTAGGTAAGCCATCGAGGCATGTTAGAGCTTAGGGGTGAATCCATCACACTAGGGAATCCCTAGTTGAGGAGACCTTGTCAAAAGTGACGAAGCCGGTAGAGATGAAGCCATCGATGCGAGTTGAACCACACGAGGATAAGCCATCGGTGTGTTGGAGCTCATAGGGTGAATACTGCACTAGGAGCCCCTAATCGAGTAGACACCATTGAGGAGAAGCTAAGCTCGGCCGAGGTTGTTGGTGATATGCCCTAGAGGCAACAAGGAGATGTTGAATATATCACATACTATGTTTATGATGCATTGCTTTGTTCCTTGAAATAGACATTATCATTATTGATCAATGAGTATGTGACTTATTCATGAGACTCTTAATGCCAAAATGTTGCTATTTCTAAATGATCACGATTATATTTCATATGAGGAACAAATATGATTCAAAGATCGACATATGTATTGATTGATCATGTCTCATGGATCATGGTATGGAGATACCAAATCAATAATATGGACATGTGTTGGTGAACATATGTTGGATGAGACCATGCATGAGACAACTGCGAGAGATTCTATGTGTCATCGGTTGGTCTCAAGTGGTGTTTATGTGGAATCACTGAGACTTGAGATCATCATGGTTTCCATCGCATGTGCTTACTTTGGGACTACTAAACACTACTCATGGCTGGGTAGTCATAAAAGTAGTCTTTGGGTTTGCCATGGTGCAATGCTCTTGAGTGGGATGTTGATCAAGATAGGGGTGCCCTCGCTTATGGGAGAGATATCTGGGCCGATGATGGATTGTGGTGCGTGGCCATGCGGTGAGGGGTCAATCACGGTTCCATCCGATCGCGAGGCTCGAGATGTTAAGCTATGGAGGATGACACAGGTCTGTCGTTGAGCAATCTGTCGTGAACAAAGAGATATGTGATGCGATGCGATTCGGCCGATATGATCACGCGTGCTGGGGTTGTGTACTGAGGCAGCTGTGCTGCGGTGACCGGAAGGTGTTTACAGTGGCGACCATGCGTGAACCTGCGGTCGCACTGCGGTTGGAACACTGATGAATGTGTTCGGGATGTGGCTCAGATGGTCAGATAAGATCGAGATAGACTCCAGACCAGGCCTCGGTCAGGCTGGTGAAGGCTCTATATGGAGGCGGCAGAGCTGCGCATCGTATCAAGCTAAACACTGGCCGCCACCTCGAGGAGGCAAACCGCTTCAGCGGTCTTCGGCCACCGCGATCGGCGTTCGGTCGGCCTGGTGTCCTGTGGATGGCTGCGCTGTTGCGGCGTTGTCGGCATCAACAACTGGTGGATCTGCTAAATGTGCGGTGTCGGCGTGGAGGACGCGTGGTTCGCGATCGACCGCCGCACTATGACGGCGTGGTTGGATGCGACCAACTCTTCTTCGCTGCGCGTCTGGTGGCGATCCATGATCCTCCTTAACATGATGTTCTTGTGTGCTGCGGGCTTTTGCGCTGTAACCGCCGGCGCAATCGTGGTGGTTGTCCGGGCCATCTTGAGTGCGATGCGAATCGCGCGCATATGTTGATATCGCGGTTGTAATGGGTGGATCTGTGCGGACGAGATCATCCGGTCATCAAGAACAGGAAATATGATTGATGGCATCGTGACCAGGCCAGTTCGTGCTCGCTGCTGATGCGGCGGCGACGCTTGCGGTGGCCGGCACTTCATCGAGCTAGCGCGATCGGTGAATGACCAGCGGTGAGGTCTCCTTGCTCTCCTGCGATCCGAAGATGTGATCGCGATAATGTGGTGGACATTTGAATGGCTCGGTTGGATTGATTTGATCGGCGTGGGCCGCCATGTGACTGCGGCGATCTGTCGTGAGTGCGGGACACAGTTCCTAATGTTATCAGCGGTATTCGTCGGCGGGGTATATGTTCTCGCAACAACTGTTTTGCGGGGAATGTTAATGGTAGTGTGCATGAATGGTGCCGCAGGCCATGTGTGTTTGGCGGCACGTGTGCGGCGGGTTGAGCTGGCTGGTTCTTGGCTGGCGACTTTCTGTTGACAATGATGTGAGCTCTCGTGTGTTCGTTGCTGTGTGTAATGTATGGTTGGTTCTGCTATGGGCTTCAGCTGTGATGTTTAAGGAGGAAAATGGCAGTATCGCGGTGGAACCATGGCCATGGCGATTCACCGGCCACAAAATGCCATACCATTCACGGTATGTGGCGTTATGCATGTGTTTTATTCTTGTTCTGCTATTCATGCATGCCGCCAACAGGGTTAGTTTTCATGATGGAATAACTTCTCGAAAAGGTAAGGATTGTTTTGATGCTGCTTTCGGTCGCTGGCGTCTATAAATCGTGATCATTGTTGGACAGGTGCTGGCGGTACCATCAACTATCTTGATCTGTGGGGTGGATGTCGGGACATCTGCATGCGCTATGACGGTTTATGACAAGGCTATCAGAAATCGGGCAGACGCTGGGGCGGTGTTGGGGCGGGCGTGCTGCAGGCAGGTCACGCAAGGTGTGATTAGAAGTGTTCTTACCTCACTGGGTTTCTGGCGATAGCTCACTGAGAACAGATGAACATGGATGTTCACTACTATGTGGATTGAGAAAGGCGATTTCAAACATGTGATGAGGTATCTTGAAATTTGTGGAAGATCAAACATGAACAACATGCTAAACTTCATGATTCTTTGTTGAATCATGTCGGCGTCGCGCATCGATGCTTTGTTGGCGATCTGATGCGGAGACGTGAACGCTTTGAATTGATGGTCTCAGCAGGCGAAGAATTAGCTGGTCTCAGAACATGACTGCACGTCTGATATCTGATGACTGCGGATAATGCTGTGAGCAAGCAGCGGGCTTGTGATGCAAGCGAATGTCTCTGCTGTCTGTCTCATGCTGACACAATGTCTGACCCGGCTGTGAGCTATCATGATGGGTGGTGCGGGTGGGGAATGCGTGTATGGCGGAGAGCAGCGCGAACTGGTCGAGCGTCGCTGTTTATCTTGCGTCTGGTCTGTGATGATTGGCTGATTGAAGTGCGAAAGCAGTTTCGCCAGGTTGTGCGATGGGTTGACTCTTCGGCAGGCCATGAGCCGTCGTTCATGAACCATCACAGTTGGGAACCTGGGCGGTTGCATCAGGATCGTCGGCGGCGCGTGGCGGCCGTCGTCGATGATGCGGCGAGGCAGCCTGAGGCGCGGTCAAGGATCAGCTCGATGGTCGTGGCGGATCAAACAGGCTCGCTGCTCTGATGCTGCTGCTGGCTGTCAGGGTTGGGCATAATACTGGAGGGGTCTTGAAGAAGATGCGACATCCGGTATGAAATGAAATCAATCTTGATTCTTGGTGTTGACTCAGATCGGTCCCGTGCAAATGGAAGTGCAGGGCAGAAATGAGGGGAGGGAGGAGGATCTTCGCGGTTGTGTCGGAGCAAGAGATGCTCTCGCGGGCTGACACGCCGTCTTGTCTTGCCGAGGATTGGTTGGAGTTAATGGTGTGTGTTCATCTCTCAGAACATTGTTGCGCTTCATGTTTACAGCGGTGTGACTTTGAGTTCCATCAAAATCAGAGAAAAGACACCATATGAGATGTGGACAGGACAACGCCCTAGCTTGTCTTTTCTTAAGATTTGGGATGTGAGACTTATGTAAACGTTTACAACTGATAAGCTCACCCCAATCGATAAATGCTTCTTTATCGGGTATCCTAAGGAAACAAAAGGATATTACTTATAATCAAGAAGAAGGCAAAGTGTTTGTCGCCTGGCATGGTGTCTTCTTAGAGAAAGAGTTTCTCTCAAGAAGGGATAGTGGGAGCATGGTGCAACTTGAAGAAATTCGAGAAACACCGAAAACATTTCAGCTCCTACGTAACCACAACAGATGAACAAACTGTTGAAGAACCTGCTGTGGACACACCGCACCACGAGGTCGAGAGGTCACGTCGGTACCGAGAGGTACATGTTCTTGACTACTCAACAACGGATATATTGTTGTTAGACAACGATGAACCTAAGACCTATGAAGAAGCGATGGTGGGACCAGACTGAGAAATGGCTTGAAGCCATGAGATCCAAATTGAATCCATGCACAAGAATCAAGTTTGGAACTTGGTTGATCCACCGATGGTGTTAAAACCATTGAGTGCAAATGGGTTTTCAAGAAAAGATAGACATAGATGGAAATGTTCACATCTATAAAGCGCGATTGGTGGCCAAAGGTTTCAAACAAATTCAAGGTGTTGATTATGATGAAACTTTTTCGCCCGTCGCAATGCTAAAGTCTATTCGGATCATTCTAGCGATTCTCGCTTATTTCGACTATGAAATATGGCAATGGATGTCAAAACAGCTTTCCTTAATGGAAATCGAGTGAGGATGTGTACATGACACGCCCACGTGTTTTGTCGATCCGCAATTAGCTAGAAAGATATGCAAGTCGCAAAGATCCATTTATGGATTAAAGGAGCATCTCGAGTTGGAACATTCGCTTTGATGAAGTAATCAAAGGGTTTGGTTTCATCAAGAACGAAGAAGAGCCTTGTGTTTACAAAAGACTAGTGGGAGCGCACTCGTGTTTCGGGTCTTATATGTGGATGACATATTATTGATCGAAATGACATTCCTATGCTCGAATCATAAGTCTTCATTGAAAAGTAGTTTCTCTATGAAAGACTTAGGAGAGGGCATATATTCTGGGCATCAAGATCTATAGAGATAGATCAAAAGGCTGATTGGATTAAGCCAAGATACGCACATTGACAAGGTGTTGAAAAGGTTCAACATGCAGATTCCAAGAAAGGCTTCCTACCTATGTCACATGGTATAAATCTTAGCAAGAATCGGTGTCCTAGTACACCGATGAGCGGGATAAAATGAATGCGATTCCATATGCTTCACTATTGGATCCATTATGTATGCCATGCTTTGTACACGCCCGATGTCTCAGATGCTTTAAGTGCTACGAGTAGATACCATCGATCCGTGAAAGTCACCTGGATTACCGTAAAGAACATCTTGAAGTACTTGAGAAGAACTAAAGATGTGTTCTCGTCTATGGGGGTGAGGAAGAGCTCGTTGTAAATGGATACACCGATGCTAGCTTCCAAACCGACAAAGATGATTTTAGATCGCAATCGGATTTGTGTTCTCGCTCGAATGGCGGTGCGGTAAGTCGGAAGAGTTCCAAGCAGGAGACAGTTGCTGATTCTACAATGAAGCCGAGTACATAGCGGCTTCTGAAGCTGCTAAAGAGGCTGTTTGGATCAAGAAATTTGTTTCGAGCTTGGTGTGATGGCTAGTGCCTCCACCCAATGGACCTCATCAGTGACAACAGTGGAGCCATTCAGAAGCCAAGGAGCCTAGATCGCACCAAGTCCAAGCATATTCTACGGCGATTTCATCTCATCCGCGAGATTGTGGAGAGGCGATGTTAAGATATGCAAAGTACACACGGATTTGAACATTGCAGATCCGCTGACAAAGCCGCTTCCTTCACCAAAGCATGAGGCTCACACTAGGGCAATGGGTATTAGATACCCACATGGTTGACTCTAGTGCAAGTGGGAGCTGTTGGTGATATGCCCTAGAGGCAACATGGAGATGTTGAATATATCACATACTATGTTTATGATGCATTGCTTTGTTCCTTGAAATAGACATTATCATTATTGATCAATGAGTATGTGACTTATTCATGAGACTCTTAATGCCAAAATGTTGCTATTTCTAAATGATCCCGATTATATTTCATATGAGGAACAAATATGATTCAAAGATCAAGATATGTATTGATTGATGATCATGTCTCATGGATCATGGTATGGAGATACCAAATCAATAATATGGATATGTGTTAGTGAACATATGTTGATAGACCCGCCATGAGACACCGCAGATTCTATGTGTCATCGCTGGTCTCAAGTAGTGTTTATGTGGAATCCTTAGACTTGAGATCA
The DNA here is from genome assembly GCA_036346245.1 of Bonia amplexicaulis. Lineage (NCBI taxonomy): Eukaryota > Viridiplantae > Streptophyta > Magnoliopsida > Poales > Poaceae > Bonia > Bonia amplexicaulis. The sequence goes on along the minus strand of CM070735.1, from coordinate 13,453,783 downwards.
TCATGGTTTCCAAGATGCGTAGTAGCTACTTTGGGACTACTAAACACTACTCCGTGGAATCGGGTAGTCATAAAAGTAGTCTTTGGGTTTGCCATGAAACATGTAGTGGGATGTGAATGATCAAGATAGAATTTGCCCTCCTTATGGGAGAGATATCTCGGCCCCTCGATGTAATGGATTATGAAAGTGCATGGCCATGCCAAGGTGATTGAGGAGTCAATCACGAGTTTATAATCCATCACGGAATCGAGAGAGTGATTAAGCTATTAAGAGGATGACAGGTCTTGCCTTGAGCTTAATCTATATCGTGAGGCAAAGGGATTAGTACATGAGAACATTGTGTTCACCGATATGATCTTTACGTATACTTTGGGGTTAATATGTCTTACTAGAGGCCGCTATTAACACGGTGACCGGAAAGGTGTTTCGGTCGCGACCAAGTATACGTGAACCTGCTGTGGTCGCACACTTAACGGGTTGGAACACTAATTCAATGTGATTCGGATATGGGCTCAATTCGGATAGAGATCCGGATAGACTCCTATTGGGCCTCGGTCCACGAGGCCCAAGTGAGGAGGTCTATATATATGGAGGCGAGGGGCTGTGGGAACGCATCTGATATCCCGAGCTAAACCCTGGCCGCCACCTCCGAGCCAAACCCCAGCCGCTCGCGAAGTGCCGGTACACTCACGATCGGCGTTCGGCCCGGACGTGTGGATACCGGTGGAGACGCCGCTTGTTGCGGCGTTGATCGGCATCAACAACCCATGATTGGATCCGCGTGGTGCGGTTGATCGCGTGGAGGAGACGATCGGTTGGGACGATCGACTACTTCCACTACTACCTCGACGGCGTGGTTGGATCGGCCCAACTCTTCTTCACGCTGCGCTGGCCTAGTGGTAACGATCCATGATCCCTCCTTAAGCATGATGTTCTTGTGTGCGCGGTAGAAACGTTTTGTTTTCTGCTTTCGTAGCCTTCGCGCAATCCATTAGAGGTAACACCATCAAGGTCAAGCCGAACCACGCTGAAGCTGAGACATTGGAACATGTTGGAGCTTACCGAGGTGAATCTATCACACTAGGGGGAGCCTCTAGTCAAGGAGATGCTATCGAGGTGAAGTGAAGCCCGACCAAGGTGAAACTGTTGAGGCCGAGTTGAACCACACCGAGGCTAAGCCATGAAGGCGTGTTAGAGCTCACCGAGGTGAATACTTTACACTAGGGGGAGCCCCTAGTCGAGGAGATTCCGTCGAGGCAAAGCAAGCCTGGCTAAGGTGAAGCCATCAAGGCTGAGTTGAACCATGTCGAGGCTAAGACATCGAGGTGTGTTGGGGTCTGGAGGAGCTTCGGACACATGACTCAAAGGTGCTCCAGGGCACGAATCGAGGGTGCGTGAAGGGGGTCTGCGACACAGAGCAAGGGCAGACTCGGAGGAGGTTTGGGCTACCTTGTAGTGCAATCCCAGAGGTGTTCCAGGATTCTGAGTCACCGCACCACGGAGTCCAGGATAGAGTCCAGAGGGCCTCCATGATGGTATGGACCTGCCCAATGACCTTGTGTGCCTTCATCTTCTTAGGCGACATGGCTTCTCGTTCAAGTTCCCACGGATGGCGCCAACTATCGTCGATACAAGACCAGATAGTAAACTTACAAGTAACTCGGGTCAGATGCGGAGACCGTCGAAGATGCAGAGGGACTCAAGGAGGAACACACAAATGACCTAAGTGCATTCAATATTAGTGTCTAGGGTTACAAATGGCATCCCCCTCCTATTGCAGGTGGCCCTATTTATAGATGGGGAGAGAAAGGCAAGTGAAGTTACAAGTTTGCTCTCGGCTCCTAGCTTACTCCTAGGGGTATCTATGTCCTTTGCTCTGCGGGTCCCACTGTGTGAGACTCTAATGTCTTTGTGGTGACTTGGTCTCCGTCCGGGTTGGCCCTAGACCTCCTTCGAGGTCGACCCTGACCTCACCAGGGTTGGCTCGGACTCTTCCGGGTTGGTCTTGTGAACTTTGCCGAGGCTGGCCTTGTGGATCTCGTCGGGGTTAGTCTTGCAAACCTCGTCAAGGTTGGCTTCATGGACCTAGTCGAGGTTGACTTGTGGGCTTGGCTTAGAGTAGACCTTTCAACGGGTGCCGTCACTCTGAGGTGGTCATAGGCCTGAGGTAGCGCAGGGACCTACCCTAAGACTGAAAACTCTCTTAATTAAAACCATCAGGAACTATTCTGATAACTGTCATCTGCATGGTTTGAGAGCAGAGCGATAGCTAGCATAGAGTACATCTTTTATCCCACTTATCCGAATAGGATGTAGATGAAAACAAGGCAAATGATCTACACCCGCACATTGATCAACTGCAAATAATTCATTTCGAGCACACACACCGCACAACTCTTTTTTTTATGCCTTCGTAACCTCTGCGACCTTCATAACAGTCGGCATATCCATAATGTCAGTGACCCATGACTTCACAAGTGGATATGTATCAAACACTGATGCCTAAGGAGTAGCCAACAAGTAGTAAACCATACGAGAATGGCTTAGATCAGCTAGGCCAATGAAATCCCTAACTAAGTAACTGAATTTGGACAAATGAGCCTCATAAACTTTTCTTCAATTTCTCTAAATTCTCCGTGACAATTTTGAGGTTAGTTGTTATTCTTAGATTTGCCCCATATTTATATGGCCCATTTCCTTAATTCCAAGGTATAGGAGTACGAGAATTTTGCACCTCCATTCTTCGACTACTTTCTGCTCTGCTGTTATGCTGCGGTACTGTTCCGTCTGAACTTCGTCGACCTTTCTTCTCGGCGTGCACCTGGAAGGAGGGAGAGCGGGTTTCTCCGAACCATTGCCGCAGAGAGTACCTGCACAGGGCGGCAATAATGTTTCTGGGCAGCGCATTTGCCCGATCGCTCACTGCACTGCATCAAGCTTGCGCGGCTTCCTGTTCTTCTTCAGGCTAACAAGTAAGTCGTTCGTGTGCACGTTCGACTTAGTTACTATATTTTTATTGAGTATATTCTGAAGTATGATAAGTAGTCTGCTGTTAGTTGTGAGTTTTGCATCATTAGTTTATTGTATTTGTCTCCTAATAAAACTTGGAATTAAAATATTGCCCACATTTAGAACAATCCGGAAACCTTATTGCGAATTTTGTTGCAATACAGAAATGGCTAATGCTTCTGATGCAATGAAACCTGAGAGGTTTTCTGGTCAGAACTTTCGTAGATGGCAGACTAGAGCCAAGTTTTGGCTCATGTCTTTGGGGCTGTGGTGGGTTATCCACCCGCAGTATCCATTTACAATTGAGCAGTACATGCAGTTCGAAAATGCGAACAAGCTCGCTTTTGGTCGCATTCTCGACTGTTACGGCGGATCGCTCTATGATGTGTACATGGACTTCAAGTCCGCCACAGAGCTGTGGGATGCACTAGAGCACAAATATGCAGAGGCAGAGGCAGGTCGCTGGCTCTACATATGTGAGCAATTTTTCGACTTTAGCATGGATGAGGCTAAGTCCGTAGTTAGACAAGCTCATGATCTCCAGCTACTAGTCGGTGAGATTGCGCACCTAGGTGTCTTGTTGCCTCCAAAGTTTGTGGTCATGGTATCGTTGCTAAACTCCCCGCCTCTTGGCGGGATTTTGCTACAAGCTTAAAACATAAGAGGGAAGAGATTTCTGTTGAGGATCTCATTGCAGCCCTCGATGTGGAAGAAAAAGCAAGAGCAAAAGATGCAGCTAGCACATCTGGCCAGAACAATGCAAACGTTATACAGAAAAGGACTGTTGCTAAGAAATACAAATCCAACAAACTGAACAAAACAACTAGCTTTAAGAAGAAAACCGTGAAAAATGATTTGAAGGACATCACCTGCTTTGTGTGCGGAAAAGACGGTCATATGGCGAAGGACCTGCCGCCCGCAAGATCGAGATGGTGAACGACCAAAGAAGAAGGTGTAAATGTGATCATAGGCGAGGCCTCGACTTCAGGAGGGTATGGTAATCCACCTGTTGTCTTTTCAGCATGTCAATCTACTGAGTGGTGGGTTGATACTGGTGCTAATGTTCACGTATGTTCTGATATTTTCTTGTTTTCTTCTTATCAGGTAGCAGGGGCTTCCTCCATCCTAATGGGAAATGGGTCGCATGCTTCTGTTCTTGGTGTTGGCACAGTGGATCTAAAGCTTACTTCAGGGAAGACTGTCCACTTGAAGAATGTGCAGCATGCTCCTACAATAAAGAAGAACATCGCTAGTGGTTCTCTCTTATGCAGGGATGGTTATAAGCTAGTTTTTGAGTCAAATAAAATTGTAATGTCTAAGTTCGGAAAGCTTGTTGGTAAAGGCTATGAGAGCGGAGGCTTGTTCCGCCTAAGTATTTTAGAGTCTTGTTATAATCTGAATGTTGCAACTGGTTTAAATAAATGTGAGGCAAATATTTGGCATTCTCGTTTCTGTCATATTGACTTTGATAGTATTGCTAGAATGTCTAGATTAGATTTAATTCCAAAATATGAAATTGTCAAAGGATCAAAGTGACAGTCATGTGTGCAAGCAAAGCAGCCTTGAAAACCCTTTAAGGGATTAGAGGATGAAAAGAACTTAGAACCTTTAGATCTTATTCATTCAGATTTGTGTGAAATGAATGGATTATTGACAAAAGGAGGCAAAAGATATTTTCTAACTTTTATTGATGATGCAACACGCTACTGCTATGTGTATTTACTGAAAACTAAGGATGAAGCTTTAAACTACTTTAAAACTTATAAGGCCGAGGTTGAGAACCAACTAGAAAAGAAAATAAAAAGATTAAGGTCTGACGTGGAGGAGAGTATATCTCTCATGAATTCTCCCAATTCTGTTCTGAGCATGGAATGGTCCATGAATTTACACCACCATATTCGCCCCAATCAAATGGGGTAGCTGAGAGGAAAAATCGGACACTAACAGATTTGGTTAATGCCATGTTAGAGAGTGCCGGTATGCCTAAGGCGTGGTGGGGGGAAGCTATTCTAATAGCAACTTTCGTCCTAAACAGAGTAATCACTAAAAAGAGTGAGATTACTCCGTATGAGGGATGGAAGGGGAGAAAACCTAATGTTAATTTTCTGCGAACTTGGGGGTGTTTGGCAAAAGTCAATATACCATTGCAGAAAAAGAGAAAACTTGGACCAAAAACAGTCGATTGTATTTTTCTAGGATACGCTCATAATAGCACGGCCTATAGATTTTTAGTAGTTAAATCAGAAACTCCTGAGATTATTGCTAATACAATAATAGAGTCTAGAGATGCTTCATTCTTTGAGAATATCTTTCCTATGAGAACAACAAACAGTACTTCACGAACAGAGATTGTTCAATCTGATAACTTTGAAAGTGAGAATAATCAAACTTCTGAACTTCCCACTATTTTTGAACCAATATGTGATATCCCTGAGGAGGATAACAATCTAGTCATGAAGCTCCTCGCAGAGCAAGAGACAAAGGTTGAGAAAACCTTTGGTGACGACTTTATTGTATACCTCGTGGATGATGTGCCAAAGACTCTTTCTAAGGCTTATGCATCTTCTGATGCTGAGTATTGAAAAGAGGCAGTCCGTAGTGAGATGGACTCTATCATGGTTAATGGGACTTGAGAGATCACATATCATCCTATCGGGTGTAAACCTGTAGAATGTAAATGGGTCTTTAAAAAGAAACTAAGGCCTGATGGAACTATTGAGAAATACAAGGCAAGACTTGTGGCAAAAGGTTACACCCAGAGAGAGGGAGAAGATTTCTTTGATACCTATTCTCCTGTCGCCAGACTAACTACCATCAGAGTGCTCCTTGCGTTAGCATCTTCGTATGGTCTACATGTTCATCAAATGGATGTGAAGACAGCTTTCCTTAATGGAGAGTTGGAGGAAGAGATCTATATGGATCAACCTGATGGTTTTGTGATTTCTGGACAGGAAAATAAGGTATACAGATTATTGAAATCTTTGTATGGCCTAAAACAAGCACCTAAACAATGGCACGAGAAGTTTGACAAAACTTTGACATCCGCTGGCTTTGTTGTGAATGAAGCTGATAAATGTATGTATTATCGTTATGTTGGGGGTCAAGGAGTTATCTTATGTCTGTATGTAGATGACATACTTATATTTGGAACAAATTCTGCCGTAGTTGACGAGGTCAAATCTTTCTTATCTCGGTGTTTTGATATGAAAGACTTGGGAGAGGCAGATGTTATTCTGAATATTAAATTGATCAAAAGCAAGGATGGGATCACTTTGAATCAATCCCATTATGCTGAGAAAATATTGAGCCGGTTCGGCTTTGACAATTGTAAAGTTTCTCCAACACCCTATGATGCAAGCATTAAGCTTCGAAAGAACCATGGGTTAGGAAAAGATCAATTAAGATATTCACAAATTATTGGGTCACTAATGTATTTAGCTGGTACCACAAGACCTAACATTTCATTTGCTGTGAGCAAATTAAGTCGGTTTACTTCTAACCCAGGAGATGATCACTGGGAGGCACAACATCTTTTGGAATACATTATACTGGACATCCTTCTGTATTAGAAGGATACAGTGACTCTAATTGGATCTCTGATGCGGATGAGATCAAAGCTACAAGTGATTATGGGCCTGTTCTTCAGGCCACAAGCCAGCCGGCTTTTGGCAGCCGCTACAATACCTAACTTTTAAACGGAATATTTTTTCAAGATGGGACCTACAAGTTAAACGTAGTACACGTTAAAAGCTTAACATCTGTACCAGCCAAAATCGCAAATGAGTATCGATCTCTCCGTAATCAGACTGTAAATGTACCAAAATTCAAAATTTCAGCCAAAAAGAACAGGCCCTATGTATTCACTTTAGCTGGTGCTGCAGTTTCATGGAGGTCTTGCAAACAGACCATATTGACGAGGTCAACCTTGGAAGCAGAACTTGTAGCACTTGACACAGCAACAGCTGAGGTTGAATGGATAAGAGAGCTTCTATTGGACTTGCCATTGGTTGAGAAACCAATACCTACAATCATGAATCACAACAAGACAAAACTCCCACGAAGGGACCAACTTACAAATCAACAATAAGCACAGGTAGCAAAGTATCTCATTAGCCCGGAAAGAAACAATATCTGCTTCAAGGAACAGGTAGAGACCAATTGCATACCCTCAACTGCAAGAACCACAAACTCAAAAGAAATTCATTAACTGCAATAGGCCAAGAATTGGCCGAAATCAACTTAAGGATAATAGCAACTTTTCTAAGAAACTCACCCGCAACATCTGCAATTAAGTTACTTGAGGTAACGACATTGCTAATCCCCATACTACAAGCGGTGGTATAATCGGCAAAGCCAAAAGACAAACAACATCAACATCTTAGCATTGATTACCTTTACTCATAGCAGCCATAGGAGCAAATCATAATCAAACAAGATTATCAATAAGCATACAAGATTATCTCATAATGTAAATCATCAATACAACATGTCAAAAGCATAAATGCAATGCTTGACCCATCACATCCCTCATGCACCAAAGGTGTCAATTTAATAGTTTAATTACCACGGACCTAAAGCCCGCTCGATATTAATCTGTAACACCCGGGACCCACAATGCCCGGGATGCTACTAATACTAATATACAACTAGCCAATTTATAAAAATAAACTAAAACTAGCAACGATTACTAAACCATATAGTATAAGCGGAAGCGTAAACAACTAAGGAAAAACAGAATAATAACAATTCAATAATCATAATTAACTATAACAAATTATTTATAGGACGGTACACAAATTTAATATTACTAAGAAGAAACATTTGTCAATAAGATAGCTAAACAAAGACTAGATTTCTTTCAACTTTATTTCAGCATTAAGATTATAATACAAGTGCATCGATCTTGTGCGCTCTACCCTTCCCAATGCATGCTCAAAGTCCACCTGTAGGGAGGGGGAAACAAGAGTGAGATAAAAATCTCAGCAAGTAAACTGTTGAACAAGTTATTCAAACTACAAGCAATTTAAACATCATCATTATAATTCCATACATCCATAATTACAATTTATGTTCATAATTATTAAACCACCATAAACTTTCATGAATCATACCTCTTAAATTTCAGATTTAATTAGCATATGAATGCAATCATTTTATCCGTATTAAATACAAAAGAAACATTTATTCCTCCACAAACCACAATAGATTAATCAACAACATTTAATCTTCCACAATTAACAACGTTATATCCTCAACTTCAAATCACCATCAAAGGCAATAAAATATATGTATGATCATCTCACTACTTTATTAATTCTCCCATCCACAAATACTATCAACAATTAATGCAAGTAAAAAGAATCTCATGCTACAACCACAAACTCTTACCATACACAAGGGACGAACCTCATTCCACGACCACATCCACAATCCTTATACCACAAATAGCTCAAATGAGCCGATTCCACACTACAACTAGAAAGTTGTATATTCCACAAAATAACATCACCACAATATGTTGCATATGTATGCAAATGATATTTCCACAATGCAATGCATATGAATGCTTCATGCTATGCTCCACATCACTCTTGCCGGGCAGGAATTGTAGTTCATCGACACGGCAATATACGATGCTTCCATGGCGAATAGGTGCATCGACACGGCAATATACGATGTTGTACCGGTACGGTCGCGGCTAAGTGCGGCGACATCCACATATGCAAATGACATGATATGACATGAATGATATGATAATTCATTAATCACATTAATTCATCCACAAGGAGCATTATCATGCTCTCACATATCCACAACCACCACATGTTATTTTCATATCCACATTATAACATTAAGCAAGAATTCCACATGTCTGCTACCATAATATCAACATATCAACGTATAAATACTTGCTATCATCTCCACAATTAAAATATCTTGCAATCATGGTATAATGTATCAAATTAAGATAATAATGTAAATTGCAAGTAGAAGGAATAACAAGTTAAACGGTAGCAACCACCGCTAAATTCACTTGCCTCAATCCGACGAAGCGAAGATCAACAAAAATCAAGAGCGCTCAGGGACAAGACCACCTAGATGAAGAATTTTCCCCACTTCTTTCCTCCTATTCTTCTCCTTCTCTTCTTCTTCCTTCTCTTCCCTTTCTTCTCCTTCCTTCTTGTTTTCTCCTAGGACCAAGGGACAAGGGGGTGGTGGCTGTGGGGAAAGAGGGAGAGGGGGCTGGTGGGGGAGAAAGGGGAGGCTCTAGGGTTAAGGGGGGGGAGGTGCACCCCCTTGGGCCCTTGGCCCAAGGGTGGTTGGCCCACCTCCCAGGCAGCCCAACGCTGAATTTTAAAATATTTTTTTAATATATTTTATTCCTTTTTTAATGTTCTACATTTTATATTTTTCCCTTCCCGCGATTTACCGAAAAAACCGGCGATTCCGCGATTGATTAGAAACTTACGCCGTAACGACGTTCGGGATATTACAGCAGTTCACGAGAACGGGGCATTCTCTAGAAAGCTCATGAGCAGATAAGGGAGAATGATCATATAACGCTCCGTTTAGGCGTGGTTCATTGGTAGCCTAGTACTAGTTGAGATTTCAAGTGAAATCTGATCACGAAAAGGTGTGAATTCAAGGCTTAGTCCATTCATCAGCTGTGAGAAGATGAATCTTGTCATTCTAGGTGCAAGTTCAACCCGTACGGGACTTACACTAAAAGACTAGTATATAAACAGTACTTCAGCATAATATCTTTGCCATCTTTACTTCTTGCTTTGGAATTGGTGGGGGATTGTTAAATTTGGCCCATATTTATATGGCTAATTTCCTTAATTCCAAAGCATGCATGGTTTAGTACCATATTGGTAAGGAAAGGTGAGGAAGACCAATTTATAAGGTGGAGTCATCACCACTCCTTGAATATGGATAGAGATGGTATATGGAGGGCTCTGTCTAGTCACACACACGCGCACACACGTGCGTGCTTATATGCGTATTTTCGCGTGATAATCGCGTGACGTTGCGTGCCACTTGGTAGACCAAGTCCATCTTTATTTTTGCTGAACCCCGCACCTCACTCTCTCTGTTTGAATGAGATTCAAACGTTTGAATTTGAGGCTTAATTGGGTTTTGATGACAGGCAGTTATCAGTGTGTAAGTCACTGGTTAAATGTTATTAGTTACCAGTGAATAATTGAGCAGTTACTAGTGAATTATTCCAGTTGAATGGGGCAGTTACTAGAGAGTAATTTGCATCTCTATATATACCTGGAGACGTCCAAGGTATAGGAGTAAGAGAATTTTGCACCTCCATTCTTCGACTACTTTACGCTCTTTCTTGTTGTCTTTGTGATCGCGTGTGCCGTCGAACCGTCGACCTTTCTTCTCGGCGTGCACCTAGAAGGAGGGAGAGCGGGTATCTCCGAACCATTGCCGCAGAGAGTACCTGCACGGGGCGGCAATAAGGTTTCTGGGCAGCGCATCTGCGCGACCGCTCACTGCACTGCATCAAGCCTGCGCGGCTTCCTGTTCTTCTTCAGGCTAACAAGTAAGTCGTTCGTGCGCACGTTCGACTTAGTTACTATATTTTTATTGAGTATATTCTGAAGTATGATAAGTAGTCTGCTATTAGTTGTGAGTTTTACATCATTAGTTTATTGTATTTGTCTCCTAATAAAACTTGGAATTAAAATATTGCCCACATTTAGAACAGTTCTACCCATGAAAATAGGCACAGTGAGGCATTGGAAAGTGATGACATGGGGACGTCAAAACTTTGGGACTCAACGTCAAGGCAGACATCCACCATTGCAAACTCAAAGAGGTTGTTTTCACTCAATAAGTCAGATGCTCCTTTGCGAAGTACATACTTCAAAATAGCACGAGACTGTGTATTTCAAACTGTGTTAAGAGGCAGGGATTGTCATATATGTGTAAATAACAGTCAAGAGAAAAGGAAAGTGATGAGTGAAATTGCTATATGATTTCTTACTTAAGACTACATCAAGTACACGCATGGAATGATATCAGAGTGCTCAAGTTTTGAACTTGTTTAACATAATACCATATACAATTTGCCCCCTAACAGCTATTTCACCTTTGAGTGGTGATTCCCTGATTGCTAAATGTTATAAAATGCATAGCAAAAATAGAAGATCAAGTAACAGGAGATACAGATTTAACATGAAAAACCATTGCGGAAAAACCATAGATGCACAAAGGCAAAATTCACTATATAAGAAGAGATTACAATGAGACTCTTGCTCTTCTTATGTACTACTAGGGTACATATATAGGGCGAGAGAAATAAGTCCCACACGAAGAGAAAACCAAATCAAAGTCGGTTGCTATAGGATAACATCACGTCTGATACAGCCTACGTATGGCCTTCACATCAGTCTTGTCACGTTTGACATAAGATGATGCAATTTTCTACACGGACATGGTACGAATTCGGATCAAACTTCAATAATTTCCACCTTGAGCTGAATTCCCTCCAGTAGTCAAAAAACGCAATAAATTCCTCCAATTAAATCAGGATAAACACTTTGTGTGCCAAAAGTCCATCGAACTAATCTCCAACAAAAAAGACTCGAACAGTCTTATCCAAACGCTTCTCACAAAGCAAAATTGAGCAAATCACCAATAGATTCAAATACACAACTATCAATAAAGTAGATGAACAAATCTAGGTCTTCAACAATTCAAAATCCCAACAAAAGTTTGAGTTTATACAAATAACCTTCTAAAATAAATGTTCAATTGTTGAATGGCATAAGCCAAAATATCACATATGACGCTAGATAGATAGCGAAGAACTCATCTCATAGTGAAGGAGCGGTTATGGCGACTAGAGCGGGATGAATAGGCGCAAAATTAAATTTTCCTCACTCAAGTATTCCTTCTTTTGAACTCTAGTGCCATTAGGAAGACACTAAATTCAAGAATAACAAAAGTACACTAAGAACATAGTGAACCGAACAAGAATTTCAGAAACTTGGCCGTCAAGAAACATCAAGAACTCAAGATAAACTAAACTAAAGTTGTTAAAACTTGAACCACAGTAAGATAAGATCCTCAGGGTGATGATTTCAAAATAAATTGTGAAGTAAAGCCCAACGAAGAGACCTTTCTTACATCAAGATCATGTTGTTCCAAAATAAATTTCAGATAATGTATGAACTTGGAACTTTTTATTGCTTTGAGAGGAAGAATTTCAAAGCCATACTTCCTAGTGTGCAAAGCTCAAAGGAGTATAAGAAAAATCCTAAATTCTTCTCTAAAGACTTGGTGATAAAGGCATATCTCCACCCCCTCTATTTATAGCCCTTTGGGAGCAACTTCAACTTTTGGATTACCTCGGGGACTAAGATTAACTCTCTCCGCTCACACATATCTACTCACACATGCACGCTTCTCAAAGTGCTCATACCCATTAACCCATTGGTGAATCAACACTTGATCCACTTTATATTTTCAGCATATACAAAACCTAAACCAGCATCGTCCATGCTTCACTATCTTCTATGTGGGCTCAATGACTTGTCTTCAAGCCTCTCATGCGTTTGAATCCCACTAAACCATCATCTCTTGCAAATGACCCAAGTCACTTGGCGCACCACATGCTTTTCCTCGCACATGACCCCGGCTCCTCTCTGAGTCTAATCCTGGTCTACTTTGTCGTTGCCCATCATCTCTACCATTAGTACCTCCCACTCTAGTTCCTTGTCATCCCGGCTTATAACCACTCCGTAAGCCTTGGTCATCTTCAGTGGCTCCTTGATCGTCTGGACCTTGGGGGCACTATGGGCTTAGGGGCAGCAGCGTCTGCCGGCATCATTCGCTGAGTAGTATTCCCTTTTGTTAGGAAATTTAACGTTTGGGCCAGGGAAAACAATTTTGTTTTAGAAAAAATTTTGGACTCCTTCGAGATAATCTAATTTTTGAAAATTCAAATTTTCAGAATATTTCAAAAAAATTCTATCAAAATATTCAAAAATACAATTTGAATTCAAAAAATACAAATATATCCGCGCTAATTGATGGTAAATTGAGGCGTGATGATGGTTAATTAGCTAGGCTGACCTCATCGAGCTTGGTGTAGAGCTTGAGCCGCCGCTGTCGTCTTCTTGCGACGTCGGCTTTGGTAGTTTTGCATTGGGAGCAGGGACCTAGAGCCATGCAGGAGCTAAGAGCCTTGCATCCACACCGCTAGCGCTAGCTGCTGGTGCTGCCGTGGTGCGCCACCGCCGAGCTGGTGGAGAAGAGGGGAAGCCGAGCCAATGGAGAAGCGGGGAGGCGGCGATAGGGACAAGTGGTAGCGGCAAGCGGTGGGAGAAGGAGGCGGCGGCAAGCGGTAGGAGATGGGACAGGCGGTGGCGACTAAGGGTTTGGGAATCGGGAGAATGGGTCGAGGTAGCAAGAGAGATGAGTGGTGCCGTGGTGGTGTGGTGTGTTGGGCCGAACGACCGAAAAATTTGAAAGCGGGCCAAATTTTTTAACCGGGTTGGATTTTTTTCAAGGTATACCAAGAAAACCGAATTTTGCACATTTCGTCTCGAAATTGTATTCCCTGGTTTGGGCTACATAACAGTTGAGTAGATTTCACCTATACCAAGTATTAGTGCACGAGCTGCAAGAATATGTAAACCAAAGTTTCACCTGCCATTGTGCAAAAATGATTCCTTAATCTTAGCTCCGTAATTTCACCGTCATGTCAAATTTCTGTTGAGTTATCATGAAACGTGATTCGTGAGTCTTTGTGTGCGCTGTAAACTTCTACATATGCATTTAGCTAGATAAGTCACTCCTGTGTTTCTACTGTGCACAAATGGTTTTTATATTTTTTAAAAAGGCACAAATTTTACGCACTAAAATACATGCACACGGTATTCCCAGGAAAAAAAACGAGCTCCGGATGCAAAAGAAAAAAATGCCATTTGCGTTACTTACTTGCAAGGATCAACGCTCCTCCGCTTGTTCACTCCAAGCGCAATTATTTTTACTCGTTTTATTTTCAAATTATTGACGGGCGCGATTAACCTGGACAAGAGCCGTGTTATGTTGCAAATTCGGGTTGAACCCAACTCGCCAACCCATTTCGTGTTCACATGCCAGCAGGTGGCCCAAAGAAAGAGCGCCTCGTCCAGGCCCACACCAGGAACTCTCAGGAAAAGGGGAGAAACAAGAACGATCTGGATGGAGACAATGGAGGCGACGACGCTAGCTTGACGGCGTGGCCAACGCTTCTGCTCGACGCCGTGCTTCCACGGGCGCGGTTCTCGGCCGGATCGGTGCTGCCATGCTATCACCATCGTCAGCGTCGAGGGAGGCCTGTGTTGAATGAACAGTGCTCTTGTCATATTCGTATTCATGTTTTTAAAGCGAATTTGAACATTCTCCAATATCAATGTGAATTGAATTTTGTAACAATACAAATTCGAATCAAATATCTATAAAATTCAGTCGAATTCAGATATTTTGTAACTTACGTAATGCCAATATATTGATGACACTTTATCCTTGTACCGTCACACTTAATCATCCAATTTATTGATTTCACCTAAATCAAGGCAAATTTGCATTAAATTAAAAAACTTGTCCAGGTAATTAGTTGTATTGCAATAAAATACATATATTACTTCGTTGAATAAAAATACAAATACAACCATTCCGGTTATAATAACATTTTGGATGTAAAATTCTATATTATATTCTCATCCATATTTCTATGTGAATTCTAATACAAATATAAATAGGAGAGAGATTATTAATTAGATTGTTAGGTTTTGATACCACTTTGTTACAAAATCGATAAGACAAAGCACAAAGTCAATGAAGAACAATTAAGAACACGAGATAGAGATTTAATGCGAAAAATCCTTTCGGGTAAAAAACAATGGACTGACAATCGGCGAAATCACTATATGAATAGAAGTTACAAGCATGGGAAACTTAGGCTTTTCTTAACCGTACGACTACAGAGTACATAGGTTAGGAATCAGTCCCTAGCAACGAAATAGAAACCTACTAGGAAACTGAAATAGTAATATTCTTGGAGACGGGAAGGGCACCCACCGCAGCCAGTCTACAAAATTAACGGTGTTAAGTTTTAGTCAAAAGACGACTCGAGTAGCCATGTCTAACTCTAGTCGGCACACACACCTTAGCGCACCACATTTGATGTCGGCGCACACACACTCGAAGATGATCCTAATTATAATCTTCGATCAGTTCGCATTGCTTCCTAGTCGAACTATTCAAGCGGTCAGAAAAACAAGTAGTGGTCAGACCGACCATATTCGGATCACAAAATACAACAATCTCCACCTCCTCCTGTAGTGAAAAAGAAACAAATAACTTGTAAATAAAATTGTATAATACCTCTTGTGTGTCAAGTGTTTGAAAGGACTAATGAATAATACCGACTAAGTCTGACCAGAACTCAAACATAGAGGTAGGAACTAGCTTTGTTATCATATCAACTGGATTCTCACGAGTACTAATCTTGCAAACTTTGATATCACCTTGTGTAATAATTCCTTGGATGAAGTGATATCTAACTTCAATGTGTCTTGTTCTCTCATAAACAATTGGTCTTTTGTAAGACAAATAGCACTCTGACTGTCACAGAAAATGTTAGTGCAAGATGTACTTCCACAAAGCTAAGTGTAGAGACACCTTAGCCAAACAACTTCTTTATAGCATTATGAAATAGTCATGTACTTGGCTTAAGTGGTTGAGAGAGCAACAATAGATTGTAAACTGACTTTCCAGCTCAAGGCTTAGGCTCCAGCCATGAAAACATAACCAATAAGAAATATTTGCTTATCTAAATCTCCTATAAAGTTTGAATCAATATATTCGATTAGCCCACTACTAGTCTGTCCAAAATGCAAACAATCATCAGAAGTGCCCCTTAAATACATGAAGATTCACTGAACAACTCTCCAGTGGTCTTTGCTAGGATTAGTCATATATCTACTGATAATATTCAAAGCATGGGACTGGTCTGGGTGAGAGCAAACTATAGCATACATAAGTGAATCTGACTGCACTTGCATACAAAACGCTTGACATGTATTTAACTTCTTTAATTGTTTTCAGACTTGATGCTGAAGAGAGCTTTAAATATACAGCTAGCGATGTACTGGTCAGGTTGGCTTTGTTTATATTGAAGTGATGAAGAACTTTTTCAATATACTCTTTCTAACTTAGGTATAGTTTCTAAAATCGCCGACCTCTAATGATTTCCATACCAAGAATATTTTTTGATGCACCAAGATCTTTCATCTCAAATTCATTGCTAAATTATATATCCATCTTTGAAATTTTTAACTTGTCTTTTGCTGTGATCAGCATATCATCGACATATAGGAGCAAACAGATAGTTGAATCGGTGTCGGTCTTCAAATAGACACATCTATCATAGTTGAGATCTCTTAAACTCTTGAGAGATCATACAAGAACCAAATCTCTTATACCATTGCTTGGGTGATTTCTTCAACCCATAAAAAGACTTTTTTAATTTTGCAAGGAAAAAACTCCTTTCTCGGAACGATAAAGACTTCCGAGTGCTCCATATAGATGTCTTCTTTCAATTCCCTATATAAAATGCGGTCTTAACATTCGGTTGCTTAAGCTTAAAATCACGCATAGCCAAAATGCTAAGTAGAGTACGAATGGAACTATGCTTTACTACGGAGGAAAACATTTGTGATAATAATATGTAGGATTTGGCTATATCCCTTTGCAATTAGCCTCGCCATATACCTGATCTAGTCAGTCGGTGATATGCCTTCTGTCTTCTTGTAAATTCACTTGCAATGTATGTGTTTCTTTTCAATCGGGAGCTCGACCAACTCCCAAGTGCAGTTTTTCTTAAGAGATTCCATCTCCTCGTGCATGGTAGCTATCCACCTCTTCGATTCATCAAAACAGATGGCTTCTAAATAGGTTAAAAGCTAAGCAATCCCTTCAATATCTTCTGCTATATTTAAACAATAAGCCATAATATGGGCTTCTTCAATTAACCTCTTAGGAGGCTAAATAGTTCTCCTTATCCGATCAGCTGTAATGGATTGTTGGTTCCAACTAGTTTCTATTAGATGATTATTGATCTGAGCTTCAACATGGACTTCCTGTGAATTTTCTTTGTCAGCATCTGGTGAGAATTCTGAATCAATAACATGCTCTACCTACACGCTGGTCTTCTGCTACTTCTCAGGAGCAGCACTGGTCGTATTGTCTTTTATCAGAGTAGAGTCATCAAATGCAACACTTCTACTCATGATCACCTTTCTTGTTTCAAGATTCCACAATTTGTAAACTTTCACACCAAATTATAGCATAAGAAGATGTACTTAATAGCTCTTCGCTTTAATTTCCCATAATTGAAATGGGCATAAGTAGGGCAGCCAAAAATCTTCAAATTCGAGTAGGCGGCGGGAGAAACCAACTACTTCTCAATTGGAATTTTTTTTGTCTATGGCAGTGTTCAGTGATCGATTGATCAAATGACAAATAATGGAGGCAGCTTTAGCCCAAAAACTCCTTGATAGACTTAATCTCGACAGCATACAATACGCGTTCTATTGTTGTGTACCCGGAATAGTATAGTGCCTCACAATGCCTTCGATTGACACTATGCTTTAAATTCTCTCGAGCAAAACTCAAGCTATTATCATTTTGGAGTTTCTTTACATCTTGCTATCTACTTCTCTATCATTATCTTCCACTCTTTGAGCGCTTTGAACATATCGACTTGTACTTGATGAAGTACGCCCAAACTTTTCTCGAGTAGTTATCAATGATGGTCAGCATGTAGTTTGCGCCCCAAGGAATGGAACATGGGATTCTTCCCACAAATCGGAATGAACATAATCCAATATGCTTTTTAAGGAATGAGTAGTTGTGTTGAAACTTACTCTCTTTTGCTTACTAAATTCATAGTGTTCGCAAAACTTCAACTTATCAACACCTTGATCATCTAATAAACCTCTTTTCTGTAACTCCTTCAACCCAGCTTCACTCATGTGTCATAGACGCATATGCCATAGATTAGTTTGATCGGTATCGAACAATGCGAGCGAAGAAACAACAACAATTCTGACCAGACTAGAGCATTGAAGATGATATAAAATTGCTATCTTTATATAACCTTTCATCACACACAAGCGCGCCTTTGGAGACCTTCAAGACTCTGCCTTCACCTAAAAACTTGTATCCTCTCGCATCAAGATTATCAACAAGATAAGGCTCCTTTTTAAGCTTGGAATATGTTGGACTTCCGACAAAATTCTAATTGTGACATCAAATATTTTGATCTGGCAGAGCCAATGCCTCCAATCTTCCATGGAGTATTGTCTCCTATCAATATTGATCCACTCAGAGTCGCTTCATTGTTAATAAACCAATCATGGTTCGGATTCATGTGGAAAGTGCATGCTGAATCAAGAATCCACTTATCGCCAATTTTGGCATCATCGGCAAAGGTAACAAGGACATCTCTTCAGAACATTCTTTAGTAACAATGCTGGCTTTAGCTTCTTCATCTTGTAGATTTTTCTTAGAATTGTTGTTCCTTTTCTGCTTGTTCTAGAGTTTCTAGCACTCTGATATGTCGTGGCCACTTTTTTTGTAATAATGGCACGACTTCTTGTTCTTTGATTTAGAACAACCTGGAATTTACTCTTGCTCTTGAAATCCCTGGTCAAAGATCTCTCAGTTTGTCTTCCACGAATAGACAAATCTTCTAATATGAACTCGAGTTTTCGCTAGACACTGTAGTTTTCATTTGACACTCTCACCATATATTGATCTCCATTGCTTTAAGATCAGTGATGATTGCTTTAAAGATGGTCAAGTGGTTCAACACAGATCTGCCTTCTACCAATCTGAGTGAGAAAAACTTCTACATCACAAGCATTTTGCTGGTCAAATTCTTAGTGACGCAAATCTATTCCAGCTTTAGACATAACACAATAGCGGTGGTGTCCTTTGTGACCTACTAGAGAATATTGTTAGATAAACAAAGATGAATCTAAGAGAGAGCCTTACAATCTCTTCTTTGCTTCTCCTTAGTGGACCATATAGCAGGCATTTTGTCGATTCCCAATAACGCATCAACCAAATCGAGTTGTGCTAGAATAGCTTGCATCTTAATCTGTAGGATCGGAAATGGCAACAGAGGGGGGGTGAATGGTGCCTTCAAAATTTCGCCTCCCCAAGTATTCACACGAAATTTCTTCTCCGTTAGCTAAAGAGCTATGAAGCAAGAATTTGATTGCTTACTGAAAACTAAGCAATAGACTAATAAGATCAGAGTAGGGAAACAAAGCGCCAGACCGACAAAGGACGCTAATACTGACTCTCACAAATCTGATCGCCCATTGCGAAATTTAAGGTTGATGTATGTCACAATTTGACACGATGAGCAAATCCCAAAACTGAAATGCCGAACAGACAAGGAGATCAAACTCCAAATCGCATGAGATTTTCAATCTTTGGACCATGAGATTTTCGGCAAAACAGGGATGAAGGCAAGAAATTAAATGAGCAAACTTGCTGCTGCAAAGTCTCCTTGTAAAGCACTGAAAAGAACACAGAGGACTGCTCAATCTCAAACTAAAATCAAACGGAAAGCACTGCATAAAGTAAAAGAGAAGGTAAAAGAAAAGGGATCACAAAGGCTAAAAGATAACTGTAGCTTGATCCTTCTTTACGGCGAATTAAAAGAAGAAAGCATTAGTACTCTTGCGTAGTTTTCTTTGCCAACAAAATGCACTGGAACATCGAAGACATCCAAGTCTATGTGACTACTAGTCGAACAAAGAAGAATGCACTGAACAAACAGCTTGTAGCTCCAAACCGTCACAGGACGAAAAGAAACAACAAAACTGAACAGACAAATGAGACCAGCGATAGACATACTAGATGCTATCTGAAATACTGTCCAAGCAGATCCTGACCAAAACTCCTAAACAGAGAACTCAAATCATCAAAAGAGAGAGTTTAGAGAAGGAATGATTCAGTCAGAAATCAAGAAAACTGAGAAGCATTTTCGGCAACTGAAAGCAGAATGCAGGAAAGCAAAACTGTTGAAAAGGTAAAGGCTGACAGTATAATCGAAATAAAGAAAATGCAGTAGGCGCTCTGAAGGAAATCGGAAGAGGCAGACTCAAAGAAAACAGGGAAAGAAGTGCTAAAGAGCATTTGAGAAGAAGAGTAATTTGTGAACATTGCTCTCAGGCATCATCTTGCCAATTAGCCTTTAGGTAGTACCAATTTCTGAGCAAATGAGATTTCAAACTTTGGAGCACAAAGACTCTATACAGAAGAGAACATCAAGATGAGAAACAGGGAACACAAAGAATAAACAGAGGCAATCCAAAAGAAAACTAACGGAGAGGCACAGGAAGAACAAATCACCAGAGAATACTTGAAGGCAAGATTACTCAAATAGATTTAAGGAGATGAAAGATTATGTATTCAAAATCAGAAGTTTACATCCATTTCATTCCAACAAAAATACAAAGGATATAGAGGAGTCCCGATACGCATGGACATTAGAACAAGAAAGATTATAAGACTCTCAATCCATCATCTCCCTCTCAATCCTCAAAACACCAAGAGCCTCACATGCTTCTTGGGAGGAACACACACCAAGTGATGAATGAGCACTAAAAACACTTGTGATCCTCAAAGGGGTATGCATCCCCCAACACCTATTTATAGCCCTTGGCTAACGGGTCTTCAACCCGTTACGCCGGCTAAACCCTAACGGAGCCGCTCACGCCATGCGACCTTGCGAAATCACCATTTCGCCTCTCCTGCACCTTCCGGGAAGCTTCCGCGCTCCTTGTCGTGTACGCCTCGCAACCACATCGAATCTCCGCCGTCTTGACACATCCGACCGTTCGACCTCGACACGCTTT
This sequence comes from Bonia amplexicaulis, assembly GCA_036346245.1. NCBI lineage: Eukaryota > Viridiplantae > Streptophyta > Magnoliopsida > Poales > Poaceae > Bonia > Bonia amplexicaulis. Next base: position 13,432,829 of record CM070735.1, on the reverse strand, counting down.
GTGTCTAGTCCGGTCACCCCCGTGTCTCGCCACGACTCCGCCTCGACGTCCTGCAGCCAACACAGACAAGAAAACACATCAAATAGCACCGCTCGATACATAAAAGCATAAATAGCATTAATGAAACCACATTAAGTCAAAGCCTATCAAATCAACAGGATGTGCATCCTAATTCCCATTTGACCAGGTTTGACCAAGTCCGACCGAGCCCGTTACACCACGTAATGTCAAGGTCCGAACCAACCAACTCAAACTCGACTTCCCTAAGCCGATGTCAATTACTCATCATACACACGGGATGACCACCACATGGTCTCTCAATCTCCCCCTTGATGAGTATATTGACAAACCCAGAAAAAGCATGAAATTGAGTTTGAAGAGTCCAACATGGTCCAAAGAAGGGAATGAAACTCATGACCATGTCGACAGAAGGAACACTAGAGCAATAAATAAAGAGTAAATTGATCTCCAAAACTCTAGCAAGATCCCAGAATAAAATTTTCTCTTTTTCTCCAATCTATTCTCCCCCTTTTGGCAATAAACACATCAAGAATGCAAGAGAGAGAATAAGTCATGATGATGAAGGATGAAATGGCTGATTTGATTAATCGAAGCATTTAGAGCCATGAGAATTATCCAAAATGACTATAATGTATTACACCAAGCCGTAATATACAAGATCATGACTATGTATGTAAAGAGAAGCTAAGCCAAATAAGGTATAATCTGAATTTTTAGTTGAAGTGCTTAGCAAGTCAAGTCAAACATGATTTTAGTCTAGCTAAAGGTATCCATGAATGATGCAGGCCATGTCAATAAGCTAAATGGAACCGAGAAGCTAGTATTGAGTCAACTAGAGTGCTACTAGTTCAAGAATGATACATTCATTTTGAGTACTTGATTCTTGTAGTAATTTAAGCAATTTGAGCACAAATGACATATTTTCTTTTGAAATTTCATGATTGTTTTCAACCAGATTTTTGTCATATGCTAGATCTCAAGCCTTATGCGACTACTCCAAGCAAGAAGCTTAAGAAGATAGTCTAGGTCATCCAAAACTCCCCCTGAGTTCATGCCTAGTGCAATGGCAAGCCCTCTCATGAGAAAGAATTGGTGAGATCAGTTCTTTCGCACAAAAGAGATCTTTTTGCTTTTAACAGATTGTACTAACTTATGTGTCATCAAGAAACTAATATAGCTCAATCTATCGCTCAACAAGGATTCAAGACTCAACTTAGCCTATTTGACATGGCATGAATCATAAGAAGATAACTAAAAGCTGACTAGTCTCAAATATTAACATGACATGAATTAGGTCAAATTGAGCATTTTAATCAACCTATCATGGCAAAGACTTGACTACACATATAAGGTCATGATCTATTTAGCAATGAAGCACAAATCATGGCAAGATGTAATATAAATGAAAATATGTCATGAAAGGATAATAATCAAGGCTCCATACATTTATTTTACAATGTAAATGCAGAAAATCCAGCTCCCCCTCAACATGGGATGCAAATTTTTAGTTCAAGTTGAGTTATGTCAATATTAAGATCTAGAAGTTCCCAACTGAACTCCCCCTGAACCAAAGCAATAAAATGAGAAGCTGGCAAATAAATCAAGAAGGGCGGTCCTTAAAGCATAGATAAGATAGAGAAAACTAATGACTTAGACTGACTCTCATCTACCCCATATGACTCGGGACTATCGGTGACAGAAAACACACACTAGAGAGCAAACACGCACTGCCACCTGAGGGTGGCCCAACCCCCGCTAGAACCTACAAGAAGTGAGTGAGCTCAACTTAGTGAGATAAGAAACAGCTATCCTGGAAGCACAAGATAAGAGTAAGAAGTCTAAGCAACTCAACAAGAGACACACTCTAACCTATGCTGGAAGGACTAAACCCAATGCACCCTTAGATGCAATGCAAAAGTAAGGAGACAGAAGCATAATTAATATGATAATGCAGTAAAGCCCAAAGCTCCCCCTCACAACAGTCCATAAGGACAAACCACCCCAAGCTCTCCCAGAGCTGAAAACCTCGTGCTATCCAAAGGCTTGGTGAAGATATCGACCAACCGGTGGTCACTCTCCAAATCGAAGCACGATGTCACCCTTCTCTACATGGTCTCTGCGGTGGGTGTGCAACACGGATGCTTCCTCAAGACCGAGGAAGCGAGAGAAGTGCCAATGAACCGGCGGTGCCGAAGTGCTCTTCCTATCTATCCTCTGTAGGCAAAGTGCGCATCCGAATAGGCTCTAAGGGATAGACAGGATGAGGAAGAGTACCAGATACCATAGTCAATGGTAGCTCGAAGGTACCGAAAGATGTGCTTCACCGCTGGCGGTGAGACACGCGAGGAGAAGCTCAGCGAGCACACGACACACGGATAAGTGTATGTCGGTCTCGAGGTCGTGAGGTACAAGAGGAGCCAATCATACTACGAACTCCTTTTGATCAAGCGGCTCGCCGTCCTCATCTGGGTCAAGTGTGGCCATAGAAGCCATCGGAGTTGACACCGGCTTTCCATCACTCATGTCGAAATGTCTCAGGAGGTCACGGTGTACTTGCCTTGATGCAAGAAGGTACCCTCCGAGTCTCGCTTGATCCGGAAGCCAAGGAAGAAAGTCAACTCACCCATCATGCTCATCTCAAACTCGGTGCTCATGACATCCGAGGCTGTGAAACTAGAACATGAGAAGAGCCAAAGATGATGTCATCGACATAAATTTGGGCGAGCAGAAAGTCATTGCCAAGCCAGCGAATGAACAAGGTCTTGTCAACTTTACCCATCTCGAAATCACGCCTCAACAGATAGGACTTAAGCCTTTCATACCAAGCTCTAGGGGCCTGCTTAAGTCCATACAACGCTTTGGAAAGCTTGTCGGCATGATTAGGGTAATTGGGGTTCTTGAAACCTGGAGGCTGTCTCACATAGACTTCTTCCTCAATAAAGCCATTGAGAAAGGCACTCTAGACGTCCATCTGGTAAAGCTTGAAACCCTTAGAAGCTGCAAAGGCAAGCATAATTCTAATGGCCTCAAATCTAGCTACAGGGGCAAAGGTCTCCTCGAAATCTAGACCCTCAACCTGGGAGTACCCCTGAGCAACCAGTCTAGCCTTGTTTTGAACAACCACACTATCCTCACTTTCCTTGTTCTTGAACACCCACTTGGTCCCAATGATATTGTGACCTCGAGGGGGCTCAACAAGCGTCCAGACCTTGTTTCTCTGAAACTCTCTAGCTCCTCATGCATGGCATTGACCCAAGACTCATCATAGAGAGCATGACAAATGTCTTTGGGATCGAGGGAGGTAACAAAGGCAGAATGGAGACAAAAGAGTGACATGCCAGATTTTGAGCGAGTAACTCGCTCAAAAAGGTCTCCAATGATCTGCTTTGAAGGATGAGATTTTTGGATATGTCTAGGTGGTCCAGGATGAGATGAAGAAGTGGCCTCTACCTCGTGAAGCTGTAGGCATGGGCTGATCACCTCGAGGTGCGGTGGAAGAAGGCACCTCAAGGGGTGGATGAAGGACTGGATCAGGTAGACAACCCTCGTCTCTGTCGTCCTCATCATCCACAAAGATGGTCTCGGACTGCTCTAGAGAACCTGAGATATCAGGCCTAGTCCCCGGACTGGCCTCATCGAAAGTCACCTCACAGGTTTCTACCATTTTACTAGACTCGCAATTCCAGACCTTATAGGCCCGCGAAGAAGTCGAGTAGCCTAGAAAGATCCCATCACAAGAACGTGACTCAAGCTTATCTAGGTTCCCAGACTTCAGAATGAAGCACTTGCAACCAAACACACAAAAATGAGAAACACTGGGCTTTCGCCCATATCTCAACTCGTAAGAAGTGCGGTGCAAGTGTGCCCTGAGAAAAACTCTGTTCGAAACATGGCACGCGGTGGCTATAGCCTCAGCCCAAAACTTCCGCGGTGTAGAGTATTCATCGAGCATCGTCCTGGCCATCTCGATCAAGGTACGGTTCTTCCTCTCCACGATGCCAATTTGCTGCGGGACGTGCGGAGAAGAGAACTGGTGCTCTACACCTGACTCATCACAAAACCTCTCAAAGTAGGAGTTCTTGAACTCCGTGCCATTGTCACTGCGGATCGCTCGCAAGGCACCTGGAAGTTCAACAGAAATCCTACTAAAAAGACCTCACAAATGTGAAAACTGTTGGTGATATGCCCTAGAGGCAACATGGAGATGTTGAATATATCACATACTATGTTTATGATACATTGCTTTGTTCCTTGAAATAAACATTATCATTATTGATCAATGAGTATGTGACTTATTCATGAGACTCTTAATGCCAAAATGTTGCTATTTCTAAATGATCCCTGATTATATTTCATATGAGGAACAAATATGATTCAAAGATCAGCATATGTATTGATTGATGATCATGTCTCATGGATCATGGTATGGAGATACCAAATCAATAATATGGACATATGTTAGTGAACATATGTTGGATAGACCCGCCATGAGACACCGCAGAGATTCCATGTGTCATCGGTTGGTCTCAAGTAGTGTTTATGTGGAATCCTTAGACTTGAGATCATCATGGTTCCCGGCATGCGTAGTAGCTTACTTTGGGACTACTAAACACTACTCCGTGAATCGGGTAGTCATAAAAGTAGTCTTTGGGTTTGCCATGAAAGATGTAGTGGGATGTGAATGATCAAGATAGAATTTGCCCCTCCTTATAGGAGAGATATCTCTGGGCCCCTCGATGTAATGGATTATGAAACTGCATGGCCATGCCAAGGTGATTGAGGAGTCAATCACGAGTTTATAATCCATCACGGAATCGAGAGAATGATTGAGCTATTAAGAGGATGACACATGTCTCGCCTTGAGCTTAATCTATATCGTGAGGCAAAGGGATTAGTACATGAGAACATTACGAGTTCGTAGATATGATCTTTACGTATACTTTGGGGTTAATATGTCTTACTAGAGGCCGCTATTAACGTGGTGACCGGAAAGGTGTTTCGGTCGCGACCAAGTATGCGTGAACCTCTGGTCGCACACTTAACGGGTTGGAACACTAATTGAATGTGATTCGGATATGGGCTCAATTCGGATAGAGATCCGGATAGACTCCTATTGGGCCTCGGTCCACGAGGCCCAAGTGAGGAGGTCTATATATATGGAGGCGAGGGGCTGAGGAGATGCATCTGATAATCCCGAGCTAAACTCTAGCCGCCACCTCGAGCCAAACCCTAGTCGCTCATGAGTCTTTGGTACACTCGCGATCGGCGTTCCGACCCGACGTGTGGATACCGGTGGGGCGCGCTCGTTCTTGGCGTTGATCGGCATCAACAACCTCTGATTGGATCGCTCATGGTGTGGTTGATCGCGTGGAGGAGACGATCGGTTCGGGACGATCGACTACTTCCACTACTACCTCGGCAGCGTGGTTGGATCGGCTTCTCAACTCTTCTTCCCTTTGCTGCTGGCGTCTAGTGGTAACAATCCATGATCCCTCCTTAAGCATGATGTCCTTGTGTGCGCGGTAGAAAAAATTTGTTTTCTGCTTTCGTAGCCTTCGCGCAATCTATTAAAAACGTCTCATCCTTCGAGGCTAAAAAAAACACCCAAGAGTACCTCGAATAGTCATCGACCACAACAAGAACGTACCACTTCTCTCCAGCTGACTACACTCGAGTGGTCCAACTGTATCCATGTGGAGCAAGCTGTCTTTGGTGCATCGGTCATAATGCTGTGGTGGGAGGATGAGAAGCGGCAACCATCTTGCCGTGTGCGGCATGGGCGCAAACAAGATCTTTGATCATCTTGAGTTTCGGCGAGACCGGGGAATGAGATCGTGGCGCTAACTTTCGAGTCAAATGGTCAAATCAATATGACCAAGTCTCCTATGCTAGAAGGAAAGGTCGCGGGACTCAGAAGCAAGCAAACAACGGAGAGGATCACCAGAAGACTCAGAAAAATCAGCACGAAAGATCCTCCCAAAACGAGAAATCCCACAAACCGGACTACAGAAGAATCAAGAATTTTCTGAGTTGTTTTCTTAAAGCTCACCTCGAAATCGTCATCGGTGGTGAGAGGCGAAAGCAAATTGTCTGCAGCTTACTAACCAAGGCAACATCTTTTAAAATAATGAATCATTAATGCGACTGCACTTTGGCGATGGCGCCCGGATGAAGCATCTCGAAGGTGATCATCTCATCACCGAGCACGGGCAAGGAAGAAAACCAGCGGAATCTCCGGTCATGTGTCTTTAACACACAGGTCTACAAGCCAAGCCTTTCCCTTCCCTGCCCGGTGAACCTGAGTCAAACAGAGAGTAAAGTCTCAGTACTGGGATAAATCAAGAGTGATTTTGGCACCCAATCTTGAGTAACACGTCGGCGAGATGAAGTAGTCAAGCACGGTGACCTCTATCTACCCTCGCTCTCTATCACTCAAAGAAGGAAGGTCGTGCGGACACAGAAGGCATTCTTCGGGTCCGATCGCTACGGAAGAGCGAGTCGGCGCACCGCGAGAAGAAGCGATCACACAGCGGGTAGGCATCTCGATGGAAAAGCGAGATCTACCCTCGAGCAGCGGAAGTCACGACCAGAGGGAGCATGAGGACGAAAACAAAAACTCGGAAGAACCAAGTCCTCGATGCTGCCCAAAGCTACCAACAGTAGCAAGCCTAGACCTCGTGTTGGTCTTAGGTGCACTCAAGGTCTGGGGCTGACCCTGAATACACCTAAGAGACTCAACACGGTCTCTTCGTGCAATCTTGGCGCGCTTGAAGCAGTGGTCAATAAAATATCCATCCTTCTGACAGAAGGTGCAATGATACTTCACCTTCGAGGCGGTAGCATGAGATGGCTTCGCCGAGAGGTCAAGCTGCGGTGAAATCACCTTGTTATCAGAAATCCTTTGGACAAAGCCCGCTGATTTAAATTGAACATTCTTGTTCTTGGGCTTGACCTCAATCACACTGTGCTATGGGTGCGAGCACGACAGGTGGATGCTTCCTCACATCCTCACGGAAATCATATCCTAGACCCTGATTGAACTTGCAAATCTTTGATTGGTCTAGAATAAGATTGAGCTTCTTCTTGCCTCCTACAAATTTCTCGAGAGTGTTCATAAGGTACTGACACTCCCGAAAGAGAGAGGCACAAGAAGAGCAGGGAGGAGAAGAGACAGCAGAAGGTAAGGGAGCAGAAGAAGAACCAACAGTAGAGGAAAGAATGGCTTGTGCACGCACAGCTGACTCTAAAGGGACAGTCCTACTACTAGCCAGTTGGTTCACATCGCTAAGCGTCTCCACCTTACCTTGGGGCTCCTCCCCCTTCTCAGCAATCACATTACGAGCTGAAGGTGGCTTCTCTAGAAGGTCCTTAGTTAGCTTCACACATTTTTCATCCAATGCAATCAATTTAAGTTTTAGTTTATTACAGCTAATGCATGGTGAGCTAACAGGATCCTTAGTCGCAAACTGAGCCATTTTCTTATTAGTGTCAATCATTTCTTGAAACTGTTTTGAGACAGATTCAAGTTCAGCAGTTAACTTTGGACAATTCAAACATGAAGAAATGGGCTCTAGTAGCACAGCTTGTAGATCAGCAATTTTATGATCTGCCCATTTTAGGTTTATCTTCAGATTATTGCAGTTTTCACAAGACTCGGGCAGATCGAGAAGCATAGTGTAAAGACCTCTAAAAGTATTGTCCTTATCTTCACAAGAGGTGCAGAAAGTAGTCTCAATAGAGCTCGCTTAAGAAAGGCATCATTAAGCTGGTCGTACGATGGGTATACCTCGTCGGAGTCGGAGTAGAGCTCATTGTCGCTAGTTAGCCCTCAAGGGCCATGAAGCACATTGGGAGAAGTCATCACCATCTTTGGGTTCTTGATCACCCGTCCGTCGTCGTCGCTCCATCCCTCCACCTCGCCGAGGTCGAGATCGTCGGCGGCGAGGACGCGGTGGAAGAGCTTCTTGGCCTTCCCAAAGTCGCGGAACTTCTTCTTGCCTTGAGCAGTCTTGAGGGCTTCGTGTTGCGGTTCTTGTTGATGTAGTCGTTCTTGCCGAACTGCGAAGTCGGTTTGCCCTTCCCGCTTAGGGCGGTTGCCGAATGTGGTTGGGGCCACCACACTCGAAGCAAATCACATGACCTCCTCTTTTACCATCCCTCCTCCTCTTGTAGGCATGAGAAAATCTACGTGCTAGGAGGGCTAGCTGTTTGTCTGCAAGCTGTTCTAACTGATCATCAGTTATGTCACAGAGAGCAGCAAGGGAGAATCCACATATCGGCTCAGCAGAAGAAGATCGAGCGGGATCGGTGACTAATGCCATCGATTGTGACTTGATCGACGAGAGACTATGTCAATCTCGTGAGTCTTGAGGCGCGAGTAAAGCGCATCAAGAGTCGTGGTCGAGGTCCGTGGTATCCTTGATGGTAGTCACCTTCATCTCCCAAACCCGAAGATCGAGTGCGAAAGCATTTGTCGGCGTTATCCGAGTCGGAGTATGTGAGACCGACGGTTCGGAGGTTGCTCAAAATCTTGTGAAAGCGAGAAAAGCACTCGTCAAGGGACTCGCCAGCAAGCATCTCGAATTTGCTGTATTCGCGCTTGAACTGGTCCTGTCGCACCGTCTTTATTTGGGTGGTGCCCTCATGGTAAGGCAGACGACAGGTGAGAGATGCGATCAAACTCGCTTCTGCTCAATCCCTGAATGATGATGTTCCTTGCCCTTGCGTTTGCCTCAACATCAGCCATATTCCCGGTATTGATGTTCTCATCGGCGGGAACAACAAGCGAACCTTCACCTTCCTCCGGATGGCATACCCACGAGCACGGATGTATGTTTCCATTCGGCTCTTCGGAAGGGTAATCCGGGCCATCAAAGACCGGAGGCTTGGTGGAATACTTGTCCGTCGCCATGGCTCTTGAGACCGGTTAAAGATCTATCGAGAAGAACTAACTGGCTCTGATACCAATTGTAGGATCGGAAATGGCAACAGAGGGGGGGTGAATGGTGCCTTCAAAATTTCGCCTCCCCAAGTATTCACACTAAATTTCTTCTCCGTTAGCTAAAGAGCTATGAAGCAAGAATTTGATTGCTTACTGAAAACCAAGCAACAGACTAATAAGATCAGAGTAGGGAAACAAAGCGCCAGACTGACAAAGGACGCTATCTTGACTCTCACAAATCTGATCGCCCATTGCGAAATTTAAGGTTGATGTATGTCACAATTTGACACGACGAGCAAATCCCAAAAGTGAAATGCCGAACAGAGAAGGAGATCAAACTCCAAATCGCATGAGATTTTCAATCTTCGGACCATGAGATTTTCGGCAAAACAGGGATGAAGGCAAGAAATTAAATGAGCAAACTTGCTGCTGCAAAGTCTCCTTGTAAAGCACTGAAAAGAACACAAAGGACTGCTCAAACTCAAACTAAAATCAAATGGAAAGCACTTCATAAAGTAAAAGAGAAGGTAAAAGAAAAGGGATCACAAAGGCTAAAAGATAACTGTAGCTTGATCCTTCTTTCTGGCCGAATTAAAAAGAAGAAAGCATTAGTACTCTTGCAGTAGTTTTGCTGCCAACAAAATGCACTGGAACATCAGAAGACATCCGAAGTCTATGTGACTACTAGCTGCCGAACCAGCAAGAATGCACCGAACAAACAGCCTGTAGCTCCAAACCGTCACAGGACAAAAAGAAACAGCAAAACTGAACAGACAAATGAGAGAATGAATGATTTAGTCAGAAATCAAGAAAACTGAGAAGCATTTTCGGCAACTGAAAGCAGAATGCAGGAAAGCAAAACTGTTGAAAAGGTAAAGGCTGACAGTATAATCGAAATAAAGAAAATGCAGTAGGCACTCTGAAGGAAATCGGAAGAGGCAGACTCAAAGAAAACAGGGAAAGAAGTGCTAAAGAGCGTTTGAGAAGAAGAGTAATTTGCGAACATTGCTCTCAGGCATCATCTTGCTTCATAGCTCTTTAGCTAACGGAGAAGAAATTTCGTGTGAATACTTGGGGAGGCGAAATTTTGAAGGCACCATTCACCCCCCCTCTGTTGCCATTTCCGATCCTACAATTGCTTAGACATAACACAATAGCGGTGGTCTCCTTTGTGACCTACTAGAGAATATTGTTAGATAAACAAAGATGAATCTAAGAGAGAGCCTTACAATCTCTTCTTTGCTTCTCCTTAGTGGACCATATAGCAGGCATTTTGTCGATTCCCAATAACGCATCAACCAAATCGAGTTGTGCTAGAATAGCTTGCATCTTAATCTTCTATAGGGAAAATCTTATGTCTCGATTAAGCAGCGAAAGATTAGACTTTATTGTCGTCATGTCGAGAGTGCCCTAGATATATCTAGGTAAAGAACATGGCTTTGATACCACTTGTTATGAAATCAACAAGACAAAGCATAAAGCCAATGAATAATGATAAAAACACGAGACAAAGATTTAATGTAAAAACCCCTTTCGGGTGAAAAACCACGGACACATAATCAGCGAAATCACTATATGAGGAGAAGTTGCAAGCATGTGAAACTTCAGCGTGTCTTAAATATACGACCACACACACACACACACACACACACACACATATATATATTATAAATAACAGGGCACTATGATTGAGACTTTCTATCCATGATTGATTTAGCATACTAAATCAATGACTTGCTTTCCAAATCGATGCCTTTTTGAATTAATGAATGTTAATGGGTTTGCCTGATATATTGTATACCATTGCACTGGCATGCATCTAAAAACAATCCAAAGGCAGAGAAGCTTTGTGCCTAGACACCATCGGCTAAGTGATGTAGGATTGGTCTGGATCTTTTAGTAAGGGATAAATAACGATTTGTGAAGGATGACTTTGACAATAATGGCTACCAACTGAACATGTCCAAGACGCCAAGAATTTAATAAACCACACTCCAAATTGTTATCAACCGTGCCAAGAACACAGCTGACCTGACCACAAAGATCAATTCCTACAACGCAACTGTAGAACAAAGCAAGAACAAATTAAAAGCAATCTGAATTGAGAATAGGAATTAAAGCACTAAGAATAGTGGAGGTTCAGAAACATACTTCCGTAGGTCTAATCTACACTAGAGAAGATGTGGGTGTTGCACACGGGGGCTAATAAGCAAAAACTAAATCTAAACCCTAAAAGTTGCATCTCTGGCCCTATATGAGGGGCTAGAGACACGGAGGCTGCGTCCATGAGAGAGAGAGAGAACATCCCACTACTGACTCTTGGTTGGAGTCAAACTGATACAAGGTCTAGAGCCTAGGTTTGAAGTTGATTCAGACTTATTTTGTAGATTGCGATGCGTTCAGGAGTAGTTTTAGATGAGAACAAAACAATTGCAAAGAGGACATCATAAGCTTTTCAACAAATCTAAGATCACCTCATTTAGACTCGGTTTGCATGTTCTATGCTTGTTTGAACTTAGCACCATCTTCGGAGGCCGAACTGAATTCTAGAATATGTCCAGCTTTCATCCTTAGTTGTCCTAGCCTCAAAGTGATGTGGTAATCTCCAATGTCCATCCCAAGCGTGTCTGTGATTCAACGTGCCACTCCTTGGTCCTTGCTCATGTTTCTAAGTACAAACATATCACATGTATCAGACAACAACTTATTCTCACAAGCTGAATTAAACATCCCGAAGAACGAGCTCACCTGATAATTTAATTGTCGTACACGTGCCCTAGTCATGGGACCATGTGTAGCATGTGTAGCAATTGAGGGAGTGTCTTGTGTGTCTAAAGAAGTGATGTCCTCATCAACAGGGATCAGAGTCCCTAACGAAAAAATGAATAGGGTTTAAATCAGCAACAAAATAGAGATATACTCAAAAACTAAAACAATAGTTTACTCAGAGACGGAGCAACACCTCGATTGGAGAGTCTTAGAAGATAAAGGTGTAGAGTTATAGTCAGAAGACATCTTGAGTAGCCACGTCTGATTTCAGTCAGTGCATGCATCTTAGAGCGCTATGTCTGATGCAGATCAACGCAAAGTTCATTATAGACTCGAAGATGATTCTAATTATAACCTAAAACAATTGGCATTACTTCGTGATCAATCTATTTAAATGGTCCGAAATATCAACGGTAGCCATACCAACGAGATTTGAATAACACTATACAACACAACGCAAATTGATACAGATTTAGTGCAGGGCCTCGAAAGTCGAATCATACCCACATGGCTGACGTCCGTGCGCACACTTAAGGCTGTAAAAAAAGCTCAAATCTCACGAGCTATTCGAGTTCCGCTCGTTCTTTCCTCGATTCGAGTTTGGCTAGAACTTTAAACAAGGCGAACTCGAGCTTAATCTCAAGCTCACGAGCTTCACCGAGCTGAGCTCAAATAGTTCACGAGCCTCGATTTGAGCTTAAATAGTAATACATATTAACTCATACCGAATTTACTCGAATCGAACTTGGGCTCGAACTTTTCTTATTGTTAAAAATTAGTGTATGTTTGAATTATTTTGACTGTTATCGAGCTAACTCAAGCTTGGCTCAAGTTTCTATCGAGCTAGAGTTTGAAAGATCAAGCTCGCTTAAACTCGGTTCATTCTGACCCTCGTGTACACACAAATCTTAGGGCTGTTGTTTTCAGCTTTTGGCTTTTCTCGATAACTAGCTTTTAAACGGAGTGTCTTTTTAAGATGAGGTCTACTAGTTAATTGTAGTACATACTGTACCGACTTCATTTATATCAGCAAAAATCGCACGTGAGTTTCAGTTACTCTGTAATCTCTCACATAAACAATCCAAAAGCAATAAGCCGCACCCAAAAACCATAAACCGCAGCTAAAAAGAGGACGTGCGGGGCTTGTGGGCCCTCCCGAATACGAACGACTCCACTGCCTCCGTGGAGACCGAAGTACTACTGTACTACTATACGCCGTCGCCGACGCTGCGAGATCTCTGCACCAAAACAGACCGTGGACGCGGTTTGAGCGCGAGGAACATGGGCGTGCGCGTTGCAGGGGCATTGACGGTCTGCACTGCTGAATCTGAAGCAATGCAAGCTCTGTCAAGCGCGCAACTTCCCTTCGCTTCATTTTGATCTAACAAAGTACAACGCTAACGGTCTGCACTGCTAAAAGGGGCTTGGTACCCTAGTCCACTCCCCTCCTCACCCCCACCGCCTCCCAGGAGGGGCTCCCATCCCGCCCAACGTCACCACTTGACTCGCCCGGTTGTCGCCGGCCATGGAGCTGCTTTTCAGGCAGAAAGTCAAAACCCAAGCTTTTCAGGGTAGAAAGTCAAAACCCAAATGGGCGGATGCAAAGGCATTGCGAACAACAAATTTGTCAGGGAGAGGAAAAGCTAGCCGCTAGCGGTAGAATTTCAGCCTCCGACCGTGGCGAGGTCATCCTGGAGCCAGAGCAGTGGCGGACCCAGAGAATTTGACGAGCTTGGGCGAAGAATAAAATCTAAATAACAAGCGCTCAGAAATATAGATCATAATACAAGCAAAATAAATAGTAATTAGTGAAGGAAGTCGAATAAAAAACCGATTGAAAAACGAAAAAGAATATGCCGAAATCTGCACCCACATAAACGAACTGCGGAATCTAAACCCATACGTCTGCAAATATAAGCCATAAACCATAACTTTTCAGCCCAACCGAGCGGGCCCTAAAAATCATAATTCAAAACTAAAAGCGGAGGTAAAAAGGAACAGACCCGTTAACACGTAAGGATCCAGTTCGCCCCGTTCATACGTTTTTGTGCCATGTTTTGCTTGATTGTTTGCCATGGTGAAGTGGTTAAGGTAGCGATTAGCTACGGTGTAAAGCACCACTTCACGATCACCTCCTCGGTTGTTTGATCTGCGCTTGAGTACCGAGCAAGGGAATGAAGAAAGGAGCATGAGCGGACGGGGCCCGGTCGCCGGGCCAGGTCCGCCCGAGCGAGCCATTCAAGCCATGCACTCAATGTTGAGTCTTTGGGGTGGTGCTCTTGTTTGGATTTGAGAGGAAGAGAGGAGGGAGAGGGGATAAGGGGTACCAACCGTCCGATGTAGAGGAGGAGGGTTGGCCATCGCGATCGTCGGCGATCTGCGCTAGGGCAGCGACGGTCGGTGGAGAGGCGGCGGCGACTTCCAGCGGCGGCGACTCCGGAGGTAGAGCGGCCGGTGGTGGAGTTGTTCCGTCGTTGGGCGCCCCTCAGATCGGATCTAGGGATCTGTTGGTGGGGAAGGTGGTGGCACGGTGAACCTCGTCGTGCGTGCCACCCCGGCCCCCACCTCTGTTTTTATGGCGGCGGCGGCGGGGCCCTGACCTATTGGGTGGCGCCCCGATCGAGCGCGGTCAAGAAAAAGGGGTTGGGATTTGGCCGTTGGGCCAAATCCCTGAGATCATTCTAACATTCTCCCCTTGTTCTCCTCTATACTTTTATCTTTAATTACTTTTGCCTTTACATTCCATCACAGTTAGTGCATAGAACATGTCTCATCGTCACGGTCAATCGCCGATAGATTCAACAGCTACAATACACCTCTCTGTTCTGAAATAGTTACTTTAATATTTTGGGCCTTTTATAGTCCAGGAATCATAGGCTTTCCCTTAAACCCATGCCGGCTACATGTTCTCTGAACACGTTGGGTGGTAAGCCTTTTGTAAGCGGATCCGCTAACATCTTTGTGGTACTTATATGATCAAGACTTATGATCTGATCCCGGACTTTATCTTTCACAACATAGTATTTTATGTCAATGTGTTTGGCGGCACCACTTGACTTATTGTTGTGGGCATACGTTCTGCGGGTTCATTATCGCGGTACAACTTAAGTGGTCTATTGATGTCGTCAACCACTTTTAAGCGGGTATGAACTTCTTAAGCCAGTTCACCTGCCCCGTAGCCTCATAACATGCTACAAACTCGGCATACATTGTGGACGATGTAGTGACGGTTTGCTTTGAGCTTTTCCACGATATAGCTCCTCTGCGAGTGAATACATATCCGGATGTAGACTTTCTATCATCTCATAAAATCGAATCATATACCCACTATATGGAGTGAATCGATTTTACGTATGTCATCATGAGGCCTTTTGTTCCTTGCAAATAACGCAAGACTTTCTTTATCAATTTCCAATGTTCTATTCGAGTTGCTCGGAATCGCCAAATAACCGGTAACAAGCGCTAAGTCGGTAGCGTACACACTTGAGCATCTTGCAAGCTTCCGACAGCTGAAGCATATGGAACCGCTTTCATTTGATCGATCTCATACTGGTTCCTGGGGCATTGAAAATCCCCATATCTATCGCCCTTGACTATAGGTGCAGGTGAAGGACTACATTTATGCATACCAAATTTCTTTAATACTCTCTCTATGTATGCCTTTTGTGACAGTCCCAATGTCCCTTGTTTCTATCCGGTGAATTTCGATCCCTAGAGCGAGCGAAGCTTCACCAAGATCTTTCATATCAAAGTTTGAGGACAAAAACTTCTTTGTCTCGATGTGATGACATCACTACTAGCCGATGGGATATCATCCACATCTGAGGATTAGGAAGATAAACTTCCCATCTTTAAACTTTGCATAAACACGGTTGTCCTCTACATTCTCTTTAAACCCAAATTTTCTTATTGTCTTGTCAAACTTCAAGTACCCTTGTCTTGAAGCTTGCTTTAACCCATAAATCGATTTCTTTAGGCGGTATCCCATTCTTTCATTTCCTTCCACAACAAAACCTTTCGGTTGTGCCATGTAAACATTTTCCTCCAAATCCCCATTAAGAAATGCCGTCTTTACATCCATTTGATGTAACTCTAAATCATAATGTGCAACTAATGCCATTATGATTACGAAGGAATCTTTACATGAGGCGGAGAAAAGTCTCATTGTAATCAATCCTTCTCTTTGCGTAAAGCCTTTTGCCACAAGTCGCGCTTTGTATCTTTCTACATTCCCTTGGGAGTCAAGCTTTGTCTTGTAGACCCATTTCTGACCCTCTTGTTTTGGCTCCTTTAGGAATAATTTCCAAGTCCCGGACTTTATTAGCCTTCATGGACCTCATTTCCTCTTCCATGGCCTCAAGCCATTTTGAAGAATTTTCGCTTCTCATGGCTTCTTCAAATGAGGTGGGATCATCCTCCATTTGAAATTCCTCGTATGATAAATCGATAATCATCGAAATAGCGATCTTCTTACTCTTTGAGACCTCCTCGGGGCCTCCACATTTGGTACATCTTACATTTGAAATTCTTTGTTGCTCCCCTCATCTGTGGCAATTGGTTCTATATGATCACGAAGAACAGGTTCTTCATTCTCATTCATTGTTGCCACGGGAGGAACAATAACAGTCTTGGCACCACGGTGTCTTGTACCGTCGGTGTAGCGACGGCGGTAGTGCGAAGAATGGCTCTTGAATCATCGGGTGGGCGCATCGCCCGCTTCTCTTCAAGGTCAATCTTTCGAGCTACCATGCTCCCCTCATCATTTCATCCTCTAAGAAGGCAGCGTGTCTCGTTTCTACAAACTTTGTATATCTGTGCGGACGGTGAAAGCGAAAGCCTTTTGACTTTCGGGGTAGCCAATGAAATGGCAACTTCTTTTTGGGATCAAGTTTCCCAAGGTTTGGGTTAAATACTTTAGCCTCGTGAGGACTCCCCACACACGTAAGTGGTTTAGTGAGGAACTCTTCTGTCCACATCTCGTGCGGTGTTTTGGGCACCGACTTACTAGGCACTCTGTTGAGGATATGAATGGCGGTTTTCAACGCCTCCATCCATAAACTCAGCGGCGGTGTGGAGTAGCTCATCATGCCGCACCATATCCATCGAGTGCGGTTGCGTCTTTCGGCTACTCCATTTCTTGAGGTTCGCCGGTGTAGAATCTTGGGCTACTATGCCATTTTCTGTAAAAACCTTGCAAAGGTCCGGGAACTTGTCCATATGGGGTATGTCGGCCGTAGTACTCCCCACCACGATCGGATCGGACTATCTTAATCTTTAAATCGTGTTGGTTTTCAACTTGACCTTAAATATCTTGAATTTATCCAAGGCTTCATTTCTTTCTTTGATTGGATAAATATATCCATAACGGAGTAATCATCCGTGAATGTTATGAGCAGTCATATCCATCCACACTTTTCACGGAAAAGGTCCACAAATGTCGTGTGAACAATTTGTAAAACTCATGTGCTTCTTTTGGCGTCTTTCTTAATTTTCTTTACATATTTTCCTTTAATGCATTCTGCATTGTTCTAAGTCGAGAACTCTAATAGAGGAAGAATATCATTCTTAACTAGTCTTTCTATTCTCCCCTCGAAATATGGCCTAAGCAGCGGTGCCATAATTTCGATGATTCATATGAGTTCTCTTTCGTTTTACATTCGTATTCTCGAGGCGAGGATATCGCTCATTCACATCACATACGAATTCACATTTTCACGAAGTGACAATAAATAAAGCTCATCTTGTTTGATGGCAAGACCAACACATTCTTTATTAAACATTATTTCACACTTGCCATTTCCAAAATAACAATCATAACCATCATTGTCCAAACATGAAACACTAATCAAATTCCTCGTAAAGAGGAACATAAAGAACATCTCTAAGTAAAGAGTGAAGCCATCAGCTAGTTCTAATGAAAGATCGCCAGCGGCTTCAACTTCGACTTGGACTCCATTTGCGACTTTAACGCATCTTTCTTTTCTTTGCGTATTCCTCGTCGAGCGGAATCCACGCAAATTATTAGCAACATGAGCAGTTGCACTGAATCAATCCACCAAGTAGATTTTGAATATTGTACATACGAGGATTCATTTATGAGCGTAATAATGTTCTCACCTTTCTTTGACATAATCATTTTCAAGAAATTGGGACAATCTTTCTTGTAATGTCCCTTTTCTTGCAATGAAGACACGATCTTTCTCTCTTGTGAAATTATTACATTGAGGCTGAAAAGCAGGCTTTTCCTTGTTCTTTGAGGAGAAATTCTTGTTGAAGTTCTTTTCTTGTTATCCTTCACATAGTTGATAGAACCACCATGTGAGGATTTAAATCTTTCCTCCTCTTGCACACACATAGCTATGCACTTTTCTAAGTCCCATTTCTCGGGTTGCATATTGTAGTTGACAACAAAGGTGTCAAACTCTTTCGGCAAAGAAGCAAAAATCAAATGAATAAGGAACTCATCCTTGAGAGCCAAATCCATTGGTTTAAGCTTGGATGCCAAGTTACTCATCCTTAGTATGTGCTCTCTTATGCCACTGCCACCACCAGAGTACCTTTCTGTCACAAGCTGCTTAATCAGCTGTGTAGCATAAGTCTTTGAAGAGCCAGTAAATTGGTAAACTGACTCTTTATTTTATCAAGGTACTCTCGGCGGTGTCACACTCTGCGATTGAGCCCACAATTGCGAGGCTCAATCGTGTTCTTTATCACGACCAAACATTTCTTGTTGGCGGTGACCCACTTTATGATCAAGATCATATGACATCTTTATGGGAGCAAAGTCCCTCATGCAGTGCATGGCGACATCGACCTCATTTTCATCCCTCACCGGTGCCACAGGCTCTGTGGGACACGGTGTGGTGACTACCCAGTCCACCTCAGCTAGGATGAATGCAAGGTCAATCTTTTTCTTCCATTCACCATAGTTGTCTCCTTTGAGAACAAGGATATCTCTGATGTAGCCCATCAAAGAGTATCCTCCTGAAAACACAATTCATATATAGTGAGAACATTTATAATAACAATAACTGCATGCCTTAGTTTCAACGTTGGTTAAAATTAAAACATCTGATTGTTTACACATTAAATCTACATCACCGTTGGGCGAAATAGAAATAATGCATAAAATCATCAATTAAAATTATAATACTTTTAACGACAAAATTATATGCCTTATTTTAACGTTGGTCAAAAATATGACATACAATTTTATTTATACATTAAATCTACATCACCGTTGGGCAGAAATAGAAATAATGCATAAAATCTTCAATTAAAAATTATAATAATGTTATTATCAACGTTGGTCAGAAAATAACAATATCATAATTCACAACAATTCTTAAAATTAAATTCTCCCGTTGGTTCGAATAAAATTAAAAGAATTATTAACATTAACTTTTGCAGCGGAAACATGAAATTATTCAAAAATAATTCATTCTCAGAAGCAATATTACTGTACACATTTAATCTCTGGAAAAATAGCACGTTGGTGCAAAAATTTTCAGAGATTCTATTCAAAATTTCTATCAAAATTCATTCACAAAAGCTTCTGAAAATAAATAAAAAACCAAAGTCGAGTTCTTGTTAAAAGCGGCCATTATTTGATCCCTGCCTTGCCATGCCCAAGGCTGCCTCGTCTCCATGACCCATGGCGACCCATGACCCACTATCGGTGGCTGAAAAAATGGCCGTCCGATCTAATCGGACGGCCGAGATCGATTGCGGCCGAAAATAAAAGCGCCACAACCCTAACCCTAAACATTTCATCCCGAAAAATTCGGTGGCTTGGGCGGGTGAGAGGCGGCGGCGAAAAAATCCGGCGGTGGCGTCCAGGCGGGCTAAAGCGGCGGCGCCGAGATCCCAGCGGGCGGCCTCGGGCGGATGCGGCGGCGGCGGTGGGCGGCGATCGGCGGCGTGCGCCGGCGGCCCGGCTCGCGCGGCGGCGGCGCGGCTCCCGGCGGCCCGGCGGCAGGCGGTGGATCAGCGGGAACCGGCGGCGGCGGCGCGGCGCACGGCAAAGCGCCATGGGAGGGCGCGGCGCGGAGGGACAACCCCGGCGGTGTGGCGGCGCGGCTACGCCGCGACGCGCGGCGGCCCGAGGCACCGGCGGTGGTGCGGAGGCGGCGGTGGTGACCAAGCGGCGCGCGCTCACAAAAATCATGGCCTTGGCGGCCTTTTCGGTATGGCTCGATACCAATGTTGAGTCTTTGGGGTGGTGCTCTTGTTTGGATTTGAGAGGAAGAGAGGAGGGAGAGGGGATAAGGGGTACCAACCGTCCGATGTAGAGGAGGAGGGGTTGGCCATCGCAGTGCGTCGGCGGCGATCTGCGCTAGGGCAGCGACGGTCGGTGGAGAGGAGCGGCGGAGACTTCCAGGCGGCGGCGACTCCCGGAGGTAGAGGCGGCCGGTGGTGGAGTTGTTCCGTCATTGGGCGCCCCTCGGATCGGATCTAGGGATCTATTGGTGGGGAAGGTGGTGGCACGGTGAACCTCGTCGTGCGTGCCACCTCGGCCCCCACCTCTCTTTTATATGGCGGCGACGGGGCCCCTGACCTATTGGGTGGCGCCCCGATCGTAGCGGTCAAGAAAAAGGGGTTGGGATTTGGCCGTTGGTCCAAATCCCTGAGATCATTCTAACACTCAACTGTACTTGTTAGCTTAGTATGGCGTGCTGTGCTTCTAGATGCTATTGCCTCGCTATTAGTTGCTTCATGTTTTACGCTGATCTTGATCGAATTGTCAGAGCAAGTAATTTAGTGTTCCAACATCTAAATATGTGGCATAAGCCTACCCAAAATTACTACCTGTTAGGAAATAGCTTTGGACTAGAATTACATTGACGAAGCTGATCGGAATTTCCCTACTACAATTCTAAAAGGGAATTGCTAGCGCCCGAACGTCCGATCCGGTCATCCGAGCACTAGCCCTCGGATGCTCGGCTGCAACACTTTTATTTTTATATTTGCAATATTTTTCATCCATATATACAAAAAAAATAAACAAAAAAACATTGTGGGTATTCATATCCGTAACATTTCTCATTTATGTTTACAATATTTCTCGACCATATACACAACAAAAACAAAAAAAGAACATGTGCGTATTGTATGCTCCTATGCAACATTCTTAGATAATATGTATAACAATTTTAATTACCGTATGCAACAAAAATATGTGATACAAAAGTCGATGCTGTATACATAAAATAAAAAATGTTGCAACAAATACATGTGTGAATATATTGTAAATCTGGATGAAAAATATTGATTTACAGCCGAGTGTCCGGCGGGCGCTAGCAAATCCCTTCTACAAATGATACTTGGGAGGAAATTTTCGTATCTAGCTCGACCGATACTAATGTCTGCGTAGCAACTGTACTATTAGTGACTTGTGACTCCTGCACCTGCAATATCAAATTTCTCTTATGTAATCTAGACTTTTAGAGCATCCATACGAAAATTCTTTGACAAGCAACTCAAGGTAACATTAAACGTTTCTGATTTTTCAACAGTTTCAGGCCACGATGGAATCACGCAGAGGGCAAGCCGCAGTATTGACCTTACGCACCTGCATTATCGCACTCCCAGACTAATATTGGAAGCCGATGTCATCAACAATGGAGATAATCATGCAACACATGGATTGCTTCAAGAAACTTATGCTCAGTTGGGGCTTGGGACTTCAAAATGAGTACGCCTTGAATTCGAATTTGTACACACACAACAAAAACCACAAAATTCACTCCATCCGGAGGAATTGTTGCCACAACACTCCTCCATTGCAGTCGGCGATAGTCCTGCCTCACGGCTGACTTAGCTCCATTGCAGCGGCCGATACAGGTACCTCACGGCTGACGTCCATGCGCGCGCACACGAATCTTATTCTTACCTCCATTGCAGTCGGCGATAGTCCAACCTCACGGCTGACTTACCTCCATTGCAGTCCGCGATACAGGTACCTCACGGCTGACGTCCATGCGCGCACACACGAGTCTTGTTCTTACCTGGGCGATAGTCCTACCTCACGGCTGACGGCAGAGAACGGGCCGCAACTAGAGCTGGGACTTGGGCCGTGCCGTGCCGGCATGATCCAAGCCCATCGTGCTTCGTGCCGCTTCGTGCCGTGCTGGTTCGGCCCAGTCATGTCATCGTGCCGTGCCGTGCCGGCCCGCGTCGTCTCCGGCCAGGCCCAAGCACGGTCCAAAGTCCACCGTGCCAGCGTTCGTGTCGTGCCAGCCCAAGCCCAGCCCGAAATTACTATACGCGAAGGCGGTGACGACGGTCGTCATTTTCCTTTCTCTCGTACCCACCTCGTTTAAAACTAGTTGAAATAATTGAATTAATTGCATAAAAACATGGGCACGCAATGACATAAATATTTCGGAAAAAGTGGAATTTCTTTGATATTTTAGAAATACAATGTTACTGCCTCGTTAAAAACCTTACGCCCCAGAGTGGGGTTTCCCGAGTAAGGAAAAGAGTACAATAACAACATATTTATATACTAACTATTACAACATGCGTAGATAATATCTACTCGGCAATGTCTAGGTCATCATACGCCTGTACGATTTCGGAATCCTCCAGTTGATGTTGTTCCCGCTCTTTGGCTAATTCCTAGTCTTTGGCACATGTGATTGCCTCCACCATCACGGGCGTAAGGATGATCTTCTCTCTTCTATTATTCTCCCTACCGTCTTGAATGTCGCCACAAGAGGCGGTGGACACGGCACCAAGAGAACATCTCGTGCGAAATGTGACAAAGACAGGAAAGATCCGCTTGTTGTTCTTCCACCACTCGAGCAAGTCTATCTTGCCTCCATCGATGAGATCGGGATCAATGTTTGCAAAATCATGCTCCAAATAGTGGTTCAACTCGAGGCGTAATTCCACTTGGAGGCCGCTGAGGCCGAGAGGATGAAGAAGTAGACTTGCCCTTTAGCTTCTTCCACAAGTATGATACCATGCTTGTCTTTCCATGTTGCGCTTCTTGTGAGGCCTCCGATCTTCCGCTGCTACCAAACTTATCATGATACAAGCGAAAACACGAAAAAGCTCCTCTTTCACATGTGCGAAAGCTTCGAATAATCTAGGCCAAGACATTCTGCAGAGTGAAGAAATGGAGTTCTGTGAAGAAATTAAGCTCTGTGTATCTGTCTATGAAGAAATTGCGAGGCGAGAGGGCGAATTTATAAACATTGCATCGAGCGTTGCTGTTATGTGAGCGTTGCGACTATCGTTGTAAACATGGAATCAAACTTTCAACTTTTCGGTTTTTCCCATCCAATCTTCTCTTTTTCTTGTCGACCGCTCCTCCTCACTTTTTCCACCGTCCCACCAGTCCTCGCCGCCACGTGCCTCCCTCTGTCCCCCGCCATCAACGCCCCGGGCCCCAGTAGCGTCGGCGTCGCGTCTCGATCTCTTCTTCACCTTTTCCCCACCGAGGCACTGCCGAGCAGCCGAGCGCCGCACCTCCCTCGTCCTCTCCTCGGCTCCTCCGCCCCGCTCCCCCGGCCCCACGCCCCACCGCCACCGCCTCCGGTCTCCCTCTCCCCACGCGCCCCTCCACCGTCGCGCCTCCTCATCATCTCTCGCTCCTCCGCCCCGCTCCCCACGGCCCCGCCGCCTCCGGTCTCCCTCTCCCCACCGCGCCCTCCACGCCGCCTCCTCCCCGCCGCCCCTCCAGCGCCTCCGCCCCCCCGCCGCCTCTCCCGGTCTCCCCACTGCCCCTCCCGGCGCCTCCTCCCGCGCGCCCCCCTCCGCCGCCTCCTCCCCGCCCCTCTCCGGTCTCCCCGCCACCGCCTCCGGCTCCGGTCTCCCTGTCGGCCGTCGCCCCCTCCGGCCTCCCCACTGCGCCTCCCCACCGCCCTCCCCGCCTCCCGGCTTCTCGCCCCTCCCGCTACCCTCCCGGTCTCCCCACTGCGCCCGGCCCCCCGCCACCTCCCGGCGCCTCCACCGCCTCCCCGCTACCCCTCCCGGTCTCCCCGCCCCCTCCACCGCCGCCCTTCCGGCCTCCCCACGCGCACGGCTCCCCACCGCCCCTCCACCGCCCCTTCCGGCGCCTCCGTCCCTCCCGGCGCCTCCACCCCTTGGCCCCTCCGGCCTCCCTCTCACGCGGCTGCGCCCGCCGCCCGGCTCCTTCGGCGGTTCGGCCTTCCCCGACCTCCCCCGACGGCCCAACTGCCTCCTTCCTCACCCAGCACCTCCCTCCTCCCCGAGCGACGGTGTTGCGGCGGCGGCACAGCAAGATCGACGCCGACGGTGGTCGTGTGTTTGTGTATGCTTTCATGTGTGCAAGTGTGTTAATGTCAGTGTGTATGCTTGCTTGTGTGAAGTGTGATTGTGTCATCTGCGCCTTCATCTTCTCCAAGATCGACGGATTCGACGCCGACCTCGCCGTGCCGCCGTGCCGACCGTGCCCGCCGCGTCGTGCCGCCCGAGCACGGCACGATCTGCCGTGCCGTGCCGGTTCTTGAGCCCGACCCGGCCCACCGTTCGTGCCGGCGGCACGGCCCGCCACGTGTCGGGCGGGCCGTGCCTGAGCCGGGCCGTGCCGGCCGTGCTTTGGACTGGCCCAAAAAAGCACGACCCAGATCCCAGCTCTAGCCGCAACACACAACCATGAACAAACCAGAAGCCTCCTCTGGAATGCTATATAAATAGGGCGCATCGGCACTGCCCGCCCACCGCACCGCACCGCTCCACGGCTAAGCTTGTACCCGGTAGTAGGCTGCAGGCTTCTTTCTCGAATCCTGATCTCTGCCTCGCGGGAGCGCAGAAAATGGCGCCGGTGAAGGTGTTCGGGTCGGCGATGTCGACGTGCGTGCAGCGGGTGCTGGTGTGCCTGGAGGAGGTCGCCGCCAGTACGAGCTCGTCGACGTCGACTTCAAGGCCAAGGAGCACAAGAGCCCTGAGCACCTCGCCAGAAACGTACGTAGCCTCCACGTACTCTGCTTCTTCTTTCGCTTGGTGTACATTCCTGAACAAGTTATTTTGTGCTGATGTTTCCTTGCAGCCGTTCGGGCAAATCCCAGCTTTCCAGGATGGGGATCTCGTTCTCTTCGGTACGTACGCTTAATTTGCCTGGGACTACTTTTCATTCCCAAGATCCATTCTAACTTGCTGCAGAGAGGCTAGCTCTGTTTTCTTTGGCCGGAGTATGATGTACTTACTACCTCATAATGGGATGGACTAGTTACAGTGGATGTTACCTGTTAATTAATTTCTCGTGAAATATTTATATTGTGATGCTGATTGACAAGTAACCAAATGACTAGCTTATTAAAAAAGAATATGCTTCCTAGAAGTTATTTACGGATTAACAGAGCTGTATGGTGTGGAAAGTTATGGTGGTGTACTGTTTTGTACAATGTTGGCGTATGTGTTTTGTACTGTATAAACCACAGTCCAAAGTACCAGCTCCTAATATCCTCTCAACTCTCAATGCTATTGTATTTGCAGAGTCAGGAGCAATTGTTACGTGCTTCGGAAATACAAGAAGGAAGTAGACCTGCTGAGGGAAGGCAATCTCAAAGAAGCCGCAATGGTGGACTTATGGACAGAGGTTGAGACGCACCAGTATAACCCAGCCCTCTCACCTATTGTGTACGAGTGCCTCGTATTTCCCATCATGCGTGGCATACCCACCAACCAGAAGGTTGTGGACGAGAGCTTGGAGAAGCTGAAGAAGGTGCTTGAGGTCTACGAAGCTCATCTATCCAAGCACAAGTTTTTAGCTGGAGATTTTATCAGCTTTGCAGATCTTAGCCATTTCCCCTTGACTTTCTACTTCATGGCGACGCCTTGTGCGTCGCTATTCGACTCGTACCCTCATGTCAAGGCGTGGTGGGAGAGGCTGATGTCGAGACCATCGATTAAGAAGCTCAGCGCAAGCATGGTTTTACAGGCCTAGTTACAGAGGAGGGATCTTATATATTCAGGGATCTCATCTCTGATCTGTATCGTACTTTCTGCTTGCAACTTAGTCCGCGTTTGTTCTAATAAACTGCTATCACTAGAATTGCACGAGTGTGCAGTCTAGTGGTTGAGTATATGTTACATACATTGAGTTGGAAATTATTCTCACCATTCTCTTCCACGAATAGATAAATGTTCTACATATGAACTTGAGTTTTCGCTAGACACTATAGTTTTCACTTGACACTCTCACCATATTTGATCTCCATTCCTTTAAGATCAGTGATGATAGCTTTAAAGATGGTCAAGTGGTTCAACACAGATCCGCCTTCTACCAATCCGAGTGAGAAAAGCTTCTACATCACAAGCATTTTGCTGGTCAAATCCTTGGTCACGCAAATCTATTCCAGCTTTAGACATAACACAACAGTGGTGGTCTTCTTTGTGACCTACTAGAGAATATTGTTAGATAAATAAAGATAAATCTGAGAGAGAGCCTTACAATCTCTTCTTTGCTTCTCCTCAGTGGACCATATAGCAGGCATTTTGTCGATTCCCAATAATGCATTAACCAAATCGAGTTGTGCTAGAATAGCTTGTATCTTGATCTTCTATAGGG
Source organism: Bonia amplexicaulis (assembly GCA_036346245.1). Classification (NCBI taxonomy): domain Eukaryota; kingdom Viridiplantae; phylum Streptophyta; class Magnoliopsida; order Poales; family Poaceae; genus Bonia; species Bonia amplexicaulis. Next base: position 13,406,559 of record CM070735.1, on the reverse strand, counting down.
AAAACCTTATGTCTCGGTTAAGCAGCAAAAGATCAGACTTTGTTGTCGTCATGTCAAGAGTGCCCTAGATATATCTAGGTAAAGAACAAGGCTTTGATACCACTTGTTATGAAATCAACAAGATAAAGCATAAGGCCAATGAATAATGATAAAAACACAAAACAAAGATTTAACGTAAAAACCCCTTTCGGGTGAAAAACCACGGACACACAATCGGCGAAATCACTATATGAGGAGAAGTTGCAAGCATGTGAACCTCCAGCATGTCTTAAATATCGACTACACACACACACACACACACACACACACACACACACACACACACACACACACACACACACACACACACACACACACACACACACACACACACACACACATATATATATATATATATATATATATATGGCTAAGTGATGTTGGATTGGTCCCGATCTTTCGGTGAGGGATAAATAACGATTTGTGAAGGATGACTTTGACGATGATGGCTACCAACTGAACATGTCCAGGACGCTAAGCAATTAATAAACCACACTCCAAATTGTTATCAACCGTGTTAAGAACGCAGCTGACCTGACCACAAAGATCAATTCCTGCAACGCAACCGTACAACAAAGCAAAACGTAAAAGCAATCTGAATTGCGAATAGAAATTAAAGCACTAAGAATAGTTGTGAGGTTCAGAAACATGTAAGTCTAATCGACACTAGAGAAGATGTGTGTGTTGCACACAGGGGCTAATAAGCAAAAACTAAATCTAAACCCTAAAAGTTGCATCTTTGGCCCTATTTGAGGGGCTAAAGACATGGAGAGCACGTCCATGAGAGAGAATATCCCACTACAACTCTTCAGTTGGACTCAAATTGATACAAGGCCTAGGGCCTAGGTTTGGAAGTTGATTCAGACTTATTTTGTAGATTGCAATGTGTTCAGCAGGAGTTTTAGATGAGAACAAAACTATTGCAAAGAGGACATCATAAGATTTCCAACAAATCTAAGATCACCTCATTTGGACTCTATATGTATGTTCTATGCTTGTTTGAAGTTAGCATCATCTTCGGAGGCCGAACTGAATTCTAGAATATGTCCAGCTTTCATCCTTAGTTGTCCTGGCCTCAAAGTGACGTGGTAATCTCCAATGTCCATCCCAAGCGTGTCCGTGATTACACGTGCCTTTCCTTGGTCCTTGCTCATGTTTCTAAGTACAAACACATCACATGTATCAAACAGTAACCTATTCTCAGATAAACATCCCGAAGAACGAGCTCACCTGATAATTTAATTGTGGTACACATGCCCTAGTCATGGGACCATGTGTAGCATGTGTAGCAACTGAGGGAATGTCTTGTATGTCCAAAGAAGTGATGTCCTCATCAATAGGGATCAGAGTCCCTAACGAAAAAATGAATAGGGTTTAAATCGGCAACGAAATAGAGATATACTTGAAAACTAAAACAATAATTTACTTGGAGACGGAACAACACCTCGATTAGAGAGTCTTAGAAGAAAACGGTGTAGAGTTATAGTCAGAAGATATCTTGAGTAGGCACGTCTGATTTCAGTCAATTTATGCACCTTAGAGTACTATATCTGATGCAGATCAGCGCAAAGTTCATTATAGACTCGAATTCTTACCTCCATTGCAGTCGGCGATAGTCCTACCTCACGGCTGACTTACCTCCATTGCAGCGGGCGATACAGGGACCTCACGGCTGACGTCCATGCGCGCACACACGAACCAACCTCACGGCTGACTTACCTCCGTTGCAGTGGGCGATAGTCCAACCTCACGGCTGACGTCCATGCGCGCACACACGAGTCTTATTCTTACCTGGGCGATAGTCCTACCTCACGGCTGACGCAACACACAACCATGAACAAACCAGAAGCCTCCTCTGGAGTTCTATATAAAGAGGGCGCATCGGCACTGCCCGCCCACCGCACCGCTCCACGGCTAAGCTTGTTCCCGGTAGTAGGCTGTAGGCTTCTTTCGCACGCGCGTGAGCACACACGAATCCTGATCTCTGCCTCGCGGGAGCGCAGAAAATGGCGCCGGTGAAGGTGTTCGGGTCGGCGATGTCGGCGTACGTGCAGCGGGTGCTGGTGTGCCTGGAGGAGGTCGCCGCCGAGTACGAGCTCGTCCACGTCGAGCACAAGAGCCCCGAGCACCTCGCCAGAAACGTACGTAGCCTCCACGTACTCTGCTTCATCCTTCGCTTGGTTTACGTTTCTGATCATTTTTTCTCCTCGTCAGTCTCTCTGGACTTGGAAGCGCTAGCAACTGATTTTTTTGTGCTGATGTTTCCTTGCAGCCGTTCGGGCAAATCCCAGCTTTCCAGGATGGGGATCTCGTTCTCTTCGGTACGTACGCTTAATTTGCCTGGGACTACTTGTCATTCCCAACATCCATTCTAATTTGCAGCAGAGAGGCTAGCTCTGTTTTCTTTGATATCCTCTCAACTCTCGATGCTATTGTATTTGTAAACATCCTCTCAACTCTCAATGCTATTGTATTTGCAGAGTCACGAGCAGTTGCAAAGTACGTGCTTCGGAAATACAAGAAGGAAATAGACCTACTGAGGGAAGGCAATCTCAAAGAAGCCGCAATGGTGGACGTATGGACAGAGGCTGAGGCACACCAGTATCAGCCAGCCCTCTCACCTATTGTGTACGAATGCCTCGTATTTCCCATCATGCGTGGCATACCCACCAACCAGAAGGTTGTGGACGAGAGCTTGGAGAAGCTGAAGCAGGTGCTTGAGGTCTACGAAGCTCATCTATCCAAGCACAAGTTTTTAGCTGGAGATTTTATCAGCTTTGCAGATCTTAGCCATTTCCCCTTGACTTTCTACTTCATGGCGACGCCTTGTGCGTCGCTCTTCGACTCGTACCCTCATGTCAAGGCGTGGTGGGAGAGGCTGATGTCGAGACCATCGATTAAGAAGCTCAGCGCAAACATGGTTTTACAGGCCTAGTTACAGAGGAGGGATCTTATCCCTGATCTGTATCGTACTTTCTGTTTGCAATTTAGTCCACGTTTGCTCTAATAAACTACTATCACTAGAATTGCACGAGTGTGCAGTCTGGTGGTTGAGTATATGTTACATGCGTTGGAAATTATTGATCTCTTGGTTGTGAACTCTTTAGTGGAGCCATATTTCAAATTGCTTCCAGATTTATTGTTTGTCAATCCAACATTACTAGGTAGTTTGTCCTGGATCACATGTAAGTGCAGTATCTTCAGTTCTTCACTTTCAAACTATTTCCGCTGAAGTAATTTGGCAGCACTGATTTATGATAAACGGTATAATAGTTCGTACAGCGTCATCTAGAATATTGTTGATAGATCTTCTCGTGTTGTTGTCTCCGTAGGAGAATGATGTACGAAAGGTCTCTTAGATGGCGGCATCTTCAAGGGAAATCAGTGAGGTGACAGGAGAAAAGCCCAGTGGCAGAGCTAGAAAATTTTTTATTAGATATACACATAGCGTGTGTTGTGCCTTTTCGGATACACTATGTGTTGCACTTCCTTGGATGCACGCCTTCACCATGGCCGCTGGCACCTCCTAGCGTCACCCTTTCAGTCGTCGATGTGCTGTACCACCTACACAAATTTTCTAACTTTCCAAAGTTTAGCTGCTAATAAGTTTAAAACTATCTAGATTTGTCGCTAAAAGTACTTTCGTGATGTTATAATTTTATTAGTATATAATAAGATAAAGTTATAAATTGTAATAGTCAAAGTCATGTCTTATGGACCGTGAAAATAAAATATCACCTAAAAAAGAATGGATGGAATAATAAAATGTTAGCGCTGGGTAAACCTTGCATTGTGAATATTGTTTCACATGGTACTTTAATGTTACTATATAATCCATCGCACTAGGTGGCCCCTTGTCGAGGAGGTATTGTCAGCGCAAAGCGAAGCCCGGCCGAAGCGGAGCCAGTGAGGCCGAAGTGAATCGCACCAAGACTAAGCCATTGAGGCATGTTGGAGTTCGCTGAAGTGAATCCATCGTACTAGGGGGATTCTCGAGTTGAGGACACGCCATCGAGGTGAGGCATGGTCTGGCTGAGGCAAAGCCATCAACGCTGAGTTGAACCACATCGAGGCGTGTTGGAGCTCGTCGAGGTGAATTTATTGCACTAGGGGGAGCCCCCTAGTGGAGGAGATATTATCGAGGTAAAGTGAAGCCTGGCCGAGGTGAAGCCATTGAGGCCGAAGCAAAGCTCACCAAGACCAAGCTGTCAAGACGTGTTGGAGCTCGTCGAAGTGAATCCACTGAGCTAGGGGAGCTACTACTTGAGCAGATGCCATTAGGGCAAAGCGAAGTTCGATCGAGGTCAAAAATAACCACGTTGAGGCCAAGCCATTGAGGCATGTTGGGGCTCACCGGCAGACCCTAGTTGAGAAAGTACCGTCGAAGCAAGGCAATGTTCAGCCATGCAAAGCCGTGGAGGCTAAGTTGAACCACATCAAGGCGTGTTAGAGCTAGTTGAGGTGAATCCATCACACTAGTGGGAGCCTCTATTCAAGGAGATGCCGTTGAGGTGAAGCAAAGCCCGCCCAAGGTGAAGTCGTCGAGGCCGAGTTGAACCACACCGAGGCTAAGCATCGAGGAGAGTTGGAGCTCACCAAGGTGGATCCATCACACTAGGGGGATCTCCTACTCAAGGAGATGTCGTTTAGGGGAATCAAAGCCTGGCCAAGGTGAAGCCATTGAGGCTAAGTTGAACCACACCGAGGCTAAGCCATCGAGGCGTCTTGGAGCTCGCCGAGAAGAATCCATCACACTAGGAGCCCCTACCTGAGGAGATGTTGTCGAGGCAAAGCTGTCAAGGCCAAGTTAAACCGCACTGACGCTAAGCCATCGAGGCGTGTTGGAGCTCACCGAGATGAATCAATTGCACTAGGGGAGCCCCTAGTCAATGAGACACCACCAAGGTGAAGCGAAGCATGACCGAGGCGAAGTTGTCGAGACCGAGTTGAACCATACCAAGGCTAAGCCATCGAGGCATGTCGAGGCTTGCCGAGATGAATCCATCGACCTAGGGGGAGTCCTTAGTCAACGAGGTGCCATCAAAACGATGTGATGCTTGACCGAGGCTGAGTTGAACCATACCGAGGCTAAGCCATCAAGACAAGCTGGAGCTCACCGAGGTGAATCCATCTTACTAGGGGGAGCCCATAGTTGAGGAGACGCCATCGAGGTGAAGCGAAGCATGATCGAGGTGAATCCATTGAGGCTGAGTTGAACCATGCCGAGGCTAAGCCATCGAGGTGTGTTGGGGTCTGGAGGAGCTCCGGACACATGACTCAAAGGTGCTCCAGGGCACGAATCGAGGGTGTGTGAAGGGGGTCTGTGACACAGAGCAAGGGCAGACTCGGAGGAGGTTTGGGCTGCCTTGTAGTGCAATCCCAGAGGGGTTCCAGGATTCTGAGTCACCGCACCACGGAGTCCAGGATAGAGTCCAGAGGGCCTCCATGATGGTATGGACCTGCCCAATGACCTTGTGTGCCTTCATCTTCTTAGGCGACATGGCTTCTCGCTCAAGTTCCCACGGATGGCGCCAACTATCGTCGATACAAGACCAGATAGTAAACTTACAAGTAACTCGGGTCAGATGCGGAGACCGTCGAAGATGTAGAGGGACTCAAGGAGGAACACACAAATGACCTAAGTGCATTTAATATTAGTGTCTAGGGTTACAAATGGCCTCCCCCTCCTATTGCAGGTGGCCCTATTTATAGATGGGGAGAGAAAGGCAAGTGAAATTACAAGTTTGCTCTCGGCTCCTAGCTTACTCCTAGGGGTATCTATGTCCTTTGCTCTGCACGGGTCCCACTGTGTGTGAGACTCTAGGGTCTGTTTGTGGCTGACTTCAGTCTCCGTCCGGGGTTGGCCCTAGACCTCCTTCGAGGTCGACCCCAGACCTCACCTGGGGTTGGCTCTGGACTCTTCCGAGGTTGGTCTTGTGAACTTTGCCGAGGCTGGCCTTGTGGATCTCGTCGGGGTTAGTCTTGCAAACCTCGTCAAGGTTGGCTTCATGGACCTAGTCGAGGTTGACTTGTGGGCTTGGCTTAGAGTAGACCTTTCAGCGGGTGCCGTCACTCGAGGTGGTCATAGGCTGAGGTGGCGCAGGGACCTACCCTAAGACTGAAAACTCTCTTAATTAAAACCATCAGGAACTATTCTGATAACTGTCATCTGCATGGTTTGAGAGCAGAGCGGTAGCTAGCATAGAGTACATCTTTTATCCCACTTATCCGAATAGGATGTAGATGAAAACAAGGCAAATGATCTACACCCGCACATTGATCAACTGCAAATAATTCATTTCGAGCACACACACCGCACAACTCTTTTTTTTATGCCTTCGTAACCTCTGCGACCTTCGTAACAGTCGGCATATCCATAATGTCAGTGACCCATGACTTCACAAGTGGATATGTATCAAACACTGATGCATAAGGAGTAGCCAACAAGTAGTAAACCATAGGAGAATGGCTTACATCAGCTAGGCTAATGAAATCCCTAACTAAGTAACTGAATTTGGACAAATGAGCCTCATAAACTTTTCTTCAATTTCTCTAAATTCTCCGTGACAATTTTGAGGTTAGTTGTTATTCTTAGATTTGCCCCATATTTATATGGCCCATTTCCTTAATTCCAAGGTATAGGAGTACGAGAATTTTGCACCTCCATTCTTCGACTACTTTCTGCTCTGCTGTTATGCTGCGGTACTGTGCCGTCTGAACTTCGTCGACCTTTCTTCTCGGCGTGCACCTGGAAGAAGGGAGAGCGGGTTTCTCCGAACCATTGCCGCAGAGAGTACCTGCACGGGGCGGCAATAAGGTTTCTGGGCAGCGCATTTGCGCGATCGCTCACTGCACTGCATCAAGCCTGCGCGGCTTCCTGTTCTTCTTTAGGCTAACAAGTAAGTCGTTTGTGTGCACGTTCGACTTAGTTACTATATTTTTATTGAGTATATTCTGAAGTATGATAAGTAGTCTGCTGTTAGTTGTGAGTTTTGCATCATTAGTTTATTCTATTTGTCTCCTAATAAAACTTGGAATTAAAATATTGCCCACATTTAGAACAATCCAGAAACCTTATTGTGAATTTTGTTGCAATACAGAAATGGCTAATGCTTCTGATGCGATGAAACCTGAGAGGTTTTCTGGTCAGAACTTTCGTAGATGGCAGACTAGAGCCAAGTTTTGGCTCATGTCTTTGAAATGTGGTGGGTTATCCACCGCAGTATCCATTACGATTGAGCAGTACATGCAGTTTGAAAATGCGAACAGTACTGCTCTTGGCTGCATTCTGACTGTTCTGGCAGATCAGCTCTATGATGTGTACATGGACTTCAAGTCCGCCACGTAGTGTGGGATGCACTAGAGCACAAATATGCGAGGCGAGGCGGTCGGCGGCTCTACATATGTGAGCATTTTTTCGACTTTAGCATGGATGAGGCTAAGTCCGTAGTTAGACAAGCTCATGATCTCCAGCTACTAGTCGGTGAGATTGCGCACCTAGGCTGTGCGTTTCCTCCAAAGTTTGTGGCTGCGGGTATCGTTGCTAAACTCTCTGCCTCTTGGTGGGATTTTGCTACAAGCTTAAAGCATAAGAGGGAAGAGATTTCTGTTGAGGATCTCATTGCAGCCCTCGTTGTGGAAGAAAAAGCAAGAGCAAAAGATGCACCTAGCACATCTGGCCAGAACAATGCAAACGTTATACAGAAAATGATTGTTGCTAAGAAATACAAATCTAACAAACTGAACAAAACAACTAGCTTTAAGAAGAAAACCGAGAAAAAGGATTTGAAGGACATCACCTGCTTTGTGTGCGGAAAAGACGGTCATAATGCGAAGGACTGTCGCTTCCGCAAGATCACAGATGGTGAACAGCCAAAGAAGAAGGCTGTTAATGTGATCATAGGCGAGGCCTCGACTTCAGGAGGGTATGGTAATCCACATGTTGTCTTTTCAGCATGTCAATCTACTGAGTGGTGGGTTGATACTGGTGCTAATGTTCACGTATGTTCTGATATTTTCTTGTTTTCTTCTTATCAGGTAGCAGGGGCTTCCTCCATCCTAATGGGAAACGGGTCGCATGCTTCTGTTCTTGGTGTTGGCACAGTGGATCTGAAGCTTACTTCAGGGAAGACTGTCCACTTGAAGAATGTGCAGCATGCTCCTACAATAAAGAAGAACATCGCTAGTGGTTCTCTCTTATGCAGGGATGGTTATAAGCTAGTTTTTGAGTCAAATAAAATTGTAATGTCTAAGTTCAAAAAGTTTGTTGGTAAAGGCTATGAGAGCGGAGGCTTGTTCCGCCTAAGTATTTTAGAGTCTTGCTATAATCTGAATGTTGCAACTTGTTTAAATAAATGTGAGGCAAATATTTGGCATTCTCGTTTCTGTCATATTGACTTTGATAGTATTGCTAGAATGTCTAGATTTGATTTAATTCCAAAATGTGAAATTGTCAAAGGATCAAAGTGACAGTCATGTGTGCAAGCAAAGCAGCCTCGAAAACCCTTTAAGGGATTAGGGGATGAAAAGAACTTGGAACCTTTAGATCTTATTCATTCAGATTTGTGTGAAATGAATGGATTATTGACAAAAGGAGACAAAAGATATTTTCTAACTTTTATTGATGATGCAACACGCTACTGCTATGTGTATTTACTGAAAACTAAGGATGAAGCTTTAAACTACTTTAAAACTTATAAGGCCGAGGTTGAGAACCAACTAGAAAAGAAAATAAAAGGATTAAGGTCTGACGTGGAGGAGAGTATATCTCTCATGAATTCTCCCAATTCTGTTCTGAGCATGGAATAGTCTATGAATTTACACCACCATATTCGCCCCAATCAAATGGGGTAGCTGAGAGGAAAAATCGGACACTAACAGATTTGGTTAATGCCATGTTAGAGAGTCTTGGGTATGCCTAAGGCGTGGTGGGGAAGCTATTCTAATAGCAACTTTAGTCCTAAGCAGTAATCACTAAAAAGAGTGAGATTACTCCGTATGAGGGATGGAAGGGGAGAAAACCTAATGTTAATTTTCTGCGAACTTGGGGGTGTTTGGCAAAAGTCAATATACCATTGCAGAAAAAGAGAAAACTTGGACCAAAAATAGTCGATTGTATTTTTCTAGGATACGCTCATAATAGCACGACCTATAGATTTTTAGTAGTTAAATCAGAAACTCCTGAGATTATTGCTAATACAATAATGGAGTCTAGAGATGCTTCATTCTTTGAGAATATCTTTCCTATGAGAACAGCAAACAGTACTTCACGAACAGAGAATGTTCAATCTGATAACTTTGAAAGTGAGAATAATCAAACTTCTGAACTTCCCACTATTTTTGAACCAATATGTGATATCCCTGAGGAGGATAACAATCTAGTCGCAGAAGCTCCTCGCAGGAGCAAGAGACAAAGGGTTGAGAAAACCTTTGGTGACGACTTTATTGTATACCTCGTGGATGATGTGCCAAAGACTCTTTCTAAGGCTTATGCATCTTCTGATGCTGAGTATTGAAAAGAGGCAGTCCGTAGCGAGATGGACTCTATCATGGCTAATGGGACTTGAAAGATCACAGATCGTCCTATCGGGTGTAAACCTGTAGAATGTAAATGGGTCTTTAAAAAGAAACTAAGGCCTAATGGAACTATTGAGAAACACAAGGCAAGACTTGTGGCAAAAGGTTACACCCAGAGAGAGGGAGAAGATTTCTTTGATACCTATTCTCCTGTCGCCAGACTAACTACCATCAGAGTGCTCCTTGCGTTAGCATCTTCGTATGGTCTACATGTTCATCAAATGGATGTGAAGACAGCTTTCCTTAATGGAGAGTTGGAGGAAGAGATCTATATGGATCAACCTGATGGTTTTGTGATTTCTGGACAGGAAAATAAGATATGCAGATTATTGAAATCTTTGTATGGCCTAAAACAAGCACCTAAACAATAGCACGAGAAGTTTGACAAAACTTTGACATCCGCTGGCTTTGTTGTGAATGAAGCTGATAAATGTGTGTATTATCGTTATGTTGGGGGTCAAGGAGTTATCTTATGTCTGTATGTAGATGACATACTTATATTTGGAACAAATTCTGCCGTAGTTGACGAGGTCAAATCTTTCTTATCTCGGTGTTTTGATATGAAAGACTTGGGAGAGGCAGATGTTATTCTGAATATTAAATTGATCAAAAGCAAGGATGGGATCACTTTGAATCAATCCCATTATGCTGAGAAAATATTGAGCCGGTTCGGCTTTGAAAATTGTAAAGTTTCTCCTACACCCTATGATGCAAGCATTAAGCTTCGAAAGAACCGTGGGTTAGGAAAAGATCAATTAAGATATTCACAAATTATTGGGTCACTAATGTATTTAGCTGGTACCACAAGACCTGACATTTCATTTGCTGTGAGCAAATTAAGTCGGTTTACTTCTAACCCAGGAGATGATCACTGGGAGGCACAACATCTTTTGGAATACATTATACTGGACATCCTTCTGTATTAGAAGGATACAGTGACTCTAATTGGATCTCTGATGTGGATGAGATCAAAGCTACAAGTGATTATGGGCCTGTTCTTCAGGCCACAAGCCAGCCGGCTTTTGGCGTACCGCCACAATACCTAGCTTTTAAACGGAATATTTTTTCAAGATGGGACCTACAAGTTAAACGTAGTACACGTTAAAAGCTTAACATCTGTACCAGCCAAAATCGCAAATGAGTATCGATCTCTCCGTAATCTGTACCGTAAACAGCCAAAATTAAAAAATTTCAGCCAAAAAGAACAGGCCCTATGTATTCACTTTAGCTGGTGCTGCAGTTTCATGGAGGTCTTGCAAACAGACCATATTGACGAGGTCAACCATGGAAGCAGAACTTGTAGCACTTGACACAGCAACAATTGTGGTTGAATGGCTAAGAGAGCTTCTATTGGACTTGCCATTGGTTGAGAAACCAATACCCGCAATCATGAATCACAACAAGACAAAACTCCCACGAAGGGACCAACTTACAAATCAACAATAAGCACAGGTAGCAAAGTATCTCATTAGCAGGAAAGAAACAATATCGCTTGAGGAAGTGTAGAGACCAATTGCATACCCTTAACTGCAAGAACCACAAACTCAAAAGAAATTCATTAACTGCAATAGGCCAAGAATTGGCCGAAATAAACTTAAGGATAATAGCAACTTTTCTAAGAAACTCACCCGCAACATCTGCAATTAAGTTACTTGAGGTAACGACATTGCTAATCCCCATACTACAAACAGTGGTATAATCTGGCAAAGCCAAGGCAGCACAAACAACATCTACATCTTAGCATTGATTACCTTTACTCATAACAGTCATAGGAGCAAATCATAATCATACAAGATTATCAATAAGTATACAAGATTATCTCATAATGTAAATCATCAATACAACATGTCAAAAGCATAAATGCAATGCTTGACCCATCCCATCCTACTGTGCACCAGTGTGTCAATTTAATAGTTTAATTACCACGGACCTAAAGCCCGCTCTGATACCAACTGTAACACCCCAGGACCCACAATGCCCTAGGATGCTACTAATACTAATATACAACTAGCCAATTTATAAAAATAAACTAAAACTAGCAACGATTACTAAACCATATAGTATAAGCGGAAGCGTAAACAACTAAGGAAAAACAGAATAATAACAATTCAATAATCATAATTAACTATAACAAATTATTTATAGGGACGGTACACAAATTTAATATTACTAAGAAGAAACATTTGTCAATAAGATAGCTAAACAAAGACTAGATTTCTTTCAACTTTATTTCAGCATTAAGATTATAATACAAGTGCATCAGTGCGGTGCCGCTCTACCCTTCCCAATGCATGCTCAAAGTCCACACAGAGGGAGGGGAAACAAGAGTGAGATAAAAATCTCAGCAAGTAAACTGTTGAACAAGTTATTCAAACTACAAGCAATTTAAACATCATCATTATAATTCCATACATCCATAATTACAATTTATGTTCATAATTATTAAACCACCATAAACTTTCATGAATCATACCTCTTAAATTTCAGATTTAATTAGCATATGAATGCAATCATTTTATCCCGTATTAAATACAAAAGAAACATTTATTCCTCCACAAACCACAATAGATTAATCAACAACATTTAATCTTCCACAATTAACAACGTTATATCCTCAACTTCAAATCACCATCAAAGGCAATAAAATATATGTATGATCATCTCACTACTTTATTAATTCTCCCATCCACAAATACTATCAACAATTAATGCAAGTAAAAGAATCTCATGCTACAACCACAAACTCTTACCATACACAAGGGACGAACCTCATTCCACGACCACATCCACAATCCTTATACCACAAATAGCTCAAATGAGCCGATTCCACACTACAACTAGAAAGTTGTATATTCCACAAAATAACATCACCACAATATGTTGCATATGTATGCAAATGATCTTTCCACAATGCAATGCATATGAATGCTTCATGCTATGCTCCACATCACTCTTGCCAGGGCAGGAATTGTAGTTCATCGTATTACGGCAATATACGATGCTTCCGCGGGCGAATAGGTGCATCGACACGGCAATATACGATGTTGTACCGGTAACGGTCGCGGCTAAGTGCGGCGACATCCACATATGCAAATGACATGATATGACATGAATGATATGATAATTCATTAATCACATTAATTCATCCACAAGGAGCATTATCATGCTCTCAACATATCCACAACCACCACATGTTATTTTCATGTCCACATTATAACATTAAGCAAGAATTCCACATGTCTGCTAGCATAATATCAACATATCAACGTATAAATACTTGCTATCATCTCCACAATTAAAATATCTTGCAATCATGGTATAATGTATCAAATTAAGATAATAATGTAAATTGCAAGTAGAAGGAATAACAAGTTAAACGGTAGCAACCACCGCTAAATTCACTTGCCTCAATCCGACGAGGCGAAGATCAACAAAAATCAAGAGCGCTCGGGGACAAGACCACCTAGATGAAGAATTTTTCCCACTTCTTTCCTCCTCTTCTTCTCCTTCTCTTCTTCTTCCTTCTCTTCCCTTTCTTCTCCTTCCTTCTTGTTTTCTCCTAGGACCAAGGGACAAGGGGGTGGTGGCTGGGAAAGAGGGAGAGGGGCTGGGTGGGGGAGAAAGGGGAAAAGGGGAGGCTCTAGGGTTAAGGGGAGGGAGGTGCACCCCTTGGGCCCTTGGCCCAAGGGTGGTTGGCCCACCTCCCGTGCAGCCCAACGCTGAATTTTAAAATATTTTTAATATATTTTATTCCTTTTTAATGTTCTACATTTTATATTTTTCCCTTCCCGCGATTTACCGAAAAAACCGACGATTCCACGATTGATTAGAAACTTACGCCGTAACGACGTTCGGGATATTACAGCAGTTCAAGAGAACGGGGCATTCTCTAGAAAGCTCATGAGCAGATAAGGGAGAATGATCATATAACGCTCCGTTTAGGCGTGGTTCATTGGTAGCCTAGTACTAGTTGAGATTTCAAGTGAAATCGATCACAAAAGTCGTGGAATTCAAGGCATAGTCCATTCATCACCGTGAGAAGATGAACCTTGTCATTCTAGGTGCAAGTTCAACCCGTCTGGGACTTACACTAAAAGACTAGTATATAAACAGTACTTCAGCATAATATCTTTGCCATCTTTACTTCTTGCTTTGGAATTGGTGGGGGATTGTTAAATTTGGCCCATATTTATATGTCCCATTTCCTTAATTCCAAAGCATGCATGGTTTAGTACCATATTGGTAAGAAAATGTGAGGAAGATCAATTTATAAGGTAGAGTCATCACCACTCCTTGAATATGGATAGAGATGGTATATGGAGGGCTCTGTCTAGTCACACACATGCGCACGCACGTGCGTGCATATATGCGTATTTTCGCGTGATAATCGCGTGACGTTGCGTGCCACTTGGTAGACCAAGTCCATCTTTATTTTTGCTGAACCCCGCACCTCACTCTCTCTGTTTGAATGAGATTCAAACGTTTGAATTTGAGGCTTAATTGGGTTTTGATGACAGGCAGTTATCAGTGTGTAAGTCACTGGTTAAATGTTATTAGTTACCAGTGAATAATTGAGCAGTTACTAGTGAATTATTCCAGTTGAATGGGGCAGTTACTAGAGAGTAATTTGCATCTCTATATATACCTGGAGACGTCCAAGGTATAGGAGTAAGAGAATTTTGCACCTCCATTCTTCGACTACTTTCTGCTCTGCTGTTGTGCTGCGGTACTGTGCCGTCTGAACTTCGTCGACCTTTCTTCTCGGTGTGCACCTGGAAGGAGGGAGAGCGGGTATCTCCGAACCATTGCCGCAGAGAGTACCTGCACGGGGCAGCAATAAGGTTTCTGGGCAGCGCATCTGCGCGACCGCTCACTGCTTGCATCAAGCTCGCGCTTCTGTTCTTCTTCAGGCTAACAAGTAAGTCGTTCGTGCGCACGTTCGACTTAGTTACTATATTTTTATTGAGTATATTCTGAAGTATGATAAGTAGTCTGCTATTAGTTGTGAGTTTTACATCATTAGTTTATTGTATTTGTCTCCTAATAAAACTTGAAATTAAAATATTGCCCACATTTAGAACAGTTCTACCCATGAAAATAGGCACAGTGAGGCATTGGAAAGTGATGACATGGGGACGTCAAAACTTTGGGACTCAACGTCAAGGCAGACATCCACCATTGCAAACTCAAAGAGGTTGCTTTCACTCAATAAGTCAGATGCTCCTTTGCGAAGTACATACATCAAAATAGCACGAGACTGTGTATTTCAAACTGTGTTAAGAGGCAGGGATTGTCATATATGTGTAAATAACAGTCAAGAGAAAAGGAAAGTGATGAGTGAAATTGCTATATGATTTCTTACTTAAGACTACATCAAGTACACGCATGGAATGATATCAGAGTGCTCAAGTTTTGAACTTGTTTAACATAATACCATATACAATTTGCCCCCTAACAGCTATTTCACCTTTGAGTGGTGATTCCCTGATTGCTAAATGTTATAAAATGCATAGCAAAAATAGAAGATCAAGTAACAGGAGATACAGATTTAACATGAAAAACCATTGCGGAAAAACCATAGATGCACAAAGGCAAAATTCACTATATAAGAAGAGATTACAATGAGACTCTTGCTCTTCTTATGTACTACTAGGGTACATATATAGGGCGAGAGAAACGAGTCCCACACGAAGAGAAAACCAAATCAAAGTCGGTTGCTATAGGATAACATCACGTCTGATACAGCCTACGTATGGCCTTCACATCAGTCTTGTCACGTTTGACATAAGACGATGCAATTTTCTACACGGACATGGTACGAATTCGGATCAAACTTCAATAATTTCCACCTTGAGCTGAATTCCCTCCAGTAGTCAAAAAACGCAATAAATTCCTCCAATTAAATCAGGATAAACACTTTGTGTGCCAAAAGCCCATCGAACTAATCTCCAACAAAAAAGACTCGAACAGTCTTATCCAAACGCTTCTCACAAAGCAAAATTGAGCAAATCACCAATAGATTCAAATACACAACTATCAATAAAGTAGATGAACAAATCTAGGTCTTCAACAATTCAAAATCCCAACAAAAGTCTGAGTTTATACAAATAACCTTCTAAAATAAATGTTCAATTGTTGAATGGCATAAGCCAAAATATCACATATGACGTTAGATAGATAGCGAAGAACTCATCTCATAGTGAAGGAGCGGTTATGGCGACTAGAGCGGGATGAATAGGCTAAAATTAAATTTTCCTCACTCAAGTATTCCTTCTTTTGAACTCTAGTGCCATTAGGAAGACACTAAATTCAAGAATAACAAAAGTACACTAAGAACATAGTGAACCGAACAAGAATTTCAGAAACTTGGCCGTCAAGAAACATCAAGAACTCAAGATAAACTAAACCAAAGTTGTTAAAACTTGAACCACAGTAAGATAAGATCCTCAGGGTGATGATTTCAAAATAAATTGCGAAGTAAAGCCCAACGAAGAGACATTTCTTACATCAAGATCATGTTGTTCCAAAATAAATTTCAGATAATGTATGAACTTGGAACTTTTTATTGCTTTGAGAGGAAGAATTTCAAAGCCATACTTCCTAGTGTGCAAAGCTCAAAGGAGTATAAGAAAAATCCTAAATTCTTCTCTAAAGACTTGGTGATAAAGGCATATCTCCACCCCCTCTATTTATAGCCCTTTGGGAGCAACTTCAACTTTTGGATTACCTCGGGGACTAAGATTAACTCTCTCCGCTCACACATATCTACTCACACATGCACGCTTCTCAAAGTACTCATACCCATTAACCCATTGGTGAATCAACACTTGATCCACTTTATATTTTCAAGATATACAAAACCTAAACCAAAGATCGTCCATGCTTCACTATCTTCTATGTGGGCTCAATGACTTGTCTTCAAGCCTCTCACGCGTTTGAATCCCACTAAACCATCATCTCTTGCAAATGACCCAAGTCCCTTGGCGCATCACATGCTTTTCCTCGCACATGATGGCACCCGGCTTGCTTGGCCGCACATGACCCCGGCTCCTCTCTGAGTCTAATCCTGGTCTACTTTGTCATTGCCCATCATCTCTACCATTAGTACCTCCCGCTCTGGTTCCTTGTCATCCCGGCTTATAACCACTCCGTAAGCCTTGGTCATCTTCAGTGGCTCCTTGATCGTCTGGACCTTGGGGGCACTATGGGCTTAGGGGCAGCAGCGTCTGCCGGCATCATTCGCTGAGTAGTATTCCCTTTTGTTAGGAAATTTAACGTTTGGGCCAGGGAAAACAATTTTGTTTTAGAAAAAATTTTGGACTCCTTCGAGATAATCTAATTTTTGAAAATTCAAATTTTCAGAATATTTCAAAAAAATTCTATCAAAATATTCAAAAATACAATTTGAATTCAAAAAATACAAACATATCCGCGCTAATTGATGGTAAATTGAGGCGTGATGATGGTTAATTAGCTATGCTGACCTCATCGAGCTTGGTGTAGAGCTTGAGCCGGCGCTGTCGTCTTCTTGCGATGTCGGCTTTGGTAGTTTTGCATTGGGAGCAGGGACCTAGAGCCATGCAGGAGCTAAGAGCCTTGCATCCACACCGCTAGCGCTAGCTGCCGGTGTCTTCTGTGGTGCGCCACCGCCGAGCTGGTGGAGAAGAGGGGAAGCTGAGCCAATGGAGAAGCGGGGAGGCGGCGATAGGGACAAGTGGTAGCGGCAAGCGGTGGGAGAAGGAGGCGGCGGCAAGCGGTAGGAGATGGGACAGACGGTGGCGACTAAGGGTTTGGGAATCGGGAGAATGGGTCGAGGTAGCAAGAGAGATGAGTGGTGCCGTGGTGGTGTGGTGTGTTGGGCCAAACGACCGAAAAATTTGAAAGCAGGCCAAATTTTTTAACCGGGTTGGATTTTTTTCAAGGTATACCAAGAAAACCGAATTTTGCACATTTCGGCTCGAAATTGTATTCCCTGGTTTGGGCTACATAACAGTTGAGTAGATTACACCTATACCAAGTATTAGTGCACGAGCTGCAAGAATATGTAAACCAAAGTTTCACCTGCCATTGTGCAAAAATGATTCCTTAATCTTAGCTCCGTAATTTCACCGTCATGTCAAATTTCTGTTGAGTTATCATGAAACGTGATTCGTGAGTCTTTGTGTGCGCTGTAAACTTCTACATATGCATTTAGCTAGATAAGTCACTCCTGTGTTTCTACTGTGCACAAATGGTTTTATATTTTTTAAAAAGGCACAAATTTTACGCACTAAAATACATGCACACGATATTCCCAAGAAAAAAAACGAGCTCCGGATGCAAAAGAAAAAAATGCCATTTGCGTTACTTACTTGCAAGGATCAACGCTCCTCCGCTTGTTCACTCCAAGCGCAATTATTTTTACTCGTTTTATTTTCAAATTATTGACGGGCGCGATTAACCTGGACAAGAGCCGTGTTATGTTGCAAATTCGGGTTGAACCCAACTCGCCAACCCATTTCGTGTTCACATGCCAGCAGGTGGCCCAAAGAAAGAGCGCCTCGTCCAGGCCCACACCAGGAACTCTCAGGAAAGGGAGAAACAAGAACGATCTGGATGGAGACAATGGAGGCGACGACGCTAGCTTGACGGCGTGGCCAACGCTTCTGCTCGACGCCGTGCTTCCACGGGCGCGGTTCTCGGCCGGATCGGTGCTGCCATGCTATCACCATCGTCAGCGTCGAGGGAGGCCTGTGTTGAATGAACAGTGCTCTTGTCATATTCGTATTCATGTTTTTAAAGCGAATTTGAACATTCTCCAATATCAATGTGAATTGAATTTTGTAACAATACAAATTCAAATCAAATATCTATAAAATTCAGTCGAATTCAGATATTTTGTAACTTACGTAATGCCAATATATTGATGACACTTTATCCTTGTACCGTCACACTTAATCATCCAATTTATTGATTTCACCTAAATCAAGGCAAATTTGCATTAAATTAAAAACTTGTCCGGTAATTAGTCGTATTGCAATAAAATACATATATTACTGTTGAATAAAATAAAAATACAACCATTCCGGTTATAATAACATTTTGGATGTAAAATTTATATTATATTCTCATCCATATTTCTATGTGAATTCTAATACAAATATAAATAGGAGAGAGATTATTAATTAGATTGTTAGGTTTTGATACCACTTTGTTACAAAATCGATAAGACAAAGCACAAAGTCAATGAAGAACAATTAAGAACACGAGATAGAGATTTAATGCGAAAAATCCTTTCGGGTAAAAAACAATGGACTGACAATCGGCGAAATCACTATATGAGTAGAAGTTACAAGCATGGGAAACTTAGGCTTTTCTTAACCGTACGACTACACAGTACATAGGTTAGAATCATCCCTAGCAACGAAATAGAAACCTACTAGGAAACTGAAATAGTAATATTCTTGGAGACGGGAAGGGCACCCACCGCAGCCAGTCTACAAAATTAACGGTGTTAAGTTTTAGTCAAAAGACGACTCGAGTAGCCATGTCTAACTCTAGTCGGCACACACACACTCGAAGATGATCCTAATTATAATCTTCGATCAGTTCGCATTGCTTCCTAGTCGAACTATTCAAGCGGTCAGAAAAACAAGTAGTGGTCAGACCGACCATATTCGGATCACAAAATACAACAATCTCCACCTCCTCTTGTAGTGAAAAAGAAACAAATAACTTGTAAATAAAATTGTATAATACCTCTTGTGTGTCAAGTGTTTAAAAGGACTAATGAATAATACCGACTAAGTCTGACCAGAACTCAAACATAGAGGTAGGAACTAGCTTTGTTATCATATCAACTGGATTCTCACGAGTACTAATCTTGCAAACTTTGATATCACCTTGTGTAATAATTCCTTGGATGAAGTGATATCTAACTTCAATGTGTCTTGTTCTCTCATAAACAATTGGTCTTTTGTAAGACAAATAGCACTCTGACTGTCACAGAAAATGTTAGTGTAAGATGTACTTCCACAAAGCTAAGTGTAGAGACCCCTTAGCCAAACAACTTCCTTATAGCATTATGAAATAGTCATGTACTTGGCTTAAGTGGTTGAGAGAGCAACAATAGATTGTAAACTGACTTTCCAGCTCAAGGCTTAGGCTCCAGCCATGAAAACATAACCAGTAAGAAATATTTGCTTATCTAAATCTCCTATAAAGTTTGAATCAATATATTCGATTAACCCACTACTAGTCTGTCCAAAATGCAAACAATCATCAGAAGTGCCCCTTAAATACATGAAGATTCACTGAACAACTCTCCAGTGGTCTTTGCTAGGATTAGTCATATATCTACTGATAATATTCAAAGCATGAGACTGGTCTGGGTGAGAGCAAACTATAGCATACATAAGTGAATCTGACTGCACTTGCATACAAAACACTTGACATGTATTTAACTTCTTTAATTGTTTTCAGACTTGATGCTGAAGAGAGCTTTAAATGTACAGCTAGCGATGTACTGGTCAGGTTGGCTTTGTTTATATTGAAGTGATGAAGAACTTTTTCAATATACTCTTTCTAACTTAGGTATAGTTTCTAAAATCGCCGACCTCTAATGATTTCCATACCAAGAATATTTTTTGATGCACCAAGATCTTTCATCTCAAATTCATTGCTAAATTATATATCCATCTTTGAAATTTTTAACTTGTCTTTTGCTGTGATCAGCATATCATTGATATATAGGAGCAAACAGATAGTTGAATCGGTGTCGGTCTTCAAATAGACACATCTATCATAGTTGAGATCTCTTGAACTCTTGAGAGATCATACAAGAACCAAATCTCTTATACCATTGCTTGGGTGATTTCTTCAACCCATAAAAAGACTTTTTTAATTTTGCAAGGAAGAAACTCCTTTCTCGGAACGATAAAGACTTCCGAGTGCTCCATATAGATGTCTTCTTTCAATTCCCTATATAAAAATGCGGTCTTAACATTCAGTTGCTTAAGCTTAAAATCACGCATAGCCAAAATGCTAAGTAGAGTACGAATGGAACTATGCTTTACTACAGAGGAAAAACATTTGTGATAATAATATGTAGGATTTGGCTATATCCCTTTGCAATTAGCCTCACCATATACCTGATCTAGTCGGTCGGTGATATGCCTTCTGTCTTCTTGTAAATTCACTTGCAATGTATGTGTTTCTTTTCAATCGGGAGCTCGACCAGCTCCCATGTGGAGTTTTTCTTAAGAGATTCCATCTCCTCGTGCATGGTAGCTATCCACCTCTTCGATTCATCAAAACAAATGGCTTCTAAATAGGTTAAAAGCTAAGCAATCCCTTCAATATCTTCTGCTATATTTAAACAATAAGCCATAATATGGGCTTCTTCAATTAACCTCTTAGGAGGCTAAATAGTTCTCCTTATCCGATCAGCTGTAATGGATTGTTGGTTCCAACTAGTTTCTATTAGATGATTATTGATCTGAGCTTCAACATGGACTTCCTCTGAATTTTCTTTGTCAGCATCTGGTGAGAATTCTGAATGAATAACATGCTCTACCTGCACGCTGGTCTTCTGCTACTTCTCAGGAGCAGCACTGGTCGTATTGTCTTTTATCAGAGTAGAGTCATCAAATGCAACACTTCTACTCATGATCACCTTTCTTGTTTCAAGATTCCACAATTTGTAAACTTTCACACCAAATTATAGCATAAGAAGATGTACTTAATAGCTCTTGACTTTAATTTCCCATAATTGAAATGGGCATAAGTAGGGCAGCCAAAAATCTTCAAATTCGAGTAGTCGGTGGGAGAAACCAACTACTTCTCAATTGGAATTTTTTTTGTCTATGGCAGTGTTCAGTGATCGATTGATCAAATGACAAATAATGGAGGCAGCTTTAGCCCAAAAACTCCTTGATAGACTTAATCTCGACAGCATACAATACGCGTTCTATTGTTGTGTACCCGGAATAGTATAGTGCCTCACAATGCCTTCTGATTGACACTATGCTTTAAATTCTCTCGAGCAAAACTCCAAGCTATTATCTGTTTGGAGTTTCTTTACATGCTTGCCAGTCTACTTCTCTATCATTATCTTCCACTCTTTGAACGCTTTGAACATATCTGACTTGTACTTGATGAAGTACGCCCAAACTTTTCTCGAGTAGTTATCAATGATGGTCAGCATGTAGTTTGCGCCCCAAGGAATGGAACATGGGATTCTTCCCACAAATCGGAATGAACATAATCCAATATGCTTTTTAAGGAATGAGTAGTTGTGTTGAAACTTACTCTCTTTTGCTTGCTAAATTCATAGTGTTCGCAAAACTTCAACTTATCAACACCTTGATCATCTAATAAACCTCTTTTCTGTAACTCCTTCAACCCAGCTTCACTCATGTGTCATAGACGCATATGCCATAGATTAGTTTGATCGGTATCGAACAATCTGAACGAAGAAACAACAACAATTCTGACCAGACTAGAGCATTGAAGACGATATAAAATTGCTATCTTTATATAACCTTTCATCACACACAAGCGCGCCTTTGGAGACCTTCAAGACTCTGCCTTCACCTAAAAACTTGTATCCTCTCACATCAAGATTATCAACAAGATAAGGCTCCTTTTTAAGCTTGGAATATGTTGGACTTCCGACAGAATTCTAATTGTGCCATCAAATATTTTGATCTGGCAGAGCCAATGCCTCCAATCTTCCATGGAGTATTATCTCCTATCAATATTGATCAACTCAGAGTCGCTTCATTGTTAATAAACCAATCATGGTTCGGATTCATGTGGAAAGTGCATGCTGAATCAAGAATCCACTTATCGCCAATTTTGGCATCATCGGCAAAGGTAACAAGGACATCTCTTCAGAACATTCTTTAGTAACAATGCTAGCTTTAGCTTCTTCATCTTGTAGATTTTTCTTAGAATTGTTGTTCCTTTTCTGCTTGTTCTAGAGTTTCTAGCACTCCGATATGTCATGGCCACTTTTTTTGTAATAATGGCACGACTTCTTGTTCTTTGATTTAGAACAACCTGGAATTTACTCTTGCTCTTGAAATCCCTGGTCAAAGATCTCTCAGTTTGTCTTCCACGAATAGACAAATCTTCTACATATGAACTCGAGTTTTCGCTAGACACTGTAGTTTTCATTTGACACTCTCACCATATATTGATCTCCATTGCTTTAAGATCAGTGATGATTGCTTTAAAGATGGTCAAGTGGTTCAACATGATCGCCTTCTACCAATCTGAGTGAGAAAAACTTCTACATCACAAGCATTTTGCTGGTCAAATTCTTAGTCACGCAAATCTATTCCAGCTTTAGACATAACACAATAGCGGTGGTCTCCTTTGTGACCTACTAGAGAATATTGTTAGATAAACAAAGATGAATCTAAGAGAGCGCCTTACAATCTCTTCTTTGCTTCTCCTTAGTGGACCATATAGCAGGCATTTTGTCGATTCCCAATAACGCATCAACCAAATTGAGTTGTGCTAGAATAGCTTGCATCTTAATCACACGAAATGGCAACAGAGGGGGGGTGAATGGTGCCTTCAAAATTTCGCCTCCCCAAGTAGTCACACAAAATTTCTTCTCCGTTAACTAAAGAGCTATGAAGCAAGAATTTGATTGCTTACTGAAAACTAAGCAACAGACTAATAAGATCAGAGTAGGGAAACAAAGCGCCAGACCGACAAAGGATGCTAATACTAACTCTCACAAATACATACTGCCCATTGCCGAAATTTAAGGTTGATGTATGTCACAATTTGACACAGACAGAGCAAATCCCAAAACTGAAATGCCGAACAGAGAAGGAGATCAAACTCCAAATCGCATGAGATTTTCAATCTTTGGACCATGAGATTTTCGGCAAAACAGGGATGAAGGCAAGAAATTAAATGAGCAAACTTGCTGCTGCAAAGTCTCCTTGTAAAGCACTGAAAAGAACACAGAGGACTGCTCAAACTCAAACTAAAATCAAACGGAAAGCACTGCATAAAGTAAAAGAGAAGGTAAAAGAAAAGGGATCACAAAGGCTAAAAGATAACTGTAGCTTGATCCTTCTTTCTGGCCGAATTAAAAAGAAGAAAGCATTAGTACTCTTGCAGTAGTTTTGCTGCCAACAAAATGCACTGGAACATCAGAAGACATCCGAAGTCTATGTGACTACTAGCTGCCGAACCAAAGAAGAATGCATCGAACAAACGACTGTAGCTCCAAACCGTCACAGACAAAAAGAAACAAAGAAAGCGAATGACAAATGAGACCAGCGATAGACATACTAGATGCTGTCTGAAATACTGTCTAAGCAGATCCTGACCAAAACTCCTAAACAGAGAACTCAAATCATCAAAAGAGAGAGTTCAGAGAATGAATGATTCAGTCAGAAATCAAGAAAACTGAGAAGCATTTTCGGCAACTGAAAGCAGAATGCAGGAAAGCAAAACTGTTGAAAAGGTAAAGGCTGACAGTATAATCGAAATAAAGAAAATGCAGTAGGCGCTCTGAAGGAAATCGGAAGAGGCAGACTCAAAGAAAACAGGGAAAGAAGTGCTAAAGAGCGTTTGAGAAGAAGAGTAATTTGTGAACATTGCTCTCAGGCATCATCTTGCTTCATAGCTCTTTAGCTAACGGAGGCGAAATTTTGAAGGCACCATTCACCCCCCCTCTGTTGCCATTTCCGATCCTACAATTGCTTAGACATAACACAATAGCGGTGGTCTCCTTTGTGACCTACTAGAGAATATTGTTAGATAAACAAAGTTGAATCTAAGAGAGAGCCTTACAATCTCTTCTTTGCTTCTCCTTAGTGGACCATATAGCAGGCATTTTGTCGATTCCCAATAACGCATCAACCAAATCGAGTTGTGCTAGAATAGCTTGCATCTTAATCTTCTATAGGGAAAATCTTATGTCTCGATTAAGCAGAGAAAGATTAGACTTTATTGTCGTCATGTCGAGAGTGCCCTAGATATATCTAGGTAAAGAACATGGCTTTGATACCACTTGTTATGAAATCAACAAGACAAAGCATAAAGCCAATGAATAATGATAAAAACACGAGACAAAGATTTAATGTAAAAACCCCTTTCGGGTGAAAAACCACGGACACATAATCAGCGAAATCACAATATGAGGAGAAGTTGCAAGCATGTGAAACTTCAGCGTGTCTTAAATATACCACACACACACACACACACACACATATATATATATATATATATATATATATATATATATATATATATTATAAATAACAGGGCACTATGATTGAGACTTTCTATCCATGATTGATTTAGCATACTAAATCAATGACTTGCTTTCCAAATCGATGCCTTTTTGAATTAATGAATGTTAATGGGTTTGCCTGATATATTATATACCATTGCACTGGCATGCATCTAAAAGCAATCCAAAGGCAGAGAAGCTTTGTGCCTAGACACCATCGGCTAAGTGATGTAGGATTGGTCTGGATCTTTTAGTGAGGGATAAATAACGATTTGTGAAGGATGACTTTGACGATAATGGCTACCAACTGAACATGTCCAAGACGTCAAGTATTTAATAAACCACACTCCAAATTGTTATCAACTGTGCCAAGAACACAGCTGACCTGACCACAAAGATCAATTCCTACAACGCAACTGTAGAACAAAGCAAGAACAAATTAAAAGCAATCTGAATTGAGAATAGGAATTAAAGCACTAAGAATAGTGGAGGTTCAGAAACATACTTCCGTAGGTCTAATCTACACTAGAGAAGATGTGGGTGTTGCACACGGGGGCTAATAAGCAAAAACTAAATCTAAACCCTAAAAGTTGCATCTCTGGCCCTATATGAGGGGCTAGAGACATGGAGAGCACGTCCATGAGAGAGAGAGAGAACATCCCACTACAGCTCTTCAGTTGGACTCAAACTGATACAAGGTCTAGAGCCTAGGTTTGAAGTTGATTCAGACTTATTTTGTAGATTGCGATGCGTTCAGGAGGAGTTTTAGATGAGAACAAAACAATTGCAAAGAGGACATCATAAGCTTTTCAACAAATCTAAGATCACCTCATTTAGACTCTGTTTGCATGTTCTATGCTTGTTTGAACTTAGCACCATCTTCGGAGGCCGAACTGAATTCTAGAATATGTCCAGCTTTCATCCTTAGTTGTCCTAGCCTCAAAGTGATGTGGTAATCTCCAATGTCCATCCCAAGCGTGTCTGTGATTCAACGTGCCACTCCTTGGTCCTTGCTCATGTTTCTAAGTACAAACACATCACATGTATCAAACAACAACCTATTCTCACAAGCTGAATTAAACATCCCGAAGAATGAGCTCACCTGATAATTTAATTGTCGTACACGTGCCCTAGTCATGGGACCATGTGTATAATGGATCGCGAGTAGGCTACGAGAGCAGAAAACAAAATTTTTCTACCGCGCACACAAGAACATCATGCTTAAGGAGGGATCATGGATCGTTACCACTAGACGCCAGCAAAGCAATGAAGAAGAGTTGGAGAAGCCGATCCAACCACGCGTCGACGTAGTAGTGGAAGTAGTCGATCGTCCCGAACCGATCGTCTCCTCCACGCGATCAACCACACCACGAGCGATCCAATCAGAGGTTGTTGATGCCGATCAACGCCGCAACGAGCAGCGCCCCACCGGTATCCACACGTCCGGGTGGAACGCCGATCGCGAGTGTACCAAGACTCGCGAGCGGCTAGGGTTTGGCTCGAGGTGGCGGCTACGGATTAGCTCGGGATTATCGGTGCGTTCCTCGGCCCTCGCCTCCATATATAGACCTCCTCACTTGGGCCTCGTGGACCGAGGCCCAATAGGAGTCTATCCGGATCTCTATCCGAATCGAGCCCATATCCGAATCACATTCGAATTAGTGTTCCAACCCGTTAAGTGTGCGACCACAGGTTCACGTATACTTGGTCGCGACCGAAACACCTTTCCGGTCACCGTGTTAATAGCGGCCTCTAGTAAGACATATTAACCCCAAAGTATACGTAAAGATCATATCACCGAACTCGTAATGTTCTCATGTACTAATCCCTTTGCCTCACGATATAGATTAAGCTCAAGGCGAGACCGTGTCATCCTCTTAATAGCTCAATCACTCTCTCGATTCCGTGATGGATTATAAACTCGTGATTGACTCCTCAATCACCTTGGCATGGCCATGCACTTTCATAATCCATTACATCGAGGGGCCCGAGATATCTCTCCCATAAGGAGGGGCAAATTCTATCTTGATCATTCACATCCCACTACATGTTTCATGGCAAACCCAAAGACTACTTTTATGACTACCCGCCACGGAGTAGTGTTTAGTAGTCCCAAAGTAAGCTACTACGCATCTTGGGAACCATGATGATCTCAAGTCTAAGGATTCCACATAAACACTACTTGAGACCAACTGATGACATATGGAATCTCTGCAGTGTCTCATGGCGGGTCTATCCAACATATGTTCACTAACACATGTCCATATTATTGATTTGGTATCTCCATACCATGATCCATGAGACATGATCATCAATCAATACATATGCTGATCTTTGAATCATATTTGTTCCTCATATGAAATATAATCAGGGATCATTTAGAAATAGCAACATTTTGGCATTAAGAGTCTCATGAATAAGTCACATACTCATTGATCAATAATGATAATGTCTATTTCAAGGAACAAAGCAATGTATCATAAACATAGTATGTGATATATTCAACATCTCCATGTTGCCTCTAGGGCATATCACCAACAGTGTAGCATGTGTAGCAATTGAGGGAGTGTCTTGTGTGTCTAAAGAAGTGATGTCCTCATCAACAGGGATCAGAGTCCCTAACGAAAAAATGAATAGGGTTTAAATCAGCAACAAAATAGAGATATACTCAAAAACTAAAACAATAGTTTACTCAGAGACGGAGCAACACCTCGATTAGAGAGTCTTAGAAGATAAAGGTGTAGAGTTATAGTCAGAAGACATCTTGAGTAGCCACGTCTGATTTCAGTCAGTGCATGCATCTTAGAGCGCTATGTCTGATGCAGATCAACGCAAAGTTCATTATAGACTCGAAGATGATTCTAGTTATAACCTAAAACAATTGGCATTACTTCGTGATCAATCTATTTAAATGGTCCGAAATATCAACGGTAGCCATACCAACGAGATTTGAATAACACTATACAACACAACGCAAATTGATACAGATTTAGTGCAGGGCCTCGAAAGTCGAATCATACCCACATGGCTGACGTCCGTGCGCACACTTAAGGCTGTAAAAAAAGCTCAAAGCTTATGAGCTATTCGAGTTCCGCTCGTTCTTTCCTCGATTCGAGCTTGGCTAGAACTTTAAACAAGGCGAACTCGAGCTTAATCTCAAGCTCACGAGCTTCACCGAGCTGAGCTCAAATAGTTCACGAGCCTCGATTTGAGCTTAAATAGTAATACATATTAACTCTTACCGAATTTACTCGAATCGAACTTGGGCTCGAACTTTTCTTATTGTTAAAAATTAGTGTATGTTTGAATTATTTTGACTGTTATCGAGCTAACTCAAGCTTGGCTCAAGTTTCTATCGAGCTAGAGTTTGAAAGACCAAGCTCGCTTAAACTCGGTTCATTTACAGCCCTACGTGTACACACAAATCTTAGGGCCTGTTGTTTTTCAGCTTTTGGCTTTTCTACAGTAACTAGCTTTTAAACGGAGTGTCTTTTTAAGATGGGGTCTACTAGTTAATTGTAGTACAAGCTGTACCGACTTCATTTATATCAGCAAAAATCGCACGTGAGTTTCAGTTACTCTGTAATCTCTCACATAAACAATCCAAAAGCAATAAGCCACACCCAAAAACCATAAACCGCAGCTAAAAAGAGGACGTGCGGGGCTTGTGGGCCCTCCCGAATACGAACGACTCCACTGCCTCCGTGGAGACCGAAGTACTACTGTACTACTATACGCCGTCGCCGACGCTGCGAGATCTCTGCACCAAAACAGACCGTGGACGCGGTTTGAGCGCGAGGAACATGGGCGTGCGCGTTGCAGGGGCATTGACGGTCTGCACTGCTGAATCTGAAGCAATGCAAGCTCTGTCAAGCGCGCAACTTCCCTTCGCTTCATTTTGATCTAACAAAGTACAACGCTAACGGTCTGCACTGCTAAAAGGGGCTTGGTACCCTAGTCCACTCCCCTCCTCACCCCCACCGCCTCTCCACTCTCCAGGAGGGGCTCCCATCCCGCCCAACGTCACCACTTGACTCGCCCGGTTGCCGCCGGCCATGGAGCTGCTTTTCAGGCAGAAAGTCAAAACCCAAGCTTTTCAGGGTAGAAAGTCAAAACCCAAATGGGCGGATGCAAAGGCATTGCGAACAACAAATTTGTCAGGGAGAGGAAGAGCTAGCCGCTAGCGGTAGAATTTCAGCCTCCGACCGTGGCGAGGTCATCCTGGAGCCAGAGCAGTGGCGGACCCAGAGAATTTGACGAGCCTGAGCGAAGAATAAAATCTAAATAACAAGCGCTCAGAAACATAGATCATAATACAAGCAAAATAAATAGTAATTAGTGAAGGAAGTCGAATAAAAAACCGATTGAAAATCGAAAAAGAATATGCCGAAATCTGCACCCACGTACATAAACGAACTGCGGAATCTGAACCCATACGTCTGCAAATATAAGCCATAAACCATAGCTTTTCAGTCCAACCGAGTGGGCTCTAAAAATCATAATTCAAAACTAAAAGCGGAGGTAAAAAGGAACAGACCCGTTAACACGTAAGGATCCAGTTCGCCCCGTTCATACGTTTTTGTGCCATGTTTTGCTTGATTGTTTGCCATGGTGAAGTGGTTAAGGTAAGCAGTTAGCTCTGGTGTAAATCACCACTTCACAGTCACCTCCTCGGTTGTTTGATCTGCGCTTGAGTACCGAGCAAGGGAATGAAGAAAAGGAGCATGAGCCCGGGTAGGGGCCCAGGTCGCCGGCCCTGGGTCCGCCCCTGAGCCAGAGCCATTCAAGCCATGCACTCAACTGTACTTGTTAGCTTAGTATGGCGTGCTGTGCTTCTAGATGCTATTGCCTCGCTATTAGTTGCTTCATGTTTTACGCTGATCTTGATCGAATTGTCAGAGCAAGTAATTTAGTGTTCCAACATCTAAATATGTGGCATAAGCCTACCCAAAATTACTACCTGTTAGGAAATAGCTTTGGACTAGAATTACATTGACGAAGCTGATCGGAATTTCCCTACTACAATTCTAAAAGGGAATTGCTAGCGCCCGAACGTCCGATCCGGTCATCCGAGCACTAGCCCTCGGATGCTCGGCTGCAACACTTTTATTTTTATATTTGCAATATTTTTCATCCATATATACAAAAAAAAATAAACAAAAAAACATTGTGGGTATTCATATCCGTAACATTTCTCATTTATGTTTACAATATTTCTCGACCATATACACAACAAAAACAAAAAAAGAACATGTGCGTATTGTATGCTCCTATGCAACATTCTTAGATAATATGTATAACAATTTTAATTACCGTATGCAACAAAAATATGTGATACAAAAGTCGATCTGTATACATAAAATAAAAATGTTGCAACAAATACATGTGTGAATATATTGTAAATCTGGATGAAAAATATTGATTTACAGCCGAGTGTCCGGCGGGCGCTAGCAAATCCCTTCTACAAATGATACTTGGGAGGAAATTTTCGTATCTAGCTCGACCGATACTAATGTCTGCGTAGCAACTGTACTATTAGTGACTTGTGACTCCTGCACCTGCAATATCAAATTTCTCTTATGTAATCTAGACTTTTAGAGCATCCATACGAAAATTCTTTGACAAGCAACTCAAGGTAACATTAAACGTTTCTGATTTTTCAACAGTTTCAGGCCACGATGGAATCACGCAGAGGGCAAGCCGCAGTATTGACCTTACGCACCTGCATTATCGCACTCCCAGACTAATATTGGAAGCCGATGTCATCAACAATGGAGATAATCATGCAACACATGGATTGCTTCAAGAAACTTATGCTCAGTTGGGGCTTGGGACTTCAAAATGAGTACGCCTTGAATTCGAATTTGTACACACACAACAAAAACCACAAAATTCACTCCATCCGGAGGAATTGTTGCCACAACACTCCTCCATTGCAGTCGGCGATAGTCCTGCCTCACGGCTGACTTACCTCCATTGCAGCGGGCGATACAGGTACCTCACGGCTGACGTCCATGCGCGCGCACACGAATCTTATTCTTACCTCCATTGCAGTCGGCGATAGTCCAACCTCACGGCTGACTTACCTCCATTGCAGTCCGCGATACAGGTACCTCACGGCTGACGTCCATGCGCGCACACACGAGTCTTGTTCTTACCTGGGCGATAGTCCTACCTCACGGCTGACGGCAGAGAACGGGCCGCAACACACAACCATGAACAAACCAGAAGCCTCCTCTGGAATGCTATATAAAGAGGGCGCATCGGCACTGCCCGCCCACCGCACCGCACCGATCCACGGCTAAGCTTGTACCCGGTAGTAGGCTGCAGGCTTCTTTCTCGAATCCTGATCTCTGCCTCGCGGGAGCGCAGAAAATGGCGCCGGTGAAGGTGTTCGGGTCGGCGATGTCGACGTACGTGCAGCGGGTGCTGGTGTGCCTGGAGGAGGTCGCCGCCGAGTACGAGCTCGTCGACGTCGACTTCAAGGCCAAGGAGCACAAGAGCCCCGAGCACCTCGCCAGAAACGTACGTAGCCTCCACGTACTCTGCTTCTTCTTTCGCTTGGTGTACATTCCTGAAGTTATTTTGTGCTGATGTTTCCTTGCAGCCGTTCGGGCAAATCCCAGCTTTCCAGGATGGGGATCTCGTTCTCTTCGGTACGTACGCTTAATTTGCCTGGGACTACTTTTCATTCCCAAGATCCATTCTAACTTGCTGCAGAGAGGCTAGCTCTGTTTTCTTTGGCCGGAGTATGATGTACTTACTACCTCATAATGGGATGGACTAGTTACAGTGGATGTTACCTGTTAATTAATTTCTCGTGAAATATTTATATTGTGATGCTGATTGACAAGTAACCAAATGACTAGCTTATTAAAAAAGAATATGCTTCCTAGAAGTTATTTACGGATTAATAGAGCTGTATGGTGTGGAAAGTTATGGTGGTGTACTGTTTTGTACAATGTTGGCGTATGTGTTTTGTACTGTATAAACCACAGTCCAAAGTACCAGCTCCTAATATCCTCTCAACTCTCAATGCTATTGTATTTGCAGAGTCACGAGCAGTTGCAAAGTACGTGCTTCGGAAATACAAGAAGGAAGTAGACCTACTGAGGGAAGGCAATCTCAAAGAAGCCGCAATGGTGGACGTATGGACAGAGGTTGAGGCACACCAGTATCAGCCAGCCCTCTCACCTATTGTGTACGAGTGCCTCGTATTTCCCATCATGCGTGGCATACCCACCAACCAGAAGGTTGTGGACGAGAGCTTGGAGAAGCTGAAGAAGGTGCTTGAGGTCTACGAAGCTCATCTATCCAAGCACAAGTTTTTAGCTGGAGATTTTATCAGCTTTGCAGATCTTAGCCATTTCCCCTTGACTTTCTACTTCATGGCGACGCCTTGTGCGTCGCTATTCGACTCGTACCCTCATGTCAAGGCGTGGTGGGAGAGGCTGATGTCGAGACCATCGATTAAGAAGCTCAGCGCAAGCATGGTTTTACAGGCCTAGTTACAGAGGAGGGATCTTATATATTCAGGGATCTCATCTCTGATCTGTATCGTACTTTCTGCTTGCAACTTAGTCCGCGTTTGTTCTAATAAACTGCTATCACTAGAATTGCACGAGTGTGCAGTCTAGTGGTTGAGTATATGTTACATACATTGAGTTGGAAATTATTCTCACCATTCTCTTCCAACAAATCTAAGATCACCTCATTTGGACTCTATATGTATTTCTATGCTTGTTTGAAGTTAGCATCGTCTTCGGAGGCCAAACTGAATTCTAGAATATGTCCAGCTTTCATCCTTAGTTGTCCTGGCCTCAAAGTGACGTGGTAATCTCCAATGTCCATCCCAAGCGTGTCCGTGATTACACGTGCCTTTCCTTGGTCCTTGCTCATGTTTCTAAGTACAAACACATCACATGTATCAAATAGTAACCTATTCTCAGATAAACATCCCGAAGAACGAGCTCACCTGATAATTTAATTGTCGTACACGTGCCCTAGTCATGGGACCATGTGTAGCAACTGAGAGAATGTCTTGTATGTCCAAAGAAGTGATGTCCTCATCAATAGAGATCAGAGTCCCTAACGAAAAAATGAATAGGGTTTAAATCGGCAACGAAATAGAGATATACTTGAAAACTAAAACAATAATTTACTTGGAGACGGAACAACACCTCCATTAGAGAGTCTTAGAAGAAAACGGTGTAGAGTTATAGTCAGAAGACATCTTGAGTAGGCACATCTGATTTCAGTCAATTTATGCACCTTAGAGTACTATATCTAATGCAGATCAGCGCAAAGTTCATTATACACTCGAATTCTTACCTCAGTCGGCGATAGTCCTACCTCACGGCTGACTTACCTCCATTGCAGCGGGCGATACAGGGACCTCACGGCTGACGTCCATGCGCGCACACACGAACCAACCTCACGGCTGACTTACCTCCGTTGCAGTGGGCTATATCCAACCTCACGGCTGACGTCCATGCGCGCACACACGAGTCTTATTCTTACCTGGGCGATAGTCCTACCTCACGGCTGACGCAACACACAACCATGAACAAACCAGAAGCCTCCTCTGGAGTTCTATATAAAGAGGGTGCATCGTACTTTCTGCTTGCAACTTAGTCCGCGCTTGTTCTAATAAACTGCTATCACTAGAATTGCACGAGTGTGCAGTCTAGTGGTTGAGTATATGTTACATACATTGTGTAGGACCGAAATGGCGATAGAGGGAGGTGAATGTCGCTCTCTTTTAAAATCATCCCCGAGAATTCGTACACTGTTTTTTAAAAGATGCAAAACAAAGCACCTCACAGAAAATTAAAATTAATCTTGCTGAAATTTGGAACGCATGCGACACTGAAAAATTCAGCATAAATCAGAGAGTAGTCAGTAAAAATTCAGCTGAAAATATTGCCGTTTGATCTGCTTGCAAAATCATGAAAGATCAGCAAAAGAAATAAAAGAAAAATGACCAAGAGCTATTCTGCCAATACTTGCCAGCCGAGAGAAAGTTCAGGCCAAATGAGAAACAGAAGAAGAAAAGCAGAGCGAACTAAAAGCAAAAGAAAACTGAAAAAGCAGTCTAAATCAGAGAGACCGATGGTACCTGAAAGCAAAAACAACAGCGAATCAAACAAAAGGAAAACAGATTCACTGCAGAGGGCAGAGAGTACAGAGCTTCTGTCGAGACCCAAATTTCTCTAAGTACAGAAGGATGCAAACTGCAGCTGCTTGTCCGAAAATCTTGCCAACCAAAACAAGTCTTAATTAATTGCAAGAGGGAATCAAAACGACAGCCAAGAAGAGACTTAGCAGCAAATAAACAACTACTAGCAGTCCTACTCTGATCGGCAAGAAAGAAACTCAGTCCACTCTCGGTTGGCAGTGAATTAAATTCTGCATAGTGAGTACTGTTTGGCTGTAAAGTCTGCACTGTGACTGCATAGTTAGGCTGTCATTGAGTGCTTGCTGCCAACCGAAATTTTGCATGGAGAGCATTTGTTCGGAGGACACTGTAAGAACATAAAGCGAAAAATGCTGAGTGCCGTATGAACAGCAAGAAGGAAACCGCAAGGAGGTACTGGATTCAGCCGAAACAACAAGAAATCTGTAGAGAAGTGCAGACTAAAAGGAAAGCACAGTTTCACGGCCAAGAGGATATGGTGCTGCTTCATACAACAAACTCCATTCAATCAAATGAGAAAAAGAGGAACAGAGAGCACGATGCAAAAGCAAAACACAGAGAACACAAGAAAAAACTGCTCAACCATAATCCTTCTCATGTTGAAACAAAGAGATGAAAGATTATGTATGATCCTTCTTACAATCATCACCCAAACAAGAACACAAACTAAGTCCCCATACGCATGGACATTAGAACAAGAGGAATGATACAAGTCTCTCAATCTACCCTCTCCCTCTCAATCCTCAAGAACACCAAGAGCCTCACATGCTTCTTGGGAGGAACACAACACACACAAAGGGATGAATGAGCTCTAAAACCATAACTCACTCTATTGTGTCCTAAGGGGTATGCAGCTCCTCATCTCTATTTATAGCCCTTGGCTAACGGGTCTCCAACCCGTTACACCGGCTAAACCCTAACGGATCCGTCTCCCGCTTGTGCAGCCTTGCGAAATTCCCGTTTCGTCCCTCCCGCACCTTCTGGGAAGCTTCCGCGCTCCTTGTCTCGCATGCCTCGCAACCACTTCGAGTCCACGTCGTCTTCGACACATCACGACCGTTCTGACCTCAGCGCCACCTGCGCCTAGTCCGGTCACCTCGTGTCTCGCCGACTCCGCCTCGACGTCCTGCAGCCACACAGACAAGAAACACGTCAAATAGCACCGCTCGATACATGAAAGCGTAAATAGAGATCAAACCTGTCGAGTCATCAAAATATGCAACCTAAACCCATACGACTAGGTTCGACCAAGTCCGACCGAGCCCGTTACGCCACGCAACGTCTAGGTCCGAACCAACCGACTCAAACTCGACTTTTCTAAACCGATGTCAATTACTCATCATACACAACGGGATGACCTCCACATGGTCTCTCACATTAAGTTGGAAATTATTGATCTCTTGGTTGTGAACTCTTTAGTGGAGCCATATTTCAAATTGCTTCCAGATTTATTGTTTGTCAACTACTACAGAAAGGCTAATACTAGACGGCAAATTACAGATGGTTTTATAAAACCGTCTGCGACAGATAGTAATATAGACGGTTTTAATTTGAACACCGCTTTGTGTTGGTGGCGTCGGCGAAAAAAGTATCACGACGGTTCATACCTATGAACCGCTCGTGATATTTTAGTATCACTGAGACGGTCCGTATTAAGAACCGCTCGTGATAATCCCAAATTATCACAGATGGTTTGTTACTAAAACCGCTCGTGATAAGATAATTCACGACGGTTTTAGTAAAACCCGCTCGTGATAATCCCATCTCACTGATAATTGGTGTGTAATAGTCACATGTCACCAATAATTGGCGTATACACAGGATTTCGATCTCACCCGCTATTCTCTCCACATCGAATGGTGGCACCGGTTCCTCCCACGGCCGGGCCCTTATTAATAACTCCCCATCAACCTTTCCACGGTACTAGTCACGCGTGAGTTCATCCACTAGCTAGCTTATGCGCATATCTCCTCCGCCGTGAGCTAGCACCTTCATCGCGCACGTCCGGTTCATACTAAAGAACACACTCTTACCGTAAGTGTCGTAAGTGTGTCTTGTTTAGTGTGGACCGTCGTGCCACGAAGGGTTTGTTAGCTTGTCATCCCGTAATAGATCGATCCGAATGTGTTGTTGAGTTTTGTGCTTGCCTCTGATTTGCATGTTCCTCGGCGATGCCGACTCACCGTCGAGATGTGATGTCCACTCCGACAATCCTTCTTTTTGCAAAATTCAAGGCAATTTTATTACAAAGTTCAAAAAAGATATTTTAGATTCTTGGTGAGCCAGCCGATCGACATGCCGACTTCTCCGGTGGCGACTATCCATCGCCTCTTCCCACTTCTTTTCTTGTGGGAGAATCCCACTTCAATTCTCCCACAAGAAAAGAAGTGGGAAGAGGCGATGGATAGTCGCCAACGGAGAAGTCGGGTATGTCGATCTACCGCTCACCAAGAACTGAAATGTCTTTTTTGAACTTTGTAGGTGGGACCCACATGTCGACGGATTTAATAGAAATAGCTCGACCTCAGCGCCTGCGTGAGCGGGGCTCGAACGCGCCGAGGGAGGCGGGGAGAGATCACACGATAGCCGTGTGGTTCACTCGGTGTTGCTTACTCTATAAGGGTAATAATCCCTTTGAGATATCTCGATGGCGGGGTTGAACTATCACAGACGGTTGTTACTTATGAACCGTCTGTGATACTTAGTATCATAGACGGTATGTATTAAAAACCGTCTGTGATAATCTGGAATTATCACAGACGGTTTGTAATAAAAAACCGTCTGTCATAATTCAAATATGTAAAGACACAGGGGATCAGAAATAAAAGACAATTTTATTAATATCAAGTGGAGGGAGATTTATTACAAATGTCGCAGAGATAAAGCATTTCCCAGATTCTAATCTTCTGGGCTTCGTACGCTGCTTCTTCGCCTTTGGGAGTTGGAGGAGGGCCCGCTGAGTTCTCGAACGCCGCTAACATTGACGTTGTCCTCAGCACCTCCTCCTCCAGCGCTGGCAAACGCTCAGCGTACGTCATTATCTCGTAGAGGATAGCATGGTATGATTCCTCGTAATCGCGCCGATCTAATTGATCGGCAATGCTATCCATCAGCCTATGCAGTGCGACAACTGCTTCTTCGGCTTTGCGCACGTTGTATAGTAGAACGAGGGTAATGGTTGTTTCCCTGTCTTGAGCCGCAGCGAGACGCCTCTGCCGACGGCGGATGGTCAGGGCGAGCTGACGGATGGAAGACAGTTGGGGAAGGAGAGGAGGGCGTGACCGCAGAAGCAGCTCCAGTCGTGAATTGCTGGCCGCTTGTGTAAGATTGCGGCCGAACAATTCACGATGAAGAGAAGAGAGGAAGGAGATTATCAGAAGCTGAACAGTAGACATTTTAATGAAATAGACAGCACGTACAGATGAAGAGAGGTAGTAAGAACAGATGAGAGGACACAGTACGTATGTAGAAGAAGCTGGCGCATATATAACCTTGAAAGACGAGCGGTTCGTATACCAAAGAGACGCTCAGATAACGAAGGAGATACGTTACGAAACACAAGAGATACGTTCGACTTTTCATTATCATAGCTTGTTATCGCAGACGGTTTTTAATAAACAACCGTCTGTGTTGTCAACGTCGCAGACGGTTTTGAATAAACAACCGTCTGTGAAAAGCTGGTTATCACAGACGGTTTTTAATAAACAACCGTCAGGAAAAGTCGTTATCACGCACGGTTGTTTATTCAAAACCGTCTGCGATAACCAGCTTTTCACAGACGGGTTTTAATATAAAACCGTCTGTGAATGATCACAGACGGTTTGCAATAAAAACCCGTCGGTGATAATGCCACAAGCATTTAATCTTGCCGCTCAGCCGCCTCGTCTTCATTTCGATTCAGATCAGAGCCATCTGCGCACTCGAGCCTAAGCGATTTGAGGCCGATTATTTTGGTGGGAAGAGGCGAGATTGAGCTTTGAAGATTCATTCAATTCATACTTTCTCGCGGTGGCTAGCTCTAGATCGATATGGTTAGTAAGATAATTTATTTTTTCTTTAATTGCATTACAATTTAGATTTAAGTAATTGGTGAGTGTTATTGAAGATGGTTAATTTGTAAAATTGTTGGTTATATAATAGTTGTTGTGTTTATAATATGATTTGAGCTAGCAAATTAAACCTCAATATAATACATGTGGCGGTATATATGTAGTAGTAATTAGTTAAGCTAATTTTAATCTTGAGTTGTTATGTATGTACGTAACGTGGGACCAAGTCGGATGTATGCATGAGCCGTGTGAGCGAAGAGTATATTAATGTCGTGTCTACTTTTACAAGAGCCGCCAAGGAGGATATGTTGAATAAGGGGGTGGAATATATGTACTGTCCATGCGTTGATCCGAGAATTTAAAGATGTTTAAGAACCGAGGGCAAATTGAAGCGCACTTGATTCGGAGGGGTTTCAAAAAGGGTTATACGTGTTGGACCAGTCATGGCGAAGTGAATGATCATATGCCGGATGACATCGCCGGTGAAGTGAATGATATGCCGCCGGATGACATCGCCGGTGAAGTGAATGACATGGCGCCGGATGATGTCGATTGTGGTTCGGATACGGATAGGTTGCACGATGACAATCTGGATCAGATGCTTCGCGATGTAGAAGAGAATTATGATGAGAGAGAGTATGTTAAATTCCGTGGCTTGATGGAGGACTCGGAGAAACCTTTGTTCACGTGTTGCAGGTCAAAGTACACGAGGTTGTCGGCCGTGCTTGAACTGTTGAAATTAAAGGCAAGCAACAGTTGGACCGACAAAAGTTTCACGGCGCTGCTGGGTCTTTTAGCGGACATGCTTCCGGAGGGAAATGAGTTGCCTAAAACCACGTATAAAGCCAAGAAGGTCCTTTGTCCATTGGGAATTGAAGTAGAAAGAATACATGCATGTCCGAACGACTGTATCCTGTACCGTAAAGAGTATGAAAACATGCATGTATGTCCGTGTGCAACGCATCCCGATACAAACGTAACAATCAATCGGATGGCGAGGGAACAGAGGTGAAGAACGGACCTCTGGTAAGGTGGCATGGTATTTTCCTATAATTCCCGTTTGAAAAGGTTTTTGCAAACCAAAGGAGGCAAAATTGCTGCGTTGGCACTCGGAGGAGCGCAAGAAAGATGGAATGCTAAGACACCTTGCCGATTCCGCCCAATGGAGAAACATCGATAGGAGTTTTGCAGACTTCGGTGCAGAACCAAGGAATATAAGGTTCGGACTGAGTACAGATGGAATGAATCCTTTCGGTAGCATGAGCAGCCGACATAGCACATGGCCCGTGACTCTGCATCTATAACCTTCCTCCTTGGTTGTGTATGAAGCGAAAGTATATTTTGTTGTCGATACTTATCCAAGGGCCAAAGCAACTGGGAATGATATTGATGTGTACCTAGCACCATTGGTGGAAGATCTAAAAGTACTATGGAACGAAGGGGTACGGTATGGGATGCGTACAAACAAGAGAACTTCACTTTGCGCTCTTTATTGTTCTCGCACCATAAATGATTATCCTGCCTTGCTAACTTATCGGGCCAAAGTACGAAAGGTGCCAAAGCTTGTACTCACTGCTTAGATGGTACCGAGAGTGTGTGGTGAAACACTCACATAAAACCGTCTACATGCGCCACCGTCGGTTCCTTGGAGGGCTCACCCATACCGCAAGATGAAGAAACAATTTGACGGAGAGAAGGAAGACGGTTCAGCTCCAAGACATTTAAAGGGAAAAGAGGTTTATAATATGGTTAAGGATTTAGATGTTGTCCTCGGAAAGGGACGCAAATTGAGGGCTCGTGAGAAAACACCGGAAGAAGAGATCAATATTTTGGGACTTACCTTATTGGGAGTACCTAGATGTTCGATACTGCATCGACGTCATGCACATAGAAAAAATGTATGTGACAGCTTGATTGGTCTCTTACTGAACATTCGTGATAAAACAAAGGACGGCGTCATCGCACGGCTTGACTTGGCTGAAATGGACATCGGGCCCGAGTTAGCACCGACATGCAATGACAATGGACGAACATACCTTCCCCTGCGTGTTACGGTCTGTCCAAGGTGGAGAAAAGCAGAAGCGTGTCGTTGCTTGCATGGTGTCAAAGTTCGTCTCGGTTACTCCGCAACGCCAAGAAACTTGTTTCGATTCAAGAATTGAAGTTAAATGGCATGAAGTCTCATAATTGTCATATGCTGATGATACAGATGCTCCCTACTACAATTAGAAATATTTTGCCGATCTGAGTCCGAGAGACAATTATGAGGCTGTATTATTTTTTAACACAATTGCTTAGAAGGTCATCGATCCCAAAGGACTAGATGCTCTGCACGACGAGGTGGTGATGACTCTATGTCATCTTGAAATGTATTTCCTCCTTCGTTTTTCGATATCATGGTCCATCTCATTGTTCACCTTGTGTGGGAGATAAAATGTGGGCTCAGATTCCACGTAGCATGTACCCATTTGAGAGGTTCATGGAATTCTCAAGTCCCACGTGCGGAATCGTTCTCGACCGAGGGCAACATCGTCGAAGGTTATGCAAGCGAAGAGGTCATTGAGTTTTGTGTCGATTATATGGCTCGATTCAACCGATAGGTGTGCCTCAATCTCGTCATGAGGGAGGTCAAGGGTATCGGAACTATCGGAAGGAAATCAATCACCCGAGATATGGACGCGTATACTCAAGCCCATTTCACGCCTTGCAACACATGATGAAGTGGCGCTTATGTTGACCAAAGACAAGGATGTGCTTGCAATGTAATCCGAGCGCCGATGTTTGGATCATGAGGCAACACAACACTCGGATCAACCAATGGTTGAAGGACCAAATCGCTAGGAGCTCATAAAGTGAGTTGTTGACATGGTGGGCAAAAGGACCAACATTTACAGTTGTGACATGGCAAGGGTATGATATAAATGGGTATACATTCTATACAGGATCGGGATGTAAAGAGCACTAACTGTATCAGCGGTGTCCGCATAGATGCGTTCGAGACCGATGGGTTGAGAAGCTCGTACTATGGATTCATAGAAGAGATTTGGGAGCTCGACTATGTGCTTTTCAAGATCCCTTATTTCGCCGCCGTTGGGTGCATCTCGCCACGGTGAAGGTTGACAAATGCGGTGTCACTACCGTGGACCTCCAACGTGTCGGTACAAAGACGAACCATTCGTACTCGCCAATCAAGTTGTTCAAGTTTTCTATGTAACCGACCGGCAAATAAGAAACGACATGTAGTTCTTCATGGAAAAGGAGAATTGTCGGAGTAGAGAATGTAGTGGATGAGGAAGAATACAATCAATTTGACGAGTTACCTCCTTTTGGAAATGGCATAAGGGTCGATGATGAACAACGTGACGAAACTAGTTACGCACGACCGATCATCATGAAGGGCTAATTTTAAAGGAACTAAGCAAGTGGATTGAGTCATACACCCAATTGTTCAAAATGTGTGATATTTAGGTGAATGTTGAAAATGACAATTCATGTATGTGATGTATATGTGAATTTGCATTTATGTATATAACAATGCATGTATGTGATGTATATGTGAATTGATGTTTATCCGAGAAAATGTGTATGAATTTGGTAGGTGATGTTGATGAATCTTTGGTAGGTGATGTTGATGAATCTTTGGTAGGTGATGTTGATGAATGCCGGTTGGTAACTACTGATGGGTTATCACAGACGGTTCTAAATTAATAACCGCTCGTGATAATATATCCTGACGGTTAACAATTGAGAACCGTCATTATCAATTGAGAACCGCAACCCCTCAAAAGAAAAAATCACACTATAGGGTGAGATAAAACCGGCGGCGGGTTGGCTACCGTCGCTCACTCCTTTCCCCGGCTCCCTCGGCTCGCGTTCGAGCCCCCGCTCACGCAGCGCCTGAGGTTGAGCCTTTCTTTTATTTTTTCGAGACTGACCGGTGGGCCCCACTGTCGAGCGACATATCACGACGGTTCTCATTAACAACCGCTCGTGATATATATTATTACTGACGGTTATTAGTTTATAACCGTCGTGATCTTATCCTTATATAACCCCACGCACCCCCACTAGGGTTAGTCGCTCTAGCCGATCCCGATCGATCCCATCGCCCCCGCCGCCGCCGTAGTGCCTCCGACCCCGCCACCGCCGCGGAACCCCGCCGCCGCCGTCCTTTCGCTGCCGTCGCCGTCCTCCTCCTCGGCCCGTCGGCGCCGCCGTCCTTCGCCGCCGTCGCCGTCCTCCTGCCTCGGCCCGTCGCCGCGGAACCCCGTCGCCGTCCTCCTCCCTCGGCCCCGCCGCCGCCGCGGAACCCTGCCGCCGTCCTCCTCCTCGGCCCCGCCGCCGCGGAACCCGTCGCCGTCCACCTCCTCGGTGCCCTCTGCTACTTCTACTCCCTTGGTTGAATCCATTCCCCATCTCCGTTATCGCTCACTTCACTTCACTTCCTTTGTTGTCTTGAAGGACATAGATTGCTTGTGGGATCGGTTGTTGCTCTATGATGATTAAAATCTTATGCTGAGATTGGAGGATTTAATCTTTGAGCTCTAATTACTGTCACTTGTTGTCTTTTGATTCATGCTCATATCATGCAACTATTGTTAATCGTGAGCTTTGAAGAATATATTATCATCACTTGTTGTCTTTTAATTCTTGTCACTTGTTGTCTTTTAATTATCGTCACTTGTTGTCTTTAAATTATCATCACTTGTTGTCTTTTAATTATCGTCACTTGTGTCTTTTGATTCATACATTGGCGAATATGTGCTATATCTTGAATGATTTGTTTAGTTCATATGATTACATTTTCATTATGATTTGTATATATGGATTGATGTCATTGGTGTGCTTATATAATTATAGAGGAATTATATTTATGCTTATATCGCAAATTTTTTATCCTAATAGACCCACAAATTGTCGAATAGCAACATGTCATCCGCGCATTCTTCAACATCATCGCCGGAGGCGCCCGCTCCAAAATCAAGACGCCAAGGAAGAGGGCTATCAAAGAAGCACGAGGGACGATTTACCATCACACAAGTCGATGTATCGGGGTCCCTCTTTCCTCCCAAAGCGAGAAGCGCATGGAGAAGAACGATCGGAATAGTTGCACGACAACGAATTGAAATCACATTCGATTCGTGGAAGAGCGTGCCTGCGACTCGGAAACGTGA
This sequence comes from Bonia amplexicaulis, assembly GCA_036346245.1. Lineage (NCBI taxonomy): Eukaryota > Viridiplantae > Streptophyta > Magnoliopsida > Poales > Poaceae > Bonia > Bonia amplexicaulis. Next base: position 13,363,284 of record CM070735.1, on the reverse strand, counting down.
GCTGGTGATAGAAATTTTGGCATCGTTCGAGATCCCGAAGAACACCAAGACGCCGTGCAGCGACAAGCCTTGCTAGGGCATGCAAAGCATGGAAGAACTTCAAGAGCACGCTTGTCAAGGACTACGTGGAGAAGGACGAAACACCCTTTCAAAAATACCCATTCACGGAACCACAATGGGAAGAGTTCAAGGCGATGAAGACAACGAAGAGTTCAAAAGTACAAGTGCGGCGCACAAGGCCCTCCAGGCCAAAAACACACACCCCCACAGACTTGGCACAGCTGGGTATGCGGGTAAAATCCTGCAGTGGAGGAGGGAGGACGAACAGGCAGCCCTGGCGGACATCGCCCCGCCATTTGCCAATATCCGGATGACCGCGCTCGAAATTGGATTAGAGCAAGGTCATCTACAACGACATCGGGATGTCTCCTTTCGAAACCCTGAGACCAGCAAGTGTCTCGGTAGCTTAGTAAGATATCGATCGAACACGTAGCTTGTAATTACTCCACAACTTGCGTGCAGTGAAATGACATGTCGTGCTCTTGCGAAGCGTTGATTGTTGAATCTTCCTGGGGTCATTCCATGGAACAAGGGAGAAAGATATACTCATGCGCCCCGGGAAACAAGGAGCACCGGGTCGTCACGAGAGGCCTTGGGCTTTACGTTCCATGGAAACATGGTTTGAAGATGACTCAAATGTATCGGCGTCAGAAGAGAAACAAAGCCGAGCGTGATGCACGGCCGAGAAGAGCTCAAGGCTACTCTAAGAGAGGAGATAATGGGTGATCCGCCGATAAAATCAGAGATGAGGTGCGGAAGCAGACGGAAAATCAGCAGCCGCCCCGCTCCTATGCTAGCTAGCCCGCACAACCATCCGAGTAGTTGCGCGTCCAATCCGACGCAAACCGAGGCCGATTTTCTGTGGGCGACATCCGGTAATAATTATTATCTCTCGAATGCTTGCTCCATTGATAGGCCTATTCGATGAGCTAATTTCAGATCGTTATGTAGGAGCCACTGAAGCGCGGGCTCCAAGTGAGATATGCCTCCGTTCCCTTGTACGCTGCTTGGGGCCAGGCATATCGATGCATATCGGGGCAGGGGTGCGGTCAAGCTTTAGCGCCAGCTTCGCAAAAGTTCATGTGGATGGTGTGCATGTTAATTTTGAGGTCGTCCCGCCATCAAGCCGCCCAACGACGAGATCGTGGCTCTAGGGCGAGCCATTGGAACATTCATCCAAGTGGCCAAAAGCGACATCTCCACGAGGCTTCTTCACCGGTGGCGAGGACCAGATCTCGTGCACCTTGGTGCCATCTCCACCGCAAGACTTGTCTCCACCACCGCTAGCTGCACCGGTGCTATCTCCACAGGTGCTCTTCTCGCCAGAGCAACTTGCCCCGCTGCTACCTTTAAAGTCGACTACCGTAAAGTCGACCCACAGCCGAGGCAAGGGCAGCAAGGGCAAAGCACAGAAGACCAATGATGATATTGGCCCGTACCTGCCATTGGCCCGTAAATTCGTGCTTGGCGAGCCGTTGCTCGAGAAAAGGGCCTCAACACCTACCAATTAGTTGCCAAGAATCGCACAAGTGGTACATGGAGCAGTCCAATAAGCCGAGGGCTAACGGAGATCGGTATCCTTTGTCAAATTCGCGTTGGAGCATTTCCATCACGATTTTCAAGGCGGTGTCTTCGTGGTCGCCGAGGACTTATTCGATCTTTTCACGCTCAACGCTCTCGACGTCTCACTCATTCGATCTTTGGGACGCCGTAAGTGTGCACAATCACAGTCTCCGTTCATGTCATACCGATAAATGCCATATATAATTTGTTGCTTTCGTGTGTGTATATGTAGACACGCGGACTAAAGCTAGAACATCCCAGTCATCATCGGTTGGTTTCTTGGACCCACACATGGTCGCCAGTATACCATCGGCGAGGATATGTCCGTCGTCGAGAGGTACATTGCATCGTGGCTGCGGGCTCAACACAATAAGGATTATATACTTATGCCCTACAATCAAAACTTTCATTGGATTTTAATAGTCATTGTACCAAAATGGAACAAGGTATATTACCTTGATTCCTTAAGTAAGAATAAAATGGACTTCACAGTTGTCGCCCAAGTAATCGATAGGTAAGTTTATTTTCTCCATACATACCTATATTGTACTCTTTCTTTCATTCCGATTGACTAAGGTTAACTTTTTGAATCACGAGGGCGTTCGCGATGTGCGTTGAAATGGGGGTGTCTCGAAGCAAGGGGCCAAAGGCACGAGACATACTCGAGATTTTAAGGTATTCGCTATTACACATTAATTAATCCTATGCAGCATTCGTATTAATGCCTCTTGAATTATTGCTCATTCTATTTTTGCGGTGCCACCGGCCACACGGGCAACACATGTGGATTCTATGTTTGCCACCATATGGACCTACTCCTCGATTCCTCGAGGATCACCAATTCAAGGTTTATCAATCTTTCCATATTTACTTCATACTTATCACGTTACATATATCGCACATTCATATCCCTATCCACAGTGCGTACATCCCGTCAACCGCATTGGAACAACCCGATATTTCACGAATTCGAGGAGAGTTGGCGTACTTTTGGTGGCTCAAGTCATAAAGTCGGGAGGACAGTTCCACTGCACCATGAATTTTATTGCATTGTAATGCGATGTAATGGATATTTTATTTCAATTCAATTGATTCATTGCGAAGTGGATACTTTATGTTTGTGAATGAAATGTGATGTGTATTGGATGTTTATGGATGCCTTATATACTTGTTCATCTCGCTTGTTTCAGAGGGCATGGCTAGCATTTCCGAGGCTAGCCAATAAATAGGAATAGATTTAGGGTAGAAGGAATATCACAGACGGTTTTAACTAAAAACGTCGTGATATCGATAATCCCGCACGGTTTTAATTAAAATCGTGTCGTGATTATCATGTACCCGACGGTTTTAACTAAAACCGTGCATGATATCGATAATCCCGCACGGTTTTAGTTAAAACCGCTCGATTATCTCGATATCACGACGGTTTTAGTTAAAACCGTCAGGTACATGATAATCGCGCACGGTTTTAACTAAAACCGCGGGATTATCGAATATCCTGACGGTTTTAGTTAAAATCGTCGTGGTACATGATAATCGCGAGCGATTTTAATTAAAACCGCGGGATTATCGAATATCCTGACGTTTTTAGTTAAAACCGTGCGTGATTATCACCATATCACGACGGTTTTAGTTAAAACCGCTCGTGATTTGAGCTATCACGCACGGTTGAAAACCGTGCGTGATGACCTCGTATTATCATCGACCCATAAATTCAGACGGTTCGCAAAACCGTCTGTGATGACGTTTTTGAACCGTCTGTGATGACCTGTCCTGTAGTAGTGACATTACTAGGTAGTTTGTCCTGGATCACATGTAAGTGCAGTATCTTCAGTTCTTCACTTTCAAACTATCTCCTCTGAAGTAATTTCGCAGCACTGATTTATGGTAACCATTACAATAGTTCGTACCGCGTCATCTGGATGATTGTTGATAGATCTTCTCGTGTTGTCTCCGTAGGAGAATGATGTACGAAAGGTCTCTCTTACATGGCGGCATCTTCAAGGGAAATCCGTGAGGTGACAGGAGAAAAGCCCAGAGCTACAAAAAAATTTATTAGATATACACACCGCGTGTGTTGTGCCTTTTCGGATACACCTTCAACCGTTGTGTTGCGCTTCCTTGGATGCACGTCTTCACCATAGCTGCTGGCACCTCCTACCGTACGCCTTTGCAGTCATCTACTTGCCGTACCACCTATACAAATTTTCTAACTTTCTAAAGTTTAGCTGCTAATAAGTTTAAAACTATCTAAATTTGTCGCTAAAAGTACTTTCATAATGTTATAATTTTATTAGTATATAATAAGATAAAGTTATAAATTGTAATAGTCAAAGTCATGTCTCATAGACCGTGAAAATAAAATATCAGTTAAAAAAGAATGGATGGATTAATAAAATGTTAGCGCTGGGTAAACCTTGCATTGTGAATATTGTATTCACATCGTACTTTAATGTTACTATATAATCCATCGCACTAGGGGGCCCCTTGTCAAGGAGACGTTGTTGGGGCAAAGCGAAGCCCAGCCGAAGCGGAGCCATTGAGGCCGAAGTGAATCGCGCCAAGACTAAGCCATCTAGGCATGTTGGAGTTCGCTGAGGCGAATCCATCGCACTAGGGGGATTCTCTAGTTGAGGGCACACCATCGATGTGAGGCGAGACCTGGCCGAGGCAAAGCCATCAACGCTGAGTTGAACCACATCGAGGCGTGTTGGAGCTCGCCGAGGTGAATTTATTGCACTTGGGGGAGCCCCCTAGTAGAGGAGATACTGTCGAGGTGAAGTGAAGCCTGGCCGAGGTGAAGCCATTGAGGCCGAAGCAAACCTCGCCAAGGCTAAGCTGTCAAGACATGTTGGAGCTCGTCGAAGTGAATCCACCGAGCTAGGGGAGCTACTACTCGAGCAGATGCCATTAGGGCAAAGTGAAGTTCGACCAAGGTCAAAAATAACCACGTTGAGGCCAAGCCATTGAGGCATGTTGGGACTCGCCAGGAGCCCCTAGTTGAGAAAGTACCATCGAAGCGAGGCAATGTTCAGCCATGCAAAGCCTTGGAGACCGAGTTGAACCACATCAAGGCATGTTAGAGCTAGTTGAGGTGTCGTCTACTACCAAACTGACCCAAAAATCACTGCTATATCCGATTGACAGCATCAAGCAAGCACACTGGCGATACGGTTTAGCTTGTTCTTCAATATTTCCCCGGGGAGGGAAGGCTACTCTTTATCACCTGACCGGCTAGCCCTCTCTGCTGCCTCACATTATTGGCGAGGCAGATATGCGGAGATTAGCACGACATTGCCAGTGTAAAATAGGATGAATGCAACAATTCTTTACGAGGATTGAAGGGTAGAAGAGAATACGTAGGTACATCCAATGCACTTGAAAGAAACAACCAATGTACGCGCACTACTACAGAAAGGCTAATACTAGACGGCTAATCACAGACGGTTTGACTGGCAACCGTCTGTGATATTTTCATAGACGGTTATTAACATGAACCGTCTGTGATAATTGAGACATCACAGACGATTTTTTTTAATAACCGTCTGTGAACTTTCACAGACGGTTCTTAATACGAACCGTCTATACCAATCGAGATAACACAGACGGGTCCTGTTAAGAACCGTCTGTGAAAGTTCACAGACGGTTATTAACACAAACCGTCTGTGAAAAGACAGATAACATAGACGGTTCCTGTTAAGAACCGTCTGTAATAATCCCATGTCGGTGAGCAGCCAACAGAGATACCCGACTTCTTCGGTGACCGACTATCCTTCTGCTTCTTCCCACTCCTTCGGAGAAGTGGGAAGATGCTTCTTCCCACTTCTCCGAAGGAACATCTTCCCACTTCTCCGAAGGAGTGGGAAGACGCAGAAGGATAGTCGGTCACCGACGAAGTCGGGTATCTCGGTCGGCTGCTCACCGAAGAATCTGGAAATGTCTTTTTTTTGAACTTTTGTAAGTGGGACCCACATGTCAGCGACGGATTTCATAGAAATAGCTAGACCTCACGCGCTGCGTGAGCGGGGGCTCGAACGCGCGCCGAGGGTGTAGTGGGAGACAGAGATCGCGCTGATAGCCAGGGGGTTCACTCGGTGTTGCTTACTCTATAAGGGTAATAATCCCCTTTGAGATATCTCAGTAAGGCGGGGTTGAACTATCACAGACGGTTGTTACTTATGAACCATCTGTGATACTTAGTATCACGCACGGTATGTATTAAAACCGTCATGATAATCTGATTATCACGACGGTTTGTAATAAAAAACCGTCTGTCATAATTCAAATATGTAAAGACACAGGGGATCAGAAATAAAAGACAATTTTATTAATATCAAGTGGAGGGAGATTTATTACAAATGTCGCAGAGATAAAGCATTTCCCAGATTCTAATCTTCTGGGCTTCGTACGCTGCTTCTTCGCCTTTGGGAGTTGGAGGAGGGCCCGCTGCGTTCTCGAACGCCGCTAACATTGCCGTTGTCCTCCGCACCTCCTCCTCCGGTACCGCAAGCGCCAACAGACGTCATTATCTCGTAGAGGATAGCATGGTATGATTCTCGAATCGCACGATCTAATTGATCGGCAATGCTATCCATCGACCTATCTTGGCGACAACCGCTTCTTGACTTTGCGCACGTTGTATAGTATAACGAGGGTAATGGTTGTTTCTGTCTTGAGCCGCAGCGAGACGCCTCGCCGACGGCGGATGGTCGGTCGGTGACGGATGGAAGACAGATTGGGGAAGGAGAGGAGGCGTGACCGCGAAGCGCTCGCTTGAATTGCTGGCCGCTTGTGTAAGATTGCGGCCGAACAATTCACGATGAAGAGAAGAGAGGAAGGAGATGATCGAAGTTGAACAAGAGACATTTTAATGAAATAGACAAAGACGCATGATGAAGAGAGGTAGTAAACGAGATGAGAGGACACGAGACGTATGTAGAAGAACTGGCGCATATTTAACCTTCAAAGATGACGGTTCAGATACTAAAGAGACGCTCAGATAACGAAGGAGATACGTTACGAAACACAAGAGATACGTTCGACTTTTCATTATCATAGCTTGTTATCGCAGACGGTTTTAATAAACAACCGCTCGTGTTGTCAACGCCGCAGACGGTTTTGAATAAACAACCGTCTGTGAAAATCTGGTTATCTCAGACGGTTTTTAATAAACAACCGTCTGTGAAAAGCTGGTTATCACAGATGGTTGTTTATTAAGAACCGTCTGCGATAACCAGCTTTTCACAGACGGTTGTTTATTCAAAACCGTCTGCGACGTTGACAACACATACGGTTTGCAATAAAAACCCGTCGGTGATAATGCCACAAGCATTTAATGCGTTGCTCAGCCGCCTCGTCTTCATTTCGATCCGATCTATAGCCCTTCTGCAAGCACTCGAGCCTAAGCGATTTCGTGCCGATTAATTTGGTGGGAAGAGAAAGAGATTGAGCTTTGAAGATTCATTCATACTTTTCCTGGTAGCTCTAGATATGGTTAGTAAGAAAATTTGTTTTTTCTCTAATTGCATTACAATTTAGATCTAAGTAATTGGTGAGTGTTATTGAAAATGCTTAATTTGCAAAATTATTGGTTATATAAGAGCTGTTGTGTTTATAATATGAATTGAGCCGTGTGAGTGAAGATAATATATGTGGCCGGTATATATATTTAGTAATAATTAGTTAATCTAATTTTAATCTTGAGTTGTTATATATGTACGTAACGAGGACCAAGTCGGATGTATGCCATGAGCCGTGTGAGTGAAGAGTATATTAATGGCGTGTGCCGCTTACAAGAGCCGAGGAGGATATGTTGAATAAGGGGTGGAATATATGTATTGTCCATCTACCGATGCGAGAATTTAAAGATGTTTAAGAACCGGCGCAAATTGAAGCGCACTTGATTCGGAGGGTTTCAAAAAGGGTTATCGTGTTGGACCGGTCATGGCGAAGTGAATGATCATATGCGCGGATGACATCGCCGATGAAGTGAATGATATGTCGCGGATGACATCGCCGGTGAAGTGAATGACATGTCACGGATGATGATCTTGATAGGTTGCACGATGATAATTTGGATCGGATGCTTCGCGATGTAGAAGAGAACTATGATCGAGAGAGTATGTTAAATTTCGGGGCTTGATGGAGGACTCGGAGAAACCTTTGTTCACGTGCTGCAAGTACACGAGGTTGTCGGCCGTGCTTGAACTGTTGAAATTGAAGGCAAGCAATGGTTGGTCCGACAAGAGTTTCACGGCGCTGCTAGGTCTTTTAGCGGACATGCTTCGGAGGAAATGAGCTGCCTAAAACCACGTATAAAGCCAAGAAGGTTCTTTGTCCGTTGGGAATGGAAGTAGAAAGAATACATGCATGTCCGAACGATCGTATCTTATACCGTAAAGAGTATGCAAACATGCATGTATGTCCGATGTGCAACGCATGCCGATACAAACGTAACAATCAATCGGATGACGAGGAGCAGAGGCGAAGAAAGGACCTCCTGCTAAGGTGGCATGGTATTTTCCTATAATTCCCCGTTTGAAAAGGTTTTTTGCAAACCCAAAGGAGGCAAAACTGCTGCGTTGGCACTCGGAGGAGCGCAAGAAGGATGGAATGCTAAGACATATTGCTGATTCCGTCCAGTGGAGAAACCTCGATAGGAGTTTCGCAGACTTTGGTGCAGAACCAAGGAATATAAGGTTTGACCGATACAGATGGAATGAATCCTTTCGGTAGCATGAGTAGCCGACATAGCACATGGCCGTGACTCTGCATCTATAACCTTCCTCCTTGGTTGTGTATGAAGCGAAAGTATATTTCTTTGTCGATACTTATCCAAGGGCCAAAGCAACGAGGAATGATATCGATGTGTACCTAGCACCGTTGGTAGAAGATCCAAAAGTCTTGTGGAGCGAAGGGGTGCAGTATGGGATGCATACAAGCGAGAGAATTTCACTTTGCGCTCCTTATTGTTCTCGCACCATAAGCGATTATCCCGCCCTTGCTAACCTATCGGGCGAGTACAAAAGGTGCTAAAGCTTGTACCCTTGTTTAGATGATACCGAGAGTGTGTGGTGAGACACTCACATAAAACAGTCTACATGCGTCACCGCCGGTTCCTTTGAGGGCTCACCCATACCGCAAGATGAAGAAACAATTTGTGGAGAGAAGGAAGACGGTTCAGCTCCAAGGCATTTAAGGGGACACGAGGTTTATGATATGGTTAAGGATTTAGATGTTGTCCTCGGAAAGGGACGTAAAATGAGAGCTCGTGAGAAGAACACCTGGAAGAAGAGATCAATATTTTGGGACTTACCTTATTGGAAGTACCTAGATGTTCGACATCGCATCGACGTCATGCACGTGAAAAGAATGTATGTGACGACTTGATTGGTCTCTCTTCGAACATTCGTGACAAAACAAAGGACGGCGTCAACGCACGGCTTGACTTGGGCGATATGGACATCGGGCCGAGTTAGCACCGACGAGAACGAGATAATGGACGAACGTACCTTCCCCTGCGTGTTCTGATCTGTCCAAGGCCGAGAGAACGAGCGTGCGGTGCTTGCATGGTGTGAAAGTTCCGTCGGTTACTCCGGCAACGTGAAGAAACTTGTTTCGATGCAAGATTTGAAGTTAAATGGCATAAAGTCTCATGATTGTCATGTCTCGATGACAGATGCTCCCTATTGCAATTAGAAATATTTTGCCGATCAAAGTACGAGAGACAATCATGAGGCTATGTTATTTCTTTAACACAATTGCCCAGAAGGTCATCGATCCGGAAGGACTAGATGCTCTACAGGACGAGGTGGTGGTGACTCTATGTCATCTTGAAATGTATTTCCCTCCTTCGTTTTTCGATATCATGGTACATCTCATTGTTCACGTTGTGTGGGAGATAAAATGTGCGGCCCGTATTCCTCGTAGCATGTACCCATTTTAGAGGTTCATGGAATTCTCAAATCCCACGCACGGAATCGATCTCGGCCGAGGGCGCATTGTCGAAGGTTATGCAAGCGAAGAGGTCATTGAGTTTTGTGTCGATTATATGGCTCAGACTCAACCGATAGGTGTGCCTCAATCTCGTCATGAGGGGAGGCTGAAGGGTATCGGAACTATCGGAAGGAAAGCAATCACTGCAGATATGGACACGTATACTCAAGCCCATTTCACGGTCTTGCAACACATGGTGAAGTGGCGCTTATGTCGACCAAAGACAAGAATGTGCTTGACAACAAAATCCGGAGCGGCCGGATGTTTGGATCAGGAGGCAACATAACAGTCAGTTCAACCAATGGTTGAAGGAGCAAATCGCTAGGAGCTCGCCAAGTGAGGACGACATGGTTGGCAAAAGGGCCAACATTTGATTGTGACATGGCAAGGATATGACATAAATGGGTACACATTCTATCTGCATCTCGGGATGTAAAGAGCACAAACCAGAATAGCGGTGTCCGCATAGATGCGTTCAGTATCGATGGGTCGAGAAACTCGTACTATGGGTTCATAGAAGAGATTTGGGAGCTTGACTACGTGGTTTTCAAGATCCCTTATTTATTGTCGTTGGGTGCATCTCCCACGGTGAAGGTTGACAAATGCGGTGTCACTACCGTGGACCTCCAACGTGTCGGGTACAAAGACGAACCATTCGTGCTCGCCAACCAAGTTGTTCAAGTTTTCTATGTAACCGACCCGGCAAATAAGAAACGCCATGTAGTTCTTCATGGAAAAGGAGAATTGTCGGAGTAGAGAATGTAGTGGACGAGGAAGAATACAATCAATTTGACGAGTTACCTCCTTTTGGAAATGGCATAAGGGTCGACGACGAACAACGTGATGAAACTAGTTACGTACGCATTGACCATCATGAAGGGCTCATTTTTAAAGGAAATAAGCAAGTACAATGAGAATGAGCTTCATATATGTGGGCATTTGCATATATGTATATAACAACGTATTTGTGTGATGTATATGTGAAAATGTGTGATGTAGTCAATTTTGAGAATGAGAAAATATGTAAAGAAATATACTATGTGAATGCTCACTGGTTGGTGTTGTATATGAATGCGGTTGGTTGGTGTTGTATATGAATGCTGGCATAAGTCGTTGGGTGGTTGATCATGAATGCGGTGGTTGGTATTTATGCGAAGAAATACGATCGGCTTATCTCGGAGCGATTCTACGTATAACCGTCGTGATATAAATATCTCGACGGTTATAAACTTATAACCGTCGTGATAGTATAATATCGAGCGGTTGCAATGTATAACCGTCGTGATATTTATTATATCACGCACGGTTCTAAAATGAGAACCGTCTCGTGATAATCCTTATTATATATCCCCAGCTAGGGTTTTGCGCGCACCGCAGATTATTGGCAAACCAACACTTAGACGCTCTAGCGGATCGCGATCGAGCCCATCGTCGCCGCCGCCGTCCGAGGCCGCCGCCGTCCTCCTCCCGAGCCCTCGCCGTCCTCCCGACCGAGCCCTCGCCGCCGCTGTCCTCCCGAGGCCGTCGCCGTCCTCCCGACCGAGCCCTCGCCGCCGTCCTCCCGAGGCCGTCGCCGTCCTCCCCGAGCCCTCGCCGTCGCCATCCTCCCCGAGCCGTCACCTCCCCGAGCCTTGCCCTGTTCTTCGTGTTCTTCGGCTTGACTATTTCTAGACAGTTTTGAGTCTTGTGCAGGCGTTGAGTGTTCTTGATCTTTGATTTCTATCGAGAGTTCAAATAATTGTTATCTTGTATATCTCTTGTGGGCTCAAAATGCATGCTCGTGATGAACTAGTCCTATCTTGATTGTGACTCTAATAGAAGAATCGATTTGAGCTCTATTGATTGGCTTCCTTGGTGAGTTGTAGTTTGTTGTCGATGTTAAGTTGATTTGTTTCACTGCAAATGAATTTGTAGAGTATCTTTGTAGTTTCGGTTCTATTCATTCGTGTCGATTCTTATTCACAGTGATATCCTGTTCGTTTCAGATTCAATTTATCATTGTTATATATCACTGCTTGTTGTGGATGATCGAAATAAACTTATTGTCGTGAATGATTCAATAGCATACTATTACATTTACCTTTGCATGTGAACATTTCAAGCGATATCTTCGAGCTAGATTACGTGCACATCACCCCTCTTGAAGCAGTCTCCTCTGTGCACATCACCCCTCCCTCTACTCCTCTCCTCTCTTCCATTTCAATATGATCACTTTCTTATTTTATCCTTATAGACCCACCAATTGAGCAACATGTCATCCGCGCATTCTTCAACACCATCGCCGGGCGTCCGCTCCAACATCAAGACGCCAAGGAAGAGGGCTATCAAAGAAGCACGAGGGCGATTTACCATCACACGGTCGATGCATCGGGGTCCTCTCCTTCCTCACAAAGCGATGGCGCATTCGAACATTGATTGGAATAGTTGCACGAGGCGAATTGAGATCACATTCAATTCGTGGAAGAACGTTCCTGAGACTCGGAAACGTGAGCTGTGGACCGAAATTTTGGCATCGTTCGAGATCCCAGAAGAACACCAAGACGCCGTGCAACGACAAACCTACCTAGCGGCGTGCAAAGCATGGAAGAACTTCAAAGCACGCTTGTCAAGAAAATACGTGGAGGCGGACGAAACGCTTATTCATAAATACCCATTCACGGAAACACAATGGGAAGAGTTCAAGGCGATGAAGACAATCAAGATTTCAAAAGTACAAGTGTGGCGCATAAGGCCCTCAAGCAAAAACACACACCCCCACGACTTGGCACATCGGGTATGCGGGTAAAATCCCGCAGTGGAGGACGGAGGATGACTTGGCAGCCCAACAGGACATCGCCCCGCCATTTTCCAATATCCCGGATGAGCGCGCTCGAAATTGGATTAGAGCAAGGTCATCTACAACGACAGCGGGGGACGTCTCCTTTCGAAACTCTGCGAGACCGGCAAGTGTCCCAAGATCGGTAAGATATCAATCAAGTGCGTAGCTTGTAATTACTCCGAACTTCATACGAATTGAGATGACATGTCGTGCTCTTGCGGGAAGAGCCGAGTTTTGAATCTCTGTGGGATCATTCCATGGAGCAAGGAGAATGATATGCTCTCCGTGGCCCTACGGGAAACAAGGAGCACCCGGCCGACGAGAGGCCTTGGGCTTACGTTCCTTGGAAACATGGTTTCCAAGATGACTCCGAAATGTATCGGCGTAGGAAGAGAACCAAAGCCGAGCTACGAGAAGAGTTCAAGGCAACTCTTAGAGAGGAGATAATGGGTGAGTGGTGACCGAATCGAGATGAGGTGCGAAACAAACAGAAAGTCGTGACCGTCGCTCCGTGGAAGCTAGCCCGCATAACCGTCCGAGTAGTTGCGCGTCCAATCCGACGAAAGCGTGGCGATTTCTGTGGACAACATCCGGTAAAAATATTATCTCGCAATGCTTGCTCCATTCATAGACCTATTGGAGTAGCTCATTTATATCGTTATGTAGGAGCCACGGCGGGCTCAAGTGAGATGTGCCTCCGTTCCTTGTGTTGCTTGGGGCCGGGCATATCGATGCGATGCAGGGGCGAGTGGTGCAGTAAACCTTAGCGCCAGCTACGCAAAGTTAATGTGGATGGTGTGCATGCCAATTTTGAGGTCGCCCCGCCATCAAGGCCCTCAACGACGAGATTGTGACTCTAGGGCAGGCCATTGGAACATTCATCCAGTGGCCCAAATGCGACATCTCCCTGGAGGCTTCTTCACCGGTGGCTGGACCAGAAGGGCAGCACGAACCAGAGCTACAAGCGTCGGTGTTATCTCCACAACGGAAGCACGAACCAGAGCTAGCGATGGTGCTATCTCCACAACGGCAGCATGAACCAGAGCTAGCGATGGTGATATCTCCACAACGGCAGCACGACCCAGAGCTAGCGCTGGCGCTATCTCCACGGTGCTATTCTCGCCAAATCAACTTGCGTTCGAACCATTACGGTCGTCTACTATAAAGTCGACCTACGATCGAGGCGATGGCAAGGGCAAATCAAAGATGGAGGATGATGGCGATCCCCGCACGCCATTGTCCCGCAAATTCGTGCTAGGCGAGCCGATGATATTCCCGCAAGAGCAACTCGTAACCCTAGGACTTGGTTGTCAAACATTACACAATTGGTATATGCAGCAGTCCAATAGGCCGAGGCGAGCGACGCTCGGTATCCTTGTCAAATTCAATCGGAATATTTCGGACGAAGTTCGAGATTGTGTCTTCGTGGTGACCTTTGACGATATATTTGATCTTTTCACGCTCAACGCCTCGGCGCCTCACTCATTCGATCTTTGGACGCCGTAAGTCCGTACAATTACAAGATATCTATTCACGTCATACCGATATATGTCACAATTTGTTGCTTCTCGTGCATATATATAGATTCATCTTGAGAAGCTAGATCATCGAAATTACCAATTGGTTTCTGGACCCACGCTTGGTCGCCATTGATACCATCAACGAGGATGCATCCTTCGTCGAGAGCTATATTACAACAACACCGCCGGCTCACCGCGATAAGGATTTTGTTCTTATGCCATACAATGAGAACTTCCATTGGATTTTAATTGTAATTATACCAAAATGGAACAAGGCTATATACCTTGATTCTTTAAGTAAGAACAAATCCAAGTACACGACTATCGCGAAATACTCGATAGGTAAGTACATTGTACATTGTACTCTTTTTCCTTCCGAATGACTAATCTAACTTTTCGAATAACGAAGGTCGTTACGCATACATTCAACAAACACGTGGCTCGACGACGGGGCCAAGCCCTTGAAACATTCTCGCAATTTTCGGTATTCACTACCTACACATTAATTAATCCTATACAACACTTAGCAGTAATGCCTTTTGATTTAACACATTCTATTTTTGCGGTGCCACCAAATAGGAGCCGGGCAACACGTGTGGATACTACGTGTGCCACCATATGAGACTACTCATCGATTCCTCGAAGATCAGCAATTCTAAGGTTTGTCAATCTTCCCACATTCATTTCATACTTGTCACGTTATATATGTAAGCGTTGATTTTCCTATCGACAGGCTGCGCCCATCCCTACATGTGCATTGAAGCGGTGGACTTTGCAAAAATTCGAGGAGAGTTCGCTTGGTTTTGTGGAGTAAAGTCATCAAATCCAATGGAGAGTTCCATCACGACTTGTAATTGTGAATTTGTTAATGGATATTAATATCATTTCAATTAATTCATTTGCGAAATGGATGCTTTATGTTTGTGAATGAAATGTGATGTGAATGAAGTGTGATATGTTTGCCAAATGAATTGAGATCTGAATTGTATGTATACATATACTGTTCATCGCTTGTTTGAGAGGGCATGGCTAGCATTTCGAGGCTAGCCAACAAAAAGAATTAGATTTAGGGGTAGAAAGGAACATCACAGACGGTTTGTAGCTACAAACCGTCTGTGATATTGCAACATCACAGACGGTTTGTAACTAAAAACCGTCTGTGATATTTCAACATCACGACGGTTTGTAGCTAAAACCGTGCGTGATATTCAACATCACGAGGCGGTTTGTAGCTACAAACCGTCGCGATATTCAACATCACGAGGCGGTTTGTAACTAAAACCGTCTATGATATTCAACATCACGAGACGGTTTTAGGTACAAACCGTCTGTGATGTTGAAATATCACAGACGGTTTTTAGTTACAAACCGTCTGTGATGTTGAAACATCACAGACGGTTTGTAGCTACAACCGTCTGTGATGTTGAAATATCACAGACGGTTGTTCGACAACCGTCTGTGATAACCTTCGATTATCACTGATCCATAAATTCAGATGGTTCACAAAACCGTCTGTGATGACGTTTTTGAACCGTCTGTGATGACCTTTTCTGTAGTAGTGGCGTAAGAAACATGTACTTGTGGGAGAAAGAGTATACATGGATGTTTCATTCAGAGAGAGAAAATAGAGGCAACTTTGGTAGGAGCATTAATACTCGTGAATCGTGAAACAAATAATCAAAGTACTCTATCCAATTCAGAATGGACAGTAGGCAAACGCGGTCGTTGCCATGATTTGTTGTAATATCAAGGGTGTGGCTCTCATTAAATTAGTGAATGTCTGCTTAACTTTGTGGATTGTGCACCAGTACATCTTACAACAGTTCTTTGGGGAACACACAATTCTAAAGTTAATTACAGTTCAACAATTGAAAGTTTGGTTTATAGAAACAAGAAACAAATTTAGCTTTGGTACATCCTACACATTCTGCAGCCATCCATAGGGAAAACTGAAAGCTTGACATATGAGAAAAGCTTTTACTGTCATTCTTTTTCATGCCCTCCTGAATTTGGATCGCAAATAATATCCAGGCCGTTCGATCAGAGTTGTGCGCCTCAGATTGAGGGAGAGATTAACCTGTCAGGCAGCGTGTTTTCATTAATAGCCCTTACACTATTCCTGTGTTTTGTGACGCCCTCTCAGGTTTGTAGTCATCAATGATGGTCAGCATGTAGTTTGCGCCCCAAGAAATGGAGCGCGTGATTCTTCCCACAAATCGGAATGATCATAATCCAATATGCTTTTTAAGGAATGAGTAGCTATGTTGAAACTTACTCTCTTTTGTTTGCCAAAACTTACTCTCTTTTTAAGGAATGATCATCATCTACTAAACCTCTTTTCTGTAACTCCTTCATCACAGCTTCACTCATGTGTCATAGACGCATATGCCATAGATTAGTCTAATCGGTATCGAACAATCTGAACGAAGAAACAACAACAATTCTGACCAGACTAGAGCCTTGAAGACGATATAAAATGGCTATCTTTATATAACCTTTCATCACACACAAGCGTGCCTTTGGAGACCTTTAGGACTCTGCCTTCACCTAAAAGCTTGTATCCTCTTGCATCAAGATTATCAATAAGATAAGGCTCCTTTTTAAGCTTGGAATATGTTGAACTTCCGACAAAATTCTAATTGTGCCATCAAATATTTCGATCTGGACAGAGCCAATGCCTCCAATTTTCTATGGAGTATTATCTCCTATCAATATTGATCCACTCAGGGTCGCTTCATAGTTAATAAACCAATCATGGTTCGGATTCATGTGGAAAGTGCATGCTGAATCAAGAATCCACTTATCACTAGTTTTGGCATCATCGGCAAAGGTAACAAGGACATCTCCTTCGGAACATTCTTTAGTAACAATGTTGGCTTTAGCTTCTTCATCTTGTAGATCTTTCTTAGAATTGTTGTTCCTTTTCTACTTGTTCTAGAGTTTCTAGCACTCGGATATGTCGTGGCCACTTTTTTTGTAATAATAGCACGACTTCTTGTTCTTTGATTTAGAACAGCCTGGAATTTACTCTTGCTCTTGAAATCCCTGGTCAAAGATCTATCAGTTTCTCTTCCACGAATAGATAAATCTTCAACATATGAACTTGAGTTTTCGCTAGACACTATTGTTTTCACTTGACACTCTCACCATATTTGATCTGCATTCCTTTAAGATCAGTGATGATAGCTTTAAAGATGGTCAAGTGGTTCAACACAGATCCGCCTTCTACCAATCCGAGTGAGAAAAACTTCTACATCACAAGCATTTTGCTGGTCAAATCCTTGGTCACGCAAATCTATTCCAGCTTTAGACATAACACAACAGTGGTGGTCTTCTTTGTGACCTACTAGAGAATATTGTTAGATAAATAAAGATAAATTTGAGAGAGAGCCTTACAATCTCTTCTTTGCTTCTCCTCAGTGGACCATATAGCAGGCATTTTGTCAATTCCCAATAATGCATTAACCAAATCGAGTTGTGCTATAATAGCTTGCATCTTGATCTTCTATAGGGAAAACCTTATGTCTCGGTTAAGCAGCAAAAGATTAGACTTTGTTGTCGTCATGTCAAGAGTGCCCTAGATATATCTAGGTAAAGAACAAGGCTTTGATCCCACTTGTTATGAAATCAACAAGATAAAGCATAAAGCCAATGAATAATGATAAAAAACACAAAACAAAGATTTAACGTAAAAACCCCTTTCGGGTGAAAAACCACGTACACACAATCGACAAAATCACTCTATAAAGAGAAGTTGCAAGCATGTGAAACTTCAGCATGTCTTAAATATACGACTACACACACACGGTCGACGATAGTCCTGCCTCACGGCTGACTTACCTCCGTTGTAGTGGGCGATACAGGTACCTCACGGCTGACGTCCATGCGCGCACACACGAGTCTTATTCTTACCTGGGCGATAGTCCAACCTCACGGCTGACGCAACACACAACCATGAACAAACCAGAAGCCTCCTCTGGAGTTCTATATAAAGAGGGCGCATCGGCACTGCCCGCCCACCGCACCGCTCCACGGCTAAAGCTTGTTCCCGGTAGTAGGCTGTAGGCTTCTTTCGCACGCGCGTGAGCACACACGAATCCTGATCTCTGCCTCGCGGGAGCGCAGAAAATGGCGCCGGTGAAGGTGTTCGGGTCGGCGATGTCGGCGTACGTGCAGCGGGTGCTGGTGTGCCTGGAGGAGGTCGCCGCCGAGTACGAGCTCGTCCACGTCGAGCACAAGAGCCCCGAGCACCTCGCCAGAAACGTACGTAGCCTCCACGTACTCTGCTTCTTCCTTCGCTTGGTTTACGTTTCTGATCATTTTTTCTCCTCGTCAGTCTCTCTGGACTTGGAAGCGCTAGCAAACTGATTTTTTTGTGCTGATGTTTCCTTGCAGCCGTTCGGGCAAATCCCAGCTTTCCAGGATGGGGATCTCGTTCTCTTCGGTACGTACGCTTAATTTGCCTGGGACTACTTGTCATTCCCAACATCCATTCTAACTTGCAGCAGAGAGGCTAGCTCTGTTTTCTTTGGCCGGAGTCCTTGATATCCTCTCAACTCTCGATGCTATTGTATTTGTAAACATCCTCTCAACTCTCAATGCTGTTGTATTTGCAGAGTCACGAGCAGTTGCAAAGTACGTGCTTCGGAAATACAAGAAGGAAGTAGACCTACTGAGGGAAGGCAATCTCAAAGAAGCCGCAATGGTGGACGTATGGACAGAGGTTGAGGCACACCAGTATCAGCCAGCCCTCTCACCTATTGTGTACGAGTGCCTCGTATTTCCCATCATGCGTGGCATACCCACCAACCAGAAGGTTGTGGACGAGAGCTTGGAGAAGCTGAAGAAGGTGCTTGAGGTCTACGAAGCTCATCTATCCAAGCACAAGTTTTTAGCTGGAGATTTTATCAGCTTTGCAGATCTTAGCCATTTCCCCTTGACTTTCTACTTCATGGCGACGCCTTGTGCGTCGCTATTCGACTCGTACCCTCATGTCAAGGCGTGGTGGGAGAGGCTGATGTCGAGACCATCGATTAAGAAGCTCAGCGCAAGCATGGTTTTACAGGCCTAGTTACAGAGGAGGGATCTTATATATTCAGGGATCTCATCTCTGATCTGTATCGTACTTTCTGCTTGCAACTTAGTCCGCGTTTGTTCTAATAAACTGCTATCACTAGAATTGCACGAGTGTGCAGTCTAGTGGTTGAGTATATGTTACATACATTGAGTTGGAAATTATTGATCTCTTGGTTGTGAACAAACGCGGACTTACATGTCTCTTGATTTTTTTTGGAGGGGGTCATTTTTTTTAGAGGGGGGCTTGTATGGTTAGATCCGTTGAATGGAAATCTAACGTCTCAGATCAATCTGACTGTTTTTGTTCTGAAAAATAGTCAAATATTGTATAGCAATACTCTTTATTGTTTGTCAATCCTACATTACTAGGTAGTTTGTCCTGGAGCACATGTAAGTGCAGTATCTTAAGTTCTTCACTTTCAAACTATCTCCCCCGAAGTAATTTATGGTAACCAGTACAATAGTTCGTATCTCGTGAGAGCCTCCATGTGCGACCTGTTTTCAGCGCATCGATCGTGACAATGCAGGTGTGGAGAGCCTTGTGGCGCCACAAGTCTACGGCGTTGTCAAAAACACTAGTACAAGTCCACCGTACGTTACGTCACGGTAGACTTGGTTATTGGTTTGTGGTGTTTTCCTTGCAGCCGTTCGGGCAAATCCCAGCTTTCCAGGATAGGGATCTCGTACCCTTCGGTACGCTTCTTCACTTACTTCCTACCTTATTTAAGATTTTCACCAAGTAGCAGTGGCAAGCTCTATGGCGTGGGACACGTGTCATGTACCTAAGATCCGTGGGTCAAGTCCCAATAGAAACCTTGTGAAGATTTTTAACTCGAAAGAAGCTGTGTTTGTTTGCAATTTTGGCTGAAATGGGTTTGCAATTTTGTAGCAGAGTTCACAAAAGGGAAAATAATGTGTAAGTCTGGAAGCAGGCAAACAGACCAGGGTAGTAATTGTCAGATGTCCACAAAGCAACAGCACCTTATTTCTGAAAGATACCTCCCATCGAACCCATCCAAAGAGAGCTTGAGTAAATTTTAGGATAAATGGTTGCCATCCGCTGAACTATATATAATGATTCAGAGACCGTATGGTAACTCTTACTACATTTAATTCATGCTTGCTTATAATTACTGATTTTAATTTTGGTTCAACTTGTGCATTCTCCGAGTCACGTGCCATCAGGGCGGAGCCAGCCCGAGGCCTAGCCTCGGGCCTATCCTATTGAAAAGTCCAATGGAAAGAAAAATATTAAGACTTTCATTGTTGATGCTACAGTAATTAGTAAGGATTTCTTTGCCGCCCTGCGTGCCATTGTAAAGTACATGCTTTGCAAATTCAAAACAGATGAAGTTGACTTATTGAGGGAGGGGAATTTGAAAGAAGCAGCCATGGTGGACGTGTGGACAGAAGCTGAAGCGCAGCAATATAGCCCGGTTCTCTCGCCTATTGTGTACGAGTGCCTTATATTCCCTCGCCTGCGCGGCACTCCCACGAACCAAAAGGTTGTGGACGAGAGTGCGGAGAAGCTCAAGAAGGTGCTCGAGATCTACAAAGCACGTCTGTCGAAGCACGAGTACTTGGCTGGAGATTTCATTAGCTTCGCGGATCTCAACCATTTTCCCAACACTTACACTTTCTACTTCATGGCGACCCCTTGCGCGTCCCTGTTCGACTCGTACCCTCGTGTGAAGGCATGGTGGGAGAAGCTGATAGCAAGGCCGTCGATCAAGAAGCTCATTGCAAGCATACCTACAAAGCTTTAGTCTTTTGTTCTTTTCCCCTGAAGCTAGCGGCTTTTGGTTTTTGTTATAGTACCTAACATTTAAATGAAGTATTTTTTCAAGACAGGGTCTACAAGTTAAACGATGTACACGTTAAAAGCCCAACATCTGTACCGTTCAAAATCGCAAGTGAGTATTTCTCTCCCCGTAATCTGTACCGTAAACAGCCAAAATTCAAGATTTTCAGCCATAAATCGCAGCCGTTGCCAAACAGGCCCCTAGTTTGCTACTATCTACAAGTTATTTTTAGGCCAGACTCTTCTGGTGTATATTGTGCTCAATGTGCGCATCTTAGTGTGCACTTTATGCCAATAAACTGGCTACAGAATTGCACACGCGTGCAATCTCATGGTCCAGTATGGTGAGATCATGTACAAGATCTATTATACGTTTGTAATGAACAATTGGCATTTTAGTTTAGTTAAATTTGAATTTTATAAAATTTTAGAAAATTCAAATTTCAGATTGTGCTATCAAGATTTAGGTGGTTTGACCAGTTGATGACTGACAGTCTGACCGCTATGGGGCGAGTGGTCAAAACGACAATGGACCATGAGAAATTAAACACCAAACACTTGCGTAGAATTGTTTGGGGATAAGTTTGCACTTGGTGTCACTGGAATTGGAAACTGGAGCTGAAATTAGATAGAATTTAACTGAATTTCCAAAGAGTGTTTTTTAGTGCAATTAAGCTAGACCGGCCAGTGGCCGACGGTCAAATCAAAGTGGTCTAACTGACATGGTGTCGTGATCGAGACCGTCTAGCGGTCCGACCGCCCGGTAATAATGATCAAACCATTGTTGGCGAATTGTTTTGGTAGTTAGGATCAGTGGTTATTGAGTATGTGCATGGCATGGTGCCATGTATTGGTTGTGTTGTGTTGCATGATGCAAGATTTTGACTAACGTAAGTCAAATGCATAGAAATTATGCTTGAGATGGCTGCTTAGTTTTTGGATTTACAGATGGCTTGGAGAGCGTTAGTGGTTGATGGCAATGGACCGAGACTAGGCAGAGGAGCTGAGGTTCGAGCGGTTGTGTAAGTCCGGGTGAAACTACGAACAGAGGCGGGACTAGAACGAAAATGACCAAGATTTACCACTTCACCATACATATAACAACATATATGATTTTCAAATAATATTATGCTAAATAGTAACGTGGCTAGCAGTTTTTAGCATCAATACTTCAATACAACCGATGGAAGTATATAATGATAAAGAACTAGTGATCGAAATACTTATCAAAATAAAGAAGTTTGATAATCATATCGGTTAGTTGTAGCAAATTGAAGGAACTAAGAGCGAAACAACAAATAAAAGTTGGTCGGCATTGGTAAAATACATCATCCGACCTCAATGACCAATTAAAAGAGAAAAAAATTACCTAAAATTTTAAGTAAAAAATAGTAGAATGATCATATGTAAGTTAATGCGTTACCTTTTAGTTCATAGACTAAGAGTTAGCTCATTGTTCTTGAACTAAAAAAGATCTCTTTTTGTGCAAAAAAACTAATTTCACCAATTTTTTCTTATGAGACGGCTTGCAATTGCACTAAGCATCAACTCAGAAGGAGTTTTGGATAACCAAAACTACTCTTTTAAGCTTCTTGCTTGAGATGGTTGTAGTAAGGCTTGAGATCTAGCATATGGCTAAAAAAGCAAAAATATGAAAAATGGTTGAATCTTATGAGACAGTTGTGGATGGCTCCTAATCCAGAACTTGTTTTACTAAGATACGACCAAAATGTGTTTCAAAAATTCCAATTATGCTCAAATTCTAAGTGGTTGGACAAAAGGATTCAACATTAAAATTGTAGCACTCTAAATAGACTCAATTATAGCTTCTTGATTCCATTTAGTTTATTGACATAGTTTAGCCTACTTTTTAATATCTTTGGCTAATCTTGAACAACTTGACATGCCAAAAATCCATTTAACTTTATGCGCCGGGGAGTGTGAGTGATCTCAAGCTGCCCGCAGTGGCCGATGGTGACACCATGGCTAGCTCTCCCTCTGGTATATTCTACTCTCCATTGGTCCTTTCCCCTTCTTCCTTTGCTCTATTCTATGTGTGGATGCTACTTGCTCTAGTGTGGTGTATGTGTATGAGGTTACATGTGCACGTGGTCTTCTGATGGTGATGATAGGGATTGAAATGAAATGTGGAGATATCTTGGGTTGATACTATCGGCTTGGTTTTGGTGGTATTGACATTCTCGTCCTCCTCTGGTGTGTGTGTGGTTCAGCTCTCCTTTGCTTCTGCTAATCCTCAACCTCCTGGTCCCTTCTGCAGGCCTCCTCCTAGCTCCACCCTTCCTCTTCACTGCCTCCTCCTCCTAGTTCCGTCCTTCCCCTTCATTGCCTCCTCCCTTTTCTGGGTTGGCCCCCTTCCTCTAGTCCGGCCAGCGTGGCTCACTAAATCCCGTCTTCTCCTTTGCGGCAATGGGTTGGAGATTTGGGGGAAATGTGGATGGATTGGCGGTGGGCTTGCTTTTTTCCCATAGAGGTTGGACTCAATACTATGGCCATAGCTATTACTAATATTCACACTAGAAATGGAACACATTTATTTTTTCTTGCAAGAATTGTTGTATTTGTATTTGAAGAATCGTATATTGTGTAATTGTATTTTAATTAACTATTTGTTGTAAACTGGGCTGTAAAATTTTTGCTTTGACATGTGTTATTTGTAATTGTGTTAAGATATATTAAAATCTGTAACTTGTAATTTATGAGGTGGCTGGTATTATTAACTAGGCTTGTTCTTTGGAATGATCATATTAATTCAGTCTGTTATGTATTTAAATGAAATGAATCTCTAATAATTGATTTAGTTAGTTTCTTGATTAATTACATTTAGTCATAATTTATTGGTTATAACGAATTAGAAAATACGGGTCCTTACAATTGTCAAGCTCTTCGGCATCCTAAAGAATATGCTAATTTTCCTCTATGCTACTCTACCTCCTGTTTTTTATTGATTGATGTCTACGTTTGTCCAGCTCTAAGACGGCATTGAATTAGTCTTCAATCCGATTGCCATTGACTCGAACTCAACAGCTTTCTTGTGTGTGCGTGGGATAACGTCGCAGCTGCTTTGGACTCGATTGTAGCCTATTGGTTGCACCACATGTACTTACATATCCTGTATTCCTTCATCGAGTCCATATGGTTCTCATGCCCATCTTTAATCACACTTGCTGTTAATCCCTTTGTTTGACTCGTGTTCTGCTTAGCCGTGTCTGTAACTGCAGTTTTGGACTTAGTTGCTACCTTCTTGGTATTCCATCTTTATATGCATGTCCTTCTACAACATATCTCCAGATAACGCCATGCCTCAGCATGTGTAAATAGTGTTGTAATCATTCTCGAACTCTATCTATATCTGACTAATCTCTACCGTGATTCAGCACAATCGACGGGGTAAATAATTTTCTTTTTTCATCGATTAATGTAGTAATTTCTAGCCCTTCAGAGTGGCTTCTTTTTCTTTGTTTCAATAAGATAATAGAAGAAATATAGATTTCATAGGATTGTAGCTCCTCAGTTAGTGCACCTTTTGAGACCATTTGGAACGAAGGAATGACTGGGAAAGAATCCAACCAATGGTAGGAATTCCTGTACTTTTGGAGGAAAACAGGAAAGATCTCCGATCAGAGCTAAGGCTTGTCAAGATAATAAGATAGAGGTTGACTTATCTTGAATAGCTGTAATCTGCTAGTAATCTTGTGTAAACACAACACACCAGGAATCTATAACTGGAAGTAGTTGCGATCTTCTTATCTCTAACCGATCCTGGGCTAACCGAATTGTAATCGCGTTGCCGTATTGACTGTTCATCATCCGGCATGTATTAATACAGAGCAGGCTGACCAATTGGGTCGTTGCGGCTGGCTAATCGTTTCACAAGGCTTTCCTGTGATGCCTCGCGTTCTCTGTCGCATTCGCACGGGAATCAAAGGCTTCGGCGCCCCCAGCAAACGATCCCACGCTCACCTCGCCCACCTGTTCCCCGCGGCGGTGGAGCAATTCGTGGTTGCCGCTAGAGTGATGGGGAGATTATTGCCGCTGTCACTGGTGCTCAGCGATGGGGAAAGAAGGAACAAGTGGAGGAGAGCAATAGGGACGGGATACAATCTAATGCCCAAACATTCTCTTATACGTGAGACCGTTAGTTTAGTGAGCCCATATTTCAGAGGCTTACAAGTGAAAAAATTGAGTTTAGTTAGTCTAAGCAAATGATATTGCTATTTACTCTAAAATTGAAGTGTGCTTCCTATTCCTTTCTTAAGAGTGCATGCTTCCTATTTCTGTGTTCCAAACCCTCATTCTTATAACATTCCAGTGTTTTCCATCCCTTTGTTTTCCACACGGGTTCTTTTTCTATTCATGTGTTTCTCTTATTCCAATGTTTGCCATTCTCGCGTACTAAACAGGCTTCATCAGCTTCGCTGATCTGAATCATTTCCCCTTCACATCCTACTTCATGGCAACTCCATATGCATCTGTGTTTTGACTCTTACCCGCGTGTGAAAGCTTGGTGGGAGGATCTCATGTCGAGGCCGTCCATCAAGAAGATCAGTGCGAATATGCCCACCAAATTTTAGTTGTCCTGAGTGTTACGTGTGGAAGTCGAGTTGGCTATGAAATTAATCAATGATATGTATCGTACTGATAAATCAATTGTCTTACAGTGATAAATATTCCTGGATTTGTACATTAGTGCAGTATGCACTGAAATGGGTTATGGTCCTAGTGGAGTTATCATATTTATTTGTCTAAACATCTCAGAAGATATGTGTTAGACCATGTGCTAGCTCTAAAATATTTATGATGATAAATAATTGATAATATTATTTGTTGATGTTATTTGAGACGTGTGACATGTATGGCCTCATATCGGTCAAGTCGGAAAGAAATTGTGCCAGAAAATTAAGATGTTGTTTTGATCTTTGCATGTGCGGGGTAACTCGGAGGTGATGGTGGTTTACGGTAAAAACCGAGAGATAGCTTGGTGCAAAGTCATGATCTAGAGGGTCAAGGATGCTGGAGGAGATGGTTGTGCTCGAGTTGGAGCGTATGAAGATCAAAAAGGATGATACATGTTGGAGCTACGGAGATGCGGTCCAGAGGATATACACGTGATAATTTTGAAGTGTCCAAAGTTGGGTAGTGTGACAAAAGTTAAAAAAACCCATGTTACATAAGAGTTTCGAATCACTTATTTGTTGGAACTGGATAAAAACTCATTTGGGCCCTAGACTATAAATGGAGATGGGGTTAGGGGCTAACCCTAAAGCTGATAGATGCAATTTTCGTGCTATGGTTTGAGAGGTACCAGGAGGGCACTTTGTAGCCATAAATATGGTAATTTAGCAATAAAAACTTAGATCTATTCCGAGAAAAATAACGGTAGTACGTTTTAGTCTGCTTCATGTGCTGGTTTGGGATATAATTCAAATAATTCACGTTCTTTTTGGCATTCTGATCGTGCCACATGCATGCGATTTTGGTTCTAGTTTTGTTGCTGTTCCTCCACGTTGTGTGTCTCAGTATTAGATTTCTAGATCTTATTTCACTAACCGCAGTATTGTGACACCGATGTTTCCTATGATATAGGTACAACTGCTGAGAAAGAGGAACATGTGCCTAGTGGATTCAACTTGTTCCAACCACATAATCGGTGATTTAAGATAGTTCTCATCCCTTACTAAGACATCCAATGATGAGTTGATCATTTTTTGGGATGCTTCAATAGATACTGTAATTGCTGAAACCCAGTGCAACCTTCTAGCACTAAACATATTGATATCAGATTTCACTTTCTAAGAGACCATATGAAAAAGTGCGATATTGTTCTACACTTCACTGAGTCTAATTTTCAGATTGCTGATATTCTCACTAAGTCACTTGATACTTCTTGGTTAGTTCGTTTGCGGAGTGAGTTGGGGGTATGTTATCCAATAGGATTGTTTTAAGGGGGTTTCTTTTTATATATCATTGTAAAGGCTTGTTTTTATTTTTATTTTTGAGAACTTGAAATTTTATTTAAACCAATAATCATGAAACAAGCCATGATGTGTATTTTGAATTTTCTTGATCATGATTTTTACATGTGTAGCTTAGTAAAGCCATAATTATCTATTTATTAAATTTGTCAACTTGAACAAACAACATGGCAAGGCTGAATTCTTTGGCTAAGTTTTGATTAGAGCGATTACTTCTTGAGATGTGTCATGTTTAAATACCTAGTTAAATCCTTATTCTAGTTCAAATCTAAGTTTGAGCTATTTTAGTTCTTTCTTGAATCACTTTTAGCTTTTCTAGAAATACATGTGGCAAATTATGATGAAATTGCTAATTATGTATACATCTCAATAATTCTTTCCCATGAGACGGCTTGTCGTTGCACTAGACAGGAATTTGGAGGAAGTTTTGTATGACCAAGATCATAAAATCTTAAGCGTTTTGGTTTAGCATGATCAAAAAGTAAGACTTGAGATGCTACAATTAATGAAATGTGATTCAAGTTGACTCAAAAAGGTCGTTATAAATGTGTTGAGATTAATTTGGGCTAAAACTCAGGAGGTCATTGTAGATAGCTCATAGTCTAGAATGTGCTTTACTAAGATAAGCCATAATCAAGTGTCGATAATAAAGTGTTTTGTGTTGAGTTATGTAAATCTATGCTAAACTTTGTGCTTCATTTTAGCACTTGTGGCCCACTTAGTTCTTGATTCTAACATGTAAATTTAAATCTCTATTTTTAGATAGCTAATTTTTTTTATAGTGAGATCTTTAGCTTAGTTGGTCATTTTTGTGAAGATCTATCATGTACATTAATTTGTTTAATCACATTATAAGCTTCTTTTGGCATGCTTTATTATATAGACATGCTTATGATCGGGTAAGCTTTATAAGAGTATGACTTTGTACACGCAAATTCAATTGGTTTAAATAATCTTTTAAGTTTTCATTGTGTGTTTTTTCTTTATAAAAAAATTTGGATTAATGATACTTGGATGTGTTCTCTCTTTGCTATTTCTTCCTTTTGTGCCTTGATGATTACGTTGCCAAAGGGAGAGAGATTTGTGGCGCAAAATGCTTAATATTTTTTGGTATGATTTGTGAGAGATTTGGGAGAGATTTGTGGCTTGTGGCTTAAAATGCTTTTTCGGCTTCAGTTCTTCAGTAAGACATGTATGAAGTTATGTTATCTTGATATGTTGTCAATATATTCATCAAGTGGGATATTATTAGACTATGTAGCTAAGTCTAGAATATTTATGATGATGAATAATTGACAATATTATTTATTGATGCTATTTGAGGTGTGTGGCGTGTGTGGACTCATGTCGGTCAAGCTGGAAAGAAGTTGTGCCGAAAAAGATGTTGCTTTGGTATTTGCATATATAGAGTAACTCGGAGGCGATCGTAGTCTACGGCAAGTACTGAGAGATGACTTGGTGCAAAATCATAGTCCAAAGGGTCAAGAATGCTAAAGGAAATGATCTTGTTTGAGTTGGGACGCGTAGAGATCAAAGATGGATGATGCATGTTGGATCTAGGAGGTGCAATCTGGACGCTATGACACGTGATAATTTTAGAATGTCTAAAATTGGGTAGTATGACAAAAGTTAAAAAAAACCCATGTTATGTATGGGCTTTGGGTCCCTTATTTATTGGAATTGGATAATAACTCATTTGGATCCTAGATTATAAATAGAAATTGGGTTAGTGGTTAATCCTAAGGTTGATAGATGTGATTTTCATGCTAAATTTTAAGGGGTGCTTGAAGGGTATTTTATAGCCATAAACATAATGATTTAGTAATGAAAAATTAGATATATTCTGGAAAAAAATTAGTGGTGGTACGTTTCAATCATCGGTGTGGCCTTGCCTGGTCTCAGTCCTCGGGACGCACGGATTGAAGTCCAATCACCAACGTGTGCATGCGTGCATCTTCGTCATCAATTCACGAGAAGCAACGAAAGCAACGTCTTCGTTTTTAATTCGGGCAGATGCTCCTTTGCGTGTAGATGGCAGACGGCAAAGGTGTTATTCCAGCGGGACCCACAGAGAAAAGAAGAAGCTGTGCCAGTTGCATGTATCTCCGAGCGTCGTTAGTTAGAGCTCGGAGTTGGGACCGTGTCGTATCGGCACGATTCAAGTTTAATGTGCTTTGTACTATATCAGCTCGGTCCAGTTATCTTATCGTGTCATATTGTGTTGATCTGTCTCGTCTTCAGCTAGGCCCAAACACGGCCTAAAGCCCACCATACTAGTGTTCGTACCATGCCAGCCCAACCCAACCCGAAGTAACTATACACGACGAAGACAGCAGCGATGATAGTAGCGACGGTCGTCATCTTCCTTTCTCTCATATCCGTCTCGTTAAAAACTAGTTGAAATTGAATTAGTTGCATAAAAATATGAGCACGCAATGATGTAAATATTTCGAAAAAAGTGAAATTTCTTTGATATTTTAAAAACACAATATTACTGTCTTGTTAAAAACCTTACGCCCCAAAGTAGTGTTCCCCGAGTAAGGAAAAGAGTACAGTAACAATATATGTACATACTAACTATAACAACATGTGTACATAGTATGTACTCATCAATGTCTAGGTCGTTTATGCGTTCGACGTCAGCATACGTCTGTACGATTTCAGGATCCTCTAGTTGATGTTGTTGCCGCTCTTTGGCTAATTCTCAATCTTTGGGACATGTGATTGCCTCCACTATCATGGGCGTAAGGGATGATCTTCTCTCTTTGATTATTCTCCATATCGTGCTGAACGTCGTTTTTGAAGAGACGGTGAACACTAGCACCAGGAGAACATCCCATGCGAAATGTGACAGCATAGGAAATATCCAATTTTTGTTCTTCCACCACTCGAGCAAGTCTATCTTGCCTCCACTAGTAAGATCAGGATCATTATTTGCAAAATCATACTCCAAGTAGTGGTTCAACTCCGAGATAGAATTGCACTTGGAGGTCGCCTGAGACGAAGAAGTAGACTTTCCTTTTAACTTCTTCCATAAGCGTGATGTCAAGCTTGTCTTTCCTTGTTGCGTCTGTTGTGAGGCCTCAATCTTCCGCTGCTGCCAAACTTATCATGATACATACGAAAAGCACGAAATAGCTCCTCTTTGACATGTGTGAAAGTTTTCGAATAATCAAAACCAAGGCATTCACCTATTCCCTCCATGCCAACCTGTAAACCTGCCAACTATTTTGTAGGATCGAAAATGATAGCAAAGTAATACAAGTGTGAAATAGAACCTAAATATTTAATAAATTTTGGCATGGCCTAAAAGGGGATCCTCCCTAGATTTGGTAATTTTTTCTGCGATTAGCCAAATAAATTCTATAACTAAGCAATAGGTGGGATAATAAACACTAGATAGAACCTTTGTTGCTTTATAAAAATGTCTTAAAAACTATCTAAAATGATTAGCAATCTGTCAATCTGAATTAGTAACTATCAATTCATTATTTTGAGCATTAGCATTGATAAAAACGGATATAACATGTTTGTACCCTTGTATCTTCTTTAACATAATATATGTCGAGTTCCACCTCTGATGAGGACATCCCTTCTATGGATACAACCGTGCCTACACACATAACTCATCCACAGCAAGTGTTGCAAGGAACACTTACTCGAGCTCGTGCTCGCCAACTTAATTACCAAGTGAATTCGTTCCAAGGTTCATATGTTACAGAGAATAGACCGCTACCTAATGCAAGTGATTTAATTGTGCTTAGGAACTTGGGACAGGAAGAAGGAAAGGGATGTGGACTCATGGACATGCATGGAAGGAATAATGGAGGTCACCACGTCACTTTGGGATCAAGACAAGCAAGAATTCAAGTTGGACTCAAACTGGAATCAGATTCGGACTGCTGCGATGGTGTTAAGTTCAAACGGGCGTAACTTCCTCATACGGACTCCGTTTGGGACGTTCTTGTACTTCATGGAAAGTTTATCAAGTCTACTTTCCAACGGATACAACCTCATCTTGAAATTCCATCTGAGTCGGCCACAATCATCAAAAAATTCCATTTAGGTTTAGCCGTTGTGCAAACTTCTGTTTTTCAGTTGTGTCGGACGACTACCTGTCAAGACAGCTTCGAAATCCCAACATTGTTATTCGCAATACCATCTACGCCTCATTCATATTCGCAATATCAGATTGCCTACGTCTTATTCTTGCTAATTCTTCAATTGCTCGCAGGGATTGAACTTCGTGTTCAGGTTGATCGCGCCTCTAGCAAGGTCAATAATATCTCGGAGTTGGTTCAGCGATTGTTAAGGCGCAAGTGACGTTGTGCGCTTGTAGTCGGATTGTCAGGGTCATCTCCACCGAAATTGATAGTTATCAATCTCATCGAAAGATCGGGCACCCCGTCTCCATCAAGTGGTATCAGAGCCCAAGGTTCCTCGGTGAGAATTTCCAGTTTACCATAGATTAGATTATTCTTCTTTACCTAGAGTACAAAAAAAATCGAAAAAAAGTAGATCATACCAT
Organism: Bonia amplexicaulis; assembly: GCA_036346245.1. Taxonomy (NCBI): domain Eukaryota; kingdom Viridiplantae; phylum Streptophyta; class Magnoliopsida; order Poales; family Poaceae; genus Bonia; species Bonia amplexicaulis. Next base: position 13,331,930 of record CM070735.1, on the reverse strand, counting down.
CCAAACCAGTCTTAGCCTCGCAATTTTTCTTTTTAGTACTTTGCATTGTTGAACTTTCGGTTGCATCGTCGTGTCCTTTGTTGGTCTTAGCGTTTAGTTCCTTTAGAGTTTCGAGTTCTATTCACGTATTGTCTCACTGCTGTAGTTAGTACTGTCGTTGAGCGATTGTTCAACTTGCATTTTCTGAATTGATTATTGCTACTCCTTGCTACCAAACTTGAGCCTTCCCTGCTACACCTTTCTACACCGTACAGGCTGAGCTTCACCTGGCAATCGCTCCATCCAATCTTCGTAGATATATTGTTATCGCTGGTTGCCGATCGCCACTGTGTGCTTGGTAAGAATTGGTAAGAATTCGATAGAAGGTTTGAGTGCGAGCGACTTTTTGAACCACCACATCCTACGGATATATTCTTGTGTTTTTGCTAACAATGGCAGGTTCTGGAGAGTTTTCAGATCAGGATAGATCTCATACTCCTCGTACGAAGGGAATCATACAACATTTCAGGCGCGAAATTAATCTCCGTACAGAGGGCCATGAGGAGGATGTCAGGGTTACGAATGAACGACTTGCTCAACTCGAGGGCGCCCAGATTGAGACAAACGCGACACTCGCTGCGATGGAGAGAGCACAAGGTGTCACTAACGCTTCTCTTGCAGGTATTATGGCGCGCCTTGAGGAGATTGCCCAAGCATCCGCTGTGGTTCCTCCTGCTGCACCGGTAGAGGGACAAGATGAATTCGATCATGTTGGTGATTTCGAGGCCGACGGCAAAGCTAACCACAACAACGATCGAGCTCGTCGACAATTGCGTTTTAACCAACAAGGTATGCGAAGAGAACCCCCACGACGTGAGGTACGTGACCACGATGATATTTTTGCTAAGGTTAAATTCACTATGCCTCCTTTTAATGGTAAATATGATCCTGATGGTTATCTTGATTGGGAACTAGCTGTTGATCAAAAATTTGCTTGCCATGACTTTCCTGAGAATAGACGAGTTAGAGCCGCTACAAGTGAATTTACCGACTTTGCTTCTATTTGGTAGAAAGAACATTGCCGTCAACAACCCAGCAACATACCTAACACTTGGGAGGATTTAAAATTACTTATGCGCCATCGATTTGTTCCCTCATATTATGCTTGTGATTTGTTAAATAAACTGCAACGCTTACAACAAGGTGCAAAATCTGTGGAACAATACTATCAGGAATTACAAATTGGTATGTTGCGTTATGGGTTAGTTGAGGATGAGGAGGCATCAATGGCTAGGTTTTTGGGACGGTTGAATCGAGAAATTCAAGACATCCTTGATTACAAAGATTACAACTCCATTACTAGACTGTTTCATCTTGCTTGCAAAGCTGAACGTGAATTGCAAGGACACCAGACGAGAATGTGATCTAACCCTTCTACAGGTCGCACAAATTCATGGACCGCACACCTTCTACCTCATCCACTGTGGCACCCCCACCATTACCCTCCAATAAAAAGCAGCGGCCTACTACGTCAAATTCGGCGCCACGAGTTTCCTAAGCACACAAATCAGCACCACAACTTTCTGCAAAAACCTCCTCTTCGGTTGCTTCGACATGACGAACGAGGGACGTTCAATGCCATCATTGCAAAGGCTATGGATGCAGGACTGTCCAAGCAAGCGTGTATTGATTATACGCGATGATGGTGGGTATTTCTCTGCTAGTGACTTTGATGATGAAACATATGCTATGCTTGCAAGTGATCCTACAGGACATGATGATGATGAATCTGAACATGAGGAGGAGCATGTTGGCGCCGAAGATGCCGACAAGTATTTGAGCATTATAGTGCAACGCGTACTAAGTGCTCAAGTGTCTCATGCCGATCAAAACCAGCGCCATAACGTATTCCAAATCAAGGGCGTTGTCAAAGAACGCTCGATTCGCATTTGAGTCGTCCGCGACTCAAACTCGTCCTCTTCTCCCAAGTAAGGCTTCAAATCTGCAATGTTAAATGTGGGACTAACCCCAAAATCTGCAGACAGTTCAAGCTTGTATGCGTTATCATTAATCTTTTCTAACACTTTGAAAGGACCATCAGCTCTTGGCATCAATTTTGACTTTCTCAACTCAGGAAACCTATCTTTTCTTAAGTGTAACCAAACAAGATCCCCAGGTTCAAAAGTAAATGTTTCCTCCCATGACTACCAGCAAGTTTATATTTAGCATTCATGCGCTCTATATTTTCCTTAGTTGTCTCATGCATTTTTAAAATCAATTCAGCATGCTGTTTAGCATCAGGGTTCAATTTCTCCGAAGATGGAATAAGCATTAAATCGATAGGAGCACGAGGCACAAAACCATAAACAACTTTAAAAGGGCACATCTTTGTAGTATAATGCAATGAACGGTTGTAAGCAAACTCAATATGAGGCAAGCATTCTTCCCATATTTTTAAATTCTTTTTCAACACAGCCCTAAGCATTGTAGATAAAGTTCTATTCACAACCTCAGTTTGCCCATCAGTTTGGGGATGACAAGTAGTAGAAAATAACAGCTTAGTCCCCAATTTAGCCCATAAAGTTCTCCAAAAATGGCTAAGAAATTTGGCATCATGATCTGAAACTATAGTATTAGGTACACCATGCAAGCGAATAACTTCACGAAAGAATAAATCAGCAATATTGGTGGCATCATCGCTCTTATGACATGGTATAAAATGGGTCATATTAGAAAATCTATCAACAATCACGAATATACTATCTCTCCCCTTCTTTGTTCTAGGCAATTCTAAAACAAAGTCCATCGAAATATCTTTCCACGGAATGCTAGGAACGGGTAAGAGCATGTATAAACCATGAGGATTAAGTCATGACTTAGCTTTTTGATATGTAGTGTAGCGAGCAACGTAGTGCTCGACGTCCCGTCTCATCTTTGGCGAAAAGAAATGAGCAGCAAGTATATCTTTCGTTTTCTTCACACCAAAATGTCCCATCAACCCACCTCCATGTGCTTCCTGTAACAACAACAAACGAACGGAGCTAGCAGGAATGCACAACTTGTTGGCTCTAAACGCAAACCCATCATTAATGACAAATTTATTCCATATTTTCCCTTCTTTACAATTCATCAGTATTTTCAAAAAATCAGCATCATGCACATATTGCTTTTTAATAGTCTCTAATCCAAAAATTTTGAAGTCAAGTTGTAATAACATGGCATATCTCCTAGACAAAGCGTCAGCAATAACATTCTCCTTTCCGTTCTTGTGTTTTATGACATAGGGAAATGACTCAATAAATTCAACCCACTTTGCATGTCTACGGTTCAGTTTACCTTGACTTCGAATATGCTTTAAAGATTCATGATCAGAATGTATAACAAATTCTTTGGGCTATAAATAATGTTGCCAAGTTTCTAAGGTTCGAAAGAGGGCATATAACTCCTTATCATAAGTAGAATAATTCAAACTAGGCCCACTCAATTTCTCACTGAAGTATGCAATAGGTTTGTCTTCTTGTAACAACACACCACCAAAGCCAATTCCGCTTGCATCACATTCTAGTTCAAAAGTCTTATTGAAATCAGGGAGTTGGAGTAGAGGTGCATGTGTTAACTTATCTTTCAACGTGGTGAAGGCATTCTCTTGTGCGGCGCTCCAAACAAATGGCACGCCCTTCTTGGTAAGCTCATTCAATGGTGCGGCGATGGTGCTGAAATCCTTCACGAAGCGGCGGTAGAACCCAGCAAGTCCTAAAAAACTCCGTACCCGTGTGACCGTGTTAGGAGTCGGCCAACTCTGTATTGCTTCAACCTTGGCTTGATCAACTTCAATTCCCTGTGGAGTAACAACATAGCCAAGAAACGCGACTCGATCGGTGCAAAAGGTGCACTTCTCAAGGTTACCAAATAGGCGTGCACCACATAAATCATTAAAAATAGCACATAAATGATCAAGATATTCCTCTAATGATTTGCTATATATCAGTATATCATCAAAATAAACCACCACAAATCTACCAATGAAAGCACGCAAAACCTCGTTCATTAGTCTCATGTAGGTACTAGGTGCATTAGTTAAACCAAAAGACATTACTAACCACTCATATAACCCAAACTTAGTTTTAAATATCGTTTTCCATTCATCGCCTAATTTCATGCGGATTTGACGATAACCACTACGCAAATCAACCTTTGAGAAGACAATAGAGCCACTCAATTCATCAAGCATATCATCTAACCTAGGAATAGGATGACGATACCTAATGGTGATATTATTAATTGCTCTACAATCCACACACATGCGCCATGATCCATCTTTCTTTGGTACTAAAATGACCGGAACAGCACAAGGGCTAAGAGATTCGCGCACATACCCTTTATCAAGCAACTCTTGCACTTGGCGCTGAATTTCTTTTGTTTCTTCTGGATTGGTCCTGTATGGTGCGCGGTTTGGCAAGGATCCACCGGGAATTAAATCAATTTGATGCCCAATCCCACGAAGTGGTGGCAGCCCCGGCAGTATGTCTTCTGGAAAGACATCTTTGTAGTCCTGCAAAATGTTAGTGACGGCAGGTGGCAAAGAAGAAGGTATATCCTCAAATGAAAACAAAGCATCTTTGCAAAGTAATGCATAGCAAACCAAATTACTAGCATCTAGTTCATTCATATCAGATTTGGTAGCAAGAAAACAAGCACCTTTCAATTTAATTTCTTTATTTTTCACATGAGCAGATTTAGGTTCTTTCTTTTTATATTGCTCAAGCTCTTTTGCTACAATCTGATTCTCACTCTCAGCATCCGCTAGGTATTTGTCTCTACTAGCTCTAGCAAGGTCATCTTTAATAATTTGTTCAGGAGTCATAGGATGCAGCACAATTTTCTTTCCCTTGAACATGAGAAAGTATTGATTATTCCTACCATGATGCGCACAATCAGTATCATATTGCCAAGGTCTTCCTAATAGTAATGAACAAGCTTGCAGAGGAATAACATCGCAATCAACATAATCATGGTACGAACCCATAGAAAAATGTACTCTCACCATCCGTGTTACCTTCAACTTACCACTGTTGTTGCAAAAGCAAGTTTTTACAACAATTCGCCAAATTGTTGCAAATTGTTGTAAAAACTTCTGTTCTTCAGTTGTGTCGGACGACCACCTGTCAAGACAGCATCGGAATCCCAACTTTGTTATTCGCAATACCATCTACGCCTCATTCATATTCGCAATATCAGATTGCCTACGTGTTATTCTGAGAGACCATGTGGAGGTCATCCCGTGTGAATGATAAGTAATTGACATCGGTTTAGGAAAGTCGAGTTTGATTTGGGTGGTTCGGACCTTGACGTTGCGTGGTGTAACGGGCTCGGTCGGACTTGGTCAAACTTGGTCGTATGGGATTAGGATGCATATTCTTTGATTCGACAGGTTGGACTTCATTATGCGTAAGTATGATTTGTTGATGTTATTATGCTTACATGTATCGTGCGGTGATATGTGATGGTTTGCTTGTCAGTGTGGTTGCAGGACTTCGGAGCTAGGTCATGGTGAGGCGTGGGAGGACCGGGACTAGGCACAGGAGGTGTTCAGGTCCAGACGGTCGGAGACGTCGAAGATGATTGAGGCTGCTGAGGTGGTTGTGGGTCGGAAGACGAGGAACCAAAGCTGGAGCTACGGGATGTGGACACGACAGGCGACGGCGAGGAGGATCGGGACTAGACTCAGGAGGAGTCGGAGGTCCAGACGGTCAGGGTGCCGGTTGTGGTTGTGCGAGCAGGAAGCTTCCGGGAAGAAGCGTGAGGGGCAATTCGGGAAAATTGACTCAGGCTCGCGGAAGCGGATTCGGTTGGCGCTAATGGATAAAGCGCAAAGTTGTTGAGAGATAATGGATAAAGCAAAAGGGGAACTCATTAGTGGAGGCTATAAATAGAGAGGGTGTTCTCTAGAGCCACTTGAGGATTTTGTGCATTTGCTCTCCATGTGTGTGTTCTAGAGAGGGTGGGTGTAAGAGTTAGGGTTTTATTTGGTTCTCTCCATATATGAAAAATTGAGAAAGAGAGAAAGAGAGGAGGTGTGAGATTCTCTCTATGCTCTCCAGGCGTATGGGGACTTAGTGAGATTGTGAGAGATGAGCTGAATGTAAACTCTCGTTTCAAACATGTATGTCTTCGTATCGTGTTTATGATATCTTGGGTTTGAGCTCTTTTGTTCTCTCGTTTATCCCTTCTAGTGGTTATTTGCTTCCTGTTCTTGTTTTGGGCAAGCTTGTTTTGTTGTCTCTAGTTCTTCCTTTCTCCGTTTCCTTCTTGTTGGGAAGCATTTCCTTTGGATTAAGTCTGGCTGCTCTGTTGTCAAATCAAGTGTATGTGCTCGGCTGCATGCTACCTTTAGTCGAATGATGCTTCTGCATGCTGGTCCCTGTGCTCTTTTTGATCCCTACATATAGCTCATGGACAGCAGCAAGTTTGCTATTCCTTGCTCCCTGTTTCGGCCAGCATCTTTTGTTTAGTTCTTGATTGGCCGAGTGAAGTCTATGAATATTCTTATGAGTAATGCATGGTCTTTTGTTAGCCCGCTTTGAGCTGTTCGGCCAGCAGGAATTCTTCATTTTTGTGCTCGGCTACTGCTAGAATTCTTGTCGAATGTCTCTTCCTGGCTCTCTGTGTTCATTCGACCAATAGTCCTTTGATTGCTTTCGGTTGGGATCAGTTTTGGCCAAACAATCATTCTGTTTTCAAGCCAAAAAGCGTTGCCTTCTTTGCAGTTTACTGCTGGCAGTGAGCAGAATTTAATGTCTTGCTTTTGGTCTTTTCTTCTACTGCTGATCACCTTTTCTTTTTTCCCTTTTTCAGCTTTTGTCATTTCATGCTTGTTCTTTTTTAGCAGTTGAATGTGTTTGACTGTTCCCCCAAGATCAGTCACTGCAGTTCTTTGGCTCTCTGGTTGGTTTCGGGCTGCAGCAGGATTAGCTCTCGGTTGGTAGCAAAACCAGCGATTGTTTTTTCCTTGACAGTCGTGGCAGCAGATTTCTTTGCCGTGGTAGCAATTCTTTGCTGTTTTCGTGCCATGACTTCCGCTCAATTTCCTTGATCTCTGTTGATTTTCTGTGAGATGTGTTTTCTTTTCTTCATAGTTCTTTATAGCTATCGAAGGGTAAAGATTTTGTCGATACTTGTTGGGGGATAATTTTAATTTCCGACATTCACCCCCCTGTCGCCGATTCCGATCCAACATATTCTTGCTAGTTCTTCGATTGCTCGCAGGGATTGAACTTCGTGCTTAGGTTGATCGCGCCTCTAGCAAGGTCAATAACATCTCGGAGTTGGTTCAGCGATTGCTAAAGCGCAAGCGACATCGTGCGTTTTTAGTCGAATTGTCAGGGTCATCTCTACCGAAATCGATAGTTATCAATCTCATCGAAAGATCGGGCATCCCTTCTCCATCAACCTCACATTCATGTCAAGACCAAATTTTCTTTGCTCTTTCCCACTGGCTGCGCAGTACTCCATGAACCTGGTTACCACTTGTGGGGAACTTGTGAGGTAACGAATGACATCACGGATACTGTTCAAATATGCACCAATTGCTTGCATACCATCTTGAACAACAAGATTCAAGATGTGGTATACACATCTCTGGTGGAAGACATAATCGCCAATATATGTTTGTAATCTTGGGGTGAGGATGTTATAGCCGTTGTGTCTGCCGACGCGTTATCAAGAGTTATAGAAGCAATTTTATTGTCTACCTTAAAATCATCAAGTACATATTGTATACGCTCGGCAATGGCCTCTCCCGTGTGTGATTCATTTATTACTTTAAATTCTATGACTCTCTTGTTTAGCTTATAATTATCGTCTAAATAATGGGCTATAACACTAAGGTAGGCACATCTCGGGTGTGATGATGTCCAAATATCTGAGGTTATGTCAAAATAAAACTGAATTTACTGAAATAGTTCTTTCAGCTCTACTAGTTACTTTTGATACATCCGTAAAATATCAAATGTAGTAGTTCTCCTACTAACATGTTGGTACTGTGGGCAAAAGCTACGTTGGATCATTCTTTCGAACGAGCGACTTTCACCTATCCTAATCGGTTGATCTTCTGAACAATATATATAGCAATTTCCTCACGGGCGGAAAGCGGGTTATATACCCAAGTACTTATAGAGCCATCGGCCTCGAAGTTTAGCTGCATTTGTACTCCTCCTCCTCCACCTCGGCCCTATGCTGCCATCTTGCGTAAGCATGCCGGTTCAAGTGTCATGTCCCTACAGCTGTACCAGCAGTTAATTTAGCATTACAATAATTACATGTTGCGATCTCTACCATTCCGCCATCTCGGATTTCCTAGCTCCAGGTCATGTTCTTCTAGCAATTCGCCCATTGTACAGACCCGCTAATGTTGACGTCCGTGGATAGGGGAGAGAATTCTGGAGTCCCTGTTGGCTCCAGACCGCCCTAATACTCCTCGTAGCCCTCCGTACCGTCCATATGACGGTCATCCATGCTATAGTCTCCCATACTTGGTGAGAGCCGATGAGCATCAAAAGGAGTCAGAGCCAAAGGACTAGGGGAGCGACGACGAGAGCTTACACTAAGACGCCATGCCGCCCTTTTTGTGCTACGACTCCTTTGCATACCGCTTGGGAGCTCTTTGGCGCTCTGGCTCCTAGGTAGCATATTGTATGGATGGTGAATAAATAGGAAGTGTAGAGGGTTGTTGAAGAAATGAGAGATTGAATGTTTGTGAAGTAATGAGAGAAGAGAAGAATGTTTGTGAAGTAATGAGAGAAGAGAAGAATGTTTGTGAAGTAATTCTGAACATTACTCACTCAAAGACCTGAACGTTGTGCTCGAACATTATTTCTCTGACCGTTGGGTGCACCTTTCTACGCTATGTGCTCAGCCTTATTCTACAGCTTTACTTCTCTCAACGTTACTCTCAAACTTTATTCCCTTGAGTCTGATTCCCAGTATCTCTCTTTGTTGGCTTCACCGCTTCCGCTCACTCTATCTGTCTCTCTCTCACGCAGTCACACGCAGGAACAATCGCGTCGTGCAGAGCCGCAGATGGCAACGCCCCTCTCCTCTGCGTTCGCCCTTCCTCCTCCCTCCCTCCCGGTTCGGTGGCGCCCTCCCCTCGGCCCTTCCTCCCTAGTCCCTCCACGGTGGCCCGCTCCTCCGTCGGCCTCCTCCCTCCTCCTCCCTGCTGCACCCGATGCCCCTCCTCCCTAGGCGGCCCGCCTAGCCTCTCTCCCTCCTCCCCCGCCACCCTTTTCCCTAGCCCGGCCTCCCTCCCTCCCGCCTACCCGACACGATGGCGCCCCTCATCTCTTGGCCTCCCTACCTCCCTCCCCACCCCAAAGCGATGGCACCCCTCCTACCCGGTCTCCTCCCCCCCAGCCTCCTCCCTTCCCTCCCCCCACAGGCGCTGGCACCCCTCCTCCCGGCCTCCCTCCTCTCCCCTACCACAGTGCGGCCCTCCTCCCTTAGCCGAGGGTGGGAGGCAAGGCGGCGGGAGGCGGAGCGGCCGAGGCGGGAGGCGACGAGATAGCGAGTTGCGATGTGGGAGCCGGCAAGGTGGTGACCCCAAGGCTGTGAGGCAGGAGCTGGCGTGTGTGGGACCGAAATGGCAACAGAGGGGGTGAATGGTGCCTTCAAATAAAATATGTCCCCTCAAGTATCCACAAACCCTTCTTCTTCTCCAATAGCTATAGAAGCTATGAAGACAGAAGGTACGCTCACTGGAGACTATCAAGAAGATCAGCAAACAAAGCCAGAGAGAGACAATCCAGAAAAACAGATTTAGACCTAGTCTGACCGCAAGCGGTAGTACCGCTGTGAGGAGCGGTAGTACCGGATGGCGGTAGTTCCGTTGAGCCGAGTGGTAGTACCACTTGTGAACTCAGTCACTGAGCGTGTATAATCCTGATCGTCGATTCGGCGTAGGTTTCTAAAATAATCGTGGAGTTTCCCGATTTTTTGGTAAATCGCGGGAGGTGAAAATTAAATTGCAGAATTGTACAAAATTTTAAAAAAATAAATTAAAACAATTAATTTAGATATTTTGGGCTGTCCGGAGGGGTGGGCTAGCCACTTTGGGCCAGCCAGCCGAAAGGGGGGGCCCGTACCCCCTCCCAACCCTAACACCCCCTTTATAAACCCCCTCCCTTTGCTCCCCTCTCCCCTAGCCGCCACCCCTCTTTTCCCACCCCTTGGCCGCACCCCACCCTCGATAGCTGCTGTCCATTGGTGCAAAGGAGAAAGAAGGAAGAAGAAGAAAGGGAAGAGAAGGAAGAATAAGAGAAGGAGGAGAAGAAGAGGAGGAAAGAAGATGGGTGATCTCAAGGGGATCCTCTAGGTAACTCTCCCTCATCTCAAATCCCTTTATTATTATTGCTGAATTTAGGGTTCTTAGCCTAAGAATTGTTGGGGGATTAGCAAATAGATTCCCTGATTAGGGATTTGCTACTGTCTGTCTGTTGATCAATTCGCGCAACGCGTCTATTTGCGCAGTTTAGACCTATGAAACGATTTTTCCTGTGGGTCTTTCCAAAGGAAAATTGTATAGGACGTCGAGAACCATCTACTGTATTTGTTTCAGAATGTTTGGCCGCGGGATTTGTGCGTAGCAGGGTCGGGAACCTCGCTGTCCATCAGGGGTGCAGACTAGGGTAGATTACTGTTTAGGTGTGATTTAGGAGTAGTAGATGATTTTTATGTTTTTGGTCACAATAGAGAAAAATGTAGGGAATTAGGTAGTATAACTACTATATAAAAATCATAATTTTTAGAGTCTTACACTGTGGTTGGGATGTGTTAGAATCTAGCTGCCCAGATTGCTAGAACAGAGAACATCCTCTGTTTTGCGTGTTAAGTTACACTTGATAGTAACGAAATAAAAATAAGTGATCTACATGAAAAGTGAAGGTATTTAAGTGAGGAATCCAGAAATATATCATTTGCTGTAAATGGCTTAATATTGTTAAAGATACAAAAATATTAAGCAGTGCTGCTGCAGTGGGTAGATTGAAGAATCGTTAAGCGGAGAGGATTATGTGTGGATTCGGGGTTCTAGCGACATATCTACTTCTTAAGTCGTGTTTTCTATGACATAGCATTGTGCTGAGAGGTACCTTTTGGACATGTGGTTTTGCTCCTGAACGCACGTGATTGCTTCGCTTCAACGGTAGAGGCAAGGAAACGTAGCGGTTGTGCTACTGTTTAACTCGTTAATTATTCTACATTCACATTAATTATTTTTATTAATTTGAGGTGCTATATCATTGTTATATGCTTCCTTAATGTGGTCCATGTGGTAGTATTTTAAGAATTCAATTGTTTATGATCTTGATGGTATAATTGTGGATATGTGGAATTGTTCTTGATGAACCAATATAGTTGTGGGGTAGAATACTTTACGAGTATGTTGTGGTCTAGGTGGTAGTATTCTTAGTGAATATTTGTGGTTCTGGTGGTAGCATTCTTGATAATTATGTTGTGGTCTGTGTGGTAGAATTCCCTATAGATCAATGGATTATGATCTTGGTGAACCGAATGTGGGTTATGTGGCAATGACCTTATGAAACATTGGTATTGTGCTTAATGAGACACGGGTGGGTTATGAGGAAGTATTCGTGATGATTAAGTTGTTTACCTTCGTGGTTTATGATTATCATATCATTCATAACATGTCATGACATTTACATTTGTGGATGTCGTCGCACTTACCCACGACCGTATCGGTACAGCATCATATATTGCCATAATACGATGCACACTCTTATCCTGCTGGAAAAGGGTGCAGTGGAGCATAGCATGAACAGCATTGTACATTGCCATAGTACAATGCACACTCTTACCTTGTTGGGTAAGGGTGCAGTGGAGCATACGCATACATTGTGGTGAAGTTATTTTGCAGTCAAATACAACTTCATAGTTGTAATGTGGAATTGGCTTATGTAAGTTACTTGTGGTATGAGGAATGTGGCTGTGGTCGTGGAATGAGGTTCGTCCCTTGTGGTATGGTAGGGGTTGTGATTGTGGCATGTGATTCTTTTCTCTTGTAATAACTGTTGATAGCAGTTGTAGATGTGAGAAATAATAAAGTAGTGAGGTAAACATAAATATGCTTGATTGTCTTTGGTAGTGGTAGTGGTTGAGGTTTTAAAGTAGTCAAACAAGATTTATTTGCTAATGTTTTACCATCGTTGACGGTGATTTGAGGTTGAGGATATAAACGTGGTCATTGTGGAAAATAAAATATAGATAATTAAACTGTTGTATTTTAATTAGCCTGTTAAACAGTTTGCTTGCTGATATTTTTATCTCACCCTTGTTTTTCCCCCTACAGGTGATCATTGAGCATGCATGGGAAGGGTAGAGCGGCACCACAATAATGCACTTGGATCATAGATTTATGCTTGTAGGACCGAAATGGCGACAGAGGGGGGTGAATGTCGTTCTCTTTTAAAATCGCCCCCGAAAATTCGTACACTGTTTTTTCAAAAAGATGCAAAACAAAGCACCTCACAGAAAATTAAAATTAATCTTGCTGAAATTTGGAGCATGCGACATCGAAAAATTCAGCATAAATCGAGAGTAGTCGATAAAATTTTAGTGAAAATATTGACGTTTGATCGCATACAAAATCGTCAAAGATCAGGAAGAAAAAAAAAGAAAAGCACTAAAGAAGATGTCTAGCGAGACAGAGAAATGCTTGAATTTTTGTTGCTCTTCACCGCCGGAAGATCTGAGATTCAATAGCTCTTGTGTCCCGGTGGTTGTAGCAAAGAAAAGCGACCGACGCATAAGGACTGAGAGAAAACTAAGCGCAGGAGATAAGTAGTACTGCTGCCAAACCGAAACAAAGAAAAGGAAAGAGATCGCGGTCAAAAGGAGAAGAAATTTCCTCTTGAGTCGACAAAGAAGGAAAAAGAAGTCTGTTGAAAAGTGAGTAGATAAAAGCGATTGTCTGAGCGGCAGGACCTTAGCAGCCGAATAGAAATACCCAACCTACAACAGACCGCTCAGTAAATACCGAGTACACCACATTCTGGACAGGAGAAGGAATCAATCGCAAGAAGTAGCACAAAAGCATTTAACCCAAATCTGAACAAAACCAACAGCAGTTCGGCAAACTGACGAAAATGAAAAGAGACTGACTGAAATGAACAGAACCCCGAGACACCAATCTTTAGCCAAGAACCACGCCAGAAACTAAAGTTGTGTTTCAGCTGCTAGATTAACTGAGTCAGTTGGAGGAAAACAAGAGACCGAGGCAAGAAAGAAATCACTTGGCGCGGTGAAATAATCAAGAACTAAGAACAAGTCAAGAAAACTTGATTTCCATTCATTGAATCAAGAGCGAAATAAAAGAGATCGCCCCATACGCCTGTACAATTTAACAAGAAAAGAAATTACATGAAGGATCAAACAACTCATCCTCTCCATCTCTCAATCCTCAAAACACCAAGAGCCTCACAAGCTTCTTGGGAGGAACACAACACACAAGGAATGAACTCTTAAAACCCTAACTCTCTATTGTGTCCTAAGGGTATGCAGCCCCTCACCTCTATTTATAGCCCTTGGCTAACGGGTCTCAACCCATTCGCCGGCTAAACCCTAACGGAGCCGTCTCCGCTTGTGCAACCTTGCGAAATTCCGTTTAGCCCTTACGCACCTTCCAGGAAGCTTCCGCTCCTTGCCTCGCACGCTCCGCAACACGTCGAGTCCACATCGTCTTCGACACCTCATGACCGTTCTGACCTCAGCGCCACCTGCGCCTAGTCCGGTCCACCGTGTCTCGCCACGACTCGCCTCATTGTCCTGCGGACTACGAGACAAGAAAACACGTCACATAGCACCGCTCGATACATGATCGTGTAAATAGCATAAACAGGATCAAACAAGTCGCAATAATAGAATATACATCCTAACCCATACGACTTCGCTTGACCAAAGTCCGACCGAGCCCGTCGCACCAAGCAACGTCTAGGTCCGAACAAACCGACTCAAACTTGACTTTTGAAAACAGATGTCAATTACTCATCACTCACAATGGGATGACCTCCACATGGTCTCTCAATGCTGTAATAAAGACAAAGTGATTCTAGTCTTTTGCCTAGCTATCTCGTCAAAGTTTACTTTAACTTATTAGTGTTAAACTTGTGAACTATTCTTTGGTTAGATTGTTGGAGGTTAATTTAAATTATTACAATGATTATCACTATCTTGTTTCGTTTAATTGATTATGCTTCCGCTTATCCTATCTTGTTTAGGAATTGTTGCCAGATTATTTTATCTTGTAATTTGGCTAGTTGTGGAGTGGTTTTAGTGTCATCCCAGAGTAATGTGGGTCCTGGGGTGTTACAGTGTGGTAGTACTGTCGGGAGGTAGTACCGACGTTAAAAAAGCGGTAGTACCGTACGAAGAAATCTGGCGACAGCAGAACCAAAAACTGAGAAATTCGTCATATTCTTGGATTCTTGGCTTAAGAAACTTTGAAGATAGCAAAGAAATAATCTCAGAAGAATAAGTCAAACTCCAATTTCAAGATTCCACTTAGAAAACCCTTAGGGCAAAAATCCCCTAACTCCTAACCCTAAAAACAACACGAACAAAGCTAAATATGACGTAGGATTTGGAAGAGAGAGGGCTTCTTGATTTTTCCTTCTGCTTTCGAAAATGAAATGCTCAGATGATCTAGAAAAACTTTCTAGTTCAAGGCATACACCATTAGAAGCTAGAAGCTCAAGAAATCAAGCCAAAAGGGAAGGAAAAACAAGAAAATTGCAAAGAACAGAGAACGAACTGAGGATTCAAAACGTCTCCAAAACTTGATTTCTCAAATTGATTGAGAGGGATGAGTGATTACAAGAGTTGCTACAACCAATTCATCCCAATCTACGGCCCCATACGCATGTAGAAAATCAAGAACTCATGTCCATACACAAAGAACACAAGAGAGCATGGACAGAACAACCTCTACCCTTCTCACCAACTTCTCAATAGCACAAAGCAAAACCCAAACTACTACTTTGCTCTCATGCCTACCCCTCTCCTTTTATAGTCTCCACTAATGGGTTCACAAGCACACTTTACCCATTAGCGCCAACAACTTCTGTTCTTTATCCATTAACTCAAACCGAATCTGCTTCCGCTTTTGCAGCCTTGTGCATTTACCACAATGCCCCTGCTGCACCTTCCGGGAAGCTTCCTCGTTTCTTGCCGTCCAAGCCTCGCAACCACTTCGAGTCTCGCCGTCTTCGACACATCCCGACCGCTCCGACCTCAGTACCGCCTGCGCCTAGTCCGGTCATCCCGTGCCTCGCCACGACTCCGCCTCAAAGTCCTGCAGCCATCACAGACAAGAAAACACATCACATAGCACCGCTCGAGATAATGGAATTAACATTTGCACTAGTCGATACTTAATAATGAGTTTGACAATGGATTTTGTAAACAATTTGATAATCAGCCTTCCAAGGATAAACATTTTTTTTGAAATTAAGTCTTAAATTCACACTTCATGATCTTTGGCCCAAAATAGGTTTTCAAAGAGAGTTTACAAGAGAAGTACCGGATTTTTATTATTTTGAATTCAGGGTAAGTGAGCATTAGAAGTAAAAATGCCTAAGGCAGCATATAGATGAGAAAGAATCATCTAATAGAGGTAAGAGTTAGCAATGCTATTTACATTTCTGGAAATAGAATTTTTAAGAATAATTCTAGTCATGAAACTATCGGCCAGGCTAACTAGGTCACGACCTGCAGTCGATATGCTTTGATACCATCCCTGTAGGGACCCCAGATTTTACTATCTGGATTCCCCTGTGATTTATTGCACTATTCCCTAGATCAGTAGATAGTGCTCACAGTTACAGAAACTGAATATCAAATACATACCATGCTAAAGCATAAATAAAATAGTAAACTTACACATGGGCCGGTTAGGCGAAATCGATAATTGCGGCGGAAAACGAAGCACACCGGGTGAACCCTCAGGACATGCCCATAGGCAGCCAACTGGAGGATCGCGACCTAGCCCTTGACATCTTCATCTTCTTTACCATCAAGGCCAAAATATTGCCGATGCGTAGTGATCCAATTCCTGATTCTGAATTTGTTATGAGAGCGAGTGTGAGCACACTAACCACCGTGCTCATAAGCCAATACAGAATGCAATTAAATAGCATGCATGGCTAATCAAAGGAGAGGCTCGGGTTGTTTTATTTGCCCGAAATTGCTTTTAGCATTATTCTTATTACTTAATCATGGTGTTATTATGGCTGTCTAAAACTTCGAACAGCGAGTGCCATCATCTATTTACTCCACCGATTATACCCTTTCCATTTCGCAGCACACCATTTCATTAATCCAGCCAGGGGTGTCTGATTCTCACATAATTCTACCCATCCCCATAAATTTATTCCTCCAATCTCATATTTTCACCAGAACCGTATAACCCCGATCTCAGATCCACCAATTGCCAACTTGGTAACTACACAACTTATTTATAATCCAATACCTTTACTTGTGACCCTCGGATCAAATAATCTCCAATGCATCCTCCAAAATATTCAATAATCAAGTCGAAGTTACCTATTTCGCACCTGAGTCGGAATATCCACCACCAACTCATAAATCCAATCTTAAGCTTATTATTCGACAATTTAATTAGCTCATCATTCTCATGAAAGTCTGGTGTCCTATATTTTGTATCCACCGATATCTGTTGTGTCATAAATTCCTAATAATCCAATCTTGTGTTTACTATTCATCAATTCTTCACTTCATAATTTCTATGATCCCCTAACATATTTACTTTTTATTCCATCAAAATCATTCGTATCAGAACTTCCTATCAAGTCCAGTTCTTTGTTATTGATCCTAAACCATAATTTGCTCTTCTATCGATCAATCTTGTTTACCAATATCTATCTCTTACTAATTCACTAGTATACCTCCACCAAGAATGCTAATGATCCAGATTATATTCCAGGAATTATTATCATTCCTCCGATATGTCCGAACATTCAGTTCATCCTTCTAGTATTTTGATCAACCCCTTTTAATTCCATTATTACTAACATCTCTCAAGAATTTATATTAGTGTCGTAATCCAACAATTTCTTTTGCACTCTCTAATTCTCCAAAAATCATTTAAATCATCTTTCTAGCCTATCCATTCATATAGACTCCACCGATTTATTTCTCCTAAACCCCTTTCTATTATTCCCTTTTTATAATCGACATGAATCCATCAACATCGTTACGTGTTTACCACGACAGTCATTTTCTGTTCTTATGATTCTTTTATTTCTCACTGTCTTCCTATTTTATGTGAACTATTATCATTATTTTGCTTTTGAAATATAGTACGTAGGAAATTTCCTGAGACTTAGCAGTTTGAACAAAAACATAATATGTACGAGGATGCAATAATAATAGCGATTCAGATTCCATCCATCGTTACATGGCATCTGCACCATATGCTTAATCCTTCAGCGTTATAGCCGCTTAACTTATCACTGGGGCGACACCCAGGGCAACACAAATCAGGGCATTGTGCGGTTTACCGCGGTTTTGAGCTCCCACAATGCTTTCTCTTGAGCTTCGATTTTTTTTTATCTTCACCTCGATCTTGGTCTCGCGTGTCCCATTGAATCTTCAGAACTCCAGTTTCTAACTACGCGCTAAACAACTGAATCCAAATAAAGGCAATTAACTCAAAAGATCCAAACAATTCCAAATAAACTTAATTTTAGCTTTATTATGAGTTAGGGGGTGATTTAGGTTGACTCGAGGCAGGGTTGATGGGATGCGGAGTATTGACAGAGTCAAAGTGGGTGGAGCGAAGTGAGAAATGGTAGGAAACTATCAAAATAGAGGTCAAGGGTTGGTTTCTCGTAGACGATGCATACGACTTCTAGCTTATTGATTTAATTCATATTACTAGCAATTTGGTATGTAGCATTTTATGTGGCCCTACTTAATCGTTGTAGGACCGGATATGACAACAAAGGGGGGGTGAATGGTGCCCCTTTCTTTTTAAAAAAAATTCGCAACTGTAAGATCTCACAGAAGATGCAAAAACCAAACTGACGTAGTCTCCTCTAAAAACTACTTCACTTAGACTGAAAACAAAATCAGCAGTAGACCAAAAATTTGAGAGAAAACTAGCTGCAGAATCATAACAAGATCAGACCATAAGGCGAAGTAAAACAGTGAATACTTTTCTGTCCGATGACTAAAATTTAGCACAAGAACCAAAGCATCTGCACAGCTGAAATTTGCACTTGGGAGACCAAAGATAATTTTGACCGAAACCTGAACCAGACCAAAACAGAGAGATCTTGCTTTGTCGGAAAGAGAGTGAGTCAAGGAAAACACTTAGTCTGCAAACTAAATTTTAAAACTGAGCAAAGACAAATATTGTAATGCCAACACAGGAACCAGGGAGGAGGCAAAACCGAACTGAACATTCATCCTCTGGTTTTTCGGTTCTGCAAACAAACTACTGCAACTGAAAATAGCAGAACTGAACCTACACAGTGCAGATCCGAAAACTGAATTTGTTCCTGTGTTCAGATCCGAAAAATAGAATACTGCTCTTGAAAACAGCACAGCAGAAATGAGAAGAGCTGACAGGGAAAATACTGCAGACCGCCGAGAGTTTGCTGCTGATTTCAGAATTGCCGATTAACTGAAAAACCGAGTACTGTTACAGAAACTGAGATGCCAACTGAAAACTGATGTTTGGTGACATTTTGCTTCAGCCGAAACTCACTCTAATGCATGAAAGAAAACTGAAGAAGGAGGCTGCAGTCTGTAACAGATTTTCAGCCGAAAAGACCAAGCAGGAGCAGTCGGCAAATTGGAAACAAAACGGCAAGTAGAAACTTCAGCCGACAGGTGACCAAAAAACAAAGAAAACAGGGAATACTGAAACAGCTACAGAACTCATAAATAGAGAAAGGGAAGAATTTCTCCTCAGACCAAAAGCTCAAGAAGAAGAACCAAATAGCATTGGGATCTTTGGAAACCAAGAATTTCACAAAGAGAACCACAAATCAAGATTTTGACAAAATCTGAACCTTTTCCAAAGAGAAGACAGATTGTCCAAAATCTCAACAATTTCTCAACTTATGCTCATAATCTTTTGCACAAGGCTTAGCAATGCCAAGTTGTGAAGGGGAAACCAAAATAACATCAAACCCTAGAAATTTGAGAAACTGCAAACAGAGAGTTTAAAAATCGAATTTCTCCTCAACCTTTGATCTTTTGGACATGAAACTTTGAGGATATGTTAGCAATAGTCACAGGACTCTAGATATCAAGTTTCATGCCAACTCTCAAAAGGAAATCATAAATAGCAACAAAACCTAGAATTTCCAGAGCAAGACACAAGACACCTCCTGGACACAACCCTCACACGCAGAACAAGAAGAGGTAGCACACTCCAGGATATGCTACGGGAGAACACACCCCAAGAGAGGAGACAACATCCTGCACACCTCAACAACCCATAACAACTAAAGCTTCCAAAGCAAAACAACCCTCCAAAGGCTCTTTTGACTTGGCTAACCCTAATTCCCTCTCAAAGACATGAGGAGGCATGCAGCCCCTCTCCTCTATTTAAAGGCAAGGCCTCACCCCCATATGGAAAATCAAGAAGTGGCATACCATGCCCACCCAAGCCTTTCATCCACATGGGGCAAGGGTCAAAGTCAACCCATTTTAGGAGGGAAACCAGCCTCCTACTTCAAGCTGAGTCAAATCCCGAATTTGCCCTCAAGCGCCTTTAGGAAGCTTCCGCATCCAATACCTCAACCGTCGGACCTTGACTCCTCCCTGAGTCTTGTCCCGATCCTCTCGCCGCTGCCCGTCGCTTCCATCCGACATCGACCGAGACCTCCGACTCCACCTGAGTCTAGTCCCGGTTCTCTCGTCGTCACTCGTTGTGTCCATCACCGGTAGCTCCAGCTTCGGTTCCTCGTCTCCCGACTCGCAACCACCTCGAGTTCACGTCGTCTTCGACACATCCCGACCGTTCTGACCTCAGCACCACCTGCGCCTAGTCCGATCCACCGTGTCTCGCCACGACACCGCCTCGATGTTCTACAGTCAACACAGACAAGAAACACATCAAATAGCACCGCTCGATATATGTAAGCATAATCAAATCCAAACCTGTCGCATCAGCAGAATACGCCTCCTAAACCCGTACGACAAGTTCGACTCAAACTCGACTTTTCCTAAAACGATGTCAATTACTCATCATACACAACGGGATGACCCTCACATGGTCTCTCAATCGTTTAATCGGTTAAATGGGTACCTCAGATTATATATATGTTGGTGAGATTATTTCAATGCCTGATATCCTAGGGCTATTATTAATATGACCCTTTTTAATTTGGGGGCGCTCTAGAAATTAACTGATATCGATATCTTATCTTTTTACTTAACATTTGCTAGAGTCCAATCTTTTAATTAAACTTCTATTTACCTAGGGTCGAATTTGCTATACAGGTCATATCTCCATGTTGCTATTTAATTAAATTTACCCTTGGTATTTATTTGATGGTGGCATATTAAATGTTGGAGCACATGTTTTAGTTATTATTAAGGGTATTGTTTAATTTAAATCCTTATTTTTATAGTCAAATATGATATCAATTTTTTTTCCTTAACTTTGACTTGGATGTATTTTTGATTGGGGTCTTTATTAAATTTAGAACCATCTTTTATTAATGCCTTTACTTAATAGTTAGACCTCAATAAATATTCAAGCTATAGTAATTGCTCATAAAATAAATAACTGGATATTAAATCTTAGTTGATCTTATTTTATATCCTAATTAAATCTATTAGCTTTTCCAAGTTATTTTCTAATTTTCCATGATTTTTCTTAATTAAAAATGGACTACAAAAATCAAAATAAAAAGGAATGGGAAAAGATGCTGTCTGCAGAATCGAACTCGGGACCTCCTGGTTATCGCGCGACGCTCTAACCAACTGAGCAGCTGGGCTTTATCGATCAAGAGAGGGGACCTAAGCTAAAAGGAGTAAGCACAGGGAGGGGCTCAAAACAGAGCAAGGCGGCGGCGCACGGGCTGGGCGGCGTCGCCGGCGGGGAGAGGCCAGGGAGACGACGGCGACCGGCAAAATGGAATCCTAGAGGCGGATGGAGGTTGAGAGAGGTGAAGGGCTCGGCATGGAGGTGCCATGGCGGGCCGGCGGCGGTGAGGAACGATGGGCGCGGGGAGGCCGTCAACGGTGGCGGCGGCCGAAGGGAGGAGGGGGAGAAATAGAGGGGGCATGAGCAAGAGGGGACCACGAAGGACTCACCGGAAGAGGTAGCTTGGCCGGGGAGATGACGAGGCGCACCGGCGACGTGCGCGGGCGGCGGCACGGGCGGGTCGCCGTGGCGGGAGTGCTCAGGCGGCGGAGGGCGTAGGCCGGCGGTTGGGAAATGTCGAAGACGACAAGGAGATTCTAGGATAGCAAGGAATTGGACTGCAATGCTCGAACGAAGAATGCAGTTGGCGGCGGCTATTTTGGCCGGAATCGGAAGGGATGGCAGCGCGGTGGTCTTGGGTGCATGAAATTTCAATTAAACCGGAAGGGAGGAAGAAGAGGAGTAGGGACACGAGATGACGTGATTAACTTTGGAAGGAGCCTACCGGTGTTGCCAGGACGGCATGAGGCGGCGACGACCGGTGTTTGGGTGAGGGAGAAGGAAGGAGGCAGGGGAAGGCAAGAGGGGTTGCAGGCGCAAGGAGAATGGCTGAGCCGCCACTATAGCATCGGAGGGTTGCCGTGATGGGGGTACAGCTCGCGGCATGGAACCCAGCGTGGAGCGGCTGGATGGAGACGCGACGGGCGACGTGCGGTGCGGGGTCATGACGCGCGCGAGGCGACGGGCTGGGATGAGGTGACGCGATGACGCCAGGACAGGGGGGCGGGGCCGGCTTTTCCGGCCGGTTCTCGGGCGGAGACAGCAGAGGAAAAGATGGAGAAGACAGAAAGAGAAGGAGCCGGGTGACGCGGGTGCACGGTAGCCACGCAGAGGAGGCCGGAAGAGGAAAGGGGGAAAAGGAGCTAGGCGCCCGGGGAAACAAAGAGAGGGAGGAGAGAGAAAAAGAAGAAAAGAAAAGGTGGGGCCCACGTGGCATAGAGAGAGGGAAGAGAAGTGTTAGAATTCCAAGATCTAATTTTCTATAGCTTGAGCTTTGAGACTTCATATTTCTAATTTAAATTTTTGCTTCCTATTTATGCTCACCGATTTTTGCGGGACGTTTGGAGTTTAAGCTTCAATTTTAACTATTCAATGAGAATTTCTACTATTATTATTTAGGTTATATGTGTGTATAGGTGTATATATATACATGTATACGTGTTTTGTGTTTTATTCATTTACTTTTGTTGCTATTAATGTCATTATTTCCAAATGAAAATTTATATTTTAACTCAGGTTTCTCCCTCCTTATGTTGGATCATCTTTTCAGATTCGTACTTAGAATTATAGTTTTCTATTATTTGCATATTCCCTTTTATGGCATTACTAATGTTTGCTCTGTCTTTTTCGTAGATTTCCAATTGGTGGAACCTTAACCAAAATTTAAGAAACACCATAAAAATCCAAATTCAAATAGAATACATGGCAAAAATAAGTCAAAAGCTTTACATTTTCAAATTTAAATTTTGGGATGTTACAGCACGCCACACTAGGAAGGTCGTGCTGCCCATCGTGTCGGTTTTCCAGACCCAACCCGGCCCACCTTTCGTGCCGTGCCGGCACGGCCCGTCATGTGTCGAGCCGAGCCGTGCTTGGGCCATGCCTGGACGGCCGTGCTTCAGGCTGGCCCAGAAAAGCACGGCCGTCTTCCACCCTAATCATTACCAATTGCCAAGAAAAAATGAAGAGAGATCAGGATGCAGTGCTGCAGTTCGAAAGCAATGCCTTCAATTCTTTATTCTGCTACAGTAATTGATACAATACTTGCTGTAGTATTTTGCTACAGTCCTGAGAAATATTTTTTCTTTTCTTTGATGTCCTTTAGTTTCCGTTTCTGTTTCTGTTTTTGCTGTGTTGATAGGTTGGACAATTAGAAAATAGTAAATTTGAGAAAAAATTCTGCTACGAATTATAATTATTTACTTCTTTCTAATTGCCATCAACGATCCTATAATATAGATTTTGTGATAAGTTCTATCAAAATAATAGTTTCTCATCAGAATAACTGATAAGATATGCGTGTATATGTATATATGTAAAAGATGCTAAAGTGTATGTAGTTGATTGCTTACTTTTTCTTGGCGGTTTAAACTTTTGGACAAATTGCTAGCGATTAATTAAGGGGATTGTTTCGGTACAACAGTTTTAAAAAAGCTTACGAAACTTAGAACAAAGTAGTTGATAATAGGTCAGGACGTTAGCTGCAATTTCCGATGGCTACATATGAAGGTATTAGGTGGGTTTTTTTTTTTTTGTGACTTATAACTTTTGATTTTAGTACAAACGTTTATACGAACGACTGTATGTCGATAATACATTTTGAAAATGCTGTCTTATAGCTATTTTAAAAAGATGACGAAAAAATTATCTAATTTATTACTTCAAAGAAAATTATAGGGCATAAGCCGATGGGCTATCTAACTCACATCGATCTTGACTGCCCTTCAGTGCTGACGGACGCGCGGATGCTGTGCGTCCCGCGTGCGAGCGTAAATTATTCGCGTCCACCGTCGTCCTTCTGGTTGTTTGCAGGACAACGACAGCTCGACGGTCGGGCAGCTCTACTTTCCCTGGTGCGTGGGCCCGAACAACACTGTGCACCTACCGAAGAGACGCACCATCCCTCGTCGTCGCTGCCTCGGCAGTCGCGAGTCGGACATTACTGCACAGAGCAGCCATCTTTCCGCTCACCCTGCACTGCGACTGCATCCATAACCACATCGTCATCATCAAGGAAAATGGCGCCGGTGAAGGTGTTCGGGCCGGCCAAGTCGACGAACGTGGCGCGGGTGCTGCTCTGCCTGGAGGAGGTCGGCGCCGAGTACGAGCTCATGCCCATCGATTTCAACGCCAAGGAGCACAAGGGCCCCGACCACCTCGCCAGAAACGTATGTTAACCACATGATAGATCTCAATTCCCCTCTTTTTTGTGGGTTACTTGCATGCTTTTCACCCGTGTACATTCACCCAGTTGCTAGACCAGCGAGTGCTAGCAACAGTCTACTCAATCTTCATGCTTTCTCGCAGCCGTTCGGGCAAATCCCAGCTTTCCAGGATGGGGATCTCGTGCTCTTCGGTACGTGCAATTAATTACTAGCTTACTACCGGAACAATTTCAAGCTTCCTATAAATTGAACTCCAACTTTTGTTTCATATCCCTCATGTTTACTTACGGTCCTCTCAAATTCTGTTCAAATTGGTTAAAATTTTCAAGAGTCGCGTGCAATCGCAAAGTACGTGCTTCGCAAATACAAGTCGGAAGAAGTTGACTTGTTGAGGGAAGGTAACATGGAACAGGCTGCCATGGTAGATGTGTGGGTAGAAGTGGAAGCGCATCAATACCATCCGGCCCTTTCACCTGTCGTGTTGGAGTGTTTCATATTCCCCACCCTGCGCGGTATCCCGACGAACCAAAAGGTTGTGGATGAGAGCTTGGACAGGGCAAGAAAGGTTCTCGAGATTTATGAAGCGCGCCTGTCCAAACACAAGTATTTGGCCGGAGATTTCGTCAGCTTTGCGGATCTAAACCATTTCCCGTGTACTTACTACCTCATGGAAGCAACACCTTACGCATCTTTGTTCGATTCGTACCCTCATGTGAAGGTGTGGTGGGAGGATTTGATGTCCAGACCGTCAATAAAGAAGCTCAGTGCAAACATGGCCACATAGTTACAAGCAATTCCATGGAGCATGGTGTTCGACGCGAATTTCTACTCTGTTTTGTGGCAATATATATGTCATTCTAATGATTTCAAGGCCGACTTGTGGAATCATATGGATGCACTTTGGTTGGCATTTGATGTGTAATCTTCTCCGATCCGTTGTAAACGCCTTATAATTTGAATACCATTTTCTCATTGTTCAAATATGGAAGACCATGTGGTGGCAACTCTATATGAGTAGTAAGTATTTGACATTAGTTGTATCTTACTTTCATTACTTGAGTTTGATTTTTGTGAAGCTGAATTTCAGCATGTGCATTTCCGGAATTCCCCGTCGGACCGACTTGGCCAGACGGTCTGACTACTGGGATCGTGCGGTTAGACCAATCTGGGGAGGTCGTCTGATCGGCTGCCTTGTGGGCGGTCTGACCGGCGTGTGAGCCACGGTCAGACTGGCTCTGCTAAGTTGGTCTGATGGTTCTGTAAGTTTGGGTGTTAATCACGGTATGAGTCCGTACAAGTGTTAGTCATGGGGAAGTTCATGCATGTATGAGTCATAGCATTGTTCATGCATATGGTTTACTAATGGAGAGTCCAGTACATGTCATTTGAGCTCAGATCGATTGCTTTATTCTTTGGTGCATAGGTGCTTTGATGATTGTTACGGTGAGCAGTAGACCGACGCTACGGAAGGAGTTCTGAGGCCATGGTGTGTCACGTAAGTCTGGGTGGAACAACTAAAGCTGAGAAGCACAGGAGAAAGACAAGAGTCGTGAATAGGCAGTGCATGCATGTAATGTATCAAATGGATATGTGTGTTTGAAGTGGTGACGTTTTACGGAGCAGATGTATGATCTTGAGAGCAAGGCATTGGGCATCACGGATTGTGGAGTGATATTGGTGTGTTATGGGACTTGAGCGTTTCAAGTGGTAACAGTCTCAGCATAGACGTATGATCTTGATGACAAGTCATAGGCATCGCATCGTCATGAAGATCGATGTGTGGCAATTTAAAAAATTGTCTGAAACCAAGAGGAGTGGCAGTTTACCAAATCACAGCGTTGACCTAAGTGGTTTAGGTCATGTCTTTGTAGATGGAAGTCTTATCAGGCTTGTGAAGCCTTTGGAAGTCACGCTTTGAAAAGAATGCAAGTGTGTGAGAGTGTTAAACACACTTATGTGTGGGTTATTAGGTTTCACCATATGTAAGTGGTGTGACCTACTAAGAAGTAGCTGGTTGGTGTGAGGTGGTAGCCTTCACTTTATAAGTCTTGTGTTGAGTTAAGTCTTGTGAGAGACTTGAGAGAGATTATGTTGGAGCCATGTGTGCATATGCTCTAGTCTTAGAGCTCTGCTATTATGAGAGATTGGCTGTAAAATATTTCTCTTCAAGTGAAATCAACATTCCAATTTTGCCCAAGTGAGTTGTGCCATGAATCCCCTCATATGTTTTTTATTTTCTTGGCTTTCTTGTTTTGATTTATATTCTCTTGAGTTTTTCTGGTGCAAAGAACTTATAAGAGATGGAGATGTCTCTTGGAGACAAGATTCCATCTATCTAGGCATGATCTAGAGGAAGTTCCTGAGTTTACTCGGTTTTTCTCAAGAAAAAGGTGATTTTTGTGTTTTACTCTTGTGGGCGTTTTGGGTTGAATTCATGTTGTGTTCTAGCTTTTCATGATATGTGAGAACCCATCCCAGGTCACTTAGACTATCTATGACTCACAAGTAAGAGCAGATCAAAGTTTTTCTCTTTTGACCGAAAAAAGGTCAGAACTTTGGTAACGATTTTCTTGATCGTTGATTGGAATAGGTTCCTGACATCCTAGAGTAGATGTATGCAAAGTTTCAAGTCATTGGATCAACCGATCAAAAGTTATATGGATTTTTTAATTTAAAATAGCATTGAAAATATTGTTTATCCTGAAATTACTATGGCAGTGGCCTGACAAGGTTACTGTAGCAGTAGTCTGACTGGGGTTACTGTATCTTACTTGATTTTACTGTTCATAGTGGTTAGACCTCTAGAACACACGCTAGACTACCTGGAGAGAATTCGGACCGTTGGGGGGTTGTAAAAGCATGTTTTGCTCAGTTTTAATCGGATCTTTCCATATAATTATTTGTCTCTGATCTTCATACCTTCCATAGCTACTGGAGTGAAGAGTTTTGTTTCCACTCAAAGGAAAAGATTTTAGAAAGACTTGAATTAAATTTGGGCTCCTATTCACCCTCCTCTAATCGCCATACTCGATCGTACAAAATCTATGGTAAGAAATCTAGTAAAGCATTGGATGCATGTGTCCGTATTCAAATCAAATTCTAACAAAAATGGTACTCTGTAACTTCCTACTGTACAAATGTATAACGTGGACCCCTTACGTGACGTCTTTGTGTGACTTGAAAAGTGAAGACGACATCACGGCATATGTGTGGTGTTGCCCTGCCGTCCACATTGCTGAGAATAGTGGTATAGGCTGAATTGTCTGCCATTTCCATGCAGGCGAATGATGATTTAAGCGTAACCATCTTTTGAAATGTTGGTAGATCTTCTCTTAGATTAAATTGTCCTTAAGGTGATTAACCTATTAATAAATACCCTAGAAATAATCATGAAGATGATTATACCACTTCTATATTTATTATCTTTTAAATAATATATTATTTTATCTCTTGAATAAATGTCTTTCTTATTGATCAACAACTATGTGACTTGTTCGTGGAACTCTTTATTCATATTTTGATATTATTCTAAATTATTCTTGATCTTATGTCATTATGTGGGACAATAATGATTTATAGATCAGCACATGTATTAATTGATGATCATGTTTAATAAATCATAGATATAGGGATATCAAATCAATTATATGAACACATGTTAGAGAACATGACATTGAATTGACCTATCATGAGACATTTCGGAAATTGTTATATTCATAAGTGTCATCAGTTGATCTCATACTAGTGTATGTAGGATCTTTAAACCTAAGATCATCGTAATTTCCTATATATGTAATAGTTTACTTAGAAGTTATCAAATACTACTCCATAAACTGGGTGGTTATAAAGATAGTTTTTTGGTTCAGTATGAAACATGCGGAGGAATATGAGTGATCAAAATGGAATTTGCCCCTTCAATGTAATAGGAGAGATATCTCTGGGCGCCTCAATGTGGTTGGATTAAGGAAGTGCATGACCACGCCAAATATGGTTGAGGAGTTAATCCTAACTGAGTAATCCACTACATATTCGAGCGAAGGATCGAGCTATTACAGGATGGTACACTTCTCACCTTGAGTTCGATCTAGTATCGTGGGGCAAATGGATTAGTATATAAGCACTATATAGGTTCATCCAATATGATATTTATGTATATTTGGGATTCGTTATGTCCTACTAGGGATATCTACCGACTAATGGACCAGAAATGAGTTTCGGCCCATGGTCAAATATACATGAACCTACAAGATCACACACTTAATGGGTCAGAACGATAAGAGACCAGATCATAGACTCCGAGTGGGATACGATCTCTACTCATATTGGATAAAAATCTAGCCTGAAGCTTTTTCTGAGTTGGATACTGTTGTAGGGGTGGCCCCCACCTAAGCCCAGCCGGCCTGTTAGAAGGTTGTAAAGCCCAAAATAGGACATGTATAATGACATAAATACCCTTGAGAGGGATACTTGGGTGTAAGAACATAATTGTAAGATACTCCCCATGTGAATATATATATAAAGCTGTCCTGGGCATGGGGAAGACCCCAAGCATTGTTCACCTAACATCTCCACTACCACTCTATATTGTTTGGTCTGTAGCCACGATAGTTGGCACCGTTCGTGGGGACGACTAAGCAAGCACCAAGATTTGAAGAAGGATGGCACCCAAGAAAGCTTCATCATCAGCAGCAAGGAAGAAGAGAAGCACAACAACGGCGCTCGTCGACGCCAGGGCTACGGCATCGGCCGTTGGCGTGGATGGCGACAATGGCGCCTTGCCGCCGACGTCAACGCCGTACCACGGGCGGCGGCGGTCGGCCGACGGTAGTGCCTATCGGGTCATCGGAGCGATCCCGCCGATGCCCGTATTGGCACGGCCATTGCCCCTGCGCCCGGTGTGGAAGCGACAAGCGGCTCAAGCAGCAACGACGGCCTCATCACCGACGCTGGAGTCCACCGCACTGGCACATCGGGCAGCTCCGGAGCACAAGCCGTGGTCGCTGCCCACCGGACGGTGCAACCCGGTGCTCCGACCGCCGCAACCATGTCGACGGTGGAGGGCGCTCTACTGACGGCCCTCAGCACGCTGCAACGAGAGATGGCGTACCTCCGCGGAGCCGTGCGGGAGATCAAGAGGCTCACAGTCAGCAGACCCCGCCAGTGGTGGCGGGGAGCCTACGCCAGAATGGGCGGATAGTCGCGACGCCCTACATCCGATCGTGCCCGCCGGCGTGTGGATCCGAGTCCCCTCTCCGGGGCTCAGCGGTCGGTGTGGTCGGAGGACTTCAAGTTCCCCAACAACATCGAGCCGTACAAAGGCGACACGGACCCCCGGGGTTTGTGTGCATGTATGAGACCGCCATGGAAGCCGCAGGCGGGGACGACTCCACCAAAGCGAAAGGATTTTCCCTTGCGCTGCAGGGGGTGGCGCTCTCTTGGTTTTTCACATTAGAGCCAAAATCCATCTACGCGTGGGAGCAGATCCGCGACCGCCTCTACAACAACTTCCGGGGGAATTACGTCGAGCGCGTTGATGCGGATCAGCTCTTCTCTATCAAGCAAAAGCCCTCAGAGAGGCTCCGAGATTACTTCAAGCACTTCGCTAAGGTCCGCTGCCATGTCAAGGACGTCAACGAGACAACCATCATCAACGCAGCGATACAAGGCCTCCGACTGGGGCCGTTGGCCGAGTACAATGCGGGCAAGCCAATCAAGATGGTCACGAAGTTCTTCGACAAGATGGAAGAGTATGCGAGGGCGGAGGAGGACGCGCGGCGGCACAAAAGTTGACGCGATCCTCGCCATGGAGCCACCCAAGATGACAAGGGAGGTCCAAACGCTCACCGGCCGCATGGCCACGCTGAGCTACTTCTTATCTAGGGTAGCGGAACGGTGCCTGCCATTCTTGTAGGATCGGAAATGGCAACAGAGGGGGTGAATGGTGCCTTTTAAAATTTGCCCCCAAAGTATTCTCAATTTCTTCTTCTCCGATAGCTATGGAAGCTATGAAGGAAGGAGGTGAACGCTCTCTGGAAGTTGTAGAAAAATATCAAAAAGCTAGGCTAGAAATGTAGCAGCTCTGAGAGATGGAAATCAGGAACAAGAATTGAAAGTGCTCTGACTACAGGAGTGAAAACGGTCTAACAGCTCTGGCAACCCGGACTGACTGCCGACTGCACTTTATCAGCTACTCTGTTTCTTTTATGCCAACGGCACTTTATCTTTGTTTGAAGATGAAACTGAAAACAAAGGTAGCCAAAAGATACAGTCTAACAAGAAGGCAAACTCTCGGCTGTTCAAAACATCTCCAAAACAGAGACAACAATAAAAAAAGGAAAGGCAAACCAAAGGAAAGACAGTCAGAAAACTGAGAACCTTTGAAATGGACAGACTGAAAAATTCGGTACAGTAAGTAGAGAGGAAGAAGTCAAAACAGAGAAAAGATTGATTTGTGCCTGTGCTTCTCAGATCAAAGATTTTGGATTTCAACCCAAATATCCGAATCCCCTCACGGAGTGAGAACTCAGAAGACAAGTTTCTTTCGGCAGAAGAACAGACAAGAAATGAAAACAGGCCAAAAGAAGATCACACAAAGACTGCAAGCACGCAGAAAAGAAGAATAGACTGGAAAGAAAAACAGAAAAGCAACTGAAAAAGAAAAGCAAAGAAACTGAACTGGACTGAGCAGACCTGAACAAAACTGAAATTGTCACAAAGTTCACAAGCTGCATCCTGTCAAAACTGAACACAGATAGCACAGAAAACAGCTGCCGAAAATATTGCCTGAAACCTGAACCAAAACTAAAACCAAGCTTCTTAGATCATGGGTCCAGTCATCAATCTAAACAGCCTACTGAGCTTCAGGGAGCATGAACCAACGGAACTGGTCAATAGGTAGTGCTACCGAAAACTGAAAGGAGAATGGTCTGAGAGACTGAAGTCGGACATAGCATTGTTTACTGTGTTTTTGCCGAGAAGATGAATCAAGAAAGCAGAGCAATGAAATGCAGACCAGAGAGGAGAATCAGATCAAGAGAGGACTCGGCAGAGGATTAGACAAAAATGAGCCAATTCAACCAACGTGACTGATCTTGTGAAAATCAGACCGAAAACCCCAAAAGTCATGTATTCGGACAAGAGTAGACAGGACTACCAAAAATGAAAATGAAAACAGGAATCCAATTCATCTTTAATTCAGGAAATCTTGTATTCACTCAGAGAGAGGAATGATTACAAAAAAAATTTGTTAGAACCATCTCAATCCATCTCTTTCACCCTCTCAATCCTCAAGAACACCAAGAGCCTCACATGCTTCTTGGGAGGAACACAACCCACACAAAGGGATGAATGAGCTCTCAAAACCCTAACTCACTCTCAAGTGTCCTAAGAGGTATGCAGTCCCTCACCTCTATTTATAGCCCTTGGCTAACGGGTCTCCAACCCGTTACACCGGCTAAACCCTAACGGAGCCGTCTCCCCGCTTGTGCAGCCTTGCGAAATTACCGATTCACCCCTCCTGCACCTTCCGGGAAGCTTCCGCGCTCCTTGTCTCGCACGCCTCGCAACCACCTCGAGTCCACGTCGTCTTCGATACATCCCGACCGTTCTGACCTCAGCGCCACCTGCGCCTAGTCCGGTCCACCGTGTCTCGCCACGACTTCGCCTCGACGTCCTGCAGCCACATAGACAAGAAACACGTCAAATAGCACCGCTCGATACATGAAAGCATAATAACATCAGCAAGCCTGTCAAATCATCAGAATATGCATCATAATCCCATTTGACCAGGTTTGACCAAGTCCGACCGAGCCCGTTACGCCACGCAACGTCTAGGTCCGAACCAACCGACTCAAACTCGACCAGAGCGATGTCAATTACTCATCATACACACGAGATGACCACCACATGGTCTCTCAATCTCCCCCTTGATGAGTATATTGACAAACCCAGAAAAAGCATGAAGTAGAGTTTGAAGAGTCCAACATGGTCCAAAGAAGAAGAATGAAACTAATGACCATGTCGACAGAAGGAATCACTAGAGCGACTCAAGAAAGAGTAAATTGTTCTCCAAGCTCTAGATTCCCAAAGACTTTTCTCCAATCTATTCTCCCCTTTTGGCAATAAACACATCAAGAATGCAAAAGAGAGAATAAGTCATGATGATGGATGAAATGGCTGAAGTTTGTTTATTCTAAGCATTTAGAGCCATGAGAATTATCCATAATGACCATAATGTATTACACCAAACCATAACTCAATGAAATGCTATCCAGATCATGACAGGATATGTATAAGCTAGCTGGAAGCAATTAGATGACAATCTAAATTTTAGTGCATTTATGAGCATGTCAAGTCATCAATAAGCAAAGTCTAGCTAGAGACATCCAATGATGATGCAAGCCATGTCAATCAAGCTAAGCGGAACCAAGAATCTAATATTGAGTCTAAAATAGAGTGCTATATGCTCAAGAGTGAAACATTGGTTCAAGTACTTGATTCTTTTAATAGCTTAGGCAAATTGAGCACAGATGACATTTTTCTTTTGCAACTTATGGTTGTTTTCAATCCATATGTTTATCATGTGCTAGATCTCAAGCCTTATGCGACTACTCCAAGCAAGAAGCTTAAGAAGATAGTCTTGGTCATCCAAAACTCCCCTGAGTTCATGCCTAGTGCAATGGCAAGCCGTCTCATGAGAAAGAATTGGTGAGATCAGTTTTTTTCGCACAAAAGAGATCTTTTTTCTTTTGAAATGATTGTACTAACATACGCATCATCAAGAAGCTAGAACAGCTCAATCTAAGGCTCAAAATAGAGATTCAACGCTCAACCTAGCCTATTTGACATGGCATAAATCATAAAAGGATAGCTCAAGAGAGACTAATCTCAAATGCTAACATGACAAGTTTTTAGTTCAATTTGAGCAAGTTTAATTAATTCATCATGGCAAAAGCTAGTCTACACATATGAAGTCATGATAAGTCTAG
Organism: Bonia amplexicaulis; assembly: GCA_036346245.1. Classification (NCBI taxonomy): domain Eukaryota; kingdom Viridiplantae; phylum Streptophyta; class Magnoliopsida; order Poales; family Poaceae; genus Bonia; species Bonia amplexicaulis. The sequence goes on along the minus strand of CM070735.1, from coordinate 13,298,826 downwards.
CAATTACGCATAAATCATGGCAAGATGTAAAGTATTTTAAACATGTCATCAATAGATAAATCAAGGCTCCATGTAGTTATATTACAATGCAGAATGACATGCATGAAAATCCAGCTCCCCTCAACATGTGATGCAACTTTTAGTTCAAGTTGAGTTATGTCAATATTAAGCTCGTAAGCTCCCAACCGAACTCCCCCTGAACCAAAGTACTAAAAACGAGAAGCTGGCAAAGAAAGATAAACAGGTAGTCCTTAAAGCATAGATAAGATAGAGAATACTAATGACTCAGACTAACTCTTATCTACCCCATATGACTCGGGACAACATTTGAGAAAAACACACACTAGAGAGCAAACACATACCTGCTCTGCGAGAGTGGCCCAACCTCTTTAGAACCTAAAAGAAGTGAGTGAGCTCAACCTAGTGAGATAAGAAACAACTATCCTGAAAGCATAAGATAAGAGCAAGAAGTCTAAGCAACTCAGCAAGAGATACACTCTAACCTATGCTAGAAGGACTAAAACCCAATGCACCGCAGATGCGATGCAACAAGAAGGAAAGCAGTATAATAAATATGATAAAGCAATAAAACCCAAAGCTCCCCCTCACAACAGTCCATAAGGACAAACCACCCCAAGCTCTCCCCGCAGAGCTGAAAACCTCGTGCTATCCAAAGGCTTGGTGAAGATATCAGCCAGCTGGTGGTCACTCTCCACAAATCAAGCACGATGTCACCCTTCTCTACATGGTCTCGAAGAAAATGATATCGATATCGATGTGCTTGGTCGAGAGTGCCTTGCGGGTTCTTAGCAATGCTAATCGCAGACGTGTTATCGCAAAAGAGCGGAACACGGTCGATAGCTAACTCAAAGTCTCGCAGAGTCGAGACCATCTAAAGGACGACTACGAATCGGGCTGCGAGAACGCACTCGGCCTCGGCGGTGGGCAGTGCAACACCGGATGCTTCCTCGAAGACCAAGAACGAGAGAAGTGCCAATGAACCTGGCGGTGTCCGAGTGCTCTTCCTATCTATCCCTGACCCGACAAAGTTTGCATCCGAAAAGGCTCTAAGAGATAGACAGGAGGAGGAAGAGTACCAGATACCATAGTCAATGGTAGCTCGAAGGTACCGAAAGATGCGCTTCACCGCCTAGCGGTGAGATATGCGAGGAGAAGCCTGAAACCGAGCACATAGACACACAGAAAAGTGTATGTCCGGTCTCGAGGCAGTGAGGTACAAGAGAGAGCCAATCATACTTCTGAACTCTTTTTGATCAACTGGCTCGCCGTCCTCATCTGGGTCAAGTGCGGCTGTAGAAGCCATCGGAGTCGATACCGGCTTTCCATCACTCATGTCGAAACGTCTCAGGAGATCACGTGTGTACTTGCCTTGATGCAAGAAGGTACCTCCCGAGTGCGCTTGATCCGAAGCCAAGGAAGAAAGTCAACTCACCCATCATGCTCATCTCAAACTCGGTGCTCATGACATCCGAGAACTGTGAAACTAGAGCATGAGAAGAGCCACCAAAGATAATGTCATCGACATAAATTTGAGCGAGCAGAAGGCCATTGCCAAGCCGGCGAATGAACAAGGTCTTGTCAACTTTACCCATCTCGAAATCATGTCTCAAAAGATAGGACTTAAGCCTCTCATACCAAGCTCTAGGGGCCTGCTTAAGTCCATACAACGCTTTGGAAAGTTTGAAGACATGATTAGGGTATTTGGGGTTCTCGAAACCTGGAGGCTGTCTCACATAGACTTCTTCCTCAATAAACCCATTGAGAAAGGCACTCTTGACATTCATATGGTAAAGCTTGAAACCCTTAGAAGCTGCAAAAGCAAGCAGGATTCTAATGGCCTCAAGTCTAGCTACAGGGGCAAAGGTCTCCTCTAAATCTAGACCCTCAACCTGGGAGTACCCCTGAGCAACCAGTCTAGCCTTGTTTTTTTGACTACCCCATCCTCACTTTACTTGTTCTTGAATACCCACTTGGTCCCAATGATATTGTGACCTCGAGGGGGCTCAACAAGCGTCCAGACCTTGTTTCTCTCGAAACTCTCTATCTCCTCATGCATGACATTGACCCAAGACTCGTCAGATAGAGCATGACAAACGTCCTTGGGCTCAAATGAGGCAACGAAAGCAGAGTGGAGACAGAAGAGTGACATGCCAGACTTTGAGTGTGTGACTCGCTCAAAGAGGTCTCCTATCATCTGCTCAGAAGGATGAGCTTTCTGGATATGTCTAGGAGGTCCAGGATGAGATGAAGAAGTGGCTTCTACCTCGTGAGCTGACGAGGTAGGAACAGAGCCACTAGCTCCAGAGGAGGCAGAAGGCATGGGCTGATCGCCTTGAGGTGCGGTGGAAGATGGCACCTCAAGGGGTGGATGAGGGACTGGATCAGGTAGACAACCCTCGTCTCCATCGTCCTCATCATCCACAAAGATGGTCTCGATCGCTCTAAAGAACACGAGATATCGGACCTAGTCCCTGACCGCCTCGTCGAATGTCACCTCACAGGTCTCTACCATTTTGCTAGACTCGCAGTTCCAGACCCTATAAGCCCGCGAAGAAGTCGAGTAGCCTAGAAAGATACCATCACAAGAACGTGACTCAAACTTGTCTAGGTTCCCGGACTTCAAGATAAAGCACTTGCAACCAAACACACGAAAATGAGATACACTGGGCTTTCGCCCATATCTCAACTCGTAAGAAGTGCGGTGCAAGTGTGCCCTGAGAAAAACTCAATTCAAAACATGGCACGCGGTAGCTATAGCCTCAGCCCAAAACTTCCGTGGTGTAGAGTACTCATCAAGCATTGTCCTGGCCATCTCGACCAAGGTACGGTTCTTCCTCTCCACAACGCCATTCTGCTGAGGGACGTAAGGAGAAGAGAACTGGTGCTCTACACCTGTCTCATCGCAGAAACTCTCAAAGTAGAAATTCTTGAACTCCGTGCCATTGTCACTGCGGATCGCTCGTAAGGCACCTGGAAGCTCAACAGAAAGCCTACTGAAAAGACCTCGAAAATGTGTAAACGTCTCATCCTTCGAGGCCAAGAAAAACACCCAAGAATACCTCGAGAAGTCATCGACCACGACAAGAACATACCACTTCCCTCGTGCTGACTGCACTCGAGCTGGTCCAACCGTATTCATAAGGAGCAGCTGTCCCGGTGCATCGGTCATAGTAACTGTGACCGGAGGATGGGAGGCAGCAACCATCTTGCCGTGCCGGCATGGAGCACAAACCAAATCTTTGACCATCTTGAGTTTCGACAGACCACGAATGAGATCGTGGCGCTAACTCGGGTCAAATGGTCAAATCAATATGACCAAGTCTCCTATGCGAAAGAAAGGTCACGGACTCAGAGGCAACCAAACACCGGAGAGGATCACAAGAAGACTCAGAAAAATCAGCACGAAAGATCCTCCCAAAACAAGAAATCCCGCAAACCGAAGTCGTCATCAGTGGTCGAGAAAGCGGAAAGCAAATTATCCGCAGACTTACTAACCAAGGCAACATCTTTCAAAATGAAAGAATCATTAACGCCAAGACTGCACCTTTGGCGATGACGCCAGATGAAGCATCTCCAAAGGTGATCGTCTCATCACTTGGAGCACAGGCAAGGGAAGAAAACCAATGAGACTCTCCGGTCATGTGTCGTGAACACCGAGTCTACAAGCCAAACATTTCCTTCCCCCGCGTGAACCCGAGTCAACAAGAGTAAAGTCTCGATCTTGGGATAAATCAAGAGTGATTTTGGCACCCAATCTCGAGTAACACGTCGAGCAGATGAAGTAGTCAAGCACGACTGACCTCTATCTACCCTACGCTCTCTGTCACCTAAAGAAGCAGAAGGTGCGTGTGCAGACACAAGTCGATTCTTGTCGGTCCGATCGCTACGGACGAGCGAGTCGGCGACCCAACAGTCGATCACGCCGCGGTAGGCATCTCGATAGGGAAAACGAGATCTACCCTCAGGACGGCGGAAGTCACGACCAGAGGGAGCATGAGGACGAAAAACGTAAAACTCGGAAGAACCAAGTCCTCGATGTCGCCCAAAGCTACCAATGATGATAGTAAGCCTAGACCTCGTGTTGGTCTTAGGTGCACTCAAGGTCTGGGGCTGACCCTGAATACGCCTAAGAGACTCAACACGGTCTCTTCGCACGATCTTGGCGCGTTTGAAGCAATGGTCAATCAAATGTCCATCCTTCTGACAGAAGGTGCAATGATACTTCACCTTCTGAGAGGCAGAAGTAGCATGAGATGGCTTCGCTTTCGAGAGGTCAAGCTGCGGTGGAATCACCTTGTCACGTAAACTTTGAACAAAACCCACCGATTTAAATTGAACATTCTTGTTCTTGGGCTTGACCTCAATCACACTGCGGCTACGGGTGCGAGCACCATGTGGATGCTTCCTCACATCCTCACGGAGATCATATCTTAGACCCTGTTTGAACTTACAAATCTTTGATTGGTCTAGAATAAGATTGAATTTCTTCTTGCCTCCTACAAATTTCTCGAGAGTGTTCATAAGGTACTGACACTCCCGAAAGAGAGAGGTGCAAGGAGAGCAAGGAGAAGAAGAAGAGACAGCAGGAGGAGAGGAAGGAGAAGAACCAATAGCAGAAGAGCGAATAGCACGTGCATATTTCTCCTTATGCACGGCCACCTCAACCTTGAGGGCTTCGCAGGACACACAGGGGGCAGCCCTAATCCTAGCCATTTGGTTCTCGTAACTCTTCCTAAACGTCTCTACCATGTCCTTATCCTTTTCCAACACTTCAAAGACGTAAAGCACAAGAAGGATGTGATTTTTCTAGAAGGTCCTTAGTTAGCTTCACACATTTTTCATCCAATACAATTAATTCAGATTTTAGTTTATTACAACTATTGCATGGTGAGCTAACAGGATCCTTAGTAGCAAATTGAGCCATTTTCTTGTTATGATTAACCATCTCTTGAAATTGCTTAGAAACCGATTCAAGCTCAAAGGTTAATTTAAGACAGTTGGTACAAGAAACAATAGGCTCTAACAGGGAAGCACGCAATTCAGCAATTTTGTGATATGCCCTTTTCAAGTTCATCTTTAAATTGTTGCAATTTTCACATGTTTCGGGCAGATCAAGAAGCATAGTGTAAAGACCTCTAAAAGTATTGTCCTTATCCTCACATAAGGTGCAGAAGGTAGTCTCAATAGCAGATGAAGGAACAACAATCTTAGTCATTTTTAGTTATGCTAGCAGACTAACATTCTCCACCTTAAAAATATCTAGCTCAGAGGTCACACTATCATAGGAAGTCCTTAACTTCTCCATATCACCAATCAAAGCAGGGCATGTATCACATTCATCACGGGAAGGAGCAGATATAAGTGAAGTAAGCTCCCGTGATAATCTTGCTACTTCCTTCTCTAACTCAGTACACCTAGCCTTAGCTCTAGCATGAAATCCACCTAGCTTAAGAAAAGCATGATTGAGCTGGTCATAGGTGAGGCATACTCGTCCGAGTCGAGTCTGTACTCGTTGTCGCCGGTTCAGCCCTCGAGGGCCATGAAGCACATGCCGGAGAAGTCGTCGCCGTCTTTGGGTTCTTGATCACCCGTCCCGTCGTCATCGCTCCATCCCTCCACCTCACTGAGGTCGAGGTCGTCGAAGGTGGTGAGGACGCGGTGGAAGAGCTTCTTGGCCTTCCCAAAGTCACGGAACTTCTTCTTGCCTTGGACAGGTGCTGAGGGCTTCGTGTTGCGATTCTTGTTGATGTAGTCGTTTTGCCGGAACCCAAGTCAGTTTGCCCTTCCCGCCTTGGGCGGTTGCCGAATGTGGTTGGGGCCACCACACTCAAAGCAAATCACGGGTCCTCCTCTCTTCCGTCCCTCCTTCTCTTGTAAGCATGAGAAAATTTGCGAGCAAGGAGAGCCAATCGATCATTCGCAGTCGCTCTAACCGATCATCGCCACGCCACGAGAGCAGCAAAGGAGAAACCGCAAATTGAATCAAGAGAGGCCCAAGAAGAAACGGATCGGTGACCAAGGCCATCGATCGTGACTTCGACCTCACGAGACAACGTCAATCTCGTGAGTCTTGAGACGCGAGTACAGTGGCGTCAAGAGTCGTGGTCGAGAGGTCTATCGTGTCTTTGATGGTGGTCACTTTCATCTCCCAAACACGCAGATCGAGTGCGGTGAGCATCGACGGCGTTGTCCGAGTCGGGCACGTGAGACCGACCGCTCGGAGGTTGCTCAAGATCTTGTGAAAACGCGCAAAACACTCATCAAGAGACTCGCCAGCGAGCATTTCAAACTTGTTGTAATCTCGTTTGAACTGGTCATGTCGCACCGTCTTTATTTGGGTGGTGCCCTCATGGTAAGCATTGAGGGTCGCCCAAATATCGAAGGCGGACGGAAGATGAGATATGCGGTCAAACTCACTACGACTCAGGCCCTGGGTTATGATGTTCCTTGCCTTAGCGTTTGCCTCAACGTCAGCCATGTTTCCGGCATTGACGCCCTCATCGGCAGAACAACAAACCGAACCTTGACCTTCGCCGATGGCGAGCCTCGAGCACGGATGTAGGTCTCCATCCGACTCTTCTAGAAGGGATAGTCGATCCCATCAAGATCGGGGCTTGGTCGAGTACTTGTTCTGTCGCCATGGCTCATGCATCGTTAAGATCTATAGAAAAGAGCTAACCGGCTCTGATACCAATTGTAGGATCGGAAATGGCAATAGAGGGGGTGAATGGTGTCTTTTAAAATTTGCCTCCAAAGTATTCTCAATCTCTTCTTCTCCGATAGCTATGGAAGCTATGAAGGAAGGAGGTGAACGCTCTCTGGAAGTTGTAGAAAAATATCGAAAAGCTAGGCTTGAAATGTAGCAGCTCTGAGAGATGGAAATCAGGAACAAGAATTGAAAGTGCTCTGACTACAGGAGTGAAAACGGTTTAACAGCTCTGGCAACCCGGACTGACTGCCGACTGCACTTTATCAGCTACTCTGTTTCTTTTATGCCAACGGCACTTTATCTTTGTTTGAAGATGAAACTGAAAACAAAAGTAGCCAAAAGATACAGTCTAACAAGAAGGCAAACTCTCGGCTGTTCAAAACATCTCCAAAACAGAGACAACAATAAAAAAAGGAAAGGCAAACCAAAGGAAAGACAGTCAGAAAACTGAGAACCTTTGAAATGGACAGACTGAAAAATTCGGTACAGTAAGTAGAGAGGAAGAAGTCAAAACAGAGAAAAGATTGATTTGTGCCTGTGCTTCTCAGATCAAAGATTTTGGATTTCAACCCAAATATCCGAATCCCCTCAGGGAGTGAGAACTCAGAAGACAAGTTTCTTTCGGCAGAAGAACAGACAATAAATGAAAACAGGCCAAAAGAAGATCACACAAAGACTGCAAGCACGCAGAAAAGAAGAATAGACTGGAAAGAAAAACAGAAAAGTAACCGAAAAAGAAAAGCAAAGAAACTGAACTGGACTGAGCAGACCTGAACAAAACTGAAATTGTCACAAAGTTCACAAGCTGCATCCTGTCAAAACTGAACACAGATAGCACAGAAAACAGCTGCCGAAAATATTGCCTGAAACCTGAACCAAAACTAAAACCAAGCTTCTTAGATCATGGGTCCAGTCATCAATCTAAACAGCCTACTGAGCTTCAGGGAGCATGAACCAACGGAACTGGTCAATAGGTAGTGCTACCGAAAACTGAAAGGAGAATGGTCTGAGAGACTGAAGTCGGACATAGCATTGTTTACTGTGTTTTTGCCGAGAAGATGAATCAAGAAAGCAGAGCAATGAAATGCAGACCAGAGAGGAGAATCAGATCAAGAGAGAACTCGGCAGAGGATTAGACAAAAATGAGCCAATTCAACCAACGTGACTGATCTTGTGAAAATCAGACCGAAAACCCCAAAAGTCATGTATTCGGACAAGAGTAGACAGGACTACCAAAAATGAAAATGAAAATAGGAATCCAATTCATCTTTAATTCAGGAAATCTTGTATTGACTCAGAGAGAGGAATGATTACAAAAAAAAAATTTTGTTACAACCATCTCAATCCATCTCTTTCACCCTCTCAATCCTCAAGAACACCAAGAGCCTCACATGCTTCTTGGGAGGAACACAACCCACACAAAGGGATGAATGAGCTCTCAAAACCCTAACTCACTCTCAAGTGTCCTAAGGGGTATGCAGCCCCTCACCTCAATTTATAGGCCTTGGCTAACGGGTCTCCAACCCGTTACGCCGGCTAAACCCTAACGGAACCGTCTCCCGCTTGTGCAGCCTTGCGAAATTACCGATTCACCCCTCCTGCACCTTCCGGGAAGCTTTCGCGCTCCTTGTCTCGCACGCCTCGCAACCACCTCGAGTCCACGTCGTCTTCGACACATCCCGACCGTTCTGACCTCAGCGCCACCTGCGCCTAGTCCGGTCCACCGTGTCTCGCCACGACTTCGCCTCGACGTCCTGCAGCCACATAGACAAGAAACACGTCAAATAGCACCGTTCGATACATGAAAGCATAATAACATCAGCAAGCCTGTCGAATCATCAGAATATGCATCATAATCCCATTTGACCAGGTTTGACCAAGTCCGACCGAGCCCGTTACGCCACGCAACGTCTAGGTCCGAACCAACCGACTCAAACTCGACTTTTCGTAAACGATGTCAATTACTCATCATACACACGAGATGACCACCACATGGTCTCTCAATTCTTCAAGACCTTCGGGACGGCGGCACCATCTGCGTTGCGCCGCGGAACTTCGTCAAGCCACTTAGCGACGTCCCCTTCATCGTACAGGATCCATCGTAGCGCCACCTTCGCCGCGGCCTCACCGATGTAATCCCAGATCCTGTCGTGGAAGGCCCGGATGGTGCGCAAGGCACCTGACATCACCCGGCCCGCTGGCGTCTCGGTGGGGTCACCGGCCTCGAGGTGCTGGCATCCTCGGTGGTGGGTAGGGTGAAGGCGACGCATGAGGTGACGAACGAGCAGTGGTTGCCGAAGGACTTGGCGGCATTGAGGACGAGGCCGGAAGCTTCTCTAATTCGCCGAAGCGTCCGCGTCAGGTCCTCGGGACCAAACGTCCGGGGTGGCACGGTGACGGAGAGGTCCTTGAGGACGCCTTCCAGAGCCTGCATGGCATCCCATGCCGCCACTGAGGCGTTGCCCAGAGTCTGGTCCCTCTCTCCAAGAGACGCAGTGAGTCGGGCCCTCTCCTCCTCCAGCGCTGCGATTTGCTGGAGTAAGTCATCGTGCTCTTCGACGGTCTGCGCCTCCGCTGCGAGTGCCCGGGCATCGAAGATCGCCTTCGCGACCTCCGTTTCCAGGAAGTGGATGCGCTCGTCCTTCGCGGCATCAGCCTCTTCGGCAGCGCGGAGCCACTTCTCTAGCGCCCCTCGCTCGCGGGAACGTGCCTCCTGCAGGGCCCGAGCAAGGGCAAGGGTCTGCGCAGCGCAATTGTTAGGCAAGCCACAGACAACGGTGTAAAGTGTCGAGGTGAAGTACTTACCCTCATCTACGAAGCCTCAAGCGCGCCTCCAGAGCTACGACGCGAAGACAAGAGCGCTGCTGGTCCGTGCCAGTCGCCAGAGTCCGCGCCCCTTGAGAGCACGCAACATCCCTGGCCAAGGAACAAAGTCGAAGATAGCTTCCCATTGAGTCTCTACGTCGGCGGCTTTGAGGGCGACAGGAATTGACATCACGTCCAGAGTAGGAAGGCCGGAGACTTCGCTGCCACCTCCGTTGCTCGATCCTTTTCCGCGCCCGGGTGACCGTGTCTCGGCTAATGTTGACGACGGAATCAGCGAGCAGATCAGAGAAAGCTTCGCGAAGTCGTGGGGGGAGAAAGAGTTGTGCCTACCTTCAACGTGCATAGGTGAGGCACATGGGGGTGTTCGCTCCGCCGAGGTTCGAAACGTGGGGGGTTCATCTGCATCGGGGACGGCGAGTTCCCCCTCGGGCCGGATGGCCCCCCGTCAGACTTCGAGTCAACCCAACCCCTACCGCCACGGCGAACTCGTTCGGCCGAGAAGGCGATCCTATCCGGGGCGCTTGGCTTTCGGGGACTTTGGCAATGCTTCCTCGGGTCTGCGGCTAGCGCGGGCGATGAGGCCTCGCCCTCTTGCACGTCAGCGTCGCGCCCCTTGTCCATGGTGCTGCCCGATGACTCCTCACTCGGTGCAGCGTGCTCTGCCTCTGCCTCCAGATCCGAGTTGGCGTACTCCGCCATGTCGGACTCGGTGAGCGTCACGCCTTCGGCTCTGACAGGAATCACCGGAGGAACGGTATTGACGGGTTGAAAGCGTGGCGGAGACCGGGCCCGCACCGTGGGGACGCCCCTTGCCATCGTCGTTGAGGTGGTGGGCCCGGCCCAATGTCAGCGTGGCGTGCTCCGGCACGGGGAGGCCTAGAGCTTTGCATACTCGCTTTATCCGCCCCGTGCACCGGAGGCCACTGCTGCTCGTCACATGGCGGTAGAACCACCGCCATATCCAGTTAGACTCCCACTTCCCTCGAGTCGAGTTGGCAGGGAAGATCTTCGCGCATTGTGGCCTCAGTACGAAATTGACACTGCCGAAGTTTGAGAACGCCCCCCCCCATTGAGCTTCTTCGGCTGGCAACCGTGTCAATTGTGGTTTGTTTTCTTGTGCTCAATTTACATTCAAGCAACTTACTTTGATAGAATTAAATTGATTACTTGTCATCCTAGGATTACAAACCTTGACATAGGCTTATCTTGTTGGTGCACTTAAGTGAACCCGGTTGTTTTAGGCGTTATTTGTGTTAAACCTTTTTGTGTTAAGTTTCTGCATTATTTGCTTGGTTTAACCAAATAGAAATTGATAATTAATTAGGGAAGAAAATTTTTAGACCGCCTATTCACCCCCCTCTTGTTGGCCTCCTCGATCTAACAGTGGTATTAGAGCTTGGTCTCTCATTTATTAAGCTTCACCGGCTAGAGAGTTTGGCGAGGTATCCCTTCAACTCCTAGAAGGCTTGTGCACACTCATCAGTCCATCGAAAATCATCTGCTCCACGCAACATTTTGAGGAATGAAAGCGCATGTTTCGCCCCCTAGAAAGGAAACTACTAAGGGCAGCGAGGCGACCCGTAAGCCTCCAGACTCTCGGGTGGTCTTTGGGGGCTCCATCGTCATTATGGCATCAATTTTGTCAGGGTTGGTCTCGATCCCTTGTCCCAAGACTAGGAACCGAAGAAGCTTGCCTGCCTGGACCCCGAAGACAAACTTGTCAGGGTTTAGCTTTATGCCTACTTGTCAGAGGTTGTTGAACGTCTCTTGAAGATCTTCATGGTGGGTTGTGAGAGACCATGTGGAGGTGCTCCCATGTTTGTGATGAGTAATTGACGCGTGTTCTAAAAGTTTGAGTTTGATTTGAGTGGTTTGTACGTGAGTGTTTCGACTAATGCACATGTCGATTCCGTTATCTCGAGCGGTGCTATGTGATGTGTTTTCTTGTCTGTGATGGCTGTAGGACCTGGAGGCGGAGTCTGTAACATCCTGAAAAGTTAAATTTTGGATTATAAAATTTTCTTGCATTAATTGCTGATATTTTGATTTGAAATTGATTCCCTTGAAACATTTCTTAATTAAAGAACTGAGAATTCCAATAGGCAAAAGAAATAAAACAATAGGACATAAAATATTAAAAGAAGAATCTGAAAAGATGATCCAGTGCCAAAAAGAATTTAGTTAATCCTAAATAATGGATTAAATATGGGGTTAAATCTTTACGAGAGAAATGAGAGAGAGGAATAAAATATAAATGTTTGCATATGAGAAAAGGGAAAATAACAAAAAGGGTTTTAATGAAGAGATATGTGTAGTCAAACCCCTCATAAAATTTGGAGTAAAATATATAAATATGTATATATATATATATATATATATATATATATATATATATATATATATATATATATATATATATATATATGTACCTTTGTGTACAAGTGAAATAAGGAAATAAAATAAAATAAAAAGGGATGGGGATCAGCCGCTACCAAATGAGCCACCCAATCCCCCGCCACCCCACCCCGCGCCCGCCTCTGCTTATCTTCCCCGCCTCCTCCTCGCCGCCCCATCCGGGCGCGCCGCCCCGCCTCCTCCGCAGCCCGGCCGCTGGGAGCCTTCTGACTGTGGGATCCTCCCTCGACCGGTCCGCCGCCACCGTCCGAATCCCTTTGTCCGAGCACGCCACCCCCTACGCTCTGCCACGCTGCCTTTTTCTTCCCGCGCCGGCTCATTGCGCCCTCCGCCGGGTTCCGCCTCCTCGAGCCACACCTGCACTGAAGCGCCGAGGCGGCTCGCCCCCTACCTCGCCTCCGCCGCCGACGTGACCACTCGGGTAGGCCGAACACCTCCCCACACCCCAGAACCATTTTCCCGGCAATCGCGCTTAAACCCCAAGAATCGCCTCCGCCTCACCCCTTCCCCAACTCCGGTGACACCCCGCCGACTGGCCCACCCCGAGCCCTCCTTCCTCCCACACCACCTCCCAGACGCTCAATCCACCCCGCCTTCCCGACCTCTCCCGGCCGTACCTCACGGGCCGACGCCTCTCCCGGTCATCGCTACACCTCGCCGCCGGCCACCTTCCGGTGCCCTCGGTCCCCCCGCCGTCGCCTTCAACTCCACCTCGGCACCGGGTTGCATTTCACAAGCCGCCCACCCTCCGGCCACCCCTCGCCGGGGCCGTCCGACCGGCCTCGGCCACCTTGCCCAACCCCCCACAAGATACCTTAAGAGGTATTAGCGCTAAGGGTTAGGCAAAGCCTCCCCTCCCACTTGGTTGGTCATGACCGATTCTTTCCTTCCCCGGGCTCCCTCGGCTGCTCGAGCCCCGCCACGCAGCCGTTGGGCCCCACTGTCAGGCGGGCCATCGACAAGTGGGTCCACCGCCTGAGGGGACCCACTGTCGCTGACAAAGACAGGATGGTACCATCGCCCCTGCCCCACCCGTCGCCGCCCCAAGAAGACCCGAGCCATCGACTGGGCCCCACCCATCGCTGGCACAAGAAAAGAAAGAAAATATAAAATAACTATGTGGGCCCCACCTGTCAGATTTTAATTATTTTAGCAATTTATTTGAACTGAGAACTTTGAAAATGCATAACTTCTTCATTTTAACTCCAAATCGGGTGAGGAAAATTTCTAAATTCATCTAAATTCAAGATCTATCAAATGGCACTGGAATCATAATTTTTAGATTTTATCTGAATTTCTGGTGTTATTTGGATTGATTTGTTGCTTTACTTTCAATTGCAAATTTTCGCAGACGGATTAAGTAGCTTACGAGGCTCAAGAAGAAGAGGCCGAGACAGCACTGCAGATCCCAACCCCAACCCTCTGAGCACTTTGACCAAGGCGAGTTATCACTTGATCATATTGAACCCTTGTTTATGCAAATTACTTTTCTTTAAACTATCCAAGTGCATGCTATTATTTTATGTGCTAAAGGAATCATGTGGGGCAACGAGTTGGCAGTCTCTTGTGGGGAATGTGTACAAACTCTGCAGAGTCAAAACTATTCGAATAGCCGTGCCCACGGTCATGGGCAGACATGGGGACTTAACTAGATATAGTTCTGTTTCAAAAATAATTGGTGGGTGCATTGGGAAAATGTAGGGCGTTGAGAGGCCCTAGTTTGAATTGTAATGGTGTCGCCCGGTGGTAAAATAGGCAACTATAATGTCGAAAGAAGTCAGATAGTATGTGAAGCCGTGGAATGGTGGATGGATTCTGTACATTAGTAAGACAACTATTTCCATTAAACTGGTGTCCTTCAAAAATTGCTAGATCATAGGAATTTCTAACATTGTATTAAAAGGCGTTTCTAGCAAAATAAAATAAACCCGAGCCTTCCTTGATCACCAAAGATACTATTATCGCATTTTGTGTGATGATTCACGAGCACGGTGGTTAGTGTGCTCACACTCGCGCTATCAAAAGTAGACGAGACGCAGGATCATTATGAATATGAAGATGCCCGGTCACGCACGGAAGGAAGGACGATGGGAATTAGGTCGTCTTCATATTTTTCTCGAGCTTAGACAAGTAGACCTAAGGCATTGTGTGCACGATATTATCTATCCTAGGTAATATATATCGCACACATTACCCCGACCGCTTGTTCGAGGTTATGGCCCTACTTTTGCTTTCTCTTCCGCTGTTCGCATGTAATGATGACATTCGGCCTAAGTGCCCCTTTTTGTAAACTATTGCCCGACGTGGCTTAATTTGGAACCATGGTCTGTAATACTATTGTTTAAGTGATGTATGACATGATACAAAGACAATGTACTGTGGGCATTATCTATCGATCCGTGGAATAATGCCGTAATCACGTAAGATTTTGGATTGAAAATCCGGTCCGACAGAGTCGGTATCGAGCATACTGTCGTAGGGTAAAAGCCTTAGTTTGGACGTTAGAAGAGATAGGATTATAATTTGCAAAGCTTATAAAAAGAATTTCTTAAAATATAGTGTACTATTTCTTTCCCTATCCTTCTTAGACCTGTTCTGCTCTATCCTTCATTGATATTTTGAAAAGTTACTAACACTAGAAATTTAAATTACAGATGGCCGGAGCTGGAGATGAGGGTGACTGGGACTATCTGGCCCACGGAGTGTACGAGGGGGAGTTCGCCAGCATCCTGCGCAAGCTCCTCCATTACCTGGGCTACCCGGACCAGCCCGTGTACCGTGGTCTCAAGACCACGGCTGGAGGAGAAGAGTCTTGGCTGATTGATGTGTTCATCTCACCCAAGATCGCGCACGACCAGCCCCACGCCTTCCGGACAGAGCACCGGACCATCCGGACCGTGGCACTTCAGACGCCGACGCTTGCCGCCGCATTGATGTGCGACATCTACAAGGCCCGCCGACGCACCCCTTCGCTACTACCCATCGCGCCAGAGAATGCGCGATACAATGAGACCTATATCTTGGGTGAACGAGAACAACCCGATGCTTACGCATCGTTGACCGACCAGGCCATGGGATCGCCCACACCGCCGACCGAGGAGATCACCGCCCCGGGTTCACCTCGTCGCCACACACACCGAGGTGGCGACCCCTCCGCGAGCTCGCCCGGTGCGGCGAGTGCCTTGGCAATGCCAAGGCGGAGGGCAACAGCCCGGCGCAGCCTCAGCAGGTCCCAGCCCGCCGCTACTCTAGCACCTCCCGCCCGGCCAGCCTGTGGGACGCAGCGGGCCTCAAGACTGCCATCAGACGCAAGAGCGTGCGACCTCCGGACCACGGCCGACTGGCTACGGAGGGTCACGCCGCAGCCGCAGCCGCCCTGCCCGAGACCGACCCTCCGAAGTTTAGCGGCGCCTCCCGCCTCGATCACCGACTTACAGTCCCTCCAGCCCAGGCGCCGGAAACATGGAGGAGTAGATCGGATGGTGCGGTACTTGCAGATGTAGCACAAGTACTAGGGGATGTATCGTAGCATGTTGTCCAAGACCTTCTGTATCGTAGTAACTATCCCGTTGAACTTTAATTAATTGTGTTGTAATCGTAAGTCCAGCCTAGAAGCTGGCTATGTGATGTTTCAGTTTATGCTTAAACAAACCGGCCTTGTGTTTAAAAGTTGTTTTGTCGTTTATCTTGTTGGCTTTTATTTACTGTAGAGGCAACCTTCTTTTATTCTTTTAATTGGCCTAGTAATAATATTAGGACATAAAACTATGACTGTAGATGGCCAGTCAAAGGGTGACCAGGGCTCAGGCTAATGCCACCCTCAACCAAGGAGTGGTGGACTCCACACCCGGTGTCATGCCAGCAGGGCATGAGCAGACCCACGATCAGGAAGCCAACCTTCCGCCCCCTCCAACCAACCCCACCATGGCGCAAGTCATGGCGCGAAGAAACCCAATTGTTGCAGCTATATTTGCCGGGCAACAAGGTGGCACCAGCAGGTCTAGAGTCGACTGGCCGACTTTCAAAGGACCCGACCCTCACTTTTTCCTACCGATGAACCTCTCGGTCAAGATTGGCTTCGGATACGAAAGGAAGTCACCGCCAAGTCTTCAAGAAGACAAAGTGATATTTGCACTCATCACCTGTGGGCATTGCAAATTGGTGGGAGAACTACCTTGCAGCCCGAGGTCAAGAGGAGACCTCCACGGATAACGACATGGAGGTCATACCTTGGTCGGAGTTCAAGACAGCTTTCAAAGCTAACTTCGTCCCAGCGGGAATCCTAAGGATGAAGAAGAACGAGTTCCGTACTCTTAAGCAAAGAGGCATGACCATTAGTGAATACCTCACAAAATTCACTCAGCTTGCTCGTTACGCCTCGACTGACGTGGCCGATGAAGAGGAAAAGATTGACAGATTTCTTGAAGGCATGAATGAGGAGCTAAGGGTACGGTGATCGTGAAGACTTCACCGCTTCCACCACCGGTGAACAAGGCTTTAATTCTGGAAAATGAAAAGAAGAATCTGGAGGCCAGCCGTAAGCGCAAGCTAACCACTCAGCGGCCGCAAGGGAGATTTATTCAGAAGTTCTTCAACAACCCCTCATTCTCAAGACCCAATCAACCCAGGGCTCCAACTCCAGCACCCCGATCAAGCGGGGGTTCTTTCCAAACTCCACGCACCGGGAGTCAGTACACCGGTATAAACCCCGCAGCCAACCTTAACTGTTACAGCTGTGGAGAGAAAGGGCATTTCGCCAACCAGTGCCCACACAAGCAGAATGCCCCTGTCCGTAGCCAAGCTTGATTGCTCAAAGAAGGGGCCTCGAGACCTGCAGCTAGCGGTGATTACCCCAACTCACAACCGTGGAAGAGTCAACCATGTCACGGCAGAAGAAGCTGAGGAAGCTGCAGGAGTTCTTATGGGTACGTTCTCTGTCAAGTCAATACCAGCACAAACTTTGTTTGACTCGGGAGCTTCACATTCATTTATATCCAAGGGGTATGCTGATAAGATGGGGTTACCTATTTATCCTCTAAAGAGGCCAGTAATACTAAAGTCGCCAGCGGGCATGATTACCGCTACCTTAGTATGTCCAGGGGTAACGGTTACCATGGAAAGGTGCGACTTCTTAGCAGACTTGATAGTGCTAGACTCACAGACCCTGGATATCATCTTAGGAATGGACTGGCTAGCCAGATATAAAGGAGTTATAGACTGTGCCTCCAGGACAGTAAAACTGACTAAATGCCTTGGAATGACCATAGAGGTGAAAGTGGACCGACCATACCGCTGGGGCCGTGAAATAAATTATCTTGAAGATGTACCCTTAGAAGGAATGATAGTGGTGCAAGATTATCAGAAAGTATTTCCCGAGGACCTACCCAGGCATGCCCCCGCATTGCAGACTTAGAGTTCGTTATTAATTTGAAGCCATGTGCTGCTTCCATTTCCAAGCGACCATATAGGATGACGGTGGAAGAGGTAGGAGAGCTAAAGACCCAACTCCATGAACCGCAGGAAAAGGATTCATTAGACCCGCCTCACCCCGGGATCTCCTATTATTTGTAAAGAAGAAGGATGGCACGGCCTGTAATGTGTGTGGATTACCGGCATTAAATGAAGTAACCATCAAGAACAAATACCCCTCCCGTGATCGACGATCTATTTGACCAACTTGGTGGAGCCACCATCTTCTCTAAAATAGATCTGAGGTCGGGGTACCACCAGTTGAAAATTAGGGCTGAAGATATACCCAAGACAGCTTTTACCACTAGGTATAGACTGTACGAGTTTACGGTCATGTCCTTTGGTCTGACAAATGCCCTAGCATATTTTATGAACCTTATGAACAATGTATTCATGGAATATTTGGACAAGTTCGTGGTGGTGTTCATTGATGACATCCTCATCTACTCCAAGACTGCAGAAGATCATGCAGAGCACCTACGCCTAGTGCTAGAGAAGCTAAGAGAACATCAGTTATATGCTAAGTATAGCAAGTGTGAATTCTGGCTAAGTGACATCAGCTTCTTGTGGCATATAGTGTCCGCAGAAGGAGTATCTGTTGATCCCGCCAAGATTGCAGCAGTGACAGAATGGAAGCCACCTTCCTCCGTCACTGAAGTGCGAAGTTTCCTGGGATTGGCAGGATATTATAGAAGATTCATAGAGGGATTCTCAAGAATAGCCAGGCCAATGACCCAGCTACTCAAGAAGGAACAGAAGTTTGAATGGACCAAAGCCTGTGAAGGAAGCTTTCAAGAGCTTAAGAAAAGATTGACTACCACTCATGTACTAGTTCTACCTGATGTACGCAAGGATTTTGAAGTATACTGTGATGCTTCCCATCAAGGACTGGGGTGCGTACTGATGCAAGGAGGCAAGGTCGTGGCATATGCATCCAGGCAACTCCGCCCTCATGAGGTTAACTATCCCACCCATGATCTGGAATTAGCGTCAGTGGTTCATGCCCTAAAACTTTGGAGGCATTATTTGATTGGCAACCACTGTGATATATACACAGATCACAAGAGCCTCAAGTATTTCTTCACTCAGTCACACCTTAATCTGAGGCAAAGGAGATGGTTAGAGTTGATCAAGGATTACGACCTGAGTGTCCATTACCACCCTGGGAAAGCCAATGTGGTAGCAGATGCTCTGAGTCGGAAGGCCTACTGCAATAACCTTATGGTTCAGGAACACCAGCCTGAACTCTACAAAGAGCTGGCTGCCCTAAACCTGGGGATCGTAGAAGAAGGAGCCCTAACCACGGGAAGATCAAACAAGCATTGAGGAAATGATAGAGGCCGCATGAGAGAAGACCCAACTGCTTTGAGGTGGAAGAAATTGATGGAAGAGGGAAAGCCCTAAAATGACTATGGATCATCAAGGAGTTCTAGCACGAAACCGAAGTTTTGTACTCACAAAAGGACCTTAAGGATCTAATGCTCCGAGAAGCCCATAGCTCCGCATATTCCCTTCATCCTGGGAGTACCAAAATGTACCAAGATATGAAGCAATATTACTGGTGGCGTGTATGAAGAGGGACATTGCCGAGCACGTCGCTTTCTTGTGATGTCTGTCAAAGAGTGAAGGTCGAGCACCAAAGGCCATAGATCGCTATAACCCCGAAAATACCTCGGTGGAAGTGGGAAGAAGTAGGGATGAATTTTATCACGGGTTTCCCGAACCAGTCTGGATACGACTCCATTTGGGTCGTGGTGGATAGATCGACCAAGGTTGCTCATTTTATCCTGTCAAGACAACTTACAAGGGAGACAAATTGGCGAATCAGATATGTCCCGCATCGTGTGCTTACGGTGTGCCAAAACGGATAGTCTCGCATCGAGGGTCCCAATTTACCTCGCATTGGCTAGCCTACATGAAGCCCTTGGTACCCATCTCGATTTTAGCATCGCCTACCACCCCAGACGGATGGTCGACGTAAAGAGTAAATCAAATATTGGAGGATATGCTTTGGGCTTGTGCCTGGATTTCTCAAGGACTGGATAAGTGTCGCCAGATGCGTAATTCGCCACAACAACGACTACGAGACCACCTTCGATGTCCCCTTTGAGGCATTGTACGGAAGAAAGTGTCGCACCCCTCTGCATTGGTCAGAAGTAGGAGAAGGATATATATTCGGGCCAGATACTCTAAAGCAAGCAGAAGAGAAAGTTCGCCTGATCAGAGATCGGTTATTGGCTGCCCAGTCTAGACAGAAGAGTTATGCAGATAAAAGGAGAAGACCATTAAGTTTTGAAATCGGAGACCATGTCTACTTGAAGGTGTCACCCCTACGAGGAGTCAAACGATTTAAAGTCAAAGGCAAACTTGCCCCTCGCTATGTCGGGCCATTCCCAATCATAGCCAAAAAGGGAGAAGTCGCTTATCAACTTGAGTTGCCTGCAAGCCTGTCAGATGTGCACAACGTCTTCCACGTGTCCCAGCTCAAGAAATGTCTTCGGGTACCAGAAGATCAAACCCCGATGGAGGCAGTTGAGCTCGAGAGCGACCTGACCTACAAGGAGCGTCCAATTAAGATCTTGGACACTGTGGAAAAGAAGACCAGGAATCAAACCATTCGTACCTGCAGAGTACAATGGAGTCACCACTCAAAGAAGGAGGCCACCTGGGAACGCGAAGACCAGCTAAGGAGAGAGTACCCCGAATTGTTTACCAGCTAGGCTGAATCTCGGGGTCGAGATTCTTTTTAAGGGGGGTAGGTTTGTAACATCCTGAAAAGTTAAATTTTGGATTATAAAATTTTCTTGCATTAATTGCTGATATTTTGATTTGAAATTGATTCCCTTGAAACATTTCTTAATTAAAGAACTGAGAATTCCAATAGGCAAAAGAAATAAAACAATAGGACATAAAATATTAAAAGGAGAATCGAAAAGATGATCCAATGCAAAAGAATTTAGTTAATCCTAAATAATGGATTAAATATGGGTTAAATCTTTTACGAGAGAAATGAGAGAGGAATAAAATATAAATGTTTGCATATGAGAAAAGGAAAATAACAAAAGGGTTTTAATGAAGAGATATGTGTAGTCAAACCCTCATAAAATTTGGAGTAAAATATATAAATATGTATATATATATGTATCTTTGTGTATAAGTGAAATAAGGAAATAAAAAAGGATCGGGATCAGCCCAGTTACCCAGTGAGCCACCCAATCCTCGCGCCACCCCACCCCGCCCCGCTCTGCTTATCTTCCCCCGCCTCCTCCCTCGCCGCCCCATCCGGCGCGCCGCGCCAGCGCTCCGCCTCCTCCGCAGCCCGGCCGCTGGGAGCTCTTCGACTGTGGGATCCTCCTTCGCACGGCCCGCCGCCACCCGTCCGAATCCCTTTGTCCGAGCACGCCACCCCCTACGCTCGCCGCCTGCCTCTTTTTCTTCCCGCCGCTCGGCTCACCGCCGCGCCGCCGGGTTCCGCCTCCTCGAGCCACACCTGACTCGAGCGCCGAGGCGCTCGGCCCTACTACCTCGCCGCCGCCGACGTGACCACTCGGTAGGCGCCGATGCCGCTCTTGGCGTGTCTATAAGACCCCGGCACGCCAACACCTCCCACACCCCAGAACCATTTTCCCCTAGCAATCGCGCTTAAACCCCAAGAATCGCCTCGGCCTCACCCCTTCCCCAACTCCCATGACACCCCGCCGCCGACTCCGCCCACCCCGAGCCCTCCTTCCTCCCACACCACCTCCCGGACGCCTTGAATCCACCCCGGCCTTCCTCGAACCTCTCCCCGCCGTGCTCACGGCCGACGCCTCTCCCGGTCATCGCTACCCTCGTCGTCGGCCACCTTCCGGTGCCCTCGGTCCCCCCGCCGTCGTCTTCAACTCCACCTCGCACCGGGTTGCATTTCACAAGCCACCCACCCCTCCGGCCACCCCTCGGCCGGCTGCCGTCACCGACTTGACCTCGGCCACCTTTGCCCAACCCCCCCGCCGATACCTTAAGAGGTATTAGCGCTAAGGGTTAGGCAAAGCCTCCCCTCCCACTTGGTCACATGACCGATTCTTTCCCTTCCTCCCCAGGGCTCCCTCGGTGGCTGCTCGAGCCCCGCCACGCAGCCGAGGTTGAGCCCTTTCTTTTTAATCACACGACAGTGGGCCCCACCTGTCAGCCGCAACCGAACCAAGAGGCCACTACCGCTGGGCCCCACTGTCAGCGGGCCATCGACAAGTGGGTCCACCGCCCGAGGGGACCCACCGCCGCTGACAAAGACAGGATGGTACCATCGCCCGCTGGCCCCACCCCGCCGCCCCAAGAAGACCGAGCCATCGACGGTGGGCCCCACTCGTCGCTGGCACAGTAAAAGAGAAAGAAAAATATAAAATAACTATGTGGGCCCCACCTGTCAGATTTTAATTATTTTAGTAATTTATTTGAACTGAGAACTTTGAAAATGCATAACTTCTTCATTTTAACTCCAAATCGGGTGAGGAAAATTTCTAAATTCATCTAAATTCAAGATCTATCAAATGGCACTGGAATCATAATTTTTAGATTTTATCTGAATTTCTGGTGTTATTTGGATTGATTTGTTGCTTTACTTTCAATTGCAAATTTTCGCGTACGGATTAAGTAGCTTACGAGGCTCAAGAAGAAGAGGCCGAGACAGCAGCTGCAGATCCCAACCCCAACCCTCTCGAGCACTTTGACCAAGGCGAGTTATCACTTGATCATATTGAACCCTTGTTTATGCAAATTACTTTTCTTTAAACTATCCAAGTGCATGCTATTATTTTATGTGCTAAAGTATGTTCAAATTTCTTAGATTCTAGATATAGACCCATTACTATGCTTGTTAGTAGTACCTGTGAAACCTTTGGGATATGTGAACCTTGTCGCCTTAGCAAAACTAGCGTAATGTAGTTTTTCACAAATGAGAGTGATGATATATCGTACTGCTTAGTTTGCTAGATAAACGGGGATGCTAGTTATCCCAAAATATTTCACTTGCAAATATGACGATAATTTGGGCGTCATGGTGGGAATGATGGAGAAAATTTGAACTGTTATTTTATGCTCCCAAAAGCCTCAAACTTGCTTAGTATCCGAGTGGATGATGTGGGGCTGGTATGTGGTGGGGAAGCACAAAAATGTGGGATGTGGTAGAACTACTCGAGATAACCCTAAGGACTGAATCTTGTCATGTTAGCCTGTAAACAAGACAACCACAAGTCTGTAAATTACAACCTGGCTAAGTAGGTTTATCGAAACCCCCGGACTCATCTCACTGGTAGTGGATAGGCGTGGATTTGCAAGGGCAAGGAAGGCCTAAAGGGACACCAAGGGGAAGGTGAAGTTTTCCACTGTTCTAAGCGCTATGGAAGTGGAGCCCGGCTGCGTTAGTAACTGTGGAAAACATCCCGTGCAACGTATGGGACTCACCGCAAGTGGGATAAGCCCATAGGGTGAGATGACGAAAGAGGCTAGATATCTTGAAAGGTTACGGTGACGGTCTGCTCAACCATATGACTAAGGAATCATGTGGGGCAACGAGTTGGCAGTCTCTTGTGGGGAATGTGTACAAACTCTGCAGAGTCAAAACTATTCGAATAGCCGTGCCCACGGTCATGGGCAGACATGGGGACTTAACTAGATATAGTTTTGTTTCAAAAATAATTGGTGGGTGCATTGGGAAAATGTAGGGCAGTGAGAGGCCCTAGTTTGGAATTGTAATGGGTGTCGCCCCAGTGGTAAAATAGGCAACTATAATGTCGAAGAAGTCAGATAGTATGTGAAGCCATGGAATGGTGGATGGATTTCGTACATTAGTAAGACAACTATTTCCATTAAACTGGTGTCCTTCAAAATTGCTAGATCATAGGAATTTCTAAATCTTGTATTAAAAGGCGCTTCTAGCAAAATAAAATAAACCCGAGCCTTCCCTTGATCAGCCAGCATACTATTACTGCATTTTGTGTGATGATTCGCTGAGCACGGTGGTTAGTGTGCTCACACTCGCGTTATCAAAACAGAGACAGGGACGCAGGATCATTATGAATATGAAGATGCCCCGGTCACAGACGGAAGGAAGGACGATGGAAATTAGGTCGTCTTGCGTATTTTTCTGAGCTTAGACAAGTAGACCTAAGGCATTGTGTGCACGTATATTATCTATCCTAGGTAATATATACTGCACACATTACCCCGCCGCTTGTTCGAGGTTATGGCCCTACTTTTGCTTTCTCTCCATTGCTCGCATGTAATGATGACATTCGGCCTAAGTGCCCCTTTTTGTAAACTATTGCCCGACGTGGCCTAATTTGGAACCATGGTCTGTAATACTATTGTTTAAGTGATGTATGACATGATACAGCAATGTACCTGTGGGCATTATCTACTGATCCAGGGAATAATGCCGTAATCACAGAAGATTTTGGATTGAAAAATCCGGGTCTGACAGAGTCGTGGCGAGGCACGGGAGGACCGGACTAGGCACAGGCGGTGCTGAGGTCGGAGCGGTCGGGATGTGCTGAAGACGGCGAAAACTTGAGGTGGTTGCGAGGCTTGGACGACAAGAAACGAGGAAGCTTCCCGGAAGGTGCAGTAGGGGCGTTTTGGGAAATATGTAAGACTGCAAAAGCGGATTCGGTTCGAGCTATTGGGTAAAGCAATAGAGTTGTTGGAACTAATGGGTAAAGTGTGCTTGTGAACCCATTAGTGGAGACTATAAAAGGAGAGGGGTAGGCATGAGAGCAAAGTGGTAGTTAGGGTTTTGGCTTTGTGTCTTTCTCTTTTTCTTTGTGCAGTTGAGGGGTTGGTGAGAAGGGCAGAGGTTGTTCTACCCTTGCTCTCTTGTGTCCTTGGGTATATTCTAGAGTTCTTGATTTCCTACATGCGTATGGGGTCGTAGATTGGGACGAATTGGTTGTAGCAACTCATGTAATCATTCACCCCTCTCAAACAATCTGAGAAATCTTGTTTTTGAGAAGTTTTTGAGCCTTCAGTTTGTTCTCTGTTCTTTGCAATTTTTCTTGGGTTCTTTTCTCATTTTGCTGATTCCTTGATTTTCTAGCTGCTGTTTGTTTATGCTTTGAGCAAGGAACCTTCTTGAGATCACTTGAGCATTCCATTTTCGGGAGCAGAAGGAAAAATCAGGAAGTTTCCTCTCTTCCAAATCCTGCGCAAGAATTGGCTCTGTTCATGCTATTTCTAGGGTTAGAAGTCAGGCGACCTTTGTCCTTATAATTTCCTAAGTAGAAACTTGAAATTAAAGTTTGGCTCATTCTTCTGAGATTGTTTTCTTGTTATCTTCAAAGTCTTCTAAGCCAAGAATCCAAGAATATTACGAATTTCTCAGTTTTTGGTTCTGTTGTCGCCTAATTTCTTCATGCGGTACTACCGCTTGTTCAACGTCGGTACTACCGCTCAGCAAAGGTGGTACTACCGTTCGGCTCAACGGTACTACCGCCAAACGGTACTACCGCTCCTCACAGCGGTACTACCGCTTGCGGGCAGAGCAGCCCTGAATCTATTTTTCTAGACTGTTTCTCTCCGGATCTGTTTTTATGCTCGTTGCTGGACTTCCAGTGAGCGCATATCTTCTGTCTTCATAGCTTCCATAGTTATGGGAGCAGAAGCATAGGTGTGGATACTTGAGGGGCGGATTTTTATTTTAAGGCACCATTCACCCCCCTCTGTTACCATTTCGGTCCAACAATTGGTATCAGAGCCGGTTAGCTCTTCCTCCTAGATCTTAACTAGTCTCTAGAGCCATGGCGATAGACAAGTACTCCACCAAACCCCCGATCTTCGATGGGATCGACTATCCCTTCTGGAAGAGTTGGATGGAGACCTACATCTAGGCTCAGGGCTACGCCATCTGGCGAAAGGTGAAGACCCGATATGTTGTTCCTGCCGATGAGAACATCAATGCCGGAAACATGGCCGATGTTGAGGCGACTGCTAAGGCAAGGAACATCATAATTGTGGATACTTGAGGGGTGGATTTTTATTTTAAGGCACTATTCACCCCCCTCTGTTGCCATTTTGGTCCAACAGGTTGTTGTCCGGAGGCTTTTTACCACAGTATCATCCACATAGGCGGGTAGAGCGGGGTTATTTTTACATCGCCCCTGGCTTCAGCTTGGGCATCCATCCGGAGGCCATGGGCGAGATCTGGCCTTCACTCATTTGAGGACCCTCCGGCGCGGGGCTTGCACCCCCATCTCAATGTGCCGCTCTAGGTCTTGATAACGACTCCCCCACTCAATGTGCCACTCCAAGTCTTGGTCACCCCACACCATGAATACTCCCTAGGGACTCGGAAGTTTCATGAACAGGTAGTTGTGGTGCGGGACTGCACCGAAGGCATTGAGAGTGGCCCTACCTAAAATGGCATTGTATGGGTATGGGAGATCGACAACATCAAAGGTGATGACCTCATGCCTACTTCGTGGCGCTTGCTCAAAGAATACCTCCAAATTGATCTGCCCCAGCGTGGCGACAGACTACCCTCTGAAGCTTACAAAGGCATCCCCACCGGCTGTAACCTATCTCGTGAGATCCCTATCTTATTGAGTGCGGCCTTGAAGAGGAGGTCCGCGGAGCTTCCTCTATCGACGAGGATCCTCTGCACCTGGTAGCCTGCAATGTTGGTGATGAGCACCAACGGATCCTGGTGTGGAAAATCCACACCCATGGCGTCCACTGGCCCGAACGTGATGTCGGTCTGGGCCTATGCGGGGGCTGTTTGCATGGCGTATGCAGCAACATGTTGCATCATCTCATGTAGGCTTTTCATTGTCGATTGGAGGGAAACTCGAGGACCGACCCCCTCCCTTCCCTCGCGTAATGGGGTGAATCACCCTACAGGGGCAAGCCTATGGGCCCTGAATTTTTAGCACCGCTGGAGGGGCTGATGCTAGTGGCATCTCGATACACTACTACACATGGGCAAATACAGGCACTCTGTCCTCCTGAGCACGCTCCCTAGTTACACTTTAGCGCAGAGCCACAATGGATGTGTACTAGTCGCGGGTGAGATGTCCTCCGTGGCCATAAACCTCGCACCGAAGTCCATGTTGGCGAACGTCCTCATGACCTCGCCCCCCTTTCATGTCCATTGCCATTTCAGCCGTGACCGCAGCCTCTGCCTGTATCGCCAGCTGACGTCAAAGATGTATTTGGTGCGGGCCCCTTTGTTTCTTGTGTCTTGACCCCTCCTTGAGGGTTACCAACACATCCTTCACTTTGTGACCGCTGGTTTCGCCTCAGCCTCCCGTCGTGTCACATCCTCTTCTGCCCTGTTGTACTTCTCTATCTTGTCGAAGAGCTTGGCCATCATCTTTATGGATTTTTGCGCATTGTATTCGGCGAGCGGGCCTTTTTGCAAGCCTCACATGGCTGCGTTGATTATGGTGGTGTCATTGACATCTCTGACTTGGTAGCGGACCTTCATGAAGCGCTTGAAATAGGCCCACAGTTTTTCTCCTGGCTCCTATCTAACTGCGAAGAACTGGTCTGCATCAACACGCATTGTGTAATTGCCCTGGAAGTTGTTATGCATGAGGTTCCGAATCTGCTCCCATGCATACACAGAGCGGGGGGAAATGGTGAAGAACCAAGATAGCACCACCCCTGTAGGGCGAGGGGGAGTCCCTTGGCCTTTGTTGTGTCGTCACCTCCCGCCGCCTCAGTCGTTGTCTCATAGACATGCAAGAATTAACGAGGGTCCGTCTGGCCTTTGTATGGCTCCACGGTAGGCATCTTGAAGTCCTCCAGCCAGGCATTCTGCTTTAATCCTATGGAGAGAGGTGATTCTGGGTCCACGCGGCTAGAGGTTTCTGTGCGAGCTCATTGATCCTCCTCCCTAGGCCTGTTCACCTCCACTGCTACCTCGACGGGGGTTGCCAAAGTTTGACCCCCTGCACTTCGCGCATGGATCGTCGTAAGTCCACCAACTCTTGTTGTATCATTCCACAGAGTGCCTCGAGGGCATCTCTGCTTGTAGCCACGGTGGGTGGGAGGGTCCCCTCTGCCCCTTGCACGGTAACGGTGGTGATGCCCACGCTAGCACCGGCCCCTGGGCCTGCATTGGCCGCTGCTTCTGTTCGCCGCTCCTTTAACCCCCCTATTCGGATAGCCGCCAAGGAGCCTACCCTGTTGGTCGTTGCTGCCTCTATTGCAGCCGCATCAATGCACTGCTGCTCTAAGGGCTCCTCGTAGGCTACCTCCGTTGCCGTTGCACCAGGCTCGGAGGTTGCAGCTCTCTTTCGCTTGGTGGGCAACATTATCACCTTTTTTGGGGTCAACGTTTTCTTTGGCATTGACGCCTTTGCTTTTCTCAGCACCATTGACCCCTACCACCCTTACCTTAGCTCGTAGCTTTTCTTCCGTCCCCATGGACGATACCAACTATTGTGGTTACACACCATAAAATAGAGGATGGGGGCTATAGGGGAGCCTTGGAGAGGCCGCCTGTAGCCTAGAACACCCTGGGGATGACGCTAGAGATCTGCACTAGTGTCTTGGAAGTTGATAATGTTAGCTCTTCACCAAAAAAAGAGTGCTCTGCCCCCTCATGGCACACTCAGGCATGTATATATAGCCATGAAGGTATAGGTACATGGATGCTCCTACCTAGGTCTACCTTTACAAGGATATATAAGTCTTTTCCTATACCTATAGTTACATAAACACCCCTATCTAAGCCTATTCTTCTAGGGGTACACATGCCATTTCCTAGCCTTGTGAGCTTCCACAAAGCTTCTGGCTTGGTTTCTCTGGTGCCGTGGGCCCGTTCGAGCTAAGGTGGGGGCCTCTCCCCCAACAATCAACAATTCATTCATTTCACATAAATCTGAATGTACAAGATATAATGATGATAAGTTTTTTTCATCCTCTAATTCCTTAAAAAGGGTTTTCGAGGATGCTTTGCTTGCATACATAACTGGCATTTTGATCCTTTGATAATTTCATATTTTGAAATTAAATCTAATCTAGACATTTTAGAAATACTATCAAAGTCAGTATGACATAAACGAGAATGCCAATATTATACTCACATTTATTTAAACCAGTTGCAATATTCATATTATAACAATACTCTAAAGTACTTAGGAGGAACAAGCATTCGCTCTCATAGACTTTACCAACAATGTTCCCGAACTTAGATATTATAATTTTACTTGACTCAAAGACTAGCTTATAATTATTCCTGCATAGGCGAGAACCACTAATGAGGTTCTTGTTTATTGTAGGAGCATGCTGCATGTTCTTCAAGCCATACCAACACTAAGAATAGAAGCATGCGACCCGTTTTGCTTTAGATCAATCATTCCAACACCAAGAATAGAAGTATACGACCTGTTTCCATTAGAATAGAGGAAACTGTAATACCCCAGAAATTGTTTAATTAATTGTTTAATTAATAGAGAGAGGGACTTTTGTGAAATAATTAAATTTATAAGAGTTTTGAGGGGTTTTATGAAAATTTAAGACAACTGGGCCTAGGCCTTGGCCTGTGGGTTTTTCTTGGCCCAAGAGGGAGGGAGGCCACCTCTTAAAACCCTAGGCAGCCCCCACCCCCGCGCCTCCACCCCTGTGCCTCCACTCCCAGCCGCCGCCCGTGCTGCCCGGACGTCTTCTTCCGGTGCGCCGCCGTCGTCTTCATCGTCGTCGCCTCCTCCCCGTGCGCCGCCGCCGACGCTCGTCGCTGTACCGCGTGGATCCGGAGGAAAGAGAGGAGGAGATCGCGGGCGTGTTCGTCGCCGTGTTCGTCGTGTTCGTCGACGTGTTCGTCGTCGTGTCGTCAAGGGTAATCCCTGGTAGTCTCTAGATTGGTTTTTAATCAAGTTAGATTCGTCGGTTTTCTGGGCTGCTGGGACGGTAGTTATTTCTCGGCAGTTTTGTTCTAGTTTCGTCGGGATTCAGGTCTTGACCCCTTCTAGAAAGTTGTAGAGGGTTTAATTATCTTTCCAGGGAGTACAAGAACACGTGATTCGGATTTGTGTAGCGAAAGTTATGAATTTTCTAGTGTTACTGTTCTGCAGATCGGGGTAGTTCTGGACAGAGTTTAGTAGATCGGTTTGTGCGACGGAAATAGTTGCGATTCAGGAGTCCTTAAAATTGAGAAAGTTGTAGATAGGTTTCTTAGCTTTCAATAGAGGTAAAGAAGTCCGGATTCCGAATTTCTGGGCGAAAGTTATGCCTGTTTTAGTGCGCTGTCCAGAGAGTCCGATGTGAATTTGGATGCTTTAGAAAAGGGTTTGGATCGGCTAGTTAATGGCAGAATCAGAGAGTCTCTCCAACTAAGTTTTTGTAGATAATTTAATTAGATTTCCAGAAAGTCCAAGAACGCTTAATTTGGAGTTACGTACTGAAAGTTATGATTTTTGGAAGTCGGTTGTCTGTGGTTGGGCAGATTTGGCCGAGGGGAGTTGGGGATTTAATTGAGATAAATTGTTGGGTTAATTGGGGTTGCTGTTATTTTATATCTAGAAACCCGCTACTGTCATGTTGGTAATTATTAATTAAATATTCAGGAGGAGAGCGGATTCCGGGGGTTGTGCCTTCTACGTGTTCTTCATTTTCTCGGTTGAGGCAAGTATATTTGTGATGTGAAAATCTGTGTTTATGGATTTGTTGAATTGTTTGGATGATGGTTGAATCATGACTGTTTAAATTGTGAGTATGAGTAAGTGATGAATTGAGAATGCTATTTATGTTCTGTTTACATTATGGCATTTATGAGATTGGTTGATGCGTAGTATGGTGAATGCTCGTTATCTTTTGATACATTCACATATATGCATCATATTGAGAATTGTTGAAGTCTTGATCATGCGGTGATCAAGATCGAGGTCCCCACACTTGCGAGTGTGGGCATTGGTCCCCGCACCGAGGGTGCAGGCATGGTGTGCATTGACGGATGCACACCCGCACACGGTAAAATGCGAAAGAGATGAGAAAGAGGAGCTTTTGATCATAATGCATAGCATGAAATTCATATGTAATATGTTTAACTTGAGAGTTAATGTTCATGCTTGCATTTGTTCTGATTATACTTGCCGAGTCATTGGACTCACTCTTGTCGTTGTTTTGTTGTTGTTGTTTGTTTATTTTAGGTACCTTCACGATGTCAAGATGCATGGGAATAAAGAGGATTAGTATTGTTGCACTTGCACGAAATATTCACCATGGAGAAGATAGAGAACTCTAATTATTATTTGTTGATTAGTTCAAGTGGTATTTGATTATGACCTTCGATTAAGATGTAATAATGAATTAGAACTTCTTCATATTGCTTCCGTGCTTTACTTAAGTTTTATAGATGTTTCTGCTTAGTAGCCAAATTACTTTGCTTGCGGTTATTCATACCTTTTGATAATATTGTTAGAACTTCATTTTTATCAATAAACAAAGGAGGCTCACGAAATTTTATAGAATGCCTTAGCATAGTTTTATTATGTTGTTAGTTTGGTAGCATTTCGCACCATTGTTTGGTGGGGTGTTACAGTTGGTATCGAGCGGGCTTTAGGTCCGTGGTAATTAAACTATTAAATTGACACCTTTGGTGCATGAGGATGGGATGGGTCAAGCATTGCATTTATGCTTTTGACATGTTATATTGATGATTTACATTATGAGATAATCTTGTATGCTTATTGATAATCTTGTATGATTATGATTTGCTCCTATGACTGTTATGACTGAGAATAGTCAATGATATGATGTAGATGTTGTGATGTGCTACCTTGGTATTGCCAGATTATATCATTGTTTGTAGTATGAGGATTAGCAATGTAGCTACCTCGGGTAACTTAATTGCAGGTGTTATGTTGAATTTATTAGAAAAGTTGTTATTATCCTTGTTGATTTCGCCAATTCTTGGTCGATTGGAGTTAATGAATTTCTTTTGAGATTGTGGTTCTTGCAGTTGAGGGTATGCAATTGGTCTCACCGCTCCTTGAAGCGCTTATTGTTTCTTTCCGGACCACCGAGATACTTTGCTACCGTGCTTTTTGTTGATTTGTAAGGTTAGTTCCTTCGTGGGAGTTTGTCTTGTTGCGAATCATGGCTCATTGTTCGCTTGGTGTTTTCTTTTATTAATAAGAATTTTGAGTTGCAAAACTCATTGTTATGTGAAAGCTTTGGATCTATGTTTCTCTTTACCTCGGCGTTGAAGTTTATTGTTCCTTTTCCTTTTGAAAGAGAGTGTTAAAATCCTTTATGTTGTTTTGCTATGCTTAAGTGGAAGGTGGTAGTCGATAAACTAATTCATAAGGTTGAATTATCGAGTTGATATGTTAGCATAGTGTATAATTAAATTTTTACTAGTATCCTTGGAAGTGTAGTTGTTTAATTTGATATTGCCCTGTAATAGTTTTTAGAAGAACTATGATTAAGAATTTGTTTACTCATGATAGTAACTCATGGAGTTATTGAGGAGTGTGTAATAAGAACCGGAATGATTATTATGATTGTTAAAATGTCTATCATGATTGGATAAATTGAATTATCGTGTCTTTAGTAATTAATCCGACCGTTTGGAATGATTAAGTAAGGAGGTGTTAGAATATTACCTTGGTAATATTGACCCTTAATATGTCTTTTATTTAGATGCTTTATGAGCATGCACAATTGCTAGTTTCATCTATCTTTACCATGCTAGATTGTTGAAATACGTATAAAGGAATAGATGAAGGTTGATGCATTGACTTGTAGAAACTTGTCTTACGAGTGGTATCATTGAAGTTTAAAGTCATTTCCATTCTAATTTCTGAATGTAAGGTAGGATACAAAATCTATGCTCATGAATGTCTTATAATTGTAAAATGGAGTTAGGATCATGAATGTTGTTATGACCGAATAATAATCAATTATTGCCAATAGTGAATAGAGTACAATCAATTGGTGCTAAGTTAGAGTTGAGCACCAATAAAGAATGGAATATATGAAATCTAGTAAGAAATTTATACTAGCATGATTTCGAGATTATCTTGTTCTAGTATCATCTTGTTTAAGAGCTTTGTTCTATTTATGTGGCTTATGCACTAGGTTCTCCTAGATCAAGTAGTTGCAACCTTACTTAGATATTAGAAACATGATGCAATGATTTCTTATGTTTCTTTTGGAAAAGTTTATGAAGGGAGTTGAGGATATGATGATGCTTGTTAAGAATGTATTATTCTGATGTTAGTATGTTGGTCCATTTGTGGTTATGATGGTAATGTTGAAGGTTCATTAAATAGAAGAATTTGAATAAATTCCTTGGTACTATTTAAATCAAAAGTTTTGATAGTGTGTATGCGATCTTTGATCTCATGATTTATGTGGTAGCTGAAATGGTTTTAAGCAAAGTGTCGTGTTGAGGATTTTAATTAGTTCTTAAAGAATTAATGTGTTGTGGTCTTCAACTCTTCTTTTGTTGGAATTGTTAAGGTGATACCGTATTCAAAGAAGGTTGTTCTCTTTGTTAAAAGGAAAAGTTTGATAAAAGTTTTGAAGGTTGAAGTCAAGTTGTGCAATCTTTGTGAAGTGTGTTTGACTTCTTATTTTCGCTGCTTAAGAGTTTCGAGCTCAAATGACAATCTTGTATTCGTATTGGTTGAGATTTGATGTTTTCGTCTCGAGGAGACATGCGCCTTCAGCTGTGGTCTTATCCTTTGTTGTCCAAGATCTTTGTTTTCTTGGTTTTGTGTTTATTGCAGATGGACATTGTGCTGAAATTTTCTTCTTTGCTTCTCCAAGAAAGGGTACGCAGCTTGGGTTGCAAAGACCTTTAAGATGTGTATGGCAACCGGTTGGTGTGGTTTTGTGATTAGTCGGGTGAGATTGTGGGTATCAAGATACTTGAGATTCTTGGAGTGATAAATTGTTCGTTGAATAATTCTCGATGAGGATTTGATTTAAAGAAGATGTTGTCCTTGGGGCTAAATAGTTTTATTGTTGCAACTAGAAGAACCTAGCTGTGGTTCATGAGTGTTACGTTCATTTTGCTGGAACATTGGAATTATTGAAAGTATGGGAATCTTGATCAATTTTATTGGAGCATCATGATGGGGTACTTTGCAAGGATTATTAGAATGATTATGATGGTGTAGTTAATGAGTTTATAATTGTGAAGAAGCCCAACCGTTGTGGGAATTATTGGGATAGTAAGGATTGTTGAATTTTGCCATGTATAACTTAGCTCGTTGAGTAACCCTCTAGGAGTTAGAATCTTTCTGAGATAATCAAGTTGAGAATATGTTTCATATGGTTGTTAATGATTGAGTATGGTTGATTGTGAAAATTTTAGTCACTGAATTTAAGAGTCTTTGTATTAAATATATCGAAGTATATGTATAGAAGCCTTAGAGATGGGAAATTTTGGTTGGTGATCTATACTAGAACCTTGGAGGCTAATGTTATTGCGTGAGAATAGTGCAAGGAGTGGATTCTGAATATTATGATGTTCCTTGATAGTATCCTTTGGATGTAGTAAATGGGTATGTGAGCCGAGAAATTCATGTTGATTGTCCTTAAGATTTGTGGTGAAGTGTTGGTGGGTGAAAAATAACGATGAGGTGCATTGGAAATTATTCGTTAAAGTAACATGTGGGAAGAGGAGTTGACTAGAGTATGTTATTATGAGAATAGTAGAGTCCTCTACAAAAGTGTGTTGGATGCACTCGGTTTGAACTTAGAGTTGATGTTGCCAATTTAAGAGAATTGAGCTAGTATGGTATGGGATAATTTGGAACCTCGTGATTCAAGAGGAAGTTTAATAAAAAATCGGTAGTAAATGCTCCCGATTCTTGTTTGAGCTACGTGATGAGAGAAAAGTCTTTTGTGGTTTGAGTTGACTTTTGTTGGCTTGTGTGGTTTTTCGGTTTAGGAAAAAAATGGACGGTTTGACATTTGAGTGATTCCCTTTGACGTATGTGTTGTTTGTTTGCAAACCACCTACTTGGAAGGTGGAGAGGCTCTTATGTTGAATCCTTGATTTTCTTTATGATTTGACCCTTTGGTGGGGAGTGGGTGATGCGTGATTGCAATAAGAATCCCTTATTTTCAGTTGTATTCGTGTGTGAAAGAGTGGGTTTACCTTGACCCCGTGGTGTGCCCGTGTTTAAGGGGTGCTCATTGCTAAGGTAAAGAGATCGATTGAGAATGGAAACATGAGATATATGTGTTGTGTGATTGTGTGGGTTGGTACTAAAGGGAATGATAACCCGATGTGTATTTAATCGCTTTTGTTAATTGCGAAGTTTTAGGGTTTGTGTATCACTAGGACTACCTTGGGTTCTAGTGTGGGATACACAGCGCTTTGTATGACTCGGTATCGAGGGAGAACTTGAAAGATCTGGAGCGTGGGCTTCATTAAAACCGTTGACCAACGAGTAAGACCACCACCATTCAAGAATTAAAGCTACACAATTCAAGTGTTGTAGGGGCGTAAGTTCAACGAGTGGCCTTGGTGAGTCGAATCATTGGTCGCCCGAGCGGGTGAAAAGTTATGCGATGTAAGGAGCAAGGATCGGAGGTTGGCAAACCACTTGGATCTTCAAGAACCTATGTGCGAGGTGCAAGCAATTAGAAAAAAATATTTAGTATGTCAAAGCGCTTTGGTCGCAGCAGACCGAGAGAGAAGCAACTTGGGAGTTGGAGTCTCGCATGCGCAAGCAGTACCCGGCGTTGTTCACGTCGGGTGCTAGTTAATTGCTAGTTGGTTGTTTTTGTTTTCTGTTGAGGTTGCAGTTAGAATTCGGGGTCGAATTCTGTTTAAGGGGGGTAGAATGTAATACCCCAGAAATTGTTTAATTAATTGTTTAATTAATAGAGAGAGGGACTTTTGTGAAATAATTAAATTTATAAGAGTTTTGAGGGGTTTTATGAAAATTTAAGACAACCTGGGCCTAGGCCTTGGCCCAGGTGGGTTTTTCTTGGCCCAAGAGGGAGGGAGGCCACCTCTTTAAACCCTAGGCAGCCCCCACCCCTGCGCCCCACCCCCGCGCCCACTCCAGCAGCCGCCGCCCGTGCTGCCCCGACGCCTTCTTCCCGTGCGCCGCCGTCGTCTTCATCGTCGTCGTCTCCTCCCCGTGCGCGTCGCCGACGCTCGTCGCTGTACCGCGTGGATCCGGAGGAAAGAGAGGAGGAGATTGCGGGCGTGTTCGTCGCCGTGTTCATCGTGTTCGTCGACGTGTTCGTCATCGTGTCGTCAAGGGTAATCCCTGGTAGTCTCTAGATTGGTTTTTAATCAAGTTAGATTCGTCGGTTTTCTGGGCTGCTGGGACGGTAGTTATTTCTCGGCAGTTTTGATCTAGTTTCGTCGGGATTCAGGTCTGGACCCCTTCTAGAAAGTTGTAGAGGGTTTAATTATCTTTTCAGAGAGTACAAGAACACGTGATTCGGATTTGTGTAGCGAAAGTTATGAATTTTCTAGTGTTACTGTTCTGCAGATCGGGTAGTTCTGGACAGAGTTTAGTAGATCGGTTTGTGCGACGGAAATAGTTGCGATTCAGGAGTCCTTAAAATTGAGAAAGTTGTAGATAAGTTTCTTAGCTTTCAATAGAGGTAAAGAAGTCCGGATTCCGAATTTCTGGGCGAAAGTTATGCCTGTTTTAGTGCGCTGTCCAGAGAGTCCGATGTGAATTTGGATGCTTTAGAAAAGGGTTTGGATTGGCTAGTTAATGGCAGAATCAGAGAGTCTCTCCAACTAAGTTTTTGTAGATAATTTAATTAGCTTTCCAGAAAGTCCAAGAACGCTTAATTTGGAGTTACGTACTGAAAGTTATGATTTTTGGAAGTCGGTTGTCTGTGGTTGGGCAGATTTGGCCGAGGGAGTTGGGGATTTAATTGAGATAAATTATTGGGTTAATTGGGGTTGCTGTTATTTTATATCTAGAAACCCGCTACTGTCATGTTGGTAATTATTAATTAAATATTCAGGAGGAGAGCGGATTCCGGGGGTTGTGCCTTCTACGTGTTCTTCATTTTCTCGCGGTTGAGGCAAGTATATTTGTGATGTGAAAATCTGTGTGTTTATGGATTTGTTGAATTGTTTGGATGATAGTTGAATCATGACTGTTTAAATTGTGAGTATGAGTAAGTGATGAATTGAGAATGCTATTTATGTTCTGTTTACATTATGGCATTTATGAGATTGGTTGATGCGTAGTATGGTGAATGCTCGTTATCTTTGATACATTCACATATATGCATCATATTGAGAATTGTTGAAGTCTTGATCATGCGGTGATCAAGATCGAGGTCCCCACACTTGGAGTGTGGGCATTGGTCCCTGCACTGAGGGTACAGGCATGGGTGTGCATTGACGGATGCACACCGCACACACGTAAAATGCGAAAGAGATGAGAAAGAGGAGCTTTTGATCATAATGCATAGCATGAAATTCATATGTAATATGTTTAACTTGAGAGTTAATGTTCATGCTTGCATTTGTTACTGATTATACTTGCCGAGTCATTGGACTCACTCTTTCGTTGTTTTGTTGTTGTTGTTTGTTTATTTTAGATACCTTCACGAGGTCAGCATGCATGGGAATAAAGAGGGATTAGTATTGTTGCACTTGCACGAAATATTCACCATGGAGAAGGTAGAGAACTCTAATTATTATTTGTTGATTAGTTCAAGTGGTATTTGATTATGACCTTCAGATTAAGATGTAATAATGGATTAGAACTTCTTCATATTGCTTCCGTGCTTTACTTAAGTTTTATAGATGTTTCTGCTTAGTAGCCAAATTACTTTGCTTGCGGTTATTCATACCTTTTGATAATATTGTTAGAACTTCATTTTTATCAATAAACAAAAGAGGCTCTGCCGAAATTTTATAGAATGCCTTAGCATAGTTTTATTATGTTGTTAGTTTGGTAGCATTTCAGGCCATTGTTTGGCTGGGGTGTTACAGAAACCCCAAGAACAGAAGCATGTGACCCGTTTCCTATTCGGACGAAGGAATCCCCTGCTGCCTAGTAAGAAGAAAACAAAAATATATCAAAACATACATCATTAGTACCAGTATCAACCTACAAATAGTGGATTGACATGCTATCATAACATACGTTAGCACCAATATCAACCTACAAATCAGTGGATCGACATGATGAATTGTCCAACTATGGATTTAGCCTCTTGCTCACGCGTGCAGAGCCAGTGACCTGTATCTGTATATTGTGCTCTAGTTTATCCCACAACTCTGTAGTGGATTGTAGTATATATACATATTGTAGAGCTGATCTGTCAGAATGGTCAGAACGCGAATACAAGTGTACGTGCCCGTGTGTTTAGCTAAAGCCGTACTCATGCCATCTCAATCCATGTCATATGTTTCAAAAAATAACAACAACTCTACTTTATAAATTGGTCTCCTTTATTTTATCTTAACAATATAGTATTAAACCATACGTACATCAAAATTATAAAAATAGGTCTCACTCATATAGACCTATTTCTAACAATAATGCCCACTCAACCCGCTTGTCTGGCGCCGGCGGTCCGCTGTATGGCTGACCGGGGATTACTAGCAGTTTCTTTCCGCTAAGAAAAAATGTTTTTCCTGTTCTGTGTCGACGAGTTGCAGTCTTCCATCCGAACTGAGCATAGGTTTTTAGAGTTAGCTCACTATCGCCAGATCATAACCAATTATCTCACATTGTAGCACCAACGATATATGCACGCCAAAGTGAGC
This sequence comes from Bonia amplexicaulis, assembly GCA_036346245.1. NCBI lineage: Eukaryota > Viridiplantae > Streptophyta > Magnoliopsida > Poales > Poaceae > Bonia > Bonia amplexicaulis. The sequence goes on along the minus strand of CM070735.1, from coordinate 13,260,694 downwards.
AGCAAATAGCAAGTGTGCTTCCCTGCTCAAGAAAGAAACAGGTGGAGGTGCTTCCTTTGAGGTCATGTACTGTCAAATTTACAAACAGTTAGCTAAACAAACACGCTAATGCTCAAGACAAACGTTTGCACTGTGCGAGAGAAACGTAAAGAGAAAAAGGCATAAAACTTGTAGGAGGAGAGTTACCTATTTGGCCAACACCCATTGCCTCCATTTGGCAGTGACGACCGTCTCTCCATGGTGCATCTCCTCTTACTTCCGCCACCCACTCTAGCGCCCAATCCGAATTCGTCGGCGTCAACCATGATTTGGGACGGCTAGGGTTTAGGTGAGTGCATGCGAAACCATATTCTGGGTACGTAGGCGTCAGTGTGCAATCGCAAGAAGACGGAAGACAGATATGGGTCACAATTCCTGTACGGTGTCACCCCTCAGGTACGGTTATAGTATCAGCCGCCGCATCTTCCCTTCCCTCGTCGATCCATCAGTGCCTGCCGCAAACCTGCATCTGCGGTCCAGCACACCATGGCGGACTGCATTGGATCCCACAATGCAACCACTACTACATAAAAGATCATCATAGACAGTTTAAAAACGTCATCACAGACGGTTTTGTGAACCGTCTGAATTTATGGATCAGTGATAATCGAAGGTTATCACAGACAGTTGTTGAACCATCTGTGATACATCAATATCACAGACGATTTATAACTGAAAACCATCTGTGATATTGATACATCACAAACGGTTTTTAGGTACAAACCGTCTGTGATATATCAATATCATAGACGGTTTGTAACTAAAAACCGTCTGTGATGTTCTTTTCTACCCCAAAATCTATTTCTGTTTATTGGCTAGCCTCAGGAAATGCTAGCTATGCCTCAGGAATATATATATATATATATACTCGTTTGTGTTCTAGGCTCGCATCTCTAGTACGGTCTAGCCTAGGACCAGCACCATTCGGCGTTGAACGATTTTTCAACTTGCATTTTCTGAATTGATTATTACTACTCCTTGCTACCACACTTGAGCCTTCCCAGCTACACCTTTTCTACACCGTACAGGCTGAGCTTCACCTGGCAATCACTCCATCCAATCTTCGAAGATACGTTGCCACCGCTGGTTGCCGATCGCCCCTGTGTGCCTGGTAAGAATTGGTAAGAATTCGATAAAAGGTTTTGAGTGTGAGTGATTTTTGAACCACCATATCCTAGTTCTTGTTAGGGACATATTCTTGTGTTTTTGCTAACAATGGCAGGTTCTAGAGAGCTTACTGATCAAGATACATCTCACAGTCCTCGTACGAAGGGAATCATAAAACATTTCACGCGCGAAAAGAAGACTCATGCAAAATTTTAGAATCTGGATTTCTAATTTAAATTTTAACTTGCATTAGGAATTACTGATATAACATTCAAAATCTTGATTTTTTTAATTTCTTTATATATATCTTGGTGTGAAGAATTTCTTTACATATATTTATTCCTTTTTATAATTTTCCCATATTTTATTTTTATTTTACTCACCTATTTATTTACTTGTTTATTACATATATATATATATATACATATATATATATACACTTTCCTTCATGTATATTCTTGTGTATAAATTTTATGTTTTGCTCTAAGCTCTTTCTCTACATATATGTATATGTATTTGTTTGTTTTTTTATTTATTTTTATTGCCCTCTTTAATACTATTTTCAAAATAAAATTTTATAGTTTATTTTAAATCTCTTCCGCCTTTATGATGGATCATCTTTTCAGATTCGAATTCAAAATTTATTGTTTTCATTTATTCCCATATTTTCTTTATGGCTTATTAATGTTATTTTTATTTTTAATAGATTTTCAACTATTGGAACCTCAACCAAAAATTCAGAAGAATACTATAAACTCCAATTTCAACTAAAATATATTGCAAAATAATTCAAGGGTTTTGTATTTTCAAATTTAAAATTTTTAGGATGTTACAAATCTACCCCCCTTAAATGAATCTCGACCCCGAGATTCTGGTGGAATAGAAAGAAAGGAGGTGAGGTTATATTGGCTAGCAATGGGTTCTTGGGTGTTGCCCGACGTATAGTTCTTTAGCTTCACCGAGAGGTGAAAATCTGCACAACAGGGGTTAGAATTTGGAGAAGTTGAAAGGGAAGAGTGAAACCTTGTTCTACTGAATAGGTCGTAAACTTCCAGAGGCCTGCTTGTTGACTTCGTCGTTTCCTCGCCTTCGTAGAGTGGAGTGGTCATATTGTCTATTGGGCATATGATAGGTATAGAATTCGTACTGATGAGTGGGTAGCATTGGCCTGGGCCCTAAGGAGTAGGCAGCCTAAGGGATACCGATACGAGGATGGATACCTTTACATAGTGGTCTTTTGTCCTTATTTCTATAATACATCTGGTCCTGCCAATCTTCTTGTATTGGTTTGAGCAGCTCCGAGTCTAGGTTGTCGCACCTCCAAAATATATGTCGCAGTAGTTCTTCGATATTTTTGTCTCATAGTGCTACCCCCTTAAAATGGATATGACCAATCATTATTCGTCTCTTCTAGTTCCAGGCATGATGGGTCTTGTGGCGATTTGGGGACTCTTCCGTTGTTCTTCGGCTGTCTTGGTCAGCAATAGGTTCAGGGCCAATCCTTGGGGCAGTGGTCTGGTCCTTCGTAGAGAAAACATGTGACCTTGCTCGTTGGACACTGTCCTGGCGGGCGGTCTTCTTCACAGTGAGGTGGTTTTTCTTAAATATTGGAAGGTTGCGAAGTCTTCACTTCTTCTTGATCGCCTTGGTTTTTGAATTACTTGTTAATTTGTCTGGTGGATCCGATGGGGTTTGCATCAAAAAGGAAAGAGGGAATAGCATGAGTTGAGGATTGAATTGCGGAGATAAGGTATTCTAAATGCATTCTAACTCTAAAAGAGTATACCCCGAATAATTGGGGTGATATAGAACCACACCAATTTTTGAAAGAAAGCTTTTCCTGTGACTACGAAATATATAACGCCCGAGGGCAAGAAGGCGGCGCACAGGGTCAAAGTGAAATCTTGCGACAATACAACGTCTATTCGGGGAAGCACACATAAGAGGGCGTAGGGTCCATATACACAGTCCGTTTAAACAAGACTCCTTTATCTTCATGATCATCCTCAACGTTCCTAACCTTAATTTCTTGGAGCACAGGTACGAGAAGAGGATCAAAAAAATTTTTCTTTTGAATTTAAGAAGTATCTGGGGGTAATTTGATATCGACACTTCTTCTTGTGTTATTGTTTTGAATTCGGGGTAAGAGAGCTTTAGAAATATCAATGGCTGGGGCAGCATATGGATGAGAGAAATCGTCTAAGAGAGACAAGAATGAGCAGTATAACTAATATTTTTGGAACTAGTATTTTGAAGAAATAATTCTAGTAATGAAGCTAATGGTCAGGCTAACTAGGTCACGACCTGCAGTCGATATGCTCTGATACCATCCCTGTAGGGACCCCAGATTTTACTATCTGAGATCCTCTGTGATTTAATGCACTATTCCCTGGATCAGTAGATAGTGCTCACAGGTACAGAAAATGAATATCAAATACATACCATGCGGAAGCTAAAATAAAATAGTAAACTTACTCATGGGCCGATTAGGCCGAAATCAGTAAATTGCAGCAGCAGAAGAACGAAGCACACATGTGGGACCTTCAGGACATGCCCACAGGCAGCCAACTAGAGGTTCGCGACCTAGCCCTTGACATCTTCATCTTCTTTGCCATCAAGACCCAAAGGTATTGCTGATGTGTAGCGATCCGATTCCTAATTCTGGATTTGTTATGAGAGCGAGTGTGAGCACACTAACCACCGTGCTCCGCGAGCCAATACACAGGATGCAAATAGTTAATATGCATGGTTAATCAAAGGAGAGGCTCGGGTTGTTTTTTTTACCAAAAATTGCTCTTCGCATTATTCTTGTTATTTAATCATGGTGTCATTATCACTGTCCAAAACTCCGAACAACGAGTGTCATCACTTATCTAATCCACCGATTATACGCTCTCTATTCTATCACCCACCATCTTATCCATTCAGCCATGGGTGTCTGATCCTCACATAATCCTAACCTTCCCCATAAATTTATTCCTCCAATCTCAAATTTCACCAGAATCATCTAATCCCGATCTCAGATCCACCAATTGCCAACTTATTGCCTACACAACTTAATTATTGTAGGACCGAAATGGCGACAGAGGGGGGGTGAATGTCATTTTCTTTTAAATCTACCCCCGAGAATTCGACACTGTTTTTCAAAACGATGCAAAACAAAGCACCTCACAGAAAATTAATATTAATCTTGCTGAAAATTGGAACGCATGCGACACTGAAAAATTCAGCATAAATCAGAGAGTAGTCAGTAAAAATTTCAGCTGAAAATATTGTCGTTTGATCTGCATGCAAAATCACCAAAGATCAAGAAAAGAAATAAAAGAAAAGCACCTTTGCTGCCAAGAGTATGGGAGACGAGAGAAAGAGTAGACTGCTAGCTGCATGCAGTCGGCAAGGAGAGAAACTGATCAGATCAGAGAAGACAGCACCGAAAATACTAGAACCAAGTACTACTGCTGCCGACAACCACCCAACAGCTAGAACCGAAAAGAAAAATGAAAATGTTGACGGAAACTAAAGAGAGGAAGCTAAAACTGCAATCAACCAAAAACTGACCCTGCAGGGAAATGCAGTTTTCTGCACCCAAGAACAGACTAAAGAAGGAGTCGGTCTGAGAGCTTGTGAGTGGACTAGCCGTAGACAGTACTCCAGTCTGACCGAAAGAAAAAAGATCGCCTGGGAAATAAACTACCAAAGCTGCAGATAGATAAGAAAAGAAGTAAACAGCCACTGCTGCTCTCTGATCTGCAGATTCCTTTCTTGTTTGTTTTCTTTGGCTGGAAGACCACTTGCTACACACGTTCAATCCCAACCGAGTGAACACAAAGAAATCAATGTGTGCTGTTCTTAGCCGAGAGACAGATTAGTACTAAAGATCAAGAAAGGATCCGAAAGAGCAATGCCAAAGATAAATTTCTGGAGCAAGCACAGTGTTTACTGTGAGCATGTCGGCACAGGGAAGAAATCACTGTCCAACTTCTTGGCACAGTGAAGAAATTAGCCTCCCAGTACTAGCTTGTCGGCACAAGAAAGAAAAGTGAATGGCAGCAGATGTAAACTATTCGGCACAGGAATAAATAGCATCCAACTGTTAGTGCAGTTTGGCACAGAAAAAAAAACAAGAACTGACTGCTTCTCAGGCTTGCCGAAGGATGCTATTGTGTGAGCATATCGGCACAGGAAAGAAGAAACAACATTCAGCTGCTAGAATATTTCGACACAACAAGAAGAAGTGAAAGGCAGCAGTAGATGAACTTGTTCGGCACAGGAAGAACTCAGCTCAAAAATTTCTTTTCATGAACAACGAAGAACACAAGGAACTACGTTCCCAAACGCCTGTATATTGAACAAGAAAAAAAATTACATGAAGGATCAAACAACTCTCACTCTCTCCATCTCTCAATCCTCAAAACACCAAGAGACTCACAAGCTTCTTGGGAGGAACACAACACACAAGGGATGAACTCTTGAAACCCTAACTCTCTCTATTGTGTCCTGAGGGGTATGCAGCCCCTCACCTCTATTTATAGCCCTTGGCTAACGGGTCTCCAACCCGTTACACCGGCTAAACCCTAACGGAGCCATCTCCCTGATACGGGGTCGCCCGATCTTCTCGACGTAGGATGGATACTCACGGGAGTCTTGATGAATCGTAATGATCCTCCAATGCCAATGCAAGGGACGAACACTCTTTAATCCGCCATAACACACTCGTGTTGATTTCGCCAACCACCAAGCGAAGATCTATCGTGCACCCAATTCCCAACGGAAAGACTGAACGATCTTGATTAAAGAAAATCACTCCTAATTCCCTATGGAACTTAGGCAACAATGCTAAACTTGAACAAACTTTAGTAGATTCATTATTCTCAAACGTGGTCTTACAATGGGGGTCTAACCCTCAATATATAGTACCATGTCCACCTCATGGCTGGCCAAGAGGTCCTAAACCAACTCCAACTTATTCCTACATGTATTTGGAAACAAACTCACACAAAAGGAAAAACCTAAAATTAAACTATCATAATTTTTCAGTCATAACTTTTAATCCGTGATGAATTTGAAGGTGAGGCTGGATCCATTGCGTAGCCCTTGAAATTATCTTTCCAACGAGTACAAGAACACCTGAATCGGACTCCGTTTGTGAAAGTTATGGCCTTTTTAGTAACTTCCTATCAGGCTGTCCCGAACCGAATCCGAATTGAATTCTGAGTTGAATCCGAGTTTGAATTGGATTGAGCATGTGGGAGGTCCGAATTTGGCTTGAAAATCTTATCTAAAACTTGTAGTTTAAGTCCTTTTGCTCCTCCCGTTTGCTCTCCCAAGTCTTCACATGAATCATACCTAAAAATATATAAAATAATAACATGAGGTAGTATTCCAAGTTCATCATCAATTAAAAGAAACTCCTTAAGAAACAAATTCACCTGACAATATTTAATGCGGCTCAATATTTCTTTCCAATAAAATAATTTATTTGACTGAAAAGTGCTAAGCTTGTGCGTATCCGCATCATCCTCCCCTTCTTCAAGAAAAGCCGTCCTCGGCTTTTGGTAGCCTAAAATTGTACTAAGCAAAGGATACAACGTATATGCATGTTATATATATTTGTCATCAACACTTCTTTTGCTTAGCATATCAAGAACATCTGAAGGCGTAGTAGATAAAAAGAACAACACATAAGCACGGTATATGTATGAATCAATTGTTGTGTTATTCGCATTGTTTTGCACAAAATAAGTAACACAACTGCAACCATAGGATGTAATCACTGCAATATTGTCTTTCATATCATTCTCCCTCCCATGAGAAAAAGTCGTCCTCGACTTTGCTAGGCACATGGACAAGTCATTAATATGCCAAACCAAATTAAGTTGTTCAAATATGGGGAAGAAAATTTTTAATTCCTTCCATGCTTCAACTGCGCTACTCTGATTATTTGTACATGATTGTACATTAAAGGATGAATAAGTAGTCTTATGAAATTTTTTGAAACATGCAGCATTATTGTTGAAACTCATCTCATTGTGATCATGATATGGCACAGAAGATTATTTATCCAAAATATGCAATTTCAATTCAGCAAACTTATCACATGTAATGCATATTCGGTAAACATAAAACTTATCATCTATACCATAACTTCCAATCAAATTGAACTTATATGTATATGCATAGGTACTAACTAGTGATTTTGAACATGAAATTTCAGCAACATTCTCAATCACACTAGATAGCCTTTTAGGATCATCAAACATGATATAATATAAAGAATCATCAGGAGATATTCTCGTAAGAACTTCCTTATGAGTAATCAATTCCACATTATGTAAATTGAGCAAAGAAATTTCAGAACATGGAATTTTCATTCGTATATATGAGTTCTCACAAGTACTCACCGTTTTACAATTAATTTCAGCACCAATATTGTTACCTTTGTTGTTCTCCTCAGTTGATGTAGGTGTTGTAGGTATTAAATCATCATAATGTAACAACGGGTTGTAAGTACTTCATCTTTAAATATGATTATCTCTTCATCGTTTATCTCCAATGGTGCCGCTTGTTGAACATTTGGCTCCTCTTCTTTAATATCAACTTGCACAATGTGAGAAACAACACTAGAAGTAGATATTAATGTGTTAGTTTCAAAATCAATCTCACTTTGTCTATCTTCTACTTCTCTCTTTTCTTTTGGTGTATCTCTCACACTCTCGGTTTGGATGCTCTCAAACTCACATATGGTGGAATCACACACTCGCTCTTTTAACACTCTCACTCAATTTGGCTATGTGGCTCTCATTCTCACATAGGTTTTGATGCATTTCAATTGTTGTATGTATCATTGGGGCAGCACAAGATGTCTCCTTTATCAAGGAAAGTCCCATGCTCGGTCATCTTCTCATGTGTCACACTAGCGTAACCATAAGAGTCAAGTATGGATATGGATTCAACCGTGATGTACATCTCTCCATAAGTCTCTCTTCTTGCTTAATAGCATAATTCACAAGATCATGCATGCTACTAAAATATGTATGTCAAGTGTAGTGGTAATATCGAATTCAAGCCTCCTTTGAAGTATGCCATCTCTTTGAATTCGCTAGTGACTCGCACGACGCAACGCATCTTGCGGTGAAAATAATAATCTCGAATCAGACTCCCTTGTGTGATACTTTCCAAATGATGGAGTAATCCCCACTCATAATAGGATGGCACAAACTTGTTTCGCATGATCACCTTCAAAACTTCCCAAGATCTAATGAATCGTTTCGAGATAACTGCCACCAACTATAAGCATAGTCTTTAAAGCGTATAGTGGCTTGCATCACTTCTTGGTCTTTGGGAAGCTTCAACTCTAAACTCTTTCTCCAATCGCCATTCCCACTCAAGATACTCCTCGGATCTTCACTTCCATAGAACGGAAGAGACAAATTGTTGGGTTTGAATCGCACCATGAGGAACGAAATACTAAAGATTCATTCCTATTTGGTTCATACCGAGAGAAACGAATTGTTGAATATCCTGTCATGGATAGTTATGCAACATATATATATGTGGAAACACTCAATCTCACTATTTTCTCTCCCAAGTAAAGTTCTTACCTTTCTGAAGTGAATTGAGGCCAAAAGAAACTTACACTTGGTGGTGGCTATAATAACAAGTGATGATCAAGCGGATTTAAAGTGACTCACAATTGCACGGCAATGGATGTTTTGTGGAGCTTGGTTAGGAAGTATTTATCCTACACGATCTGAATTTCGATGTTGTAAAATTAAGTAATAATCCAAGTTAGAAAATATTGCCTAGGTGCTGATCCAAAAGATTTAAGTGAAGTATATGAACGCACACATAAAGATCAATGTGACTCGATGCAAACAAAGGAATGAGCTAACTAGAGGAAATCTGAAATTAAAGATTAGATAGCTCGTTTTGCACCAAGTACTAGGAGAGACGCTAGCCAATTGCAATGATATGAATGTAAGGGCACAAGATTGCTCAAAGGAATTAAATATACAAGCTGAAATTATGGACTAAGAGCTCATCCTAAATTTGGCCAATGGTTTTTTTCTTCCTTTTTTTTTCTTCTCTCTTTTTTTGCTCAAGCCGTGGCTCTCTCTTTTTTTTGTCATTTGCCTTCTTTCTTTCTTTATTTCCTTCTCTTTTTTTTACTTGTAGTTGGCACTAAGGTTTAGATTTCCCTTCCCAAAAGAATAATATTTCAGCAGGTGTAAATTAATACCAAGAACAACCCTTAATGCAATTATAAAAGACTAGTCTCAAGATGAACAGAAATTAAGGATATATGTAACAGCCACAGTGTGGATTTTTTTTCACAGATCAGAGCAAAGACCTTTGTTCACGATGCGGTAGCGATCTGTTCACGCATGTAGCAATCGGATTTTTTTAATTTTTGATTGGACACAAAGATTAAGTGACGCAAAGGAACACAATGATCAGCACGTAAACAAAAATTCTAATGGACGAAAACTTAACAAAACTCACGAAAATAACAGATGCAAAAACTAGGGTTTGGATTTTTTTTTTGTGTTTTCGGTTTATGGACTATAGGACAATAAGTAATAATTGAAATTTAAAGGGATAAGATCCTACCGAGTAAACCGCGCTCTGATACCAAGATGATACGGGGTCGCCCGATCTTCTCGACGAGGATGGATACTCACGGAGTCTTGATGAATCGTAATGATCCTCCAATGCCAATGCAAGGGACGAACACTCTTTAATCCGCCATAACACACTCGTGTTGATTTCGCCGACCACCAAGCGTTAAGATCTATCGCACCCAATTCCCAACGGAAAGACCGAACGATCTTGATTGAAGAAAATCACTCCTAATTCCCTATGGAACTTAGGCAACAATGCTAAACTTGAACAAACTTTAGTAGATTCATTATTCTCAAACGTGGTCTTACAATGGGGGTCTAACCCTCAATATATAGTACCATGTCCACCTCATGGCTGGCCAAGAGGTCCTAAACCAACTCCAACTTATTCCTACATGTATTTGGAAACAAACTCACACAAAAGGAAAAACCTAAAATTAAACCGTCATAATGTTTTAGTCATAACTTTTAATCCGTGATGAATTTGAAGGTGAGGCCAGATCCATTGCGTAGCCCTTGAAATTATCTTTCCAACGAGTACAAGAACACCTAAATCGCACTCCGTTTGTGAAAGTTATGGCCTTTTTAGTAACTGCCTGTCAAGCTGTCCCGAACCGAATCCGAATTGAATTCTGAGTTGAATCCGAGTTTGAATTGGATTGAGCACGTGGGAGGTCTGAATTTGGCTTGAAAATCTTATCTAAAACTTGTAGTTTAAGTCCTTTTGCTCCTCCCGTTTGCTCTCCCGAGTCTTCACATGAATCATACCTAAAAATATATAAAATAATAGCATGAGGTAGTATTCCAAGTTCATCATCAATTAAAAGAAACTCCTTAAGAAACAAATTCACCTGACAATATTTAATGCGGCTCAATATTTCTTTCCAATAAAATAATTTATTTGACTGAAAAGTGCTAAGCTTGTGCGTATCCGCATCACTCCCACTTGTGCAGCCTTGCGAAATTCCCGTTTCGCCCCTCCTGCACCTTCCGGGAAGCTTCCGCGCTCCTTGTCTCGCACGCCTCGCAACCACCTCGAGTCCACGTCGTCTTCGACACATCACGACCGTTCTGACCTCAGCGCCATCTGCGCCTAGTCCGGTCACCTCGTGTCTCGCCACGACTCCACCTCGACGTCCTGCAGTCACACAGACAAGAAACACGTCAAATAGCACCGCTCGATACATGAAAGCGTAAATAGAGACCAAACCTGTCGAGTCATCAGAATATGTAACCTAGACCAATACGACTAGGTTCAACCAAGTCCGACCGAGCCCGTTACGCCACGCAACGTCTAGGTCCGAACCAACCGATTCAAACTCGACTTTTCCTAAACCGATGTCAATTACTCATCATACACAATGGGATGACCTCCACATGGTCTCTCAATTATAATTCAATACCTTTACTTGTGACCCACCGATCAAATGATCTCCTATTGCATTATCCAAAATATTCGATAATCGAATTGAGATTACCAATTCCGCACCGGAGTCTGAATATCCACCCCAATTCACAAGTCCAATCTTAGGCTCATTATTCAATAATTTACTTAGCTCCTCATTCCAGTGAAAATTTGGTGTCCTTTATTTTGTGCCCACCGATACCTGTAGTGTCATAAATTCCTAATAATCCAATCTTGTGATTGCTATTCATCAATTTTTCACCTCGTAATTTCTAGCAATCCCCTATCATAATTACTTTTTATTCCACCAAAAATCATTCTTATTAGGACTTTCTAACAATCCAATTCTATGTTAGTGAGCCAAAACCATAATCTGCCCTTTCAATAATCAATCTTATTTACCATTATCTATCACTTAACAATTCACTAGTTTACCTCCACCAGGAATAACAGTGATCAAGATTATACTCCAGTACTCGTTATCATTTCCCAATAACCCTAGAAATTCGATTCATCCTTCTAGTATTTGATCAGATCCGAATAATCACTTTATTCCCAACCTCTTTCAAGAATTCATATTATTTATCTGTATCGTAATCCCGCAATTTCCTTTGCACTTTCTATTTCTCTAAAAATCATTTAAATCATCAATCTGGCCTATCAATCCATTTAGACTCCACCAATTTACTCCCAGAATCCACATTATCATTCCCCTTTTATGGTCGACATGATCCCACTAGCATCTTATATATTTTTTTACCATAACATCTATCTTCGTCTCTACATCTCTATTTATTCTTCCTACCTCTTTTATTTGGTGATAAGTATTATCATCATTTAGAAATATAATACATAGAAATTTCCTGAGACCTAGCAGTTTGAACAAAAATATAATGTGTACGAGAATGCAATAACATTAGCGATTCAGATTCCATCCACCGTTACATGGCATCTGCACCATATGCTTAATCCTTCAGCGTTATAGCCGCTTACATTATCACTGGGGTGACACCCAGGACAACACAAATCAGAGCCTTGTACTGCCCTCCACTTTTCCATTTCCACCCACAAAGTTTTTGAAATAGAACTATATCTGGTTAAGTTCCCATGTCCGCCCTTGACCTTGGGCACGGCTATTCGAATAGTTTTGACTCTGCAGAGTTTGTACACTTTCACCACAAGAGACAATCAACTCATTGCCCCACACGATTCCTTAGTCATGTGGTTGAGCAAACCTTCACAATAACTTTTCAAAATATCTAGTCCCTTTTGTCATCTCACCTTATGGGAAACTGCCCACTTGCGGTGGGTCCTATCTATGCACGGGATGTTCCCCACAGCTACTAGCGTTATTCGGGCTCCACTCCCCTCAACGCTAGCACGACTGGAAAACTTCACCCTCCACTCGGTGTCCATTTAGGCCTTCTCTTGCCCTTGCTTATCCACTTTTATCCACTACCAGTGAGATGAGTCCGGGGGTGTCGATAAATTTACTTAGCTAAGTTGTATTTTACAGACTTGTGGTTGCACTGTTTTACGTGGGAGGTCATGACAAGATTCAGTCCTTAGTGGTATCTGGGCGGTTCTACCACACTTCATAATTTGTGCTTCCACTGCACCACACCAGCCCCCAAACCATCCGTCCAGATAGTCAAGCTAGCTTTTGGGAGTATAAAATAACCATAACGAACATATTCCAGTCATTACCACCATGACTGCCCAACCAAATGTTCTCATGATTAAAAGTGATGCTTGAGGCATTTTGGTGCCCCTGAATATCTATGCAGTACTAAGCATGGCATATAATTACGGACTTATTTTCGAAAGGTTAATATCGTAATTTTTGCTAGGGCGACAAAGTTCACATAATCAACTATTCAAAAGGGGGCGTAATATTAATCAAGGCAAGCAATGTGTATTATAACTAAATAATTGAATTAAACATGTATTTGCATATAAAATAATAGCATGCAATTTGATAATTTAAACAAAAGTAATTTGCAGAAAATGTAGGTTCAACATGATCAAAGTATTGACTCGCCTTGCGCGGTTTTACCGTGGTCTTGAGCTCACACAATGCTTTCGCTTGAGCTTTCGATCTTTATCTTCACTTCGCTCTTGATCACGCTTGATCCATTAAATCTTCAGTACACCAATTTCTAGTTACACGTAACAACTGAATCCAAATAAATGCAATTAACTCAAAAGATCCGAGTAAATCCAAATAAACTTAATTTAGTTTTATTATGAGTTAATGGGTGATTCAGGTGATTTGAGCCAAGGTCGGTGCTAGAATACAATGACTCGGTCTTTTATTAATAATCTCTTTTATTATTTTGTATTTATCAAGGAAGTCCCATGAGTTAGGTTAGACCTATGAATTGGTGTATTTTGTCAAGCGCTAATATTCAAGGCATATGCTAGACGCGGTGTATACAATTTTTAGTTTATCGAATAAATTTTAGAGTCTAGGTTTTACGGTATGTTGTGGTTCGACATCTTATGTACCTTCAGTTATCCCTAGGTTAAATTTAATTTGAATTAGGGCCAATTTTTACGGCTCCCATCTTGCTATATATACAATTAGGCTCAATATTTTTATGTATTAAATCTAGTGTTAAGGTTTAATTAATGGTACCCTTATTATTTCATCTACACTTTTGTTATCATTAGGCGTAGATTTATTTCCAATTTAAGTTTATTTACCTAGGCAAGGTTCATCCTACCGGGTCATACTTTATTATTGCTATTTAATTGAATCTACCACTAGTAGTTATTTAGTGTTGGCAGGTTAAATGCTAGGGCACCTATTTTAACTGTACTTAAGGGTAAGCTTTAATTTAAAGCCTTGTGATTTAATAATAGTTGTGCAATGATTTAAATCATTTAGTGGTCAATCCTATGATCTTTATGGATATGCAAGGACTGGTGATTTATTCTTTAGGTAATATTCATTAAATCATTATCTCATGAGAGCTCAGACTTAACAAGATTTTTACGCAAGTTCTCATCGTGCCTTTAACAATTAAGTCCTAATTAAATGTACCAACTACATGAGTTATTTAAATCTTAAATAATTTTGGTTATATCCTAGTTAAATTTTTATTGGCTTCCATGAACAAATTTCTAACTTGCCTAATTTTACATAGCAAAAATGGATTAAAGAAATAAAAAGAAAGAGACAAGAAAATAGTGCGACCGACGGTATTTTCGAACCCGCGACAGGCCGCTAGTTTTATCGCGCGGCGCTAATAGCCAAGTGGGTGGGAGCCTGGGCTGACAGAGAAAGCGCCGGCAAACAGAAGAGTTAGGGGTTGGGCAGGGTCATAACAGATGAGATGGCCGGCGCTCGGTGTTGGTGTCGCCGGTGGCGGACGGTGGCCAGGAAGGCTGCGACAACCGGCAAAACGAGTCCCCATGGTGACGAGGAATCCAGTGGAGGGGCTGGCGTGGGCCGAGAAGCTTCAAGGTGGGCCGGCGACGAGGCTCGGCGGCTGGAGACGGGGGTGAAAGGGAGCAGCGGCGACCGGGAGGAAGAAGGGTGAAATTCGTGTGTGCTCGAGCATGTGGGAGATAGTGGGAGGCTTACGGTGCTGCTGGTCGGTAGGAGGGATCGGGTTGGGCGCGGCGGCTATGCACGATGCCGGCAAGCCGTGGTGAGGGGGAGCCGAAATTGACACTTGGGAAGACCTCGTGGAGCCTTGGTGATGCTCCGGCCAGAGGCAATTGAGCCACGGCGCCCAGGAGGAGCGACGACGAAGATGGGGCGGGGTGCGCGCTGCGGAGGAGGAAGAAGGGTGGGGAAGAAGAAGAGATGGCGGGGCTATGGGAAAGCCAAGGCTACTTGTTGCTGCCGAGGGGGGGTAGGCGCGGTGGCGGGCTCACAGGCGTAACCGGGCGGCGGGGAGGACCGCAGGCAGGATCAAGACGGGGCTCGGCCTGGAGGCGGCAGCCGGCGGCGCGTGCTGGCAGTTTCGCAGTGGACGTGACGAGGCAAGCACGCGTAATGATGGTTGCAGTGAGCGCACTGTGAAGTCAGAGGAGGAAGGGGGAAGACAGAGCACGCGTAGAGAAGAGGGTAGGGGAGAATGGGAAGCAGAAGTGCGGGCGGAAGATTGGGCGGCGGGGATGAACAAAGAAAGGAAAAAATGAAGGGAGGAGGAAGAGCCACCGTGTGGCTGCGCAGGAAAGAAGAAAAAGGAGGCGCGGGTAGGCTGGGCCCATGCGCAGAGGAAGAAGGAAACGTAGAAATAGGGAGGGAGAGAAAAATAGGAGTGGGCCCACATGGAAGAGAGAGGAAAAATAGGAATGGGAAGAAAAGGGAAAAAGAAGACTCATGCAAAATTGTAGAATCTGGATTTCTAATTTAAATTTTAACTTGCATTAGGAATTACTGATATAACATTCAAAATCTTAATTTTTTTAATTTTTTTATATATATCTTTGTGTGAAGAATTTCTTTACATATATTTATTCCTTTTTATTATTTTTTCGTATTTTATTTTTATTTTACTCACCCATTTATTTACTTGTTTATTACATATATATATATACACACTTTCCCTTCATGTATATTCTTGCGTATAAATTTTATGTTTTGCTCTAAGCTCTTTCTCTACATATATGTATATGTATTTGTTTGTTTTTTTATTTATTTTTATTGCCCTCTTTAATACTATTTTCAAAATAAAATTTTATAGTTTATTTTAAATCTCTTCCTCCTTTATGATGGATCATCTTTTCAGATTCGAATTCAAAATTTATTGTTTTCATTTATTCCCATATTTTCTTTATGGCTTATTAATGTTGTTTTTATTTTTCATAGATTTTCAACTATTGGAACCTCAACCAAAAATTCAGAAGAATACTATAAACTCCAATTTCAACTAAATTCAAGGGTTTTGTATTTTCAAATTTAAAATTTTTAGGATGTTACAAGTGCTAACTCTTGCATACACAGTTCATCAAATCCACGCGAGTATCTTGATCCTACGTCGAGAAGATCGGACGACCCCGTATTAGATTGAGCACGTGGGAGGTCCGAATTTAGCTTAAAAATCTTATCCAAAACTTGTAGGTGGTGTCGCATCTGTTGGGGATGTTCCAGTCGCGGATGCAGGTGGGCATCGACAAGGCCAGCAACCGCTATTTCACCCGCCTCGAGGAGGTCGACAGCGTCAGTACGTGCCCTCCACCGTCTCTCCGTCCTTGTGTTTATTTTCTTCTTGCAAGAACAATCTGCCATTTCGATGTTCGGTTCTTTTCCGGAAAATGGATACATCGATGCCGCTAAACGAATTTGCTGTTGTTGCTTCTTGATGGCGTACAGTGAAGGAGAAGCGGTGGGTGGAGTTCAAGGGTGACCAGGAGCCGACAACTGTTCCAGGTTACGTCTCCTCCTGCTTGTTTGGTCGGTGAGGATCTGGTGTATACAGAGAACCTAATTTGACAAGCTTTGTTTGCCCTTTGTTTATGTGCCTTGATTCGAATTGATATGATTGAATCATTGTTTTGAGTGGATTTGTTGATTTTATGTCTTGTAGTTGAGTGGATTTGCTGGTTGAATGGCCAAAGGAAGAAAGCTCCAATACCAGAGGTAAGAGCGAGACCGCCCTTTTTGCATGATTTTTTGCAAATTGTGCACAAATTATTTATTCCTTCATCCTTAGTAAGGTAAGCAACTTGTTGGTTTCTTCTGATCATGATATATTGCTACTCCATTGTCGGAATTAGCTGAGATGGAAGCGAGGCGTGAGCGTGTCAAGCAAAATGTTGAGCGTATGTATCTGATGGTTCCAATTTCTAACCTCTCTTATGCCTTAAGCCTCGCTGCCTATTATGTGTAATGATAATAAAAAAGATGTATTGTGTGAGCAAGAGTTCAACATCTTTTCCTAGGTATGTCATAGAGCAGCACACAAGTTTATTATCTATGCATTTAATCTCACCACATTTACTCTTAGTATTGTCTTTTTCTCTAAATTGGTTCTGAACTTCTGATGAATTTTTACTGGTAGTGACGCCTAAATCTTTCCCATTATACAAACTACATATATATTTTCCATTCCTGGTAAGTTTGTACACAAACTTGCATTTGTTTAATGTATGGAAGTCTCATGAAGATAACAAAAATAGAGTTTGAAAAAAACCATTCCCTGGATTCCACCACTAAATCCACTATGGCACTTAATGGAGTCCTCTTGTGCATTTTGAAATATCCTATTCCAAGATTAACCTAATCTTCTGCTCATGTTCATGTATCCTGTGCATGCCTCCAGTGTTCCAATTGAACTTTGTTCTCAATTTTCCTCGGACAATACTTATAACAGTATGTAGGTGGGGGCGGTGTTTCTGATTTAGTACTGACATTCATGGAATTCTCTACCAAGTTAATGAAATGCATGGAATTGTTTATTTAAGTAGATGTTGATGTGTTTGCTTAATATCTCTCTAGACGTGCTCATAAGTCATAATTCCCCATCATATATTTTCTATGTACTTCAGAGATCCCTTCTGTAACCCGTGTTCAGGAAATGAAGACAAAGGCATGTTCAGGCTATAACAATGTCTATTATTTTTGCAAGGTCCTGCACAAGCTCATAACTTGAGAGACTCACTTGTTGAGGCCAAGCTAGACATTGTTGTTAAGGTTAGGTCTTCTTTTCCCTTGGTTGGTCCAACAGTATCTTAGCTTTGCTAGCTAAGGTCAAAATTTCCCTCATGTTAAGTAAAAGCTCTGAACCTTAACTTGAATGAACCATCAAGTATTTCTTTATCCCTTCTTAACGCACTTTCCATATGATGGCTAAAAGGGCAGAATAATGTCTTGTGGTCTTCCCCCCTTGAGAACTCTCTGTTTGTCTTTTTTCAACAACTCTCTTAACAGAACAGCAATACCCTCTAACTGTAACATCCTGCCTTTTGTTTTCAGATTGGTCTCTGAAAAGGTTCTAAATCTTTCCAAGAAGCGCGTGCAGCTGGATTCATCAAGAGAATGGAACCTTGGGGATATATGGGAGACTGTCTCAAGTAGTGGTCTTCTATTGTTGTTGATATCGATGTCGCTCGGGTTTGCTTTTTGGATATTCGTATGCTCATATATATCATACTTGCTATGTTCATTCCCTGCGTGTTGCTATACAGTGTACCTGGTACCTTACTTCAATTATCAAGAGTTTTTAGAATGTATAATTTTAAACCATAATATCTCTATATAAATAGCGCCATGATCCATGTATCAATTGAGATTATATTCAAGTCTGACTACCTTTGGTGCACTTCACTCTTTTTCTATTATTCATTTGGGTGTTACATTGATTTGTTTGTCTATCACGGTGCGTGTAGTACTACAGCTATTATGAAGAGGCAAGCGGTAAAGAGAGGATTATCTTCGCAATGAATATACACTAAGGTAATTTATTGCAATGACTAAATGCTTGTCAAAATAGTAGCATTGTTGGGTGATGGTTGGCAGGCACCCTACGCATCTTTTGTTCTCTTTTTAACTTATTCTTAGTATATTGATGGTAAAATTTCCCTATTCCTAATATATCTCCATGTACTTCTAACAGAATTTAGCTCGAATAGAATTGGTTCTCAATCGACTATAACTTTTGATGCTTTGACCTTTGTGGTATAATTCAGGTTCTACTCATTTCATAACGCTTATTTAACCCGAGTTCTTGTCCTTTATTCTTTGTGTTTTCATGTTTTGACTATATAATACTAGGTATAACATTGATGAAATGTGTGATGAATGGATGTAAATGGAATGATCTTTTCAAATATTGTATGATTTAAATGCATACTTGAAATGTAATGATCTTTTCAGTTGTAATGAAATGAAAGATATTTTCAGTGTTTGATGAACATAGCACTTTGTTGAACAAAAAGTATAGCTCAAATTTCCTAAGTGTTAAGCATAACATCTGAAAGCAATAATTTTGTAACTTGGTCAAATACCGACTGACCAAATGGATGGCAATGATATTTTCTTTGGGCTTCACATTGGTTTCTTTATAGATCACAAAGGATTTTGGTGAAGATGTCGCTTCATCCAAACCAATCACAGAAAGTCAAAGAAGGTTGCAATTTAGCTGGGCCTTTGTAATATTGTCATTATATGTGCTTTTTTATTTGGTATGTATCACTTTTATTTGGTACTCAATTGCAACGCACAAATATCTTACTAGTAAATCAAAAAAATGGACTCATAAAAAAAAATCTAGTCCCAGTGAATTGGAGGCTCGGAGGGAATGAAAATTTTTTTTCGGATAATTTTCCTCCTTCAAAGACAAGCACTTGTCTTGTGCTCGTCGAATAAAATTTTCTAATTTGATCTGAATGACGATAATTGCTTTTAGCGTGAATGGAACGACTCCTGTCATTGTGCACGAGCAAAGACACCTTCCTATTGCAAACTTTCCATTCTTCAATGAGCACAAGAAATTAAAAACAAATGAACGGTTAGAAATACAAAATCGAGTCTGCAACGGATACAAATTTGATCGACCCCCCGTAACGACT
Organism: Bonia amplexicaulis; assembly: GCA_036346245.1. Taxonomy (NCBI): domain Eukaryota; kingdom Viridiplantae; phylum Streptophyta; class Magnoliopsida; order Poales; family Poaceae; genus Bonia; species Bonia amplexicaulis. The sequence goes on along the minus strand of CM070735.1, from coordinate 13,240,996 downwards.
AGAAATGAAAACTTGGTCCCTACGCAGCGGTGTGGATCGACTCCAATACCCTCAGGTTGGAACCCAACTCTCTTCTCCCCGTTTCTTCTCCTCTCCCCTCCTCTCCCCTTCTCCTCACAATCCAAATCCTCCGTGGCATGGCGGTGGCGGCGGAGGCCATGCAGGCGCCGTGGAGCGGTGGAGAATTCGGCCGCGAACCATCACTGTATCTCGCAGAGTCGAGGAGAATGAAGGGATGCGGGAGGAATCAGGCACCTCGTCTCTCTCTCCTTCCCCAAATCCCCTCCTCTGTCGTCACGGGCTCCGTCCCTTAGGCCCCGTGGTCATCGGAGGCGGTGGAGGCGGAGGGGGGATCGGTGAGGTGGAGGGGAAGAGGGAGGTGGAGCGGCGTGTCTCCCCCGATGCTTTCTCCGCTTCCTTCGACGTCACCCATGCCCCCATGGGGGATCGAGGCGGAGATGTGGGAGGGGGAAGCGGCCGCACGCGCCGGCCTGGATTCGGTGGCGGAGGAGCATGCGCGCTGCCTGCAGCTACCGCAAGACCTTCCTCTCCCTCGGCAGCGACGACAACAATAAGAACGGGGGACGCTGCTGACCGTTGCAGCTGCAATGGAGTCAGCAGAGCACGCTGGCGACCCCAAGCCCTTCCTCTCCACGGGCAGCGACAGCGACAACGGCGAGAAGAACGGGGGAAGCGGCCGGACGCCGCCGGCCGTTGCAGCAGCGGTGGAGTCAGCATCTGCAGAGCAGTCGCGGAGGCCTCTATTCATAATTCATGAGCATGTTTACTTGCGGAGAGATGATTGCTTTGTAGCTGCATTTCCTTCCTCGCAAATCCACATCACCTATGGAGTTGATTTTCCGAAGGTAGATCTCATTCCTTCCTTTTTCAAAAATCAGGAAATGCTAGTTTGTCCGGCTCATTCATTTCTTTTCTGCAATTCTTTTAAACTCTTCTATTTTTTTCTACTGCTTCTTCTATCTTTCTAGTTGAGTGCCTCTTAATTATGCTGCTAATTATGTGATTGATATGCAATTTGGTTTATCTTATGATTGAATGATGCATTGCTTCTCAAAATTCTCAATAACAGTGGATCATGATGGGGAACAAGATAATAAGGGTGTGTATTTTGTGACTATGAACTTGTATGAAGGTCAGCATTACCCAAAATTGACCTTTCTTGGACCTCAGACTTTTGTAATGTTCTTGTATGGCATGATTTGGTTGAAGCCCATTATATTGTTTGGATTAAGTCTTTGGTTTGGCTGACTTGGCACATGTTATATATTGGAGCCAAGTTGGGAGGGCTTAGGACCTGTCACATTGGTGAGGCATAAAACAATAGTTGTTCATACAGATAATGTGTACCAAGATATCAAATGTTAAGGTTTAACATTTTTTCATAAGGCTTAACTTTTATTTTACTTTGTATTCTTTTCTAATTACTAAGTCGATGAGCATCATACGAGTAGACCTTTGTGATAGAAGTGTAACTACCTTCATTTTCTTGTCGCATTAGTAGAATGTTTATGCAAGGGTTGAGCATTGCCTTCGACGGCAAGGACATAAACAAACGGCATATTAGCTAGCTTTTATGACTATTTTGGGATTAACTTTGATAACTTGCTAAAAATTCAAATCTAAGTTTAGGACTTGAGCAAAGTATGCGTCTGTTGCGGTGCGGGCTATTGGTTGTCAATGGTTCGCTACTTTCCGGATGCTAATATATACTCAAGCAAGATAGCTCCTGCAAGAACTTTCGTATATTTGAAGAGGTTTGCTCGAGATTAACCGATATCCATCCACTATCCATTTGCTTTCTCTTTTAGGTGATGCACCTTGTTCTCTCTGTTACAAGTACATGTCCCATGCTACAAACCTTCTTGGCAATATCATTCGTTGGATCATGTAGAAATTGATTGCGCATATCTCTTCTTCATATTTTATGTATGTTATCCCGAGTTTCCTCCAAGAATCATGACAGTCCAACTTGCCTAGCACATGGTTTGGTTCTCATCTACTGTCATGATTTCATGATGTGTGACATTATATTCGTTTTCACCTCTTAGATCAAGAATTGCATGGACCTTTCATGGCTATGGACTAAAAGTACTTACATTTCCATTTGGCCTTATAGTCCAGTGTTTTTATCCTTTTGTTGGGGATTTTGCGAATTCTGGTAACACCTTTTCTTCTTGGGATGTTGCAATATCATTTTTATGTTCATGAATTACACATAAATGTAGTCACTCCCTTTCGTTTCTCGCATTTGCATTTATGAGTTCTACAGGTTGAATAAATGCGTGGTCTTGGGTTCATCAAAGGAGGATCACTAGATTATGCTATGGTTTGCGGTGAAGAATAATATGCTGAAATTTTGTGCCCTTTATTTCTAGTTCATTTAACTTTGTGTATAACTATAGATTGGTGGTTTCCTGTTGACATAGTTCTAAAAAATATATTATATTGTACTGTTAACTTCTTGCATAAAGAATCTTGAATCTTGGGTAATACATCGATGATGCGTTCATGAATGGATATATCATCGGCTTCAAAATTTTTTTATTTATTTTTCGCATTTATAATCCATTTGCAGTATTAACAACCTGTTACTACCTTATTTCTTAAATATCCTATGGAAGAATAACTGAATGATTAACTACTCAGATGGTTGTAGTTTTTAGAGAGTAGAGACTATAAAATAGGTAGGATGTTCATTGTTTCCTGTTTGTATTGAATAGTTTAGTAGGAGTATTTTTTAAGATAGTTTAGTATGAATATGTATTGCAAACTTTGAACAAAGCTTAATTTATTTGGTGCTTATTTAGTTCATAGTTCACATAATAGCTTTACAGAGAACATTATCGGTCTTTGTATATTCAAGCATATCGTCTGTTGTAGTAATTGACCATCCAAAGTTGGTATGCTCTGCCGTTCAATTAGTGGTACATTTGTTTTCTCAAAGTGTTCTCTCGATGATGAGGCTCATGGGCTAGGCATAAACCGCCGCATGAATTAAAGCGTATATTTACTCATGTTAATTTAATAATATAATTGTATACCTTTTGGCAATTGACAAGATGGTGGTGGTTGGTTAAATCCACCACTGCGATTTGAGGATGAACCTTGCCGCCATATGATTTTAGATCTTATAAGTTATAGGTGATTTCTCACTTCTTGCACAGAATGGCAACCAGGGTTTTACAACCAGGGTTTTCCAATTGCTCATGTAGTTGCCTACAAGGTATGTTCTTTAAATTCAATTGACTACAACATTGTTATTGTATGATGTAGCAACGCACTGTAATCTCATAACACATGAGTCTTCTCTCGGTACTATAGTACTCTAGGCTAGCGACTTTGGGTTGACATGTCATATTTAGTAGTTTAAATCATTAACAAGTATGCTAGAGCTATCTTGGAGCTAGCACATGTATAATATTCAAGGTCCTTATATGGAAGTCGCTCAGTGTAATTGTTGCCTGTGGTGTGTAAAGGTATAAAACCGTTTACCTCGAATAGTAATCTATGGCTTGTGTAATGAGTTAATAAATAGAAAAAATTTTGTACATGTATTGGCATGCTATGTTGTTTATAATAACTAAGAAATACAACTTCTAATATGTGTATGTTTTAATCAAGAACTCAAGATTAGCTTTCGAGGCTTAAGCGGCCTCCAATAAGTAAGGTAGGATGGTCTTGCTCGGTTTATGGATGGTTTATGGGAAGGATGATATTTGTCTAACCTGGTGTGATGAAAGGAGAATCCATGTTTAACTATTCAAGATATGAAATTATCTCCAAAGACAGCCTATAAAAGCTTTTTTCAAAATTATAGAGACTAGTCACATCGCAAGGAAATATGGATTCCTTTAGGCCCCGCACACTAGTTTCTGCTGACGACATGTGAACCTCATATAATTGTCTTCTGCAGTTCTATTATCATTTGGATTATGTAAGTTCACCACCTGGTTAAATTGCCATCCGTCTATCTTTGAGTTTGATTTATTGCCATGTCTTCTTGACAATTTATCTTTTAATAAAAACTCTTGGAACATTCATGAAATCTGTGAGGTACCTCAAGAACATACTTGAGATCAGTTTGTGTTAGGTGAATTTTAACACAAATTGTTTCGTGTGGTTATGTTCAGTTTGTTGACTTTTGTGAGTTCATGTACAAATTTTTTGGGGTTGAATTTTGTGGATGATCACATTGACTTGCATTTCCAGCTTTGGATCAATTAATCCCTTAACAAAGTTAACGTTCAATCCCATTTATAGTGGCAGTAATTAGATTATGTAGTTCATGACAATGAAAGCGTGGATACCGACTCGACCATTAATAGATCGAGATCTAGTCAAAGTTTGGCAAAAGTTACAATTGATCCGAAGGGCACATCAATTACCAAGTAAAAGCATGTTATTGTGACAGTTATTCAACTAAAGGTCTTGCTAGCGTTTTGTTGGCACATCACAACCTCTTGCTTCCAAGTCTCGCTCTGTAACGTGGTTACGAGATAATGGGGTTTATCCGAAGCCATAGCATATTCCTCGCTATATTTTTATTTTGGTACAAGAAAATCAGATCGATAGAACAAAGCGCAAATTGTTGTCCTAGTTTTGTACTACTATGCTATCCCTAGTAGTTCTCAGAATAAAATATATTTCTTGAAGCTAAGTTCTCACAAAAATTGTCTTCCTTTTATATACTCAACATCACCAAAACAGTGCCACCAGATCAGGATTATTCTTGTTTACTATCAGTTATTAGTTATAAAATATCTAGCACACTTCGTTGCTGGCATTGATGAACGTACAACCAAAAGAGAATGCTGCAGACGAGGATTATTCTTGTTTAGTATGAGTTATAAAATATATAGTACACTTCATTGCTGCAATTGATGCACGTACAACAACAAAGCCTTTTGTCCCAAACAAGTTGGGGTAGGCACAATTGATGCACGTACAACCAAGAAAAATGCTGCAGAGGAGTTCTTTGCCTTGTTTGCTGTTCTCGCTAAATGCTTTTTGTTCCATGCTTAAATTAATCTGCTTTCCATTCTTGTTCTCATCATTAATCGAGCATTTAACTTACAAATGGCTGCATTTGGTTTCTACAATTCTTACCGTCTTCCCTCTTTCTATCACTAAATCATTAACTGTACCTTGTCCTTCCCCCATGTTTATCCTCGTTTCCTTATGCCATGCCACCATGTAATTATGATAATTTATGATTGATCTTGATGACGTTGGTATGGAGCTTCTTGATGAACCAGTGGTCCAATACACTTTATAATGAACTAGGAGGAGGTTCTTGTTGATTTCCTTGCATATATAAGCTAGGTATGTTTATTCTTTTGTGAAAGAATCACTTATTTTCCATGGATGAGCACCCTTGTTATGCTAGTTGCCCTGTCACGTATATCTTTCTGGTGCTTGTAGAACAGAAACTAGAAGAGGCACCATTTTAAGAACGGTGTTGGTACTGTGTGCCTAGAGCCTGTTCTCATCTAGAGCTTTAGCAACACATTCTTGTTAGCTTCAGATTCCACCATTTAGTTCATCTTTGTCGTCCTTTTCACCACTCTATTGCCTCTTCCAATTTGATTCTATTTGTTGCCGCCGCTTGAATCTTGCTCCTTTCCTCTTCATCCTCGTTATTAAACTTCTTCATGCAAGTGCTTTTGTTCAGTCTTTCCAATTTGATTCAACTTGCACTCCCAATTTGCCCTTCAATTCAATTTGTTGTCAAGTCCATTAAGCATAGTTGTCACCCATAAGGTGGACCCACTTGTTAGTGACACATGGGCTTGAAGTTCTTCCGAAAAAATTGAATGGATGGTGCATACTGTTTCATTCCTAATCCTACGTGCTAATTAAGTGCCTTTACATTGCAACGGAACCCGTATAAAGCGTATTATATGTTCTCATAGCTCCCAAAAAGCCAATAAATATGACATCGAGGAAATTTCTTTTGACTACAAATCATACATTTTCTACACAAAAGTACAAGTGAACAACAACAAATTGTTCTGTTGGTAATTTAATATTTGGTACAAGTGTAAAAAGCCTATCTACCTAAGCATCCCCTAGGAACAAGTCAGTTAACGGAGTTCTATTGGTTATGTGGTGATGCTGTTAACCTACAGGTGGAGAGTTCAAATCCTAGGTTAGGTATTGGGTAGAGGGGAGGTGGGATGACAGACTCGCCCTCGCCACCAAGTGGTTTTATTTATAGGAGTGAAGATCTCTACTCCACCTTAAGCCAATGGCAATCTCTCTCTTCTATTTGTTTTCTTGTCTTAAATCTTCTCACCTCTCTTTTCTATTGGCTATCTTTAAGGTTATTCTATCCTTTGGATGGAAGGGGCATGTTGTTTCTTTCCTTCTCTCGTTTCTTCCATACTAGTTGAGTAGATGTTGATGTGAGATTCTACTGCAGTGAAGAAAGTTGCGATGTGATGTCTTTCCGATTAATGTGAACTGTTAGCAGCAATGATTCCTTTGCTTGATGGATCAGCGCAAGAGTGGGTAGAGGCGATACTAGGCGCAGTTTGTGTCTTGTTGAGGATACCAATGGACAAAAGTTGGAGAAATTGGCTCCCATAATTCATGAGCATGTTTACTTGCGGAGAGATGATTGCTTTGTAGCTGCATTTCCTTCCTCGCAAATCCACATCACCTATGGAATTGATTTTCCAAAGGTACGTCTCATCCCTTCCTTTTTCAAAAATCAGGAAATGCTAGTTTGTCCGGCTCATTCATTTCTTTTTCGCAATTCTTTTAAACTCTTCTATTTTTTTTCTCGCTTCTTCTATCTTTCTAGTTGAGTGCCTCTTAATTATGCTGCTAATTATGTGATTGATATGCAATTTGGTTTATCTTATGATTGAATGATTCCTTGCTTCTGAAAATTCTCAATAACAGTGGATCATGATGGGGGAACAAGATAATAAGGGTGTGTATTTTGTGACTATGAACTTGTATGAAGGTCAGCATTACCCAAAATTGACCTTTCTTGGACTGTACTTTTGTAATGTTCTTGTATGGCATGATTTGGTTGAAGCCCATTATATTGTTTGGATTAAGTCTTTGGTTTGGCTGCTTGGCTTAGGACCTGTCACATTGCTGAGGCATAAAACAATAGTTGTTCATACAGATAATGTGTACCAAGATATCGAATGTTAAGGTTTAGCATTTTTTCATAAGGCTTAACTTTTATTTTACTTTGTATTCTTTTCTAATTACTAAGCTGATGAGCATCATACGAGTAGACCTTTGTGATAGAAGTGTAACTACCTTCATTTTCTTGTCTGCATTAGTAGAATGTTTATGCAAGGGTTGAGCATTGCCTTCTGACGGCAAGGACATAAACAAACGGCATATTAGCTAGCTTTTATGACTATTTTGGGATTAACTTTGATAACTTGCTAAAAAAATTCAAATCTAAGTTTAGGACTTGAGCAAAGTATGCGTCCTGTTGCAGGTGCGGGCTATTGGTTGTCAATGGTTCGCTACTTTCCTGGATGCTAATATATACTCAAGCAAGATAGCTCCTGCAAGAACTTTCTGTATATTTGAAGAGGTTTGCTCGAGATTAAGCGATATCCATCCACTATCCATTTGCTTTCTCTTTTAGGTGATGCACCTTGTTCTCTCTGTTACAAGTACATGTCCCATGCTACAAACCTTTACTGGCAATATCATTCGTTGGATCATGTAGAAATTGATTGCGCATATCTCTTCTTCATATTTTATGTATGTTATCCTGAGTTTCCTCCAAGAATCATGACAGTCCAACTTGCCTAGCACATGGTTTGGTTCTCATCTACTCTGTCATGATTTCATGATGTGTGACATTATATTCGTTTTCACCTCTTAGATCAGTAATTGCATGGACCTTTCATGGCTATGGACTAAAAGTACTTACATTTCCATTTGGCCTTATAGTCCGGTGTTTTTATCCTTTTGTTGGGGATTTTGCGAATTACTGGTAACACCTTTTCTTCTTGGGATGTTGCAATATCATTTTTATGTTCATGAATTACACATAAATGTAGTCACTCCCTTCGTTTTCTGCATTTGCATTTATGAGTTCTACAGTTGAATAAATGTGTGGTCTGGGTTCATCAAAGGAGGATCACTAGATTATGCTATGGTTTGCGGTGAAGAATAATATGCTGAAATTTTGTGCCCTTTATTTCTAGTTCATTTAACTTTGTGTATAACTATAGATTGGTGGTTTCCCTGTTGACATAGTTCTAAAAAAATATATTATATTGTACCTGTTAACTTCTTGCATAAAGAATCTTGAATCTTGGGTAATACATCGATGATGCGTTCATGAATGGATATATCATCGGCTTCAAAATTTTTATTTATTTTTCGCATTTATAATCCATTTGCAGTATTAACAACCTGTTACTACCTTATTTCTTAAATATCCTATGGAAGAATAATGAATGATTAACTACTCGGATGGTTGTAGTTTGTAGAGAGTAGAGACTATAAAATAGGTAGGATGTTCATTGTTTACTGTTTGTGTTGAATAGTTTAGTATTAGTGTTTTTTAAGATAGTTTAGTATGAATATGTATTGCAAACTTTGAACAAAGCTTAATTTATTTGGTGCTTATTTAGTTCATACTTCCCATAATAGCTTTACAGAGAACATTATCGGTCTGTATATTCAAGATCTTCGTCTGTTGTAGTAATTGACCATCCAAAGTTGGTATGCTCTGCCGTTCAATTAGTGGTACAGCTTGTTTTCTCAAAGTCGTTTCATCGATGATGAGGCTCATGGGCTAGGCATAAAACCGCCGCATGAATTAAACGTATATTTACCGATGTTAATTTAATAATATAATTGTATACCTTTTGGCAATTGACAAGTATGGCTGGTGGTTGGTTAAATCCACCACCGCGATTTGAGGATGAACCTTGCCGCCATACGATTTTAGATCTTATAAGTTATAGGTGATTTCTCACTGCTTGCACAGAATGGCAACCAGGGTTTTCCAATTGCTCATGTAGTTGCCTACAAGGTATGTTCTTTAAATTCAATTTACTACAACATTGTTATTGTATGATCTATGATGTAGCAACTGCACCAGAAGCTCATAACACATGAGTCTTGTCTCTGGTACTATAGTACTCTAGGCTAGCAGCTTTCGGTTGACATGTCATATTTAGTAGTTTAAATCATTAACAAGTATGCTAGAGCTATCTTGGAGCTAGCACATGTATAATATTCAAGGTCCTTATATGGAAGTGAGCTAGTGTAATTGTTGCCCAGTCTTGTGTAAAGGTATAAAACCGTTTTACCTCGAATAGTAATCTATGGCTTGTCTGATGAGTTAATAAATAGAAAACATTTTGGACATGTACTGGCATGCTATGTTGTTTATAATAACTAAGAAATACAACTTCTAATATGTGTATGTTTTAATCAGTAACTCAGTATTAGCTTCTGAGGCTTAAGCGGCCTCCAATAAGTAAGGTAGGATGGTACTGTTCTGGTTTATGGGAAGGACTGATATTTGTATAACCTGGTGTGATGAAAGGGAGAATCCATGTTTAACTATTCAAGATATGAAATTATCTCCAAAGACAGCCTATCAAAGCTTTTTTTCAAAATTATAGAGACTAGTCACATCTGCTACGAAATATGGATTCCTTCCGGGCCCCTGCAAACTAGTTTCTGCGCTGACATGTGAACCTCATATAATTGTCTTCTGCAGTTCTTTTATCATTTGGATTATGTAAGTTCACCACTGGTTAAATTGCCATCCAGTCCATCTTTGGGTTTGATTTATTGCCATGTCTTCTTGACAATTTATCTTTTAATAAAAAACTCTTGGAACATTCATGAAATCTGTGAGGTACCTCAAGAACATACTTGAGATCAGTTTGTGTTTGGTGAATTTTAACACAAATTGTTTCGTGTGGTTATGTTCAGTTTGTTGACTTTTGTGAGTTCATGTACAAATTTTTTGGGGTTGAATATTGTGGATGATCACATTGACTTGCATTTCCAGCTTTGGATCAATTAATCCCTTAACAATGTTAACGTTCAACCCCATTTATAGTGGCAGTAATTAGATTATGTAGTTCATGACAATGAAAACTGTGGATACTGACTCCTGACCATTAATAGATCAGAGATCTAGTCAAAGTTTGGCAAAAGTTACAATTGATCCGAAGGGCACATCAATTACCAAGTAAAAGCATGTTATTGTGACAAAGTTATTCAACTAAAGGTCTTGCTAGCGTTTTGTTGGCACATCACAACCTCTTGCTTGCAAGTCACCGCTCAGTAACGTGGTTACGAGATAGTGGGGTTTATCCGAAGCCATAGCATATTCCTTGCTATATTTTTATTTTGGTACAAGAAAATCAGATCGATAGAACAAACTGCAAATTGTTGTCCTAGTTTTGTACTACTATGCTATCCCTAGTAGTTCTCAGATAACTGATAACTCTTTCTTTCCTATCCTCTTATCATTCTTTTCTTGTCTTCATCATCAATCTCTTCTCTCTTGGTTTTCTTAAAGATATTGTTTCCTTTATATTAGAAGATATTTACCCAAAAAGACTAAGAGTGGTGACTACGGACCAAACAATAAACAAGGGGTTATGAGGAGTCCACTAGAGGCTACCTAGAGCTTGGTATACACTAGAAGTGGGGTGAATAATGAATTGGCTGTCCTCTGTCTCATTCCTCCCCTAAGACTACACACACACACGCATATACATACATACATACATACGTACATATACGTACGTACGTAGGTACATACATACATACGTAAATACATGGCCTTAAAGTTGGATTACAAGAATGCCCTTGCTATGGCTCATCATGCTAGGGGTATAAATGTCCTTTTACATGCTTAATGGGCCTCTTGGCCTAACAGACCGAATGGGCAAAGGTGGGAGCCACTCCACCAACAGTAGCCTCTTGATGTTTATGCATGCTGCTATATTGATTTGACGGATTAGCGTGGATGCTGCTTGTCTACTGCTATATTGATTTGACCAATGAGAGGTGATATATTAGAGGTTTTACTTGTTCAATGTGTGAAATGCGCCAGATTTAAGTTTCTTCTGTACTGTTGACCTGTGCTTTTGTTCCATGTTTTGCACATTTTCATCCTTATAGTTTAGTTATTGTGGCAACATTAATATACTCCATCTGATGTCCTTGTAACGTGTTGAAATGAACATTAAAATTGTCATCAAGATGAATTTTTGACATGCCAATTGAATAACTTGCTGCTGTATTCATACTTGAAGCAATCTGTTATCTCATTACATGTCGTGTAATTAGTTAAATCCCTTTTGCGTGTCTTCCAAACACTGTTGGGTTACTAACTTTGTTCAACACACGTTTATACTAGCTGAGCTTTCGTAGGTGCATCTTTGTGGTTGCGAAGGGGCGATCCATTATTAGCGATGACGCTTCTTACTCTAAGGTGAACTTACGTAGTATTTTCCTTTTTTTTTATCGCTTCATATCCTTATACTACTACAATTTGCCTCATTTTTAATGTTCTGATCCTGGAGGACTTTCCCTTAATTACAGACGCATGGTTTTCACAATTGAAAATTGGGAGATTGCCGAGAGCTTGAAATTTTGGTGATAATACGTAATGATTTTTTTGTTTGATGCATCCCAGATTCTTCATTTCATCATTTGTCAGGGTTAAATAGCAAAGAATGCATATACATTGGACAAATTATGCGCTAGTTTCCTTTTGGATTGATTCTGTAGTGGACTGTGTTTTGTGATTTGATAGTGTGGGTTGGATTCTAGAATGACATGTTGGGGTTATCTGCTGCTTGTACAGCAGTGTCTTCAAGCGCTAGTAGGGTTGGGATTGTTCAGGGGCACTTGATTTTCTTGGTGTTTATGCATGCTGCTATATTGATTTGAGGGATTAACGTGGAAGCTGCTTATCTACCGCCTACCAACCATGAGGTGACATATTAGAGGTTTTACTTGTTCAATGTGTGAAATGCGCCAGATTTAAGTTTCTTCTGTACTGTTGACCTGTGCTTTTGTTCCATGTTTTGCACATTTTCATCCTTATTGTTTAGTTATTGTGGCAACATTAATATACTCCATCTGATGTCCGTGTAACGTGTTAAAATGAACATTAAAATTGTCATCAAGATGAATTTTGACATGCCAATTGAATAACTTTGTCAGTATTCATACTCAAGCAATATGTTATCTCATTACATGTCGTGTAATTTGTGAAATCCTTTGCGTATCTTCCAAACACTTTGTTGGGTTACTAACTTTGTTCAACACACGTTTATACTAGCCGAGCTTCAGAGGTGCATCTTGTGGTTGCGAGAAGGGCGATCCATCATTAGTCGATGACACGCTTCATACTCTAAGGTGAACTTAGGTGGTATTTTCCTTTTTTTATTGCTTCATATCCTTATACTACAATTTGCCTCATTTTGATGTTCGATCCCGAGGACTTTCCCTTAATTACGCATTTATGGTTTTCACTATTGAACATTGGGAGATTGCCGAGAGCTTGAAATTTTGGTGATAATACGTAACGATTTTTTTGTTTGATGCATCCCGGATTCTTCATTTCATCATTTGTCATGGTTAAATAGCAAATAATGCATATACTTTGGACAAATTATGCGCTAGTTTCCTTCTTGATTGATTCTGTAGTGGACTGTGTTTTGTGATCCGATAGTGTGGGTTGGATTCTAGGATGACATGTTGGGGTTATCTGCTGTTTGTACAAAGCAGTTGTCTTCAACCGCTAGTAGGGTTGGGACTGCTCATGAGCACTTGATTTTTATGGGAACTCGTCTTCTTACAAAATTATGTAGGATTCGATCATTGTAAAACATGTTGTGGTTCTTCTGAGTGTCTCATAGCAAAGTTTCTACCACTCTATCTTTCACTCAATGTGTTATTGGAGGTTATGAGATACTTCACTATATATGAGCATACATCACTATTGCAGGAGACCGCCCATTTTAATGATCCTCTCTATATTTGATACTTCTGAAATGACGCTTAGTTCTCAGAATAAAATATATTTCTTGAAGCAAAGTTCTCACAATAAATTATCTTTCTTTATATACTCAATATCACCACAACATGCCACCGGATCGATTATTCTTGTTTACTATCGCTATTAGTTGTAAAATACACTGTTGTCACGGCGTCGCCTAGGCGACGCCTAGGCGTCGCCTAGGCGTCCTGGCGGCCGGAGGAGGTCGCCATGGCTGCTCGCCTCGCCTTATCCCGCATCTGACGCCGGCTAGGGTTCGGAGCCGGACGCGGGAGGCGGCGGCGGGGAGAGGAGGCGGCAGGGAGAGGAGCCAGACGTCGGAGGCGGCGCTAGGGTTGGCGTCGGGAGGGAGGCGACGGGGAGGCGGCGGGGAGAGGAGGGGACGCGGAGGCGGGCCGGGAGGGAGGCGACGGGAGGCGGCATGGGAGAGGAGGCGGACGCGGAGGCGGCGGGAGAGGAGCCGGACCCGGAGGAGGCGGCGGGGAAGGCGTCGGGAGGGAGGCGACGGGAGGCGGCGGGGGAGGGCGGGGAGGCGTCGCGAGAGAGAGAGTCGCCAGAGAGAGGCGTAAGACGCGAGAGAGAGTCGCGACTCGCGAGAGAGAGGCGAGAGAGAGTCGCGAGAGAGAGGTGGAGGGACCGAGGGATATGAGACCGTATGAGCCGTGAGTTACGACCGTATGAGGGGGTATGGCGCCCGCCTGGCGTCGCTCGACGCCGCGCCTAGGCGCCCGTGCGACTATCACTCGCCGTGGTCGCCGTGGTCGCCGTAACAACCATGGTAAAATATCTAGCACACTTCATTGCTGGCATTGATGAACATACAACCAAAAGAGAATGCTGCAGAGGAGGATTATTCTCGTTTAGTATCAGTTATAAAATATCTAGCACACTTCATTGCTGCAATTGATGCACGACAACCAAGAGAAATGCTGCAGAAGAGTTCTTTTCCTTGTTTGTCGTTCTCGCTAAATGCTCTTTTGTTCCGTGCTTAAATTAACTGCTTTCCATTCTTGTCAAGAACTTTTCCTCTCATCATTAACTGAACATTTTAACTTACAAATGGCTGCATTTGGTTTACACAATTCATACTATCTTCCCTCTTTCTATCACTACATCATTAATTGTACCTTGTCCTTCCCCCCTGTTTATCCTACTGTTTCCTTATGGCATGCTGCCATGTAATTATGATAATTTATAGATTGATGCTGATGACGTTGGTATGAAGCTTCTTGATGAACCAAATGGTCCAATGCACTTTATAATGAACCGTGAGGAGGTTCTTGTTGATTTCCCTACATATATAAGCAAGGTATGTTTATTCTTTGCGAAAGAATCACTTATTTTCCATGGATGATGACACCCTTGTTATGCTAGTTGCCCTGTCACGTATGTCTTTCTGGTGCTTGTAGAACAGAAACTAGAAGAGGCACCATTTTAAGAACAGTGTTGGTACTGTGTGCCTAGAGCCTGTTCTCAACTTGAAGGACCCACTTGTTAGTGACACATTGGCTTGAAGGACTTCCCAAAAAATTGAATGGGTGGAGCATATTGTTTCTTTCCTTCATGCTAGTTAAGTGTCCTTGCGTAGCCCTATAAAGCATATTGTATGTTCTCATAGCTCCCAAAAAGCCAATAAATATGACACCGAGGAAATTTCTTGACTACAAATCAAACATTTTCTATACAAAAGTACAAGTGTACAACAGCAAATTGCAATCCGACGCAGAATTCTGTTGGTAATTTAATATTTGGTACGAGTGTAAAAAACCTATCTACCTATGTAGCCCCTAGGAACTGGTCAGTTAACGGAGTTTTGTTGGTTATGTGGTGATGCTGTTAACCTACAGGTGGAGAGTTCAAATCCTAGGTTAGGTATTGGGTTTTAATGTTTTGCCAAACTTCCAAAGTGGTCCCACCTTTTTAGTTGATCTTAAGTGGAGGGGAGGTGGGATGACAGACTCACCATCACCACAAGTGGTTTTTTTATAGGAGTAAAGATCTCTTCTCCACTTTAAGCCAATGGCAATCTATCTCTTCTATTTGTTTTCTTGTCTAACTGTTCTCAACTCTCTTCTCTCTTGGCTATCTTTAAGGTTATTCTGTCATTTGGATGGAAGGGGCATGTTGTTTCTTTCCTATTCTCGTTTCCTCCATATAGCTGATAACTCTTTCTTTCCTAACCTCTTATCTTTCTTTTCTTGTCTTCATTATCAATCTCTTCTCTCTTGGCTCTCTTTGAGGATATGTTTCCTTTATATTAGAAGATATTTACCCAAAAGACTAAGCACATGAGATATTTGTACAAGACGAGGGCATATGATTATTTGTTCCCTATCGTTTCTGCTGTTTCTTAAGGGTTATGATTTGAGGTTGTTATGGTTCTGCATCAAACAAGAAACCAAGGGGTTAACCGGAGGCCTCTGAGGGCTGCACGAGCCTTACAAGTGGAAATCTTGCTAGAAGTCTGTGCTATCTGAATTTGTTTGAAAAGGAGAGCCCTCTTCCCCATTGCACACTCAGACATATATTTATAGTCACGAGGGCCTATTACATAAACACCCTTACTTGGGTGTACATTTATAGGAATAAACATACCATTCCCTTACTTAAAGTTACATAAATGCCCCTATCTAGGCCTACACTTATAGGGATACACATGACATTTCGCTGGTCCTATAGGTTCCTACCAGGCTGACCGATTGTCCTACTGGCGCCATAGGCTGACTGGGCCAAGGTGGGGGCCACTCCCCCAACAGTAGCCTCTCATAGTTGAGAGGCCCTGTTTTCTGTGGGCCGAGACCATACCTGACAACCCTGGGCCCCCACCTTGGCCTATTGGAAAGCCGTCTGTATGGATTCCTGCCAAAGGTATGCTAAGTGGTCTATTGCGTGAACCCGCGAGACACGATCGAGCGTGGCGACGGCTGTCGGGCATATGTGGTGACGGTTGGTTTTTGGTTTGCGCGAGACAAGGCATCGCGCCGATCATGGTGTGGCATGTACCTCCTTGATTCTTGCGCCCACTGCTCGGGCGTTAATTGGTGCTGTCGCGTCTTCCTTTTGAGCCTGCGCCCGACGCCCGACGGAGGTGGCTATTGGCAAGCTGTGGAAGGCATCGAGGAAGCCCGACAGCGCATACGTGAACACGTTGGGTCCACTGATCGCCTCGGAGGATCTGCTGGAATCCCTTGTTCATGACGACAAGATCGTCTCTCGTGAAGCCGTGCATCTCCCTGGCTGCGAGGAGGTTGAGCCGTGACCGCAGGAGGGCAAGACCGTCGTGTTCACTGCGTACTTTGATGATAGCCTCCGCATTCCTTCCGCGCGCTTTGTTGGTGACATGCTGCGACTGTATGAACTGGAGCTCCAGCAGTCGATGCCAAACACCATCGTGCGCCTAGCCGTATACTCCTGGGTGGGCCGCTCGGAGGGCACCCAGCCTCGTGCGCGGTCTTTGCGTCCCTTCATGATGCATGTTGCCAGCCGAAGCGCCTTAGGCCTGGTCATTTCTCCAACCTTTACAGCGTTAGCCTGTAGCTCCGCAGTCCTTCGAAAGACTTCCCTTCCAACTCAACGCGGACGAAGTGGGAGTCCTATTGGATGGTGCGCTGGTTCTATCATAAAATTGAACACGATAGCAGCCTTAAAGTGGGTCTCGGCGTGGAGCATTGGCCGCTTGGCAAAAAGGTGGCAGCTTGAAGTGGGTCTCGGTGTGGAGGGCGGCTTGTGCATGGAGGCGACGGACGCAACGAGCATGAAGGTGGCCTCCCACGATGGCCTGAACGAAGGTGTTGAGGCGGACCCTAGGAGGTTCTCATCGGGCAATTTCGTCCCTCGCCCGGACGCACTCCGTTTCCTTTGCGCCGTCGTGGATTGTCTGGACGCCAAACTTGACTAGAACGTACTGCTGTCCTACGGTGCGGAGCTTCTTTTGGGGCGCTGGAGGCTACCGAACTAATATCTCCGATGGGGCCCTTTGTTGTCTTCCTCTTTTGCCCTCTTCTTTCCATGGCCGCGATGTACTATGCTTTGCAGGCTATTGCCCTAGTGTGGGCGGCGCAGACAGTGACGCTTCGAGATACATCGGGCCTACGAGAGCAGCTGAATGTGTCCCGGGCTGAAGCTAGCACCCTTCATCTGTCCTTGGAGAAGCACGAGTATTGCGTCCATTTCCTCAAGGCCGAGGGGACGAAAGCATTGGCTGCCACAGAGGCTACTGCAATTGAAGCAAACGCTCGAACAGTGGAGGCGAGGGAGAAATTCCTTCAGCAAGTGGCTGTGCTCAAGGAGGAGAGGGCCGCTGCGATGCGATGAAGTTGCGAGAGTCACCGCCACGCGCTCAAGACTCGTGAGCGGCTTGGAAGGCTATTCAGAGTGTGGAGGCGACGTTAACGGATCGTGCGGTTGAAGTCCCTCCTCGCATGGCCTGGAGGATCTATGGGGAGCGTTCGACGCATACGGGATGCATCGTCGCTTTCCCTGAGATAGCACGAGCTTATAGGGACCACTGCTCGCATGTCATCATGCAACTGCTTGGTCTGTTGCACATTTGAGGGTGTCTGCATGTGAGCGAGCTAGTGGATTCAGCTCTAGACCTTCCTCCTAGGAACACTACGATGTGCATGTGATCCATGAGACACAACGCCTCGCTTGTGCCTCCCGCCATCGTCTTTGGGACTACATTGGTTAAGCTACTGCGAAGGTGTCCCTGCACGCGCACAGGGGTTGCTACAGATTTGGGGGCATGGCTTGGGGAAATGGTCCTCTGGCATTCTTCTGTCGTGGGGCTCGCGGAGGTTGCCCAACAAATGTGAGGCTGCCCTGTTTGCTTGCATAGCGCAGCCCGTAGGACTTGGTTGTGGCGGGTCCTCCGCACTAGGCTCCTGCCCCACGCCCCTTTTGTGCTTTTGTGTTTTGTAATGTGGCCGGTGGTCTTCTCGTTCAAAGATCTCTCCTGTGGGGCGAGCTCCACCGCCTATTTGTTGATGTGGCGGTGGTCTTCTTGTTCGCAACATCTCTCCTGTGGGAAGGATGAGGGTACGGTGATGCTATGCGCCATGAAATAGTGTCACGCTTGCTCGAGGCCATGAAGAGGGCATAGGCGAGCTTCTCTAGCTTGGTGTACCGCATCTTCGCTCCCTAGAGTGCCTCGGACACATAGTAAACGGGCTGCTGTGTGGAGCCCTCTTCCGGTACGAGTATCGCACTGACTACCTAGAGGGTCGTGGCAAGGTACAATAAAAGCAAAGCCTCTGCTATTGGGCACGCAAGGTGGGGATGCTTGGCAAGGTATTCCTTCAAATTTTGAAAGGCTTGTGCACACTCGTTCGTCCATTGGAAATCAGCCGAGTCGCGTAACGTTTTAAAGGGCAACACGCGCTCCGCCCCTTTGGAGAGGAAGCGACTGAGGGTAGCTAGACGACTCGCGAGCCTCTAGACCTCACAGGTGGTCTTCAGGGTCTCCATGGATAGTATGGCATCTATCTCGTCGGGGTTGGCTTCAATTCCTCATCCGGAGACTAGGAAGCCAAGAAGCTTGCCTGTCTGAACTCTAAAGATGCATTTTTCCGGGTTCAGCTTTAGGCTGGCCCGTCGGAGGTTGTTGAATGTTTCTTGGAGGTCCTCGTGGGCAACCGCGTATAGGCTTTTGACTACGATGTTGTCGACGTAGGCCTCAATGTTTCGCCCTAGCTGTGGTGCGTGAACGAGGGCAACCAGGTCTGGTGAATGTGGCCTCAGCATTTTTGAGCCCGAAGGGCATCCCGACGGCAAAGACATGCCACGGGTACTATAAAGTTTGTTTTCTCCTCGTCATCCTTCGCCATCCATACCTATTGGAACCGGAGTACGCATCGACGAAGCTCATCATTAGCACCCTACCATTGCATGGATCAACTGATCGATGCGCGGTAACAGGTAGTTGTCTTTTGAGCATGCCTTGTTGAGATTGATAAAGTCGATGCACATTCGTCATGCCCCGTTGGATTTTTTACTAGCACGGCGTTGGCGAGCCACTCAGGGTGGACCACCTTTGCCTTGGCAGCCTCTTGGCGATCGAGGGACATGCGCCGTATTCGCTGCTTGACTGGCTCCGCGTCAGGGTGTACCACTAACTTATGCTCGATGATGGTGCAATCTACCCCCGCGATGTCGTTTGGCGACCATGCAAAGATGTTAGCGTTTCTGCGAAGCACTTCCATGGATGAGCACCCTTGTTATGCTAGTTGCCCTGTCACGTATATCTTTCGGGTGCTTGTAGAACAGAAACTAGAAGAGGCACCATTTTAAGAACGGTGTTGGTACTGTGTGCCTAGAGCATGTTCTCATCTAGAGCTTTAGCAACACATTCTTGTTGGCTTCAGATTCCACCATTTAGTTCATGCTGTCGTCCTTTTCACCACTCTATTGCCTCTTCCAACTTGATTCTATTTGTTGCGCACGCTCTTAATCTTGCTCCCTTTCCTCTTCATCCTCGTTATTAAACTTCTTCATGCAAGTGCTTTTGTTCAGTCTTTCCAATTTGATTCAACTTGCACTCCCAATTTGCCCTTCAATTCAATTTGTTGTCAAGTCCATTAAGCATAGTTGTCACCCATAAGGTGGACCCACTTGTTAGTGACACATGGGCTTCAAGTTCTTCCGAAAAAATTGAATGGATGGAGCATACTGTTTCTTTCCTTCGTGCTAATTAAGTGCCTTTACATTGCAACGATACCCGTATAAAGCGTATTATATGTTCTCATAGCTCCCAAAAAGCCAATAAATATGACATCGAGGAAATTTCTTTTGACTACAAATCATACATTTTCTACACAAAAGTACAAGTGAACAGCACCAAATTGTTCTGTTGGTAATTTAATATTTGGTACAAGTGTAAAAAGCCTATCTACCTAAGCATCCCCTAGGAACAAGTCAGTTAACGGAGTTCTGTTGGTTATGTGGTGATGCTGTTTACCTACAGGTGGAGAGTTCAAATCCTAGGTTAGGTATTGGGTGGAGGGGAGGTGGGATGACAGACTCGCCCTCGCCACCAAGTGGTTTTATTTACAGGAGTGAAGATCTCTACTCCACCTTAAGCCAATGGCAATCTATCTCTTCTATTTGTTTTCTTGTCTAACTCTTCTCACCTCTCTTTTCTGTTGGCTATCTTTAAGGTTATTCTATCCTTTGGATGGAAGGGGCATGTTGTTTCTTTCCTTCTCTCGTTTCCTCCATATAGCTGATAACTCTTTCTTTCCTAACCTCTTATCTTTCTTTTCTTGTCTTCATCATCAATCTCTTTTCTCTTGGTTCTCTTTGAGGATATTGTTTCCTTTATATTAGAAGATATTTACCCAAAAAGACTAAGTGTTGTGACTACGGACCAAACAATAAACAAGGGGTTATGAGGAGTCCACTAGAGGCTACCTAGAGCTTGGTATACACTAGAAGTGGGGTGAATAATGAATTGGCTGTCCTCTGTCTCATTCCTCCCCTAAGACTACACGCACACACGCATATACATGCATACATACATACATACATACGTACATACGTACGTACGTACATAAATACATAAATACATAAATACATAAATACATGGCCTTAAAGTTGGATTACAAGAATGCCCTTGCTATGGCTCATCATGCTAGGGGTATAAATGTCCTTTTACATGCTTAATGGGCCTCTTGGCCTACTGCATCGAATGGGCAAAGGTGGGGCCACTCCTCCAACAAGAGCCTCTTGTGGTAAAGGGCTTTGTCACCGTAGGTCGAAACCATGTTGGCTAACTTTCTTCATTGAATTCTTGTTGTTTTATGGTTCAATTTTCCATATGTTCTCTAAATTATATAGGAGATGCCCTATTTGAGCGGCATACAACGTTAGGCAAGTTTTGTTGGTCAAATTTCCTTGCAGCTCAACTTCATCTTAGAACGTGCTAATCGCATCTTGTTGGCGTTTATGCATGCTGCTATATTGATTTGAGGGATTAACGTGGAAGCTGCTTATCTACCGCCTACACCAACAGAGGTGATATATTAGAGGTTTTACTTGTTCAATGTGTGAAATGCGCATGATTTAAGTTTCTTCAGCATCGTTGTTGACTGTGCTTTTGTTCCATGTTTTGCACATTTTCATCCTTATAGTTTAGTTATTGTGGCAACATTAATATCTTGCATCCGATGTCCTTCTAACGTGTTAAAATGAACATTAAAATTGTCATCAAGATGAATTTTGACATGCCAATTGAATAACTTTCTTTGTATTCATACTCAAGCAATATGTTATCTCATTACATGTCGTGTAATTAGTGAAACCTTTGCGTATCTTCCAAACACTTGTTGGGTTACTAACTTTGTTCAACACACGTTTATACTAGCCGAGCTTTCGTAGGTGCATCTTTGTGGTTGCGTATAAGGCGATCCATCATTAGCTGATGACACGCTTCATACTCTAAGGTGAACTTAGGTGGTATTTTCCTTTTTTTATTGCTTCATATCCTTATACTACAATTTGCCTCATTTTTGATGTTCTGATCCTGGAGGACTTTCCCTTAATTACAGACGCATGGTTTTCACTATTGAACATTGGGAGATTGCCGAGAGCTTGAAATTTTGGTGATAATACGTAACGATTTTTTTGTTTGATGCATCCCGTATTCTTCATTTCATCATTTGTCATGGTTAAATAGCAAATAATGCATATACTTTGGACAAATTATGCGCTAGTTTCCTTCTTGATTGATTACGTAGTGGTGTGTTTTGTGATCCGATAGTGTGGGTTGGATTCTAGGATGACATGTTGGGGTTATCTGCTTTGTTGTACAGCAGGTGTCTTCAACCGCTAGTAGGGTTGGGATCGTTCATGAGCACTTGATTTTTATGGGAACTCAGTCTTCTTACAAAATTATGTAGGATTCGTCTGTTGTAAAACATGTTGTGGTTCTTCTGAGTGTCTCATAGCAAAGTTTCTACCACTCTATCTTTCACTCAATGTGTTATTGGAGGGTTATGAGATACTTCACTATATATGAGCATACATCACTATTGCAGGAGACCGCCCATTTTAATGATCCTCTCTATATTTGATACTTCTGAAATGACGCTTAGTTCTCAGAATAAAATATATTTCTTGAAGCAAAGTTCTCACAATAAATTATCTTTCTTTTATATACTCAATATCACCACAACATGCCACCGGATCAGGATTATTCTTGTTTACTATCGCTATTAGTTGTAAAATATCTAGCACACTTCATTGTCGGCATTGATGAACATACAACCAAAAGAGAATGCGAAGAGGATTATTCTCGTTTAGTATCGTTATAAAATATCTAGCACACTTCATTGCTGCAATTGATGCACGTACAACCAAGGGAAATTTGCGAAGAGTTCTTTTCCTTGTTTGTCGTCTCTCGCTAAATGCTCTTTTGTTCCGTGCTTAAATTAATCGCTTTCCATTCTTGTCAAGAACTTTTCCTCTCATCATTAATCGAACATTTTAACTTACAAATGGCTGCATTTGGTTTCCACAATTCATACTATCTTCCCTCTTTCTATCACTACATCATTAATTGTACCTTGTCCTTCCCCCCTGTTTATCCTACTGTTCAAGGTTATTAAGTCGTAAAGTCGAGTCGAGTCGTGATGCTACTGACTTGGAGATTAGTCATGACTAATCCCGACTAGTCGTCGACTAATCTACTACTACTTGCTTGTTGCTTCTACTACTAACTGACTTCTATCACCACTACTACTTGCTTGTTGCTTCTACTACTAACTGTCTTCTATCACCACTACTACTTGCTACCGCTACCCGGGCTCGAGTGGAAGAATACCGGATCTTGCTCTAGAAGAATGCATCAAACCGAGTCTAAAACAGAAAAAAAAACTCGCGTTGGTCGATTAGTCGCGGCTAGTCGCGGCTAGTCGCCGACTAGTCGACAAGTCGACCGACTAGTGCAACTAGTCGAGTCGATGGCACTAGTCGGTGCCTGTGTGCCGACTTGTCGACTAATCGACGATTAGTCGCGACTAGTCGCGCGACTTAATAACAAGGCTACTGTTTCCTTATGGCATGCTGCCATGTAATTATGATAATTTATAGATTGATGCTGATGACGTTGGTATGAAGCTTCTTGATGAACCAGTGGTCCAATGCACTTTATAATGAACTAGGAGGAGGTTCTTGTTGATTTCCCTACATATATAAGCAAGGTATGTTTATTCTTTGAAAGAATCACTTATTTTCCATGGATGATGACACCCTTGTTATGCTAGTTGCCACATCACGTATTTCTTTTCGGTGCTTGTAGAATGTAAACTAGAAGAGGCACCATTTTAAGAACAAGATGTTGATACTGTGTGCCTAGAGCCTGTTCTCAACTTGAAGGACCCACTTGTTAGTGACACATTGGCTTGAAGGACTTCCCAAAAAATTGAATGGGTGGAGCATATTGTTTCTTTCCTCCATGCTAGTTAGGTGTCCTTGCGTAGCCCTATAAAGCATATTGTATGTTCTCATAGCTCCCGAAAAGCCAATAAATATGACACCGAGGAAATTTCTTGACTACAAATCAAACATTTTCTATACAAAAGTACAAGTGTACAACAACAAATTGCAATCCCGCAGAAATTCATTGGTAATTTAATATTTGGTACGAGTGTAAAAACCTATCTACCTATGTAGCCCCTAGAACCTGGTGGATTAACTGAGTTTTGTTGGTTATGTGGTGATGTTGTTAACCTCTGGTGGAGAGTTCAAATCCCGTGTTAGGTATTGGGTTTTAATGTTTTGCCAAACTTCCAAAGTGGTCCCACCTTTTAGTTGATCTTAAGTGGAGGGAGGTGGGATGAGACTCACCATCACCACAAGTGGTTTTTATAGGAGTAAAGATCTCTTCTCCACTTTAAGCCAATGGCAATCTATCTCTTCTATTTGTTTTCTTGTCTAACTGTTCTCAACTCTCTTCTCTCTTGGCTATCTTTAAGGTTATTCTATCATTTGGATGGAAGGGGCATGTTGTTTCTTTCCTACTCTCGTTTCCTCCATATAGCCGATAACTCTTTCTTTCCTAACCTCTTATCTTTCTTTTCTTGTCTTCATTATCAATCTCTTCTCTCTTGGCTCTCTTTGAGGATATGTTTCCTTTATATTAGAAGATATTTACCCAAAAGACTAAGCACATGAGATATTTGTACAAGACGAGGGCATATGATTATTTGTTCAATATCGTTTCTGTTGTTTCTTAAGGGTTATGATTTGAGGTTGTTATGGTTACTGCATCAAACAAGAAACCAAGGGGTTAACCGGGAGGCCTCGGAGGGGCTGCCGGAGCCTTACAAGTGGAAATCTTGCTAGAAGTCTGTATATCTCGAATTTGTTTGAAAAGGAGAGCCCTCTTCCCATTGCACACTCAGACATATATTTATAGTCACGAGGGCCTATTACATAAACACCCTTACTTGGGTGTACATTTATAGGAATAAACATACCATTCCCTTACTTAAAGTTACATAAATGCCCCTATCTAGGCCTACACTTATAGGGATACACATGACATTTCGCTGGTCCTATATAGGTTCCTACCAGGCTGACCGATTGTCCTACTGGCGCCATAGGCTGACTGGGCGAAGGTGGGGGCCACTCCCCCAACAGTAGCCTCTCATAGTTGAGAGGCCCTGTTTTCTGTGGGCCGAGACCATACCTGACAACCCTTGGCCCCCACCTTGGCCTATTGGAAAGCCGTCTGTATGGATTCCTGCCAAAGGTATGCTAAGTGGTCTATTGCGTGAACCCGCGAGACACGATCGAGCGTGGCGACGGCTGTTGGGCATATGTGGTGACGGTTGGTTTTTGGTTTGCGCGAGACAAGGCATCGCGCCGATCATGGTGTGGCATGTACCTCCTTGATTCTTGCGCCCACTGCTCGGGCATTAATTGGTGCTGTCGCTTCTTCCTTTTGAGCCTGCGCCCGACGCCCGACGGAGGTGGCCTTTGGCAAGCGGTGGAAGGCGTCGAGGAAGCCCGGCAGCGCATACGTGAACACGTTGGGTCCACCGATCGCCTCGGAGGATCTGGTGGAATCCCTTGTTCATGACGACAAGATCGTCTCTCGTGAAGCCGTGCATCTCCCTGGCTGCGAGGAGGGCAAGCCGTGCATCTCCCTGGCTGCAATTGAAGCAAACGCTCGAACATTGGAGGCGAGGGAGAAATTCCTTGACAAGTGGGCTGTCTTTGAAGGAGGAGAGGCCGCTGCGGTCGAAGTTGCGGAGAGTCACTGCCTACGCGCTCAGTACTCCGTAGCGGCTTGGAAGGCTATTCAGAGTGTGGAGGCGACGTTAACGGATCGTGCGGTTGAAGTCCCTCCTCGCATGGCCTGGAGGATCTATGGGGAGCGTTCGACGCATACGGGATGCATCGTCGCTTTCCCTGAGATAGCACGAGCTTATAGGGACCACTGCTCGCATGTCATCATGCAACTGCTTGGTCTGTTGCACATTTGAGGGTGTCTGCATGTGAGCGAGCTAGTGGATTCAGCTCTAGACCTTCCTCCTAGGAACACTACGATGCTGCATGTGATCCATGAGACACAACGCTCTGCTTGTGCCTCCCGCCATCGTCTTTGGGACTACATTGGTTAAGCTACTGCGAAGGTGTCCCTGCGCTGCGCCCTGGGGGTTGCTACAGATTTGGGGGCATGGCTTGGGGAAATGGTCCTCTGGCATTCTTCTGTCGTGGGGCTCGCGGAGGTTGCCCAACAAATGTGAGGCTGCCCTGTTTGGTTGCATAGCGCAGCCCGTAGGACTTGGTTGTGGCGGGTCCTCCGCACTAGGCTCCTGCCCCACGCCCCTTTTGTGCTTTTGTGTTTTGTAATGTGGCCGGTGGTCTTCTCGTTCCGCAGCATCTCTCCCAGGGGGCGAGCTCCACTGCCTATTTGTTGATGTGGCCGGTGGTCTTCTTGTTCCGCAACATCTCTCCCAGGGGAAGGATGAGGGTACGGTGATGCTATGCGCCATGAAATAGTGTCACAGCTTGCTCGAGGCCATGAAGAGGGCATAGGCGAGCTTCTCTAGCTTGGTGTACCGCATCTTCGCTCCCTAGAGTGCCTCGGACACATAGTAAACGGGCTGCTGTGTGGAGCCCTCTTCCGGTACGAGTATCGCACTGACTACCTAGAGGGTCGTGGCAAGGTACAATAAAAGCAAAGCCTCTGCTATTGGGCACGCAAGGTGGGGATGCTTGGCAAGGTATTCCTTCAAATTTTGAAAGGCTTGTGCACACTGTCGTCCATTGGAAATCAGCCGAGTCGCGTAACGTTTTAAAGGGCAACACGCGCTCCGCCCCTTTGGAGAGGAAGCGACTGAGGGTAGCTAGACGACTCGCGAGCCTCTAGACCTCACAGGTGGTCTTCAGGGTCTCCATGGATAGTATGGCATCTATCTCGTCGGGGTTGGCTTCAATTCCTCATCAGGAGACTAGGAAGCCAAGAAGCTTGCTGTCGAACTCTAAAGATGCATTTTTCCGGGTTCAGCTTTAGGCTGGCCCGTCGGAGGTTGTTGAATGTTTCTTGGAGGTCCTCGTGGGCAACCGCGTATAGGCTTTTGACTACGATGTTGTCGACGTAGGCCTCAATGTTTCGCCCTAGCTGTGGTGCGTGAACGAGGGCAACCAGGTCTGGTGAATGTGGCCTCGGCATTTTTGAGCCCGAAGGGCATCCTGACGAAGCAGCACATGCCGCCGGGTACTATAAAGTTTGTTTTCTCCTCGTCATCCTTCGGCATCCATACTTATTGGAACCGAGATGATCGACGAAGCTCATCATTAGCACCCTACCATTGCATGGATCAACCGATCGATCTTGTGAATGTAGTTGTCTTTTGGGCATGCATTGTTGAGATTGATAAAGTCGATGCACATTCGTCATGCCCCGTTGGATTTTTTACTAGCACGGCGTTGGCGAGCCACTCAGGGTGGACCACCTTTGCCTTGGCAGCCTCTTGGCGATCGAGGGACATGCGCCGTATTCGCTGCTTGACTGGCTCCGCGTCAGGGTGTACCACTAACTTATGCTCGATGATGGTGCAATCTACCCCCGCGATGTCGTTTGGCGACCATGCGAAGATGTTAGCGTTTTTGCGAAGCACTGCCATGAGCTTTTCCTCTGCCTCATGGGTGAGGCTTGCTTTGATCGATATCCGCTTCATCGGGTCCTTTTGTTGAAGTGGCATCATTTTTACGTCGCCTCCTGGCTTTGGCTTTGGCGTCCATCCGAAGGCAGAGGGTCGGGTGCATCCATCGTTGATAGCATGAATCTTCTGGTGTGGACTTCGCATGCCAACTTTGATTTGCCGCGCAAGGTCTTGATCACCCAATATTGTGATGACTTATTTGGGGTCGAGAGCTTCATGCACAGGTAGTTATAGTGCGGGATTGCACCAAATACGTTGAGGGTAGTCCTTCCAGGATAGTGTTGTAGGGGTGCTGCAAGTCCACTACGTCGAAGGTGATGACTTCACGTCTGCTCTGTTCCCCTTGTGCGAAGACTACTTCCAGCGTGATCTGCCCTAGCGCGTTGATTGACTGTCCGCTGAAGCCCTGTAGTGGTATGCCCATCGGCCCCAGCCTGCTTCGAGGGAGGCCCATATAGTTGAAGGCATCAGCGAACAAGAGGTCTATGGAGCTACCTCCATCGACCAAGACCCGCCGCACGTCACAACCCGCAATGTTGGCTGCAATTACCAGGGGATCCTGGTGGGGAAAGTCTACCCCCGCGGCATCCTTTGCCTTGAATGTGATGTCCGTCTGAGCCTAGTCTGAAAGCACCTGCGTAGGGTACGCGGTGACGTGATGGATGCAACGAGCGTAGGCTCTTCGCTATCTCTCGGATGGGAACTTGAGGGACGATCCGCTCAATATGGCATTGATTACTCTGCGGTGGGTGGCCTCTAGGCCTTGGATTCGTAGCACGGCTAGAGGGGGTTGGATGGGGGGTGCATCCAAACGCTGCTGCACATGCGCTATCACCATTGCATTGGCATCTGGGTACATTCCCTCGCCTTGCTTTTGCGAAGGGCCACGATGAAGGAGCAGTCCCGGGTGAGGTGACCTCCGCGTCGAGAGGGGCGACTTCGGGTCCAGCAGTCGAGGGCTTCCTCACATGTTTGGCGGTCCTCCTCTCCCGTCGTCGTTGCCCCCACCGCTACTACAGCGGCGCCAGTTGTCTCCGGCTTTCCTGTGTCTCATGCATGGCTCTTCGCAGGTCCACCAACTCTTGCTGTAGTGTCCCATAGATCGCCTCTAGGGCACCTTCGCTAGTGTTTGTTGTGGGAGAAGGGGCGCCTCTCGCTCCTCATGCGGCTATCGCGACGGCACTGATGACAGCGCTACACCTGGAGTTTTCGCTGATCGTCGCCTCCTTTGTTCTTGGTGCTTCTGGCCCCACCATTGTTGCAGTTGTTGAAGGGCCTTCTTCGTCACCCATCACTACCTCCGTTGTTGCTATGCCGATGTGTCGCTGCGACGAGGGCGGGGGTCCCTTGTTGGCTATCTCTGTCGTTCTCTCCGCGGTGAGTTCGGAGACGGTGCTTCTTTTTTGCTTGGTGCTCGACTCCGCCACCTTTTCTAGGGTTGACGTCTTCTTCAAGGTTGATGTCATCGCCTTCTTCGGGGTCAATGCCGTCGCCTTCTTCGGGGCCATTGTCTCCGGCCACTCCTTACCTTAGCTTGTAGCTTCTACGTCGGTTCTCACGGACGTGCTAACCGGGAGGCGTTGGAGGAGTTGCCTGGAGCCTTACAAGTCGTGGAGGTCTTGCTAGAAGTCTGTGCTATTTGAATTTGTCTGAAAAGGAGAGCCCTCTCCCCCATGGTGCACTCAGACACATATTTATAGCTATGGGGGCATGTTACGTAAACACCCCTACCCGGGTGTACACTTCTAGAGATGAACATGTATTCCCCTACTTAGAGTTACATAAATGCCTCTATTTGAGCCTACAATTACAGGGATACACATACTATTTCTCTGGCCATATATGTTCCTACTAGGCTAACCGACTGTCCTTCTGGCGCCATGGGCCGACTGGGCCAAGGTGGGAGGCTATTAATTCCTGTTGGCTTATGCTTGCTGAAAAGCTAACACATTCTTTTTTGGTCGCAGATCGTAGTATTCATACTGTTTGCTTAGTATATCATGTACATAGCCCATAGTAGTGCTTGTTACATGTGAGCTGGAGTGAATTTCTCAAGATGTGTCACCTTAGATTCTATTCTCACGCCTTTAGGATTTTCGAGTAGGGTTATTCATTTTCTTAAGAGAACTCTATTCATTTTCACCTTAGCGTGTCGCCGCTGCCACTAAGGCTCTTTGCTGGCTCCATCGAACCACTCGCCTGTTGCTTCTAGGATGACTACACTGGTGTTCTCCACGGTTGTGGCAGTTGCCACGAAGGCTTTTCGGTGGATTCTTGGGACCACACACTGTTGCTTCCGGGTAATTGCCCATGAAGTTGGGGCGGTGCCACTGCTGTCACCACACGTACGGCTAGTGAAATCTATGTAGAGATAAAGTCAATAATGTCAAGAGTCGAAGGAGGAAGCCTATAGAACCGACATTGTGATCGAGTTGCATGGCGGCGCAAAGACTATTTTTGGTAGAATCGACTGACATGGCGTAAAGAAATGTGTAAGGGCGAGCTAGAAGAAATGCAAGATTAGGAAAACCACAACATAAGAAATGGATCACAACATCATATATGATTGGAATTTTTGCAAAAACCCACCTGTAAGTGGAGGAGTCTGTTAAAGTTCTATGTGGTTGCAAATTGCCTCCTATCAAAGGCCAATTTACTCACGAAAGCTCCAAAAAGTCAAAACCTCTAACCTGGTTGTCTCTCCCTACCATGGGCCAACTAACTCACCGCAACTTCGGCAATCGCCTTCTTCATTGTCACTCTATTGTCTCGCTTTTGCGTCACGCTTTATTCTCCCATGCTCGCTTCGTGCGCCCTACCCTACGCTTGCACATCTTCCCTGCTCATAGTCCATGAGAGTGGTCCATTGGGATTGCCACGCAAGCGCCATATATGAGCATCAACGAGTAAATTGGTCCTTGGGAGGGGGAGTTTACAACCACATAAAACTTGCCGATAGGTTTCTAACGAACTTTGAGATGTAGATGGGTTTTTGGCAAACCCCCACTTACAGGTGGTTTTTTGCAAAAATCGAATGTTTTAGATGGTTGGTGGCCTACTCTAGAGTAGAGGACTCTGTCGTGGCCATTGTTCTTGTGGTGGTCAATGCCGGCATTGATCGTCAGGGCGAGGCTCCCATTTAGTGCTACACATCTGTTTTGTACTCCAACATCCCCTCATGCTGGGCCCTTTAGCCCCCAACTAAGCACGAGTATATGTGGGAGACGGATGCATGCCGGCAACGTAGAGGCAAGATGACAGCTAGACTAGCCACGAGTGGTAGCATACGCTGGCACCAGTGGGGAAGGCGAAGGTTTTGTTGTTGGAGAGATTGCCCGAGGTTGCACTAGTGTGTCGGTGCTACAGATGCCGTTCGACAGCTTCTTGAGGCCGCCTGCCTTTTTGATTTCGAGATGACTGCACTTGCTTTGGCTTTACTTAGTGTGCCTTGTTGCTGTGGAGGCGCCGGTAGCTTGTTGGGATTGCTTTGAAAACCGCAAATTGTCTGTGGCAAAATCTTTGTAGAAGCGGCATTGCGATCCATGGCGCCTGCAGACTATTAGTGGAGTTGGTGGCATGGACTATGGTGATGGTGGGTGCTCTCGTCGCAAATGTCCTTGGCAACTTGTGAGGCGTGAAGAAATGCATATGCTTGAGCAAGAACGAACAATAGATTAGGGAAACCACAACAAAGAGACATATGACCCCAAAATGTTCTTGATGGTTAGTCACTTGGATTAGATGATGGTGCCGTGATCGCAATGAGAGGTAGCACTTGCTCGCACCGGCGTTGAAATTGGAGGCGGTAGGTGTTGTTGAAGGATGGCACCACAGGCGTTGGCCTGCCGAGCATGTCGCCATTGCCATAGAGGCTATCCGCCACGGTTCGGGATAATTGCACTGGTTTTCCCCACGGCCATGGTGTTGGCCTCGCTAAGTGTATCTCTATTGCCAGGGAGGTGCTTCGGTGCCTTCTTGGGATTTCCTGACTACTGATAAAGCTATGGTGGTGCCATTGCCGTCACCGCTTGTGCCGAGCTCTTAGAGTTGAAGCTAGCAATGTTGTAGTCGAAGGCGGGCGTGCATAGTCGACATTGCGATTTGCAAGTGCCATAGTGGGGTGGAGAGTGTTGGTGGAATCGACAGAATGGCTTCCGTGGAGAGTGCTCCTCTCATCGTGACCCGTTGTTTTTATGGTGGTCGGCGCCAGCATTGCCTGTCAAGGTGAAGCTCCCATTGCAGTGCCACACGTCCCTTTCGTACTCCCACATCCCCTCATGAGTTGGATGCTAGCAATGCAAGGGCAGGGGACAACTGAACTAGCAGCAACGAGTGGCAAGGCATGCTTGCGCCGATGTCAAAATCTTAGTGCGACAGATGGTGTTGTTGAAGGAGGGCGTGGCCCTGGGTGCTAGTGTTCACCATGGCGACCATTGCCGTATCATTGGCCTCACTGAGTGTGTTGCTACTGACATAGAGGCGCTTTGACCACTTAATGGAACCAACCATCTACTGGTCCCGAGATAACCGTGCTAGCGTTCGATGTGGATCGACTAGGGGTTGATGCGCGAGAGGGGTGGCCCGATCTTTCATGGTGGATCTTTAGTAATAGTGGGCGATAAGTAGCACGTTTAAGAGATGTAAACCACACCTTGATAGCTAGATCGGTGTGACAATCATTGAACAAATGCAATACCGAACTAAAGAACTTGGAAACCAATCACAAAGAAAGAATTGCAAGAAAGAATTGTGTAGATTCTGCTCATGTTGATAACTCAGGAGAAATCAACAAGAAATAAGGGAATTCAATATGATAATTCAACTCACATGTCGATAAACAATCTCAACTTGGCAAAAGCACCTTTGTTGTATGTAATTCATAATACAAGGCCGGAGTCCCTAAGGGACGTTTACATGAGTATTTAATGTGACAAGTATATAGCTGGTCACTGGTCTCAACCACCTAAGGGCATCTCCAATAGTGTCATCGTAGTTCTCTCTTAGCTAATATTAAATAAGTAAAATCCTATGAGGAGAGGATGCGAGGAGAGATAATGCACTATCTCTTATGCAAGAGACGATTTGAACCCGCAAACCAACGCAAGTAGTAAGAGGGTGTAAGGTAGAAAGTTATGCTGAAAATAGTATAAATAATTAGAGAAATGATTTACTGTTGGAGAGGTTGTCTCTAGTGTTGTTTTTAAATAAGGTGGAAGCCTTAGAAATAACTTTAAAAGACAAACTATTATACACAAGCCTTAGAAATAACTTTAAAAGACAAACTATTGTACACACTCTAAGACCACTTAGGATCCTAGTGTGTGGTCTGCACGACAATGGGCCTCGAGAGAAATAACTAACCCCTTTTCATGTGCACCCCCACATGCACGGCGGGTCGTACTCAAGCCATCCTACATGACGCCTTATCCATGCATGCATAAGATAGTTACCAGCAAATATAGCACAACCTTCGCCCACCCCTGCGTACGACCTAGGAGCACGACCAAGTTCACAGAAGAGATGAAGACTCAATTCCCTATGACTCCACGAGGACAATCGCCACTAGGATCGAGACTATAAAATGAGGTGGATGCTCGAGGCTTCGGGACAAGTCACACACAGAGGGAAGAGAACCTTCAGCTCATCCGAAGGCTTAGTTTGAACCCATGACAACTCCATGTCTTTGGTGTTGAGTAGCAAGGCTAGATTTTAGTCTAGTCTCCCTTTCCAACATCAAGATCATTGTAAACACCCCCTTAAACGCTTTCAATCTAAGGAAATACATGGGAAGTAGGGCAATTACTCAGGCTGCAAGGGCTCGAACATAGATATATTCTTTGTGTCTTGAGCTCGTTGATCCCTACACCAGATTTTATTACAAATCTAAATCATATCTCTGGTCTTGGTGTAAGAGTGTAGGAACTGAAATCTATGTATATATTGATGCAGCAGTACAAGGTGGGTTTATATAGGCAAGGATGTC
Organism: Bonia amplexicaulis; assembly: GCA_036346245.1. NCBI lineage: Eukaryota > Viridiplantae > Streptophyta > Magnoliopsida > Poales > Poaceae > Bonia > Bonia amplexicaulis. Next base: position 13,207,794 of record CM070735.1, on the reverse strand, counting down.
TAGGGTTAGGTTAATAGAAGTATAGACCAACCAGAGATCCTTGCCTATACTGAGTACACATGGGCCCAAGGCCACAAGCCCACGTAACACATCTAACACCCCATGATCAAGCGTCCATAGCAGCAGACGTTTAGGCGGATCGAAGCTTCGGCGAAGACCGAGGAAGTAAGACCCTTGGTGAAGATGTCGGCATACTGAGAGGTGGTGGGAACATGCGATGCGAAGATCTCCAAGAGCCACTTTCTCACGGACAAAGTGAAGATCAATCTCAATGTGCTTGTGTGCCGATGTTGGGTGGGTTGGAGGACAAGTAGACTGAGCTGATGTTGTCGCAATACACCAAGGTAGCCTGCTGAAGGGGGGTATGTAGTTCCAGAAGAAGGTGGCGTAACCAGGAGGCTTGACAGCAAACATTGGCCACACCACGATACTCGGCCTCGCTACCTGGGCGTGATCTTGATTCGACGCTTGGAGGACCAGAAACAAGGTTGTCTCAGAAACGGCGGCGTGGCGAGGTGGACTTGCGCGTGTCAGGGCAACCGGCCCAGTCAGCATCAGAGTAAACCACGAGATCAGTCTGCGAGGAAGGCTGAAAAAGGAGGCCCAGATGGAGAGTGCCACGAACATACCGAAGGATCCGTTTGATGGCAGCTAGGTGGGGTTCACGAGGGTCGTGCATATGAAGACACACTTGCTGAACGGCATAGGAGATGTCTGGCCTGGTAAATGTGAGATACTGCAGGGCCCCGGCTAAGCTGCGGAAATCGCTGGGATCACTGACAGGGTCGCCGTTTGAGGCTGATATCTTTGACTGGTGTTAAGAGGGGTGGTGCAAGGCTTGCAATCTGCCATGCCTGCACGCTCCAAGATGTCCGGCATATCTTGTCGTTGTGAGAGAGAAGACCACCACGACACTTCTGCACATGCATTCCCAAGAAGTGATGAAGCTCGCCCAGATCCGTCATAGAGAACTCCTGTTGCAATGCAGAAATGATGCGACGGAGGAGTTCATTAGATGAGGCGGTGAGGGCGATGTCATCAACATAAAGCGGTAGACCATCTCGGTGCGCGTTTGTACACAAACAGGGAGGTGTCAGACTTAGCCTCAATAAATCCAAGAGATAGGAGATATGAAGCAAACCGACTGTACCAAGCGCGAGGAGCTTGCTTGAGACCATATAATGACTTGTTCAGGCGGCAGACAAACTCTGGATGGGTGGAATCCTCGAAGCCTGATGGTTGTGAGTAGACTGTCTCAGACAGAGTCCCGTGAAGGAATGCGTTCTTCACATCAAGTTGATGGATTGGCCATTCTCGGAGAGGGCAAGAGCCGACCTTGTTCGCCGGATTGCGGTTTCTACTAGCAGGGCTAAAGGTCTCGCGAAATCCACTCCGGGCGTTGGGTGAAGCCACGAAGCACCCAACGGGCTTTATAGCGCTCGAGAGAACCATCTGCCTTGAGCTTGTGCTTAAAGACCCATTTACCAGAAACGACATTGGTCTTGTGTGGTCGAGGAACCAAATCCCAGGTGTGATTTTGTAAGAGAGCTGCATACTCGGTGTCCATAGCAGTTCGCCAGTTGGGATCGGCGAGGGCAGTGCGGTAAGACCGAGGGACAGGTGACAACTGGGCGACGTGGTAGAGAGCAGGGAGCCGGAAACCCTGCTTGCCGCGTGTCATCATCGGGTGCTGATTGAGTACGGGGGACACCGGCACAGCACCCGGAGGAAGAGGCACCGGGGAAGGTGCCGCATGTACTGGTGCGGAGGATGGAAGGTCCATCTTCGCACGCCTTGTGTAAACATGACGAATGGTGGGTCCGACGGGGGCCGCATGTGGCAATGCGGGCGAGGGAGTGGCCGCACGTGGCAGGGCCGAGCAGGGAGGTGTTCGGCACACTGCATCGATCACCTCCGGTGTGTGCGGCAGGGCTGTTGACGTAGTGTTGTCCATGACCGCGCATGGCACGCGAGTGGAGACACCTGCACGGGCGTTATCCAGACGCGCGGTAGAAGATGCCGTGGGTGGACCTGCAGGTAAAGAGGCGCACGACGGTCCAATGGGAGTCGGCACATGGTTAGTGTAGTCATCAAGAAACTGAAGGTCTACCGTGGAGGAGGTGGAAGGAAGATTGGCAAACGGAAAGGAAGTTTCATCGAAGATGACATGACGGGAGAGGTGGACTCGATTAGAGTTCATGTCGAGACACCGGTATCCCTTGTGGTGTGCAGAGTATCCAAGGAAAGTGCAAACGGCGGAGCGAGGAGCGAGTTTGTGGGAGGCTGTGGAGGCGAGATTTGGGTAGCAAGTGCACCCAAAAACGCGAAGATGATCGTATGAAGGTGAAGACTCAAAGAGTGTGTAGTGAGGTGTTGAGAAATTTAGTGTCTTGGTTGGAAGGATGTTGAGGAGGTGCGTGGCGGTGGTCGAGCCTCAACCCGGTGGGATGGTGGCATAGAAGCACGAAATAGAAGTGAGCGAATGACATTGTTAGTAGAGCGAATGACACGCTCGACTTTGCCATTCTATTTGGGATGTGTAGGGGCGAGGACATGCGGAGGTGGACACCGTGGGTGAGGAAGAACGTCTGGCGTGTGGTTGTCAAACTCGCGGCCGTTGTCGCACTGAACTGCCTTAATGGTGACACCGAACTGAGTGGAAACAAGAGAGAAGAAATTAGTGAGTGTCGAGAAAGTGTCGGACTTGAGTCGTAGAGGAAAGGTCCACAGGTGATGTGAGTAGTCGTCGAGGATGACCAGATAATATTTGTAACCAGAAACACTATCAACAGGTGAAGTCCAAAGGTCGCAATGTATTAGATCAAACTTTTTGGAAGTACGGGACGCGGACACATGGAAAGGTAGACGAACATGACGACCCAGTTGGCAAGCATGACAAAGTTGGGGAGTCGCTGTTTTATTACATGGGGGAATGACAGACGAACTCGCTAACTTAGACAAGACTTCATGACCAGGATGACCAAGGCGACGATGCCAGAGTGAAGCGGAGGAAGCGGCGAGAAGAGACTCGGCTGCAGGAGGGATATGCAGGGGGTAGAGCGGGCCGGAGCTATTGGACCTGATGATCACGTTCCGAGACCGAAGATCCTTCACAGAGCAGCCAGTGGGATCAAATTCAATTGAACATTGATTATCAGATGTAAACTGACGAACAGAAATGAGATTTTTAATAAGTGTGGGAGCAACGAGGACATTGTGGAGGCGAAGCGATCCGTGAAGATCGGCTGTGCCGGTGGAAGTAACAGGAAGTAAAGAGCCGTTACCGACAACAATGGAAGAAGGAGTGGAGGACCGCAGGGCTGAGTGAGAGAGGATACCCGGATCGGAGGTCATGTGGGAGGTAGCTCCGGTGTCGAAGAACCACTCGAGTTCTTCTGGGGAAGCGTCATGGTGGAGAAAGCACCCGCAAGGCTGTGTTGGTCCCAAGGAGAAGCGATGTAGTTTCCAGTCGCTGGTCCCGTGGGAGAACCGCCGTAGAGTCCAGAGTGGCCGGCGGGAGTACCTCCGTAGAGGCCAGTGTGGCCGGTGGGAGGAGCTCCAGAGATGAGGGTTCGGCGGGAGGAGTCCACTGGTGTTGGGTGGCCAACAGAGCGTGGGGTTGTGGAGGACGCGCTGGAGCCGGAGAAGGCAGGACTGGTCCGGTGGAACGGACCTGCGGGAGAGGAGAACGGAGACCAGGCCACATTTGTATCGTACCTGTCCAGGGGTTGTAGAAGCTAGGCTAGCCACCGGGGGGAGATGTGTTTGCACCCGCACCTCCGTGTTGACCAGCTCGGCCGGAGCGTTTGCCGCGCCGTCCGTGGAAGTGGGAGGTACCTCCGCCCCCGCTGCCACCTCTGTTGCTTCCTCCGGAGCCGCTGGAAGCAGAGGAGTAGTTGGGCGACGGCGAAGGCGAGCGAGGCAGGAGGAGAGCGAGCGGTGGGCGATGTCGATTTGCGGTTGGTGATGTGGAGTTCTTCCAGAAGAAGATCGGCACGGGCCTCAAGAAAAGAGGGGAAGGGTCTGCTCCGTTGGAGGTGCAGGCCGATGGCAGCAAACTTCTCATTGAGGCCACGAATCACGTGGAGGACAAGAGTCCGGTCTGCAATGAACTCCCCGAGGTCAGCGAGTGCATCGGCCATACTCTTGAGGCGGCGGCAGTAGTCAGCAACAGGCAAGTCTCCTTGGATGAAGGTGCGGAACTCGGCGTCGAGGTAGAGGACGCGCGACTCCCGGTTGCCGAGGAACTGTGTCTCGACGGCGAGCCAGGTGACGCGCGCGGTGGCTCGACGCTCAAAGCCGATCTCGGCGAGTTCGGTGGAGAGAGTGCCGAGGATCCAGGACTTGACGACGCAGTCCATGCGGATCCAGGCGGGAAGAGCCGGGTTGGAAGCATCGCTGAGCACGTGGTCCTCGAGGGAGTATTTTCAAGGCGAGGAGAAAGAGCTCGCGCCACCGTGTGTAGTGGCGGAGGTGAGGTCGAGGCAGCGGAACAAGCGGCCGGATGTTACGGGCGCCGACGGCTTGAGCTTGAAGGTTGGCAACGGCGGCGGCTTCGTGAAGGAGAAGAGCGTCGTGTAGGGGAGGAGCATCACGGACGGACTCGACGTCGGAGTCGTCGTCCCGATGGCGGCGGCGCTCACGGGCTGCGCGCGAGGGCCGCGACGCTCCCGATCGGCGGCGGCGGCGCGGTCGTGGGCGGCGATGGCGGCCTCGCGCTCGGCGGCCGGCCAGCGAGGGCAGCGGCGCGAACCGAGGTGGCGGCGGCGAGGTGCGCATCGCGAGTGGAGGCGTCTCCTCCAGCCCTGGCGGTGTCGTCGGTGATCGATGGGGGCGCATCGGTGGGAGCAAGGGGAGAAGAGGACTGTGGCGGCGGGTCGCCCGTCATCGGTCCGTCCGCGAGGGGAAAAGTGAGTGGCGGCGGAAGAATAGGGTTGGGCGGAGCGAGCGGTCGAGATCGACCGGTTCGGGAGGATCAACCCTCGATACCATGTAAGAGTGTAGGAACCGAAATCTATGTATATATTGATGCAGCGGTACAAGGTGGGTTTATATAGGCAAGGATGTCTAGGGTTAGGTTAATAGAAGTATAGACCAACCAGAGATCCTTGCCTATACTGAGTACACATGGGCCCAAGGCCACAAGCCCACAGAACCTGTCTAACACTTGGTGACAAGATCGTCGACATATGCATGAGTCCTAGTTGCTACAATTACAATCTGATGACCAAAAAACAATAAAGATGCAATCTAGTTTGTCTAAATGCGACTAAATTATGTAGCAGGAAAGGAAAACATGAAACTTTACTTCTGGATGTGAGATTATCCTTGGGATGCGGTGACCGGTGGTCCCTACCCTTTGTCACGCAAAGATAGCACGGTGCGTGTGGAGAAACCCAGAGCACCGCCTTGGCTCTTTCATGCCACGAATAAAGTTTGCATCTTCGCATGCACCGATTTCATCCTGTTTAAAGCGAAAATATCTTTTCTTTTCTCCAACGTGATTATCTAATCAACATGTCCCTTCCTTTAATCCTATAGCAATCAAAGCCGAATCTAAACTCTCCTTGGTCTCCTCGAAAATAACTGGGTTCACCACTTCATAAGACATGTAACAACATATATAATTCTCAAGAAACATTGTACTAAATAGTAATATGTTCGGAAATTTTTAACATCAATAACTCGACATAACTGGCGGCAATGTACAATGATAAAGAAGTATGATCAAAATGCTTGCCAAAATGAAGAAACCCACTAGTAATATTGGTTAACTGTAGCAAAGTGACGGAACTAAAGATGAAACCACAATGGCAAATACACTAGTAATATTGGTTAACTATAGCATTGGCAAATACATCATTCAACCTCAATGGCCTATTAAAACAAAACAATTTTCAAGTAAAAATAGTAGAATGATCAAATGAAGGTAAATACGCTAACTCAGTATTTACATTCTCTTGTTTCTCCACAACAAATAAGGCTATCACTTGTAAGGTCATCACTGATATGATTGCGCAAATACGTTTTCAGAAGTTCATGGCTGAAAAGAACCGCTCGACTGTAGCAGTGGCGACAGGGCATACTAGTACTAGCTTCAAAAGTCCATAAATCAAAAGATAGCAAAGACATTTCCTTGTCTCCACCATTTTTTGAGAAAGCTCACCAATAGTATGTATGTTGGAGAAACTATCACTATCTTTTAGTCTTACTTTTTTGTTTCAACAAGATGTCATTTACAACATATTTACAACAAATGAATTATACCTAGCTTTCTTCTTATTGCGGTTCCTAAACAAGAATCAACCAAGCAATATGTTACTCAATCCAACTCCCAAATTCATCAAACCATTTAGGATTAAACCTTCTGTTTTTCTTCCCAAACTATGCATATGGAAAATCATAAGCGCGAAAGTGACAAGGTCTATTATCCAAATACTTTTTTCTTACCACATTTTCTTTGATTAGGATGGTAATCATTTGTTCTTTTCCTTTGCGTGGATCAAATTGAATCTCCTCTTCCTAATTGATATCTCTGGAGGTAAATTCATGTCCAAAGATAGTGGTACTAATGCTAGGAATTTACCCTGAAGATATCAACTGGGAAGAGGAGATTCAACCAAATATGGTACCAATGCTAGGAATTATATATTTCATGGTTTAGAATATACATGTGGTTGTGGGTGTTGAATCCTTAGTTCCTTACAAACTGCAATTGCTTAGCAAAGCAAATGCCAGGAATTGGATTTTGTCTCCTTCTTTGTTCTTATACATCATGTATGTGTTCTGTAGATATTGAAATTGAACTTTCTAGGACAAATCCATGTAACAAGTATTGTGGTATGTAGTTGTTGGAATCCCTGTAGATCTAAGGTCGGTAGTCTCCAACTCAATGACTATTTCCTTAGCTTTCTTTTGACCATATCACTAACATATGTTGATTCAATTCTCCATGCAATGCTATGCATCATGTTTGTCCTAACTTCTAAAACTATATTGTGTGAGTTATACCTTTGTTATGCAGGTGGCAACACAGGGTTCATCTACTATGTCCAGTGGGTGGCTTCTTTTTCTTTTTGTTTTTCGCTCCATTTAGTAATTGGGATTTGGGATTTCAAAGGAGAAGCAAAATGAATAGCTTGTCGATTCACGCATACCATTGAGTTGTTATTAGCGATGGCTAAGATCAAATGTGTTAAATGAAGGTGTGAACATGAACTTTTGAAGCGGTGCTTGTTATATTAGTATATATGTCTAAGAAAATTCTATATGTTTTTGATGAGTTTATTTCGTACATGTGAAATCTCTATTCTTATGTACGGACTACGGAGCATACCAGAGTAGAGTTGAATCTGCCAAACATGTTTGTGTTTATGTTCTGGCTTCTTTACCCCCAGAATAACTATTATGCTGTACGTCGAGGTTGAGATACCTTGTACAAGGTCTAGTATATGTTTTTGATGAATAATTGGTACTTTGGTTGAATTGAATTTGAAATTTGTAAAGTTTCAAAAAATTTAGTATTCAGTCTGTATTGTTAGAGTTCGGTAGGTTTGACCGGCACTGTGGCTTCTTGATCGACCGGTGATGGTCGTGATCGACCTCTATGAGGCTAGCGGTCGACCGGCCATAATCTTTTGGAAAATTGGACTCCAAACACTTGCGTAGGCTTGTTTGGCGATGAGTTTGCACTTGGTGCCACTGGAATTGGAAACTGGTGCTGAAGCTTGATAGAGTTTAGCCAAAATTCTAGAGGATGTTTTTTAGTGTAAAGTAGTCAAACTGGTCAGTGGTTGGCGGACTTACCGAGGCGGTCTGACCGACATTGTGTTGGCGATCAGACCAGCCCCATCCGTAACGGCCTTTCGGGCCATTTGTTGGCAAATTGGGTTGGTCAAGTTAGGATCAGTGATGATTGTGTGCATGGCATGGGTGCTATGGGTTAGTTGTATTGCACTGCCTCGTCAAGTGCATGGAACTTGTGTTTCATATCGTTGCTTGGTCTTTGGATGTATAGGTGGCGTAGAAGATGTAACGCCAAGCGGGAGCTGAGGTCCGGAGTGGTTATGTAAGTCCGGGTGAGGCTACGTGGCTCAAGTGGGAGGACAAAGAAGACAAGGATCATGGAGAGACGAGTTGGTACATGTGGTATGTCAAGTGACAAGGCCGATGCACGAGAGGCGGTTCGTGGGAGTCGAGCGTGTAAAGACATGATGACGTCTAGTCATTGGGCACTACAAGCCATGTAGAGGCGGTTCGGGAGTGCAATGTGTAAAGACATGATAAAGCTAGTCATTGGGCACTACAGACTGCATGTCAAAACATGGGGAAATGTTTTGAGAAGCGTGCTGAGTGTGTAAAACCCGTGTTAGTGGAGTTGACGAGTTCCCCGGTAAGCTTGATGTGTTGGAGCCAATAGGATTGTGCTGGTTATTTAGAGGGGAAGAGAAAAGGTGGTCGATTCAAGGATTCTAATGTTTAGTTTTACTCCACCTTGTCTCCTATTGTTGTGAGAGTGAACTTGAGAGAGAAAAGGGTGATTCTTTGGCTGCACCTTGTAACCATCTATATGAGTATGTGAACCTCACCCTCCACTGAAACAGATCAAAGCTTTGTCTCAATCATGGTCTTACTTGCGTTCTTTCTTGGTTTTGCTTGCTTTTTTATCTAGATTTGTGATTTCGATTTCGTAGGAGTTCTAGCTCAATCTCTTGCTTAAATTATCTTACTAAGACGGGAGAATAGATCTGGGAAACCTTATGCCTTAGATCCTCATAACTAAGAAGTAATTTGAGATTTAGGGTTTTAGGTCTTTTTGTGGACTACATCCGATTTTCTTCAATTTGGAGAACTCGAGCCTAAGAACCTTGTGATTCTTGATTGATTTAGGTTTGTATTGCCTTGAACAAGTCTTATGCAAAACTTGTGAGTGTTTGGATGAGATTTAAGCATGTTCTTGAGATTTGAGTTTTTGTCCCGAGAGATTTTCAGATTTGGGAATAGGAGGCCGATCAGACCAGCCCTAAACCTACGGTCGGGGCGGCTCTTGATTAGACCGAGAACAGCCGACGGTTAGACCGGCAAGTAGTTGGACCGGCCTCCCAATGGCGGTCTGACTGGGTCATTGCAGTAGGTTGTTGATTTGTTGGTTCTTGTCCCTACCTTAGTTTGGCTTAGCGTAGTTGGTGTGATCTGAACTTAATGACTATCATAGTTACTTGAGCGAAGATTTTGAATACCTTAGAGGGAAAAAGGTCTGGGAATTATTCACCCCCTCTGATTGTCGGCATCGGTTCTACAAAGATATAACTATAATCCTATTTTAGCTTTTTTGTTGTGTGCTGCTAATTTTTCTCTGTGGTCACAGATCACCGTGTTACAATTGCTGCCCGCCCGCTGTTGGCTCATGATGCTGTTCCATGCTGAAAAGTGTTCATGAATATGCTGATGTTTCTCGTAGATTCAGATACCTCAATGTTTGCTGTGAAGCTCTGAAATTTGCAGAAGTGTTGAGGTTTCATGACTTGTATATTGTCAGTTCAGTAACAAACGAGTCCCATCACCCAAAACTTGATTGAAACTAATTCACTGCCATCTTGCCACTTTTGTATAGCAGTACGTATGTTTAGATTTAGTGTTGTAGTTGTCATCAGTTTAGCTGTACAAGTGCATTTTTCAGTCCACATGAGGGTAATATACATGCTGTGCAGGATTAATCCAAGACTCCTGATTGTTTGGTGAACAGCTTAGATATTTAGTTATCTATGTAAGTTCGGCCATGTGGCCAATTCTGAAATTGAGATGATCGAGTCAGTCTACCAAGATGTTGCCTGCTGCATTCCATTATTTTGTTCGCACATCAGCTTCCATATTGTGACGTGGATCGATGTATGTGCATGCAGGGTGCAGCTCTCAGAATGCGAGGTGGCAGGCAGAAAGGCACAACTCTGGTTGAGCTCCAGGAGTATCTAGCAGTTACTGTACTGAAATTTCAGTCTGCCGCTTGCTATCCTTTTGTAAGGGACCCAAAGCAGCACGGTGATCCGAGCTTTGCTGATCAAGCACTGATTCACAATCTGAACGGGATGGGTGCATATTTCAGGTCAGTTTCAGCATATATATGAGATTAATCCTGCAGGATTATCTGTTTTTAGGCATATCATTGTACCAGTTTCAGTAGTAATATTTTCATTACGGCGTAAGAGTTTGTTTTGTTGTGTACAAGGTACCAACTTAAGCAAAACAGAAAAGAACATTTTAATGTAGCTCCTATAGTTGAAAAACTATACTCTGTAATTCTCCACATGAAATGGGATGGAACTTTTAAGACAAGGCCACAGTTACCTTGGTTGCTCAGGTTTAAATGGGCTGAACTTATGTTGAATCAGGTGCTCTTTTTTTTCTTTTTCTTTTTCGTTTTGGCATTAGAAGAGTACTGTTGCAAGGGCAAGCCAGCAACCAAGAACTGCTCAAGATTTTTTTTAGAAAGACTACGATCACAAGTGCACAGCTACTCGTGAAGGCTAGTAGCTGTATTTTAGAAAATTCAGACAGATAAGACCAAGAAACAACTTCTTTTGAAGCACGAAGTACAGATTCTTTTAAAAAAGAACACTGAACATGAATTCATATTTGGTTTGCATGACAAACACAAGTTCTTCAAAAAAAAAATTGTTCGCCAAGCTTCAAAAAAATATCTTAGCTAAACAGATTGCTCTCTTGAAGAAAAGTCTTACTCAAATTGCAACACCACAAACAAATACCCGTAGGAATTAGTGGTTGGTATCAGGATGGGAAATCATTGTGCAGTCTTCGTTTGCCCGGCATGAGCTTCACTTGATTTCAACTTCAGAGAAATAAAATGTCTCTACTGCCTATCTTAACAAAGTTCACTGTAACAATGGACGATAGGAGTTGCCTCAGATCAACACACCAGTTCTTAAAGATTGATTGTTTACCCTTGTTATTAAGTCGTGCGACTAGTCGCGACTAATCGTCGATTAGTCGACAAGTCGGCACACAAGCACCGACTAGTGCCATCGACTCGACTAGTTGCGCTAGTCGGTCGACTTGCCGACTAGTCGGCGCCGCGACTAGTCAGCCAGCGCGAGTCGAACGTCTAATTAGATCTTGCTCTGATCTTCATTCGTTTGACGTTTTGTTCTTGCACTTACTCCCATCTTCCTTTATTTTGCTGCTCTGTTTCAGATCTTGATCCTAGTTTTTTTTTTGTTTTAGACTCAGTTTCGATACTTTCTTCTAGAGCAAGATCCGAGTATTCTTCCACTCTGAGCCTCGGTAGCAGTAGCAAATAGTAGTGGTGATAGAAGGCAGTTAGTAGTAGAAGCAACAAGCAAGTAGTAGTGGTGATAGAAGGCAGTTAGTAGTAGAAGCAACAAGCATGTAGTAGTAGATTAGTCGACGACTAGTCGGGATTAGTCACGACTAATATCCAAGTCGGTAGCATCACGACTCGACTCGACTTTACTTCTTAATAACCTTGTTGTTTACTGCATGTTTCTTTTTGCAATCTGCAAGGACAATTTACAGTGAATGAAAATTAAAGTGTGTAAATACGAGACACCGACGGTGAATTCCTTTAGGCTTGTTTCTGCAGCTATATAGAAGCGCCTCTTAGCAAGCTGTCAAAAATCATGGAAACTGATATGGCCTATGATTCGGCGAGGCGGCTTGACAAGCAGACAAAGCGGTACCACGCATGCGGTTACATGAACAGTGCCCGTGTGCATTGTTCACATGAACAGTGCCCACGCGCATTGCAGTAGACTTATTAGGAATAGTTATGTGTGTATCTTCGTATTAGGAATAATTAGATAGATATCTTTATATTAGAAATAGATAGATGTACATCTTTATATTAGGAATAAATATCTTAATATTTATATAGTATGCATATGATAATATTTTTATTTGATTGGTTGTATTAGATTGTGTTAGTTTCCATATTGTTAGGAGCTAACCTCATCTATATAAAAAGGGGAGCTGGAGCATTCATAATCAAGCAATGAATAAACAAAAAGTTTTCCAAATAAGTCTTAGAGCCTCTCTACCTCATCAGGGAAGAGCCCTACTAGCGGTTAGATGAGGGCGAGTGCCATATCCCAAGTCTTCGAACTCGTACCCAACCACCGACCACAACATTTGGTATCAGAGCCAACTGCTGCTCCGCTATCCATGGCAAGCAGCACGGGTTTCAATCACATGAAGACCCGGGCTTCACGATTCCACTACCTAGAGCTTTCGACCTTCAATGGTAAGGAAGATCTACAACTTTGGTTGAATCGCTTTGAGCAATTCTTTAAGGAGCAACGGACGATGGAGGAAGAGACGGAGTAGCTGGTATCGCACCACGGCGAGAATGCCACCCTGTGGTTATCGCCGACGACTCCTGCGACGTCAACCAACACTAGAGGGTTGGTATCCTCGCTATTGTGCAATGGGGCTTCGCTAATTATCTTCTGTGCTGCACGACGTTGTCATGGGCTCTAGTCGACATGGGGTTATGAAGGACTTCAACCATAGCCGCCACCTGATAGCTCGAGGACGAGTCGTCTCTGTTAGTGATATGCTTTAGAGGTAATCATAAAGATGATTGTATCATTTCTATGTTTATGATCTTTTGCATAATATGCTATTTTGTCCCTTGAATAAATATCTTTCATATTAATCAACAAGTATGTGACTTGTTCGTGGAACTCTTTATTCATGTTTCGAATTATTCTAAATTATCCCTGATCTTATATCATTATGTGGGATAATTATGATTTATAGATCTGCATATGTATTGTTTGATGATCATGTTTTATGGATCATGGATATGAGATATCAAATCAATAATGTGAACACATATTAGAGAACATGATGTGGGATTGATTCACCATGAGACACTGCGAGAATTGTTATATTCTTAGGTGTCATGAGTTGGTCTCATACATAATGTATGTAGGATCTTTAGACCTAAGACCGTCATTGTTTCCCTACATGTGTAATAGTTTGCTTAGGGGTTATCAAACACTACTCCGTGACTAGGTGGTTATAAATGTAGCTTTTGGGTTTACTATGAAACATGCGGAGGAATATGAGCGATCAAGATGTAATTTATCCCTCATATATAACAGGAGAGATATTTCTGGTCTCTCGATGTGGTTATATTAAGAACGTGCATGGTCATGCCGAATGTGGTTGAAGAGTCAATCACAACTGAGTAATTCACTACAGGTTCAGTGAATGATCGAGCTATCATAGGATGGCATGCTTCTCGTCTAGAGTTCGATCTGGTATCATGAGGCAAAAAGATCGATATATAAGCACTATATAGGTTCGTCCGATATGATTTTTATGTATGTTTGGGAGTCGTTATGCCCTGCTAGGGACTGCTACCGACTTATGGGCTGGAAAGGAAATTTTCGACGTATGGCCAAATACACATGAATCTACAAGGTCATACACTTAATGGGCTGGGCTGGAACGATAAAGGGTCGGATGATAGTTTTCGAATGGGATTCGTTCTCTACTCGTATTAGATACGGATCCAATTGGAGGCTATATAAGGAGAGGTGCGAGGGCTGAGAATAGCATCCCGAAACACGCCCGTCAAAACCCTAGCCGCCACATCTCATATTCCCAGCCGTGTGAGCTGGTGCTAGCACACCGACGTACGATACTCACTGGAAGTGTAGACCTTGGTAGAGGCTGCTTTGTGGATCGTGGCGTTGATCAGGACGATCGCGAGGAGACGGTTGGCCGGAGATCAAACCAGCTGTTGGTAGCTGAGCAATAACCACAAGAATGGTCCTGACACATCTTTCTGAATAATGGATTCACAAGACAGATGAAAATTTGATGAAAATTTAATAGTAGGTATTAATATTGCACTCATCTTACGACTCCCTAGCCCTCTCGGTTCATCCAATGACTACATATAAAATAGCCTATTCATCTCATACCTTGGGGGAAAAGAGAGCACAAAGAGAAATGCCAGTAGAGAAGAGAAGAGCCGTTGATATACATAGTATCTTTGTGCTAGCAACCAGGTGAATGACCCAAAAGAAATGACCTTAGTGAGTGTTCATACGGCTTCATATTGTTCATGTTAAGGGTATTAGAGATAGAATAGAAATCAGCATATTCCCCTGTAATATCCCTTTGTGCTCCTTATATATATAATTCCCATTGGACTTCTTCAATATACACACAATATTCATAACTATTGGAGTGAAGATTAAGGAAATACTTGGAAACAATTTGAAGGCACCATTCACCCTCCTTATTGCCATACTGTTCCTACAAATCTCCTCTTCCTAGTTGATATCTCTGGAGGTGAATTCATGTCCAAAGATAGTGGTACTAATGCTAAGGAATTTACCTCCTGAAAATATCAACTGGGAAGAGGAGATTCAACCTAATGTGTTACTAATGCTAGGAATTATATATTTCATGGTTTAGAATATGCATGTGGCTGTGGGTGTTGAATCCTTACAAACTGCAATTACTTAGCAAAGCATCTGTCAGGTATTGGATTTGTCTCTTTCTTTGTTCTTATACATTATAAATCTGTTCTGTAGATATTGAAACTGAACGTTCTGGGACAAAGCCCTGTGACTAGTATTGTGGTATGTAGTTGTTGGAACCCCTGTAGATCTAAGGTCGGCAGTCTCCAACTCAATTATGATTTCCTTAGCTTTCTTTTGACCATATCACTAACATATGTTGATTCAATTCTTCATGAAATCCTATGCATCATGTTTGTTCTAACTTCTAAAACTATATTGTGTTTCCGGTAGCAACGTTTGGGTTATATATAGTATGTCTGATGTATTTGCTTATCCACCTTTTTCCCATTCCAAAGCGTATCGAACAACAAAGAAAGGAAACAATGACACTATCACGTAGTATGAGTACATGTTTTGCACAGTGGAAGAATTGCACTTCTTGCAATATTGGTCTCTGGTGGAATTGTGTTGCGATTTTGGTGAGCATCTGAATGTAATATCTCAAAGACCGACTTATTATTCAATTATCCTTTCCATTGTTCCCTAATCTTGTAACGGTGGCCAATGTTAAGCGGTTACATAAAGCGGTGCCAATGTCAAAATGTAATAATTTGTAGATATAGGAAATGAGGTTTAAAAATTATGATTTTTGTGTGGAGCCTTGTTTACTTGCTTGTATAACTTTTTGTAAGTATAAACATTAAAATTTTCGTCTGTAATTTATTTATGTGTAGAGTCCGCATCTAATTTTGTAATATAGAAAACGAGGTGCAAAATATTTTAAATATATTGAAAACTCCTTACACAGTGTAGATAATACATGTTGGAAATCTTTTTTAGATTGTTATTTTTTTCGAAATAAAAGGGTAGACAATGTAGGTAGGTTGGTCCGTTTACGATTTTTGTAGATTCTCAACATTATGCAATCTGTTAGACTGGCAATAACATATTGTGATTGGCGTATGTTGTTGTAGTGCAAAAAAATTTCGGAAGAATTTTGTGAGGACGATTGAGGCCTCAATGATTCGTACGTACGAAGGTAAGTTATAGTGCGATGTAGTGATTGATCCATTATGATTTTTGTATACTTGAATGGTAAAAAATATGTTCGATTCGCAATAACATCTTCCGATCATCGTATGTTGTTGTAGTGCAATAAATTTTATGAAAAATTTTGTGAGGACGACTGGGTAGGAACAATCGCTAAGTATGAAAGAAAGTGATATTGAGCATGTGAACAAATGAATAGGAAAAGACGACGAGATTTGATGTTGTTAATTAAAATAGACTTCATAATAAACATGAGAATAACACATCGCACAGGATTTGAATATGCGCTTTCTTGGCATGGAAATAAATTCAACATTC
Source organism: Bonia amplexicaulis (assembly GCA_036346245.1). Lineage (NCBI taxonomy): Eukaryota > Viridiplantae > Streptophyta > Magnoliopsida > Poales > Poaceae > Bonia > Bonia amplexicaulis. The sequence continues at coordinate 13,191,913 of CM070735.1, read as the reverse complement.
GGGGGAGTAGTGCAGAAATGCATATGCTTGAGCAAGAGAACAATAGAGTAAGTAAACCGCAACAAAGAAACGTGTCAGACCATTAGAATGACCCCAAAATATTCTAGATGGTTAGTCACCAAGGAGCAGAGGTTGGTGTTGTGATTGCAATGAGAGGTAGCACTTGCTCGCATTGGCGTTGAAATTGGAGGGTGGTAGGTGTTGTTGAAGGAGGGTGTGGCCCTAGGCGTTGGTGTTCCCTATGGCGACTGCTGCCGCAACGTTGGCCCTATGCACTTTGGCAACCGCTGCCGCAACGTTGGCCCTACTATGCATGTCACCACTGCCATAGAGACGCTCTGGCGGTTTAGTAGGACAATCCGCTTACTGGTTCTGCAATAACTGCACTAGTGCTCCCCACGGCCATGGTGTTGACCTCGGCCTCGCCGAGTGTATCTCCATTGCCAGAGAGGTGCTTCGGCGCCTTCTTGGGATTACCTGACTACTACTTATAGGACATGATGAGGATTGAACCTCAAAGATGAGATTAAATCCAAGGGTTGCCAGATCTTTCACGATGTTAGAAACAACAAGGTATATATGAAGTACGAATTACAGGATGCAATTCGCATTAAGATAGATAATTTCACTCACGTGCACACCACAACACATGATCGAGTAATAGATATCAAAGATCAGTAGATAAAATATCTACACCACAATAGGACCAACACATTAAGATGGAATGCTAGATTGGAATTCACAAAAACATAGTAGAACAGGCTAAACCCTAACGCCCAAAGGTCAACATGCACAACGTTTTAATTCATAACTTAATTCTAAAGTTTCCATACAGGTGCATACACTTGGCTGTATATAGCCGACTCAAAGCCTTAGGCCAAAGAGCCACACGCACAACCCAAATAATTGGACTCAAGACTCCATATAGTAGTCTAACTTATGAACTAACACAACCCTTTTACATCTCGGGTTCAAAAATAAAAGGAAATAGATAACATTAGGAATAAAGGAATCAAATCAACTATGGTTAGACCGACTAAAATTATCATGATGCACCATCTTGATATATTAGCACGATTGGCTGGTGGCCCCCACTCTAAAGCACGCAAAGAAAGAAGAGATAGTAGAGAGAGAAATGTGTAGGCATTGGGTTCCTCCATGCGCGAGGAAATATGAAGTCCAGCTCTTGCTTCGTGATTCCTAGAGATTTAATTCGATCAGTCCCTTCTTTATCTCCAACATAATCATGTAGTACATGGACTCTCAACCTCCTGTGATTGGCTTGCAGGTATACTATAATCAACATTGCAGTCGAAGGCGGAAGCCTGCATAATCAACATTGCGAGTGCCATAGCGGGGTAGAGAATGTTGGTGGAATTGACAGACATGGCTTCAGTGGAGGGTGCTCCTCTCATCGTAAACCATTGTTTGTATGGTGGTCGGCGCTTGACATTGCCCTTCGAGGCGACCTCCCATTGCGATGCCACACATCCCTTTCGCATTCCCACATCCCTTCATGAGATGGATCTTGGCAATGCATTGGCTTACCGGCGTGTCGCTACTACCATAGACGCGCTTTGACGGCTTAATGGAACCATCCATCTCGGTCCCGAGATAACTATGTTGGCGTTCTGATGTGGATCGACTAGCACAGTTCATGGTGGATCTTTACTAATAGTGGTGGATAAGTAGCACATTTTAAGAGATGTAAACCACACCTTGAAAGCTAGCTCGATGTTACAATCTGTTGAACGGATGCAATACCAAACTGAAGAACTTGCAAACCAATCACAAAGAAGGAATTGTAAGAAAGAATTGTGTAGATTCTGCTCGTGGAATTGTATAGATTCTCCTCGTGTTGACAACTCAGGAGAAATCAATAAGAAATAAGGGAATTCGATATGATAATTCAACTCGCATGTCGATAAATAATGTCAACTTGGCAAAAGCGCCTTTGTTGTTTGTAATTCATAATAATGCAAGGTCTGAGTCCCAAAGGGACGTTTACATGAGTATTTAATGTGACGAGGATAGATCCGGTCACAACCCATAAGACCGCTTAGGGTCCTGTCACTGGTGTATAGTCTCTACCAGACCGGTACGCCTCACGCAGGATGCGCCATCATAGTACTTGATACGGGGTCGCCCGATCTTCTCAACGTAGGATGGATACTCACGGGAGCCTTGATGAATCGTAATGATCCTCTAATGCCAATGCAAGGGACGAACACTCTTTAATCCGCCAAAACACACACGTGTTGATTTCGCCGACCACCAAGCGAAGATCTATCGTGCACCCAATTCCCAACGGAAAGGCTGAACGATCATGATTGAAGAAATTCACTGCTAATTCCCCACGGAACTTTGGTAGCAATGCTAAATTCGAACAAACTTTAGTAGATTCATTATTCTCAAACGTGGTCTCTCTTACAATGAGGGGTCTAACCCTCAATATATAGTTCTCTATCCACCTCATGGCTGACCAAGAGGTCCTAAACCAACTCCAACTCATCCCTACATGTGTTTGGAAACAAACTCACACAAAAGGAAAAACCTAAAATTAAACCGTCACAATGTTTCGTTCATAACTTTTTATCCGTGATGAATTTGAAGGTGAGGCCAGATCCATTGCGTAGCCCATGAAATTATCTTTTCAACGAGTACAAGAACACCTGAATCGGACTCCGTTTGTGAAAGTTATGGCCTTTTTGTAACTGCCTGTCATGCTGTCCCGAACCGAATCCGAATTGAATCCCGAGTTGAATCCGAATTTGAATTGGATTGAGCACGTGGGAGATCCGAATTTGGCTTGAAAATCTTATCCAAAACTTGTAGTTTAAGTACTTGTGCTCCTCCTTTTTGCTCTCCCAAGTCTTCACATGAATCATACCTAAGAATAAATAAAATAATAGCATGATGTAGTATTCCAAGTTCATCATCAATTAAAAGAAACTCCTTAAGAAATAAATTCACCTGACAATATTTAATACGGCTCAATACTTTTTTCCAGTGAAATAATATATTTGTAATCAACACTTCTTTTGCTTAGCATATCAAGAACATCTCAAGGCGTAGTAGATAAAAAGAACAACATATATACATGGTATATGTATGAATCAATTATCGTGTCATTCTCGTTGTTCCACACAAATAAATTAATATAACGGCAACCATAAGATGTATATTGCAACATTGTCTTTCATATCATTCTCCCTCCCATGAGAAAAAGTCGTCCTCGACTTTGCTAGGCACATGGACAAGTTATTAATGGGTTAAACCAAATTAAGTTGTTCAAATATGGGGGAGAAAATTTTTAGTTCCTTCCATGCTTCAACTGCGCTACTCTGATTATTTGTACATGATTGTACATTAAAGGATGAATAAGTAGGCTTAAGAAATCTTTTGAAACATGCAGCACTATTGTTGAAACTCATCTCATTGTGGTCATGATATGGCACAGAAGATTGTTTATCCAAAATATGCAATTTCAATTATTGTTTATCCAAAATATGCAATTTCAATTCAGCAAACTTATCACCTATAATGCATATTCGATAAACATAAAACTTATCATCTATACCATAATTTTCAATCAAATTAAACTTATATGTATATGCATAGGTACTAACTACTGATTTTAAATATGAAATTTCAGCAACATTCTCAATCACACCAGATAGTTCTTTAGGATCATCAAACATGATATAATATAAAGAATCATCAGAAGATATTCTCGTAAGAACTTCCTTATGAATAATCAATTCCACATTATGTAAATTGAGCAAAGAAATTCAGAACATGGAATTTTCATTCGTATATATGAGTTCTCACAAGTACTTACCGTTTCATAATTAATTTCAGCACCAATATTGTTACATTTATTGTTTTCCTCAGTTGATGTAGGTGTTGTAGGTATTAAATCATCATGATGTAACAACGAGACAGCAAGTACTTCATCTTTAACTATAGTTATCTCCTCATCATTTATCTCCAATGGTACCAGTTGAACATTTGGCTCCCCTTCCTTAATATCAATCTGCATAATATGAGGAACAACACTAGAAGTAGATATTAATGTGTTAGTTTCAAAATCAACCTCACTTTGTCTATCTTTTACTTCTCTCTTTTCTTTTGGTGTATCTCTCACACTCTCAGTTTGGATGCTCTCAAACTCAAATATGATGGAATCACACAGCTCGCTCTTTTTAACACTTTCACTCAATTTGGCTATGTGGCTCATTCTTACATGGGTTTTGATGCATCTCAATTGTTGTATGTATCATTGGGGCACCACAAGATGTCTCCTTTACCGAAGGGAAAGTCCCATGCTCGGTCATCTTCTCATGTGTCACACTAGTGGAACCATAAGAGCTGAAGTATGGACATGGATTGAACCGTGATGTACGTCTCTCCATAAGTCTCTTCTCCTGCATAATAGCATAATTCACAAGATCATGTATGCTACTAAAATATTTATGTTGAAGTGTAGCGGTGATCTCAGAATTCAAGCCTCCTTTGAAGTATGCCATTTCTTTAAATTCACTAGTGACTCCTGCACGACGCAACGCATCTTGCAGTTGATAATAATAATCCTGAACTGTATTACTCCCTTGTGTGATACTCTTCAAATGATGGAGCAATCCCCACTTATAATAGGATGGCACAAACTCATTTCTCATGATCACCTTCAAACCTTCCCAAGATCTAATGAATCGTTTTCCAGATAATTGTTGCCACCAACTATAAGCATAATCTTTAAACTGTATAGTGGCTCGCATCACTTATTGGTCTTTGGGAAGCTTTTGAATTCTAAACTCTTTCTCCAATCGTCATTCCCACTCAAGGTACTCCTCTGGATCTTCACTTCCATAGAACGGAGGGGACAAATTGTTGGGATTGGAATCGCACCATGAGGAACGAAAAACGAAGATTCATTCCTATTTGGTTCACCGAGAAAGCAATTGTTGAATATCCTGTCATGGTTAGTTATGCAACATATATATGTGGAAATCACTCAATCTCACTATTTTCTCTCCCAAGTAAATTTCTTACCTTTCCGAAGTGAATTGAGGCCAAAAAAAACTTACACTTGGTGGTGGCTATAATAACAAGTGATGATCAAGCGGATTTAAAAGTGACTCACAATTGCACGGCAAAGGATATTTTGTGGAGCTTGGTTAGGAAGTATTTATCCTACACGATCTGATTTCTTGATGTTGTAAAATTAAGTAATAATCTAAGGTTGAAAGTATTGCTATGTGCTGATCCAAAAGATTTAAGTGAAGTATATGAACGCACACGCAAAGATCAATGTGACTCGATGCAAACAAAAGAATGAGCTAACTAGAGGCAATCTGAAATTAAAGATTAGATAGCTCGTTTTGCACCAAGAACTAGGAGAGACGCTAGACAATTGCAATGATATGAATGTAAGGGCACAAGATTGTTCAAAGGAATTCAATACACAAGATGAAATTATATATTAGAATTAGCTAACCCCAATTTGGCCAATGCTCACTTTCCTTTTTTTTTGTCGGCCACCCTCTTTCTTTCCTTCTTTCTTTTTTTTAACTTGTTGTTGGCACTAAGGTTTAGCGATCGGATTTTTTTTTCAATTTTGGATTGGACACAAAGATTAAGCTACGCAAATAAACACGAACGATCAGCACGTAAACAAAATTTCTAATGGATCAAGACAATAAAACTCATGAAAATAGCAGATGCGAAACTAGGGTTTGGATTTTTTTGTGTGTTTTCGGTTTATGGACAATAGGACAGTAATTAAAAAATTAAAATTTATAGGGATAAGATCCTACCGAGTAAACCGCACTCTGATACCAAGATGATACGGGGTCGCCCGATCTTCTCGACGTAGGATGGATACTCATGGGAGCCTTGATGAATCGTAATGATCCTCCAATGCCAATGCAGGGGACGAACACTCTTTAATCCGTCAAAACACACTCGTGTTGATTTCGCCGACCACCAAGCGAAGATCTATCGTGCACCAATTCCCAACGGAAAGGCTGAACGATCTTGATTGAAGAAATTCACTCCTAATTCCCCATGGAACTTCGGTAGAAATGCTAAACTCGAACAAACTTTAGTAGATACATTATTCTCAAACGTGGTCTCTTTTACAATGGGGGGTCTAACCCTCAATATATAGTTCCATGTCCACCTCATGGCTGGCCAAGAGGTCCTAAACCAACTCCAACTCATCCCTACATGTGTTTGGAAACAAACTCACACAAAAGGAAAAACCTAAAATTAAGCCGTCACAATGTTTAGGTCATAACTTTTTATCCATGATTAATTTGAAGGTGGGGACAGATCCATTGCATAGCCCCTTGAAATTATCTTTCCAACGAGTACAAGAACACCTGAGTCGGACTCCGTTTGTGAAAATTATAGCGTTTTTAATAACTACCTGTCAGGCTGTCCCGAACTGAATTCGAATTGAATCCTGAGTTGAATCCGAGTTTGAATTGGATTGAGCACGTGGGAGATCCGAATTTGGCTTGAAAATCTTATCCAAAACTTGTAGTTTAAGTCCTTGTGCTCCTCCCTTTTGCTCTCCCAAGTCTTCACATGAATTATACCTAAGAATACATAAAATAATAGCATGATGTAGTATTCCAAGTTCATCATCAATTAAAAGAAACTCCTTAAGAAACAAATTCACCTGACTATTTAATACGGCTTAATACTTCTTTCTAGTGTAATAATGTATTTGACTGAAAAGTGCTAAGCTTGTGCGTATCCGCATCAGTACTCCTGATCGACGGCTATGGGCCTCATGAGAATAACTGACCCCTTTGCATGTGCACCCCCACATGCACGGTGGGTGTACTCAAGACGTCCTACATGACAACTTATCCATGCATGTAGAAGATAGTTGCCGACAAGTGGAGCACAAGCCGCCACCCCACGTAGCGATGGAGACTCAATTCCCTACAACTCCACGAGGACAACCGCCACTAGGATCGAGGCTATATATAAAAAGAGGTGGACGTCCAAGGCTTCGGGGCAAGTCACACACAGAGGGAAGAGAACCTTTAGCTCATCCGAAGTCTTAGCTTACACCCACGACGACTCCATGTATTTGGTGTTGAGTAGCAAAGCTAGATTGTAGTAGTCTCCCTTTCCAGCATCAAGATGATTGTAAACACCCCTGTAAACACTTTCAATCCAAGGAAAATAGGGCAGTTACTCAGGCTGTGAGGGCCCAAACATGGATAGATTATGTCTAAAGCTTGTTCCCGCATCAGATTTCATCACAAATCTGAATCAGATTGCTGATCATGCTGACAAGATTGTCGACGATATGCATGAGTCCTAGTAGCTACAATTACATTCTGAGGACCGAAAAGGAATAAACACGCAATCTAGTTGGTCTAAATGCGACTAAATTATGGCCATGTTCTTTTCGGCTTCTAAAAGTCGCCACTTTTCTCTGATAACTAACTTTTAAGCGGAGTATCTTTTAAGATATGGTCTACTAGTTAATTGTAGTATATACTGTACCGACTTCATTTATATCGGTAAAAACCACATGTGAGTTTTTGTTACTCTGTAATCTCTCGTACAAACAACCCAAAAGCCAAAAGCCGCAGCCCAAAGCCATAAGTCGACAAAAAAAAGACAGACCCTATGTAGCAGCAGGATAGGGAGACGTGAAAATTGACTTCTGGACTTGAGAATTATCCTTGGGATGCCAGCTGACTGGTGGTGGTCACACCCTTTGTCACGTAAAGATAGCAGGGAGCGTGTGGAGAAACCTAGTAGCGCCATCCTTAGCTCTTTCATGCCACATAATAAACTAAAAATATTTTCCATGCTGCGCACCCAGATTTCCTACAGTTTAAACTAAACATATTTTTCCTTATCTCCTGCGTGATGTCCAATCAACATGTCCCTTCCTTTAAATTCTATAGCTCTCCTCGGTCAACTCTGGACAGGTGCGGAACTAGAACGAAAATAACTAAGTTCATAACTTCACCACACATGTAACTACATATATAATTTTTAAACAATATTGTACTAAATAGTAATGTGTTCAACAATTTTTAGCATGAATAACTCGGCAAAGCCGACAACAATGTACAACGATAAAGAAGTATGATCAAAATACTTACCGAAATGAAGAGAAAACCACTAGTAATATTGGTAAACTATAGCAAAGTGATGGAATTAAGAATAAAACCACGAACAAAAGATGATCAACATTTCATTGTACATCATAAAAAATGACTTAAATTTTCAAGTAAAAATAGTAGAATGATCAACTGAAGGTAAATACATTACCTCAAATATTTACATTCTCTCAAGTTCATGAAGCGATGAACCACAACATCATTAGCAACTTTCTTCGTTTCTTGTTTCTCTACATAGAAAATAAAGCTATCACTTATGAAGTCATTGCTGATATGATTGCACAAATACATTTTCACAAGTTCATGGCTAAAAAGCACCGCTCAATTGTAGAAGTGGCGATGGGGTGATGAGGACACCCCTTCCATGGATACAACTCATCCGCAGCATGTGTTGCAAGGACCAGTTACTCGAGCTCATGCTCGTCAACTTAATTACCAGGTGAATTCATTCCTTGGTTCATATGTTATTGAGAATAGACCGCTACCTAATGCAAGTGATTTAATTGTGCTTAGGAACCTGGGAAAGGACGAAGGAAAGGGACGTGGACTCATGGACATGCAAGGAAGGAATAATGGAGGTCACAACGTCACTTTGGGACCAAGTCAAGCAAGAATCCGAGTTGGACACGTTTTGGAATCAGATTCGGACTGCTGCAATGGTACCAAGTTCAAACGGGCATAACTTCCTCAAACGGACTCCGTTTGGGACGTTCTTGTACTTCATGGAAAGCTTATGAAGTCTGCTTTCCAACGGATCTAACCTCATCTTCAAATTCCATCTGAGCCGGCCGCAATCATCAAAAGAGTCCATGTTGGTTACTGAGTCCGAGTCAAAAAGGGTGCTGCGCCACCACCACTTGGGCCCATGGGCCTTGTAACCCTAGGGCGTGCACTTGGACGCCACCCCTGGTCATTCTCCCTATAAAGGAGCCGCCGCCTCCGTTGGTAAGACTTGGATTTCGTTGAGTTTAGGTTTAGCCATTGTGCAAACTTTGTTCTTTAGTTGTGTCGGGACGACCACTGTCAAGACGACTTGAGATCCCATCTTTGTTATTCGCAATACAATTTATGCTTCATTCATATTCGCAATATCAGATTGCCTATGTCTTATTCTTGCTAGTTCTTCGATTGCTCACAGGGATTGAACTTCGTGTTCAGGTTGATCACGCCTCCAGCGACGTCAATAACACTTCAGAGTTGGTTCTGCGATTGCTAAAGCGCAAGCGTCGTCGTACGGTTGTAGTCGGATCGTGAGAGTCACCTCCACCAAAATCGATAGTTATCAATCTCATCGAAAGATCGGACACCTCGTCTACATCAAGTGGTATCAGAGCCCAAGGTTGCTCGGTGAGAATTTCCAGTGTACCATAGATTAGATTGCTTTTCCTTACCTAGAGTACACAAAACAAAGCGAAAAAAACTAGCGATAGATCAATCATCCAAACCGGTCTTAGCCTCGCAATTTTTCTTTTCAGTACATCGCATTGTTGAACTTTCGGTTGCATCGTCGTGTCCTTCCTTTGCTGGTCTTAGTGTCTAGTTCCTTTAGAGTTTCGAGTTCTGTTCACGTTTTGGTCTCACCGTTGCAGTTAGATCCGAACTGCCACGAGGGTAGAAAAGGGGAGGACTCGATTTCTAGGGAGGCTTTGCCCTAGTTGGTTTCGGAGTAGGACACTATCTCGGAGTTTGTTTCGGAGTAGGTTTCAGCCGCGTCGTGTGTGAAAAAAAGAAAAGAAAAAAAAGAGAGAGAAGGAACAGGCAGCCGCATTAAAAGAGCCACGGCATAAAAAAAAGGAGAGAGGAGAGAGAAACACCTAACTTTTGCATACGACCTCCGATTGAGGCGATTCTTGATCCGTTGGAAAGGAAACGAGAAGATAGCGTGAAAAAACAAAGTCTGCGAAATCTGGAGATTTTAGATCCGCGTAAGCCTCCAAGCATATACGCGGCAACTTCGACCCCCAAAAAGGTCGTTTAGGGCCTCAAAATGGGCCCACAAACCGAGAAAAATTCAAGTTTCTCAGAATTTGCTCAAAATTGACGGAGCCCTTCTACAAGTGATTCTAAGGATCCCCGTGAAGACGACATCCTTTTCCGAGCTTCCGAACTCCGTGTGCAGCGTCATCTAGTTTCTTTCTACGCGGTGTATTTCGTTTATGTTCTAGGCTCGCGTCTCTAGTATGGTCTAGCCGAGGACCAGCACAGTACCGTCGTTGAGCAATTATTCAACTTGCATTTTCTGAATTGATTATTTCTACTCCTTGCTACCAAACTTGAGCCTTCCCAGCTACACCTCTCTACACCGTACAGACTGAGCTTCACCTGGCAATCGCTCTATCCAATCTTCGCAGATATATTGTCATCGCTGGGCCGATCACCACTGTGTGCTTGGTAAGAATTGGTAAGAATTCGATAGAAGGTTTGAGTGAGAGCGACTTTTTGAACCACCACATCCTACGGATATATTCTTGTGTTTTTGCTAACAATGGCAGGTTCTGGAGAGTTTCCAGATCAGGATACATCTCATACTCCTCGTACAAAGGGAATCATACAACATTTCAGGCGTGAAATTAATCTCCGTATGGAGGGCCTTGAGGAGGATGTCAGGGTCACGAATGAGCGACTTGCTCAACTCGAGGGCGCCCAGATTGAGACAAACACGACGCTCGCTGCGATGGAGAGAGCACAAGGTGTCACTAACGCTTCTCTAGCAGGTATTATGGCGCGCCTTGAGGAGATTGCCCAAGCATCCGCTGTGGTTCCTCCTGCTGCACCGGTAGAGGGACAAGATGAATTCGATCATGTGGGTGATTTCGAGGCCGACGGCAGGGCTAACCACAACAACGATCGAGCTTGTCGATAATTGCGTTTTAACCAACAAGGTATGCGACAAGAACCCCCACGACGTGAGGTACGTGACCACGATGATGCTTATGCTAAGGTTAAATTCACTATGCCTCCTTTTAATGGTAAGTATGATCCTGATGGTTACCTTGATTGGGAACTAGCTGTTGATCAAAAATTTGCTTGCCATGACTTTCCTGAGAATAGACGAGTTAGAGCTGCTATTAGTGAATTTACCGACTTTGCTTCTATTTGGTGGAAAGAACATTGCCGACAACAACCCAACAACATGCCTAACACTTGGGAGGCTTTAAAATTACTTATGCGCCATCGATTTGTTCCCTCATATTATGCTTGTGATTTGTTAAATAAACTGCAACGCTTACAACAAGGTGCAAAATCGTGGAAGAATACTATCGTGAATTACAAATTGGTATGTTTGCTGTGGGTTAGTTGAGGATGAGGAGGCATCAATGGCTAGGTTTGTGGGAGGGTTGCATCGAGAAATTCAAGACATCCTTGATTGCAAAGATTACAACTCCATTACTAGATTGTTTCATCTTGCTTGCAAAGCTGAACGTGAATTGCAGGGACGCCAGACGAGAATCCTTCTGCAGGTCGCACAAATTCATGGACGCCGCACACACCTTCTTCATCCAATGTGGTGCCCCCACCATTACCCTCCAATAACAAGCAGTGTCCTACTACGTCAAATTCGGCGCCACGAGTTTCCGAAGCACACAAATCAGCACCACAACTTTCTGCAAAAACCTCCTCTTCGGTTGCTTCGACAGGACGAACGAGGGACGTTCAATGCCATCATTGCAAAGGCTATGGACACATGATGCGGGACTATCCAAGCAAGCGTGTATTGATTATACGCGATGATGGTGGGTATTCCTCTGCTAGCGACTTTGATGATGAAACATATGCTATGCTTGCAAATGATCCTGCAGGACATGATGATGAATCTGAACATGAGGAGGAGCATGTTGGCGCCGAAGATGCTGACAAGTATTTGAGTATTATAGTGCAACGCGTACTAAGTGCTCAAGTGTCTCATGCCGATCAAAACCAGCGCCATAACTTGTTCCAAATCAAGGGCATTGTCAAAGAACGCTCGATTCGCATAATTGTTGATGGGGGGAGTTGCAACAATTTGGCGAGTATGGATATGGTGGATCAGCTTGCTTTGTCGACTAAACCTCATCCCCACCCATATCATATTCAATGGTTCAACAACAATGGTAAATTGAAGGTAACACGGATGGTGAGAGTATATTTTTCTATGGATTCGTACCATGATTATGTTAATTGCGATGTTGTTCCTATGCAAGCTTGTTCATTACTATTAGGAAGACCTTGGCAATATGATACTGATTGTGCGCATCATGGTAGGAATAATCAATAGATTCATTATTCTCAAACGTCGTCCCTTACAATAGGGGTCTAACCCTCAATATATAGTTCCCGCTCCACCTCATGGCTGGCCAAGAGGTCCTAAACCAACTCCAACTCATCCCTACATGTATTTGGAAACAAACTCACACAAAAGAAAAATACCTCAAATGAAACTGTCACCATGTTCCAATCATAACTTTTTTCCATGACGTATTTGTAGGTGAGGCCGGATCCATTGCATGGCCCTTGAAATTATCTTTCCAACGAGTACAAGAACCCCTGAATCGGACGCCGTTTGTGAAAGTTATGACCTTTTTAGTAACTGTCTGTCAGGCTGTCCGGAACCGAATCCGAATTGAATCCTGAGTTGAATCCGAGTTTGAATTGGATTGGGCACGTGGGAGGTCCGAATTTGGCTTGAAAATCTTATCCAAAACTTGTAGTTTAAGTCCTTGTGCTCCTCCTTTTTGCTCTCCCAAGTCTTCACATGAATCATACCTAAGAATACATAATTTGGCTATGTGGCTCTCATTCTTACATGGATTTTGATGCATCTCAATTGTTGTATGTATCATTGGGGCACCACAATATGTCTCCTTTACCGAAGGGAAAGTCCTATGCTCGGTCATCTTCTCATGTGTCACACTAGTGGAACCATAAGAGCCAAAGTATGGACATGGATTGAACCGTGATGTACGTCTCTCCATAAGTCTCTTTTCGTGCATAATAGCATAATTCACAAGATCATGTATGCTACTAAAATATTTGTGTCGAAGTGTAGCGGTGATCTCAGAATTCAAGCCTCCTTTGAAGTATGCCATCTCTTTAAATTCACTAGTGACTCCTGCACGACGCAACGCATCTTGCAGTTGATAATTATAATCCTGAACTGTATTACTCCCTTGTGCGATACTCTCCAAATGGTGGAGCAATCCCCACTTATAATAGGATGGCACAAACTCAATTCTCATGATCACCTTCAAACCTTCCCAAGATCTAATGAATCGTTTTCCAAATAATTGTTGCCACCAACTATAAGCATAGTCTTTAAACTGTATAGTGGCTCGCATAACTTCTTGGTCTGTGGGAAGCTTTTGAACTCTAAACTCTTTCTCCAATCGCCATTCCCACTCAAGGTACTCCTCTGGATCTTCACTTCCATAGAACAGAGGGGACATTTTGTTGGGTTTGGAATCGCACCATGAGGAACGCAAAACTGAAGATTCATTCCTATTTGGTTCACACTGAGAGAAACGAATTGTTGAATATCCTGTCATGGTTAGTTATGCAACATATATATATGTGGAAATCACTCAATCTCACTATTTTTCTACCAAGTAAATTTCTTACTTTTCCGAAGTGAATTGAGGCCAAAAGAAAGTTACACTTGGTGGTGGCTATAATAACAAGTGATGATCAAGCGGATTTAAAAGTGACTCAGAATTGTACGGCGAAGGATGTTTTGTGGAGCTTGGTTAGGAAGTATTTATCCTACACGATCTGATTTCTTGATGTTGTAAAATTAAGTAATAATCCAAGGTAGAAAGTATTGTGATACGGGAAGGCCCGATCTTCTCAGTGAGGAACCGTGGATAGTTGATGCGAAGTAGACGAACCCTCAACTCTTCGGAATACGCCCAAAACACACCGGATAATGGTTCGTCGCGAAACCACAAATGACGAACGCCAAGTCCCCAATTCCCAATGGAACGACGGCTTGACCTTGAATTGCGTAAGCGAACAATGGATCACCTATTTTCTCTCAAAGTCCTCGCATGAACTTTGGTGTTGAAAGAACAAGCAATATCTATGTTTCAATCTTATGCATAAAATTGGTCGCGCTTACAATGGGGTCTAACCCTCAATATATAGTACCTGTCCACCTCATGGTGGCCAAGAGGTCCTAAACCAACTCAACTCATCCCTACATGTATTTGAAACAAACTCACACAAAAGGAAAACCTAAAATTAAACCGTCACCGAGTAAACCTAGGCTCTGATACCATATGATACGGGGAGGCCCGATCTTCTCAGTGAGGAACCGTGGATAGTTGATGCGAAGTAGACGACTTCGCTAGTTGAACACTCGAGCCAATGCACGAACCCTCAACTCTCTGGAATACGCCCAAAACACACCAGATAATTATTTGTTTTGAGACCACAAACGACGAATGCCAAGTCCCCAATTCCCAATGGAACGACAGCTTGACCTTGAATTGCAGAACGAACAATGGATCGCCTAGTTCTCTCTCAAAGTCCTCGCATGAACTTTGGTGTTGAAAGAACAAGCAATAGCTATGTTTCAATCTTATGCATAAAATTGGTCTGCTTTACAATGGGGGTCTAACCCTCAATATATAGTACCCTCTCCACCTCATGGCTGGCCAAGAGGTCCTAAACCAACTCCAACTCATCCCTACATGTATTTGGAAACAAACTCACACAAAAGGAAAAACCTAAAATTAAAGCGTCACCAACCAGCAAAATGGAGGAGCATAAGGACTTAAACTACAAGTTTTGGATAAGATTTGCAAGCCAAATTCGGATCTCGCACGTGCTCAATCCAATTCAAACTCGGATTCAACTCAGAATTCAATTCGGATTCGGTTCAGGACAGCCTGACCGGCAGTTACTAAAAAGGCCATAACTTTCACAAACGGACTCCGATTCAGGTGTTCTTGTACTCGTTAGAAAAATAATTTCCAGGGCTACGCAATGGATCTGGCCCCACCTTCAAATTCATCACGGATTAAAAGTTATGACCGAAACATTGTGAAGGCTTAATTTTAGGTTTTTCCTTTTGTGTGAGTTTGTTTCCAAATACATGTAGGGATGAGTTGTAGTTGGTTTAGGACCTCTTGGCCAGTCATAAGGTGAGAGGGAACTATATATTGAGGGTTAGACCCCCATTGTAAGAGATCACGTTTGAGAATAATGAATCTACTAAAGGTTATTCGAGTTTAACATTGCTACCGAAGTTCCATTAGGAATTAGGAGTGATTTTCTTCAATAAAAATCGTTCAACCTTTCCATTGGGAATTGGAAGCGCGATGGAACTTCATCGGTGGTCGTGAAGTTCAGCACGTGTGGTTGGGCGAATTATAGAGTGCTAACTCTTGCATTGGCAACGGGAGATCACTACGGTTCATCAAATGCACGTGAGTATCTTGATCCTACGTCGAGAAGATCGGGCGACCCCGTATCATCTTGGTATCAGAGCGCGGTTTACTCGGTAGGATTATTTACCCTTAGTTTCAGATTTATTTACTTCTGTTCCTATAGTCCATTAAAACCGAAAATTGACACAAAAAATCCAAACCTTAGTTTTTGCATCTGTTAATTTTGTGAGTTTTGTTAGGTTTTGATCTGTAACACCCCATTTTCGAAGCTTGGTTCAATTGTAAAATTTCAAGCTTATGTTAATAAAATTTAAAAGAATTTATTCTCCGTTGTTTTTCCTCTTTGCTTTTCAAAAAGAAAGTCCAAGGTGTGCATCTCAAATGATCTTTTAAAATCTAGAAGTTAAAAATATGCCACAAAGATTAGTAGTTAGAAAAAAAATATATTTAAATTTAATATATATATATATATATATATATATATATATATATATGTATATATATATTAAGGACCTCAGATTTTTTTCGGCCGCCCATCTCTACTCCCCTTTCCATCGCAGCCGCCCATTCCTCCTCTGTCTCGCCGCCGCTCGTCGTCTTCCACCACCAACCGTGCCGGCGAGTAATTGCGGCGACAGCCCTCGTCTTAAACGCCTCCCCGCATGCAGGAGATTGGGCATCTACGCATCCTCCTGACCGCAAGCCTGCAGCAATCGGACGTCCTCAGCGCCCAGCTCAACCGCTACCTGATCGCCTTTCAAGCGGCAGAGCGCGAGAGGCTCGCTGCCGAGGCTGGGCTTGAGCGCCCGAGCAGGCAGCCTACCCATCTCTGATGCCAACTCCGGCACCGGTGACAACCCGGCAGACTGCCCGGCTCCGGCACCGGTGCGGCGCCGGCCCCAATGTCGCTCCGGCCCCACCCCGGTAGCAGCACCAGTGTCCGCCCCAGCACCAGCTATGGTTGAACGCCAGGGACCTCGCCCCCGACTGACGGCGCGCATAAGCGTGCACCCACCGCCCAATGGCACCCTCGCAGAGCCCAGCAGGGGACGTCGCTCGTCTCGCTCCCGTCCCTCCAATGACGGGTCAAGCCCTTCTCGGTCGCGTTCTCGCTCCCGATCCCCCAGTATCATCTCCTGTCCCGCTTCCCGTGATATTGCGTCTTCGCGGCGTAACCACTCCCCATCTCCGGAGGAGTAGACTGCTATAGGTTAGATAGTAGTATGTCTAGGCAGTCTCTTGTTGGTGTGCACGCACACTTTCCCCAGATGTACCCCCCTTATGTACCCAGTTAGTAGACATTGTGTATTCGGTGTCGTGACTTGTTGTAAGCCTGTGCGCGGTGCCTGGCTGTCATGTAACACCTAACCCCCCCTAATGTAATGAACTACTGTAGGCATAATGCCTTGTGTTTTATTGTCTTTCATTGTGCTTTATCGCCCCTCTTTTGTGTGGTTTTCTGTTGTGCTATTAAGGGGGCCAACAAACCCTCATATATGATTTTCTCTCCCCTCTTTAGTCTCTAAAAAGGCTCTAGCTTGTTCCAGATGGCTCCCAGGAGGACTGTTGCCCGTGGTGGGGTCGAGCTCCAAGAGCCGCAGCCCGTGGAAGAGGCAGAGGCCATGGATTGAACTTGCCACCACCACCACCAGCACCACCAACCATGGAACAAGTGTTGGCACAGCAAACCCAGATCCTGCAGGCAATGCTCGCCGGCCAGCAAACCGGTGCAACTAGCCGCAACTCCAAGTTATCTGACTTTTTGAGGACCCGACCAATGACCTTCACTGTAGCAAATGAGCCCTTAGAAGCCGAAGATTGGTTACGTGACACTGAGAAAAAGCTTAAACTTGCCCGTTGCACTAACGAGGACAAGGTAGACTTTGCCACTCACCAACTTAAAGGCGCCGTGGTAGCATGGTGGGAAAACTACCTCGCCTGTCGTGGGAAGAAGAATCCCTCAGACAACAGTTCAGATGAAGAGGAAGAATCAGGAGAAGAGGAAGAAGAAGCGGAAGGAGTAGATATTGAGGACCCAAACAGAAGCTCAGCAGGAAGAGCAAGGAAGCGGAAGAAATCACAATGAAGAGGAAGAGAATCATGACAAGCGAGTCGCCATAACACTGGCTGGATTCAAGACTGCCTTTCGGCAAAACTTTATCCCAGCAGGCATCATGAGATTGAAAAAGAACGAATTTAGAAACTTGAAGCAAGGCAATATGTACGTCTCAGAGTACCTCACACGATTCAATCAGCTAGCTCGCTACGCCTTGAGGGACGTAGCCAAAAGAGAAGAAAAGATTGATCGATTCTTGGAAGGGATGCATGAAGAAATGAGGGCTCAACTAATTTTGCACGACTATCCCAGTTTCCATCACTTGGTAAACAAGGCTCTAGTCCTGGAAAATGAAAGGAAAATCCTAGAAGCCGAGAGGAAGAGGAAGTGGACAGCCCAAGACCTCGTGGCGTTTGAGACCAAAGCGGTATACAGGCAGCTCATCTTTTCGCCAGGTGGTAACACCAGCACCTAGGACTTCATTCCAAGCACCACGCCCAAGCAACGGTGGAGTTCAGGTGTCGCGCTCCATAGGACAGTCTTCCACAACCAACCCAGCTGCAAACCTCCATTGTTTCAATTGGAGCCAAGGGCATTTGCCAACAAATGCCCGATCGCTAAGCCACTCCAGAAAGTTCAATCCGGAGTCTCTTCATCCGAATTCAATCGTCGACATCCAATAAGGCTTATCAGGCACCTCAAGCATCTCGGACAGCATCAGCTCCACACCTTGGTCGTGTCAACCACGTCACAGCAGAAGATGCTCAGGACGCCACTGGAGTGCTCATGGGTACGTTCTCTGTTAAGTCAATACCCGCACGGGTTCTGTTTGACTCCGGTGCTTCGCATTCATTTGTCTCTGGGGAATTTGTTGAAAGAATTAAACTGCCAACCTTTAAATTAAGGAGACCTGTGGTGCTTAGTTCCCAGGAGGACGCTTAACTGCTACTCTAGTTAGCCCTAGGGTAGGAGTCACCATGGAGGATTATGATTTCCCAGTAGACCTTTTGGTCTTGCCATCTCAGACTTTGGACATTATCCTAGGGATGGGTGGCTAGCTAAGAATCAAGGATTGATAGACTGTGCAAATAGAGAGGTAGTACTTGTCAAAGCCTCTGGAAAGAAAGTAAAAGTAAGTGTGGATCGTCCCTCTTCGGGACGCGAAATCCATCACCTTGAAGTAAAGACATTAGAAGAAACACAGGTAGTTCGGGATTACCTAGAAGTCTTCCCAGAAGAACTACCAGGCATGCCGCCAGATAGGGAGATAGAATTTGTGATCAACCTAAAGCCTGGAACGGCCCCAATTGCAAAAAGACCACACCGAATGGAAGTAGATGAACTTGAGGAACTAAAAAGTCAAATTGAGGATCTCCAAACCAAAGGATTTGTTAGACCCAGCTCATCCCCATGGGGTTCCCCCGTGCTATTTGTCAAAAAGAAAGATGGCACCGCCAGATTATGCGTGGATTATAGAGCCCTCAATGAAGTAACCATCAAGAACAAGTACCCCTTGCCTCGAATAGATGACCTGTTCGACCAGCTATCCGGAGCTACCGTCTTCTCTAAAATAGACTTAAGGTCAGGGTACCATCAGCTCAAGATCAGGGCAAAAGATGTTCCTAAGACAGCATTTACCACGCGGTATGGCCTATTTGAATTTACAGTCATGTCGTTTGGGTTGACCAATGCCCCAGCGACATTACTTGATTGGGAACCACTGCAACATTTATACGGACCATAAGAGTCTCAAGTACATCTTCACTCAAACCGACCTCAACCTGAGGCAACGAAGATGGTTGGAGTTAATTAAGGACTATGATTTGGACATCCACTATCACCCTGGAAAGGCTAATGTGGTAGCCGATGCTCTAAGTCGCAAACCCCACTGCAACAATCTCATGGTGGAAGTATTGCAACCCGAGCTCTGTAGAGAGTTTGAAGCCCTTAATCTGGAAATAGTAGAGCATGGTACTCTAGCTGCCATGGAAGTGCACCTGACTCTTGAAGAGCAAATCAAGGCAGCCCAGAAGGGACACCCTGGAGTACAGAGGTTCCAACGTCTCATGACCCAAGGGAAAGCCCAAAAATTAATAGCAGATGAACAAGGAATTCTATGGTATGGGAAGCGTCTTTTTGTTCCCCACCAGAAAGACCTCAAAGACCTGATACTCAAGGAAGCCCATAGCTCTACTTATACTCTCCACCCAGGCAGCACAAAAATGTATCAAGAAATGAAGACTTTGTATTGGTGGCCTCGTATGAAGAGGGATATCGCCGAGTATGTAGCCTGTTGTGATGTATGCCAGAAGGTCAAGGCGGAACATCAGAAGCCTGCCGGACTTCTCCAACCCCTACAGATTCCCCAGTGGAAATGGGAAGAAGTGGGAATGGACTTCATAACTGGTTTGCCTCACACCAAATCAGGATATGATTCTGTATGGGTAATAGTCGATAGGTTGACTAAAGTTGCCCACTTTATCCCTGTAAAGACCACCTACAAGGGAGACAATCTGGCTGAGTTATACATGGCTCGCGTTATATGTCTGCATGGTGTACCTAAGAGGATAGTCTCAGATCGAGGTTCTCAATTCACCTCGCATTTCTAGGCCAGTCTGCACGATGCTTTAGGGACCCATCTTGCGTTCAGTACCGCATACCACCCCCAAACGGATGGGCAGACCGAGAGAATAAATCAAGTTTTGGAGGATATGCTACGAGCCTGTGCTCTGGAGTTCACCTCAGATTGGGAGAAATGTTTACCCTATGCAAAATTTGCCTACAACAATAGCTATCAATCAAGTCTCAAGATGTCACCTTTTGAAGCTCTTTATGGACGAAAATGTAGGACCCCTTTGCACTGGTCAGAAACAGGAGAAGGGTACATTTTTGGACCCGATACTCTGAAGCAGGCGGAAGAAAAAGTTCGCTTAATCAGGGAACGCTTGCAAGCTGCTCAATCTAGACAAAAGAGCTACACCGATAACCGTCGAAGAGAATTGACATTACAAGTTGGGGATGATGTGTACCTTAAGTTGTCACCCCTCCGAGGAATCCGCAGATTCAAAGTGAAGGGCAAGCTTGCTCCGAGATATATAGGACCATTCCCTATTATTGCTAAGTGTGGAGAAGTTGCTTACCGATTGGAGCTACCATCAAGTCTATCCGATGTGCACAATGTGTTCCATGTTTCTCAACTCAAGAAGTGTCTCAGAGTTCCCGAAGAACAGACCTCAGTAGAAACCATCGAGCTGCAAAAAGATCTATCCTACCCAGAGCATCCGATCAAGATTCTTGACATCATGGAGAAGAAAACCAGACGCCAGACTTTTCGCCTCTGCAAGGTCCAATGGAGCAACCACTTCGAGCGAGAGGCAACCTGGGAGCGAGAGGATCAACTCAGAGCCGACTTTCCTTTTCTTTTCTCGAATAGCGTAATCTCGGGTCGAGATTCAATTTAAAGGCGGGATCTGTAACACCCCATTTTCGAAGCTTGGTTCTATTGTAAAATTTCAAGCTTATGTTAATAAAATTTAATAGAATTTATTCTCCGTTGTTTTTCCTCTTTGCTTTTCAAACAGAAAGTCCAAGGTGTCCATCTCAAATGATCTTTTAAAATCTAGAAGTTAAAAATATGCCACAAAGATTAGTAGTTAGAAAAAAATATATGTATATTTAATTTATATATATATATATATATATATATATATATATATATATATATGTGTGTGTGTGTGTGTGTGTGTGTGTGTGTATTAAGGGCCCCAGATTTTTTTTGGCCGCCCACCTCTCCTCCCCTTTCCATCGCAGCCGCCCATTCCTTCTGGCTGCAGCCCCTTCTTCCTCCTGGCCGCAGCGCCCCCTTCCTCCTCTGTCTCGCCGCCGCTCGTCGTCTTCCGCCACCAACCGTGCCGGCGAGTAATTGCGGCGACAACCCTCGTCTTCAACGCCGCCTCGGCTTCAGCGCCCATCAGCAGCAGCGCCTGGGGCACGCCTCCCCGCCTCATTTTTCGCACCGTCCTGCCGGCCGAGGAACAGCAGCTGTGGTGTTGTCACGTCCTCAGTCGCCTTCAGCACGTCTCCCACACGCTTCACCTGTCGCCCGGCCGTACGCCATCTTCCCCACTCCCTGAGCCGCCGTGGTACGTCTCTGCCGCGCCGCACTGTGGCCGCACGGCAATGACGCCACCGCGCGCACGGCGCCACGCCCATGCTCCCGGTACTCCTTCACGGCCTCTATAAAGGGGTTGTTTACCCGCCGCACGCCCCACCAAGCCCACCGAGGAATCCCTCCGCCTCCTCACCGGAGTGCTCACGACAAAACCCCTCCTCCAGACGCCACCGGCCACGAGCCTTTTAGACTTCCTCATGCTCACGACTACCTTCTCTCCCACTTCCCAGTCTAATCGGTTTCTCCCCCTCTGCAGACCGCCCGAGGAGCCCATCTTCCCCGAGTCCGACGCCGTGATCCCGCCGGTGAGCGCTGCATCTCGCCCAATTCATCGTCGTGGATCATCTCGAGAGCACCCCGAGCACATCCCCACACGCGGACCCGCCGCCTCCACAATGAGCCGCCATCATTTCCATCCTCGCCGCCAAACTCCCTCTTGTCGCTGGCCCGCCTGCCCATCTCGACCTCGGCCAACGCCCTAGGTCGGCTCAAGACCGCCCGTGGGTTCTCCTGTGGCGAGCAATCAAACTCAACGGCCGAGTCGCCGGCGCCCTTCTCCCTGTCCTCGCCGCCGCGCGCCGCCGCCCACAAAGGTCCGGCCGATTCGATCCTCCCCGAGTTGCGCGTCGGGGGGGTGACCCATCTTTGACCGGCGCCGCCGCACCTCCGGGCCTCCTCCGCCGCCGGCCAGCTCCGCCTCCCTTGCTGCCGGGATGAGCCTGAGCAGGGGGCGATTAAGCGCGAAGATTAAGTGACTAATGACGATGCTAAACCAACAATTAACGGTTAATAATGAATTTAAAACATGGGCCCACTTGTCAGCGAAACTCTCTCTCCCCTTTTTATTTTCTGAATTTTCAGGACCTCAAAATTTTTTAGGATCATAACTTCCTAACCCTAATTAAAAATTTAATGAAACCAATTTCTAAATTTTTCTAAATTCATGACCTATCTAATAGAACTGGTTTGGTTCAATTTCGAATTCATTTGAATTTTTGTTTTATTGAACATGGTATATATTTGCTTTTGCTCGTTTGTGCTATTTTTTCCGGTTCAATCTTCCGAGTAGAGTTCGAAGAAGTGTGCGAGCCCCCGATTCAAGCAGCGCAAGAACCCCAAGCTCTCGATCCAGGCGAGTCAATACTTTGATCATTTTGCGCCTATATTTTATGTAAAACTATGTTCATTTAAATTATAAAAATCTGCATGCTTTACTTTATACGCAAACGTATGTCACTCCTAAGGTAGCTAATGACCCTGTATTTACCCCATAATAACATACCACACCAGTAACATTTGAACTCACATGATCATTGTCGCCCTACGTATAAACTATAACTAAGGTAGTTATAAGTCGTAATACTGTCATTGCTAGTCTTGTGAAATCCAGGGCCTCAGTAGCCCTGATAATAATTCTGTAATCATGGAAAACTAATTTTGGGACAGTCATGGGATGTACGTGGCTGATTATTTATGTTAACTTGTGTTATGCTTCTCAAAACCCTAAAATTTGCTAAACCTGTTTGGGCGGGAGGTAGGAATGGTGGGTGTGGATGTAACACATGGGTTGTGGAATGAACCGCCCAGACAAACTAAGGACTTAATCCTGTGTGGACCCTCCGTGTATAACAGTACAACCACAAGCTGGCATATTGCAGGCTTGGCTAAATAATTTACTGAACACTCTAGTCATCTCACGGAGAAAGTGTGTAGGTGGGTAATAAAAGCCCCACTTGGAACGGGACACCGGATGTAGGTGAAGTTGCCTAGGGTAGCGTATGTGGAGAGTGGAGTCCGACTACGCTAACCTATGGTAGACATCCCGCACAACCTATGGAAGTAACCCCATAGGAGTGATATACTAGAGTGCAAGGTATTATAAAGGCCTCGTGATATTTTCTCGATCTGCATGTTTAAGGCATCATGTAGGACTATCGAGATGATTATCTCTTGTGGGTAAAGATGTACAGTCTCTGCAGAGTATATACAACTATTCAAATAGTCGTGCCCACGGTCAAGGGCAGACATGGAAATCTTCCTCGAGTTAGTTCTATTTCAAAATTTTTTGAGGTTGGGAAATAAAATCTGTTAGGTGGATGTAACCTGACTTTGATAAATTTTTCTGAGGGATGTACTCCAGTGTTGGTACTAGGGTAGAAGTAAAAATCCTAGTAAAAGTAAGCATTGGTGGATAGAACCTACCTCATTATAAACTATTGCACGCTTTTAAATTATCAAATCATAGGTTCTTGAAAAATGCTAGATCATAGGAACTTTTATGCTATGATATTTCCAAGAACCGCTTAAAGAAAATAAAAGAACCCAAGCTATCCTTGTTTAGCCTTGTATCTAAATTTATATGCATCCTGTGTGTTGGCTCGCGGAGCACGGTTGTTTGTGCTCACCTCGCTCTTCACCCCCCCACTCAGAAACGGTGAATCAAGAGCACTACGCTTACCATGAGGATCAGGACGCCGAAGGCAATGAAGATGGTGGATATTAGAATAGGCTTCGGTAGTCTTTCCTCTCGCCTCAGTCCGGTTTACCAGGCTAGTTTTGGTGGGTGCACCCGTTATTAGTCAGGTGCCTGATTAATAGTGGGAGTACTCAAGTCGACTCAGTCGCTTGCCTGTGTCGAGTTGTGCCCCTACGCTATGTACGTTTCCGCTTCCGTTCTTTATGTGTTGTAAGACATTTGGCCTGATGGCCCTACTGTAACCTCGACCCGACGTGGTCTATTTGAACTCTGATATTGTAATGTATGGATCGTTATGTATGAAATGATGCAGCATTGTATCTGTGAGCATTATCTACTGATCCAGGGAATAATGCAGTGTTATCACAGAGGATTCCAGGTTATAAACTTGGGGTCCGACATGATCCATTAGAATTTTGTTTAGGTGCTGATCGTTCGTGTTTATTTGAGTAGCTTAATCTTTGTGTCCAATCCAAAATCCAAAAAAAAAATCTTGCTGATATTTTTTTCATCAATTGAGACTAGCTGTTGAATATTGCATCTAGGGGTACTCTTGAGTATTTTACACTTTGCTAAATATTTGTGACCCGCAAAAAAAAATCAAAGGAAAGATTAAAGCTAGTTCGGCCTTTACAAATAAAAGGACAATTGAAAAAAAAGAAAACAAGAAAAAAACATGGCCTAATTTGGGAGAGTTCCTTGTCCATAAATTCAGATTGTGTGATTTAATTTCTTGAGCAATCTCGTGCACTTACATTGATATCATTGCAATTGGCTAGCGTCTCTCCTAGTACTTGGTGCAAAACGAGCTATCTAATCTTTAATTTCAGATTGCCTCTACTTAGCTCATTCCTTTGTTTGCATCAAGTCACATTGATCTTTGCATGTGCGTTCATATACTTCGCTTAAATCTTTTGGATCAGCACTTAGGCAAAGTATTCTAGTTTGGATTATTACTTAACTGATGCGGATACGCACATGCTTAGCACTTTTCAGGCGAATACATTATTTAATTGGAAAGAAGTATTGAGCTGCGTTAAATATTGTCAGGTGAATTTGTTTCTTAAGGAGTTTCTTTTAATTGATGATAAACTTGAAATACTACATCATGCTATTATTTTATGTATTCTTAGGTATGATTCATGTGAAGACTTGGGAGAGCAAAAGGGAGGAGCACAAGGACTAAGACTACAAGTTTTGGATAAGATTTTCAAGCCAAATTCGGATCTCCCACGTGCTCAATCCAATTCAAACTCGGATTCAACTCAGAATTCAATTCGGATTCGGTTCGGGACAGCCTGACAGGCAGTTACTAAAAAGGCCATAACTTTCACAAGCGGAGTCCGATTCAGGTGTTCTTGTACTTGTTGGAAAGATAATTTCAAGGGCTACGTAACAGATCCGGCCCACCTTCAAATTCATCACGGATTAAAAGTTATGATCGAAACATTGTGATGGCTTAATTTTAGGTTTTTTCTTTTGTGTGAGTTTGTTTCCAAATACACGTAGGGATGAGTTGGAGTTGGTTTAGGACCTCTTGGCCAGCCATGAGGTGGAGAGGGAACTATATATTGAGGGTTCGACCCTCATTGTAAGAGACCACATTTGAGAATAATGAATCTACTAAAGTTTGTTCGAGTTTAGCATTGCTACCAAAGTTCCATAGGGAATTAGGAGTGATTTTCTTCAATCAAGATCATGCAGCCTTTCCGTTGGGAATTGGGTGCACGATAGATCTTCGCTTGGTGGTCGGCGAAATCAACACGAGTGTGTTTTGGCGGATTAAAGAGTGTTCGTCCCTTGCATTGGCATTGGAGGATCATTACGATTCATCAAGACTCCCGTGAGTATCCATCCTACGTCGAGAAGATCGGGCGACCCCGTATCATTAACTTTACAACATCAAGAGAAGAGACTTATGGAGAGACGTACATCACGGTTCAATCCATGTCCATACTTCAGCTCTTATGGTTCCACTAGTGTGACACATGAGAAGATGACCGAGCATGGGACTTTCCCTGCGGTAAAGGAGACATCTTTTGCTATCCCAATGATACATACAACAATTGAGATGCATCAAAACCCAGTTGAGAATGAGAGCCACACAGCCAAATTGAGTGAGAGTGTTAAAAAGAGCGAGCTGTGTGATTCCACCATATGTGAGTTTGAGAGCATCCAAACTGAGAGTGTGAGAGATACACCAAAAGAAAAGAGAGAAGTAGAAGATACACATTAATATCCACTTCTAGTGTTGTTCCTCACATTGTACAGGTTGATATTAAAGAATAGGAGCCAAATGTTCAACAATTGGCACCATTGGAGATAAACGATGAGGAGATAATCATAGTTAAAGAAGAAGTATTTGCTGCCCCGTTGTTACATCATGATGATTTAATACCTATAACACCTACATCAATTGAGGAGAACAATAAAGGTAACAATATTGGTGCTGAAATTAATTGTGAAACGGTGAGTACTTGTGAGAACTCATATATACGAATGAAAATTCCATGTTCTGAAATTTCTTTGCTCAATTTACATAATGTGGAATTGATTACTCATAAGGAAGTTATTACGAGAATATCTCCTGATGACTCTTTATATTATTTCATGTTTGATGATCCTAAAGAGCTATCTAGTGTGATTGAGAATGTTGCTGAAATTTCATGTTTAAAATCACTAGTTAGTACCTATGCATATACATATAAGTTCAATTTGATTGGAAATTATGGTATAGATGATAAGTTTTATGTTTACCGAATATGCATTACATGTGATAAGCTTGCTGAATTGAAATTGCATATTTTGGATAAACAATCTTTTGTGTCATACCATGATCACAATGAGATGTGTTTCAACAATAATGCTGCATGTTTCAAAAGATTTCTTCAGCCTACTTATTCATCCTTTAATGTACAATCATGTACAAATAATCAGAGTAGTGCAGTTGAAGCATGGAAGAAACTAAAAATTTTCTCCCCCATATTTGAACAACTTAATTTGGTTTGGCCCATGAATGACTTGTCCATAAGCCTAGCAAAGTCGAGGACGACTTTTTCTCATGGGAGAGAGAATGATATGAAAGGCAATGTTGCAATGTATACAACTTATGGTTGCCGTTATATTAATTTGTTTGTGTGGAACAACGGGAATGACACGGTAATTGATTCATACATATAACATGCATATGTGTTGTTCTTTTTATCTACTACGCCTTCAGATGTTCTTGATATGCTAAGCAAAAGAAGTGTTGATGACAAATAAATATACCATGCATATATGTTGTATTCTTTGCTTAGTACAATTTCAGGCTACAAAAAGCCGAGGATGATGCGGATACGCACAAGCTTAGCACTTTTCAGTCAAATACATTTCTTCACTGGAAAGAAGTATTGAGCCGCATTAAATATTGTCAGGTGGAATTGTTTCTTCAGGAGTTTCTCTTAATTGATGATGAACTTGGAATCCTACATCATGCTATTATTTTATGTATTCTTAGGTATGATTCATGTGAAGACTTGGGAGAGCAAAAGGGAGGAGCATAAGGACTTAAACTATAAGTTTTGGATAAGATTTGCAAGCCAAATTCAGATCTCGCAAGTGCTCAATCCAATTCAAACTCGGATTCAACTCAGAATTCAATTCGGATTCGGTTCGGGACAGCCTGACAGGCAGTTACTAAAAAGGCTATAACTTTCACAAACGGACTCCGATTCAGGTGTTCTTGTACTCGTTGGAAAGATAATTTCAAGGGCTACGCAATGAATCTTGCCCTACCTTCAAATTCATCACGGATTAAAAGTTATGACCGAAACATTGTGACGGCTTAATTTTAGGTTTTTCCTTTTGTGTGAGTTTGTTTCCAAATACATGTAGGGATGAGTTGTAGTTGGTTTAGGACCTCTTGGCCAGCCATGAGGTGGAGAGGGAACTATATATTGAGGGTTAGACCCCCATTGTAAGAGATCACGTTTGAGAATAATGAATCTACAAGGTTGTTCGAGTTTAGCATTGCTACCGAAGTTCCATAGGGAATTAGGAGTGATTTTCTTCAATAAAGATCGTTCAACCTTTCCATTGGAAATTGGAAGCGCGATGGAACTTCATCGGTGGTCGTGAAGTTCAGCACGTGTGGTTGGGCGAATTATAGAGTGCTAACTCTTGCATTGGCAACGGGAGATCACTGCGGTTCATCAAATGCACGTTAGTATCTTGATCCTACGTCGAGAAGATCGGGCGACCCCGTATCATCGACGACTCCATGTATTTGGTGTTGAGTAGCAAAGCTAGATTGTAGTAGTCTCCCTTTCCATCATCAAGATCATTGTAAACACCCCCTGTAAACGCTTTCAATCCAAGGAAAATAGGGCAGTTACTCAGGCTACGAGGGCCCAAACATGAATAGATTATGTCTAAAGCTTGTTGATCCCCGCATCAGATTTCATCACAAATCTGAATCAGATTGCCGATCTTGCTGATAAGATTGTCGATGATATGCTTGAGTCCTAGTAGCTACAATTACATTCTGAGGACCGAAAAGGAATAAACACGCAATCTAGTTGGTCTAAATGCGACTAAATTGTGGCCTTGTTCTTATCGGCTTCTAAAAGCTGCTTTTTAGCTTTTCTACAGTAACTAACTTTTCAACGGAGTATCTTTTTAAGATATGGTCCACTAGTTAATTGTAATATATACTGTATCGACTTCATTTATATCGGCAAAAACCACACGTGAGTTTCTGTTACTCTGTAATCTCACGTACAAACAACCCAAAAGCCAAAAGCTGCAGCCCAAAGCCATAAGCCGTAGCAAACAAGAACAGACCCTATGTAGCAGCAGGATAGGGAGACGTGAAAATTGACTTCTGGACTTGAGAATTATCCTTGGGATGCCAGCTGACTGGTGGTGGTCCCATCCTTTGTCACGTAAAGATAGCAGGGAGCGTGTGGAGAAACCCAGTAGTGCCAGCCTTAGCTCTTTCATGCCACATAATAAAATAAAAATATTTTCCATGCTGCGCACCCAGATTTCCTACAGTTTAAACTAAACTTATTTTTCCTTATCTCCTGCGTGATGTCCAATCAACATGTCCCTTCCTTTAAATCCTATAGCTCTCCTCGGTCAACTCTGGACATGTGCGGAACTAGAACGAAAATAACTAAGTTCATAACTTCACCACACATGTAACTACATATGTAATTTTTAAACAATATTGCACTAAATAGTAATGTGTTCAGCAATTTTTAGCATCAATAACTCGGCAATGCCGACAGCAATGTACAACGATAAAGAAGTATGATCAAAATACTTACCGAAATGAAGAGAAAACCGCTAGTAATATTGGTAAACTATAGCAAAGTGATGCAATTAAGAATAAAACCACGAACAAAAGATGATCAACATTTCATTGTACATCATAAGAAAAATGACTTAAATTTTCAAGTAAAAATAGTAGAATGATCAACTGAAGGTAAATACATTACCTCAAATATTTACATTCTCTCAAGTTCATGAAGTGATGAACCACAACATCATTAGCAACTTTCCTCGTTTCTTGTTTCTCTACATAGCAAATAAAGCTATCACTTGTGATGTCATCGCTTATATGATTGCGGAAATACATTTTCACAAGTTCATGGCTAAAAAGCACCGCTCAATTGTAGAAGTGGCGATGGGGCATACTATTAGTAGCTTCAAAAGTCCATAAAACCAAAGAATAGCAAAAATGTTAACTTGTGTCCACCATTTTTTGGAGAAAGCTCACCAATAGTTTGTATGTTGGAGAAGCTATCATTCTCATTTAGCTTGACTTTTTTGTTTCAACAAGACCAACCATTTATAATAAATGCATTATACCTAGCTTCATGGTCCCTAAACAAGAATCAACAAAGCAATATGTTATATCGTTAGACTCACTATATTCAAGCCAACTCCCGAACTCATCAAATCATTAAGGATTAAACCTTTTGTTTTTATCCCACAAACTATGCATGTGCAAAATCATAAATGCGAGGTTGACAAAGTCCATTATCCAAATACTTTTTCTTACCACATCTTCCTGATTAGGATGGTAACAATTTGTTTTTTCCTTTTACATGGATCAAATTGAATCTTGAAGGACCATGTGAGAAGGTCTATAGTTGTGTTGCGATGAACAATTATCATTTTGGAAGAGTGAAAATTTGAAATTTGTAAATTTTTCTTGACAGCTTGCAGAAATGAATGATTTTGAAAATTTGAGTCATAGGATGATTTGTGACCTAGGTGATTGGTTATATGTTGTATGAGACGTGCTATTGCTGATATGGGTCAAGTTATGAAGAAATTGTGTGTAGGACCGAAATGGCAACAGAGGGGGGGTGAATGGTGCCTTAAAAAATTCTCCCACAATTAAACCTAATCTTTTCTCCGATAGCTAAATAGCTGTGAAGAGGAAGATTGATTTCTCACTGGAAACTGAGAGAAAAATCAGAGTGATCTACAGCAGAAACCAAGAAGATCAGAGAAGAATACTTGCTGGTCGAAAACTGAGAAGGCCAGCCATGGTCGAAAGATCTTCTGCTGTGATCGAAGACACACCCGAGAAACACACTGTGGTTGAACACAGTCGGCAGAGAATAAACAATAGAAGTCGTCACAACAAAGACCGTGGTCGAAAAGACCAAAGACTGCGTGGTCTAAGCCGTGGTCAAATAGGCTGCCGAACAGAACGTATACAGGAAATACTCTGTTGTCAGGCGCACGACCGAGGAGCAAGAATTTAAAGATCTTTTTGCACAGAGATCCAAAAAGAATGAAACTTGAGACTTAGCTCGTACAAGATCTCTCGAAGTAAAATACCAAGAACCTCCAAAGTCTTCACAATGTAAGAGGAGAAGACCAGAGTCGAAAATCGAAAGAGAGCTCCAAAGCAGAACCACGTAACTCGGTTTTCATCGATTTCGCTTTTGCTCTCTGGAATGATCTTAGCAAGCAGCCGTAAAACAACTTCCCAGTCCTGAGCAAGTGAAGCACAAGCCAACTTCTCAGAGAAAACACATATAACAGTAAGAACAAAGAGAAGGCAAATGGATCAAACAAATCATCTCAAGAACAAAAACTGAGAAAGATACAGAGAGATGAATCCAATCTTTTCTATTGCACATGGAGGTTTCTACAGCCACTCCATCGGAGGTACACGAGCATCCATGCTCTTACCCAGAGACAACTCACACAAGATAGAGAGGAACACTCAGAGCACTCGGGGACAACCTCACTTCGCTCCTGAGACCTAACCTCTCTATTTATAGTCTCACACGCTAACGGGTCTCAACAGACCACCCGTTACAGAGAGTCCCAGTGCTTTGTGCCTCTAGTGCTTTGCCCATTACCCGCTGGCAACGGCTCCACCGCTTTGCCCAATAGCACCACCAACTCCAGAGCTTTCCCAGAGGACACAGACTTCCTTTGGTGCTTTGGCATTTCTCCAAAATGCCCTTCAACGCCCCCAAGCTTCCTCCCCATGCCTTGTTGTTTTCGTTACACCACTCGGGCAAGACCACGTCCTCTTCGGCTTCCACGCCGCTCGGACCTCAACATCTCCTATGTCTAGTCCCGACCTCTAAGCCTCACCAAGACATGTCTCCCAGTACCTGCAACCATCACAGACAACAAAACCATCACATAGCACTGATCCAACTCTGCACAGCTCACAGAGCTCAAGTCTCTTTTCCACGAAATTAGATTTTACCAAACCTTGTCAAAATGTAGAACAAACCAGTCTACAAGGTCCACAATATCACAAGGAACCCAACCGACCAAACCTCACCGTAATCGGACATGAAATGCACCTCACGACCAATTTTAGTGATCCCGCACGACCACGGTCATCCAACCGATAACGTGGTCGAACGCGTTTCGACCACGCTCATTCTCGCGCTAACGTGGTCGTAGCTCTCCGAGCGCACAACGCGGTCGCACCACCGAGTGCCACAACGTAGTCGTGGCTCCTTTCCCACAACGTGGTCGAGGCCTCGAGCTCCCACAACGTGGTCGTGACGCCCACCGACCACGGCCAAAGTGGTCGAACGCCCGACCGCCCAACGTGGTCGAGGCCCGATCCCACAACGTGATCGTAAACCCTAGCGCCGAGTGCCGACCACGGTCAAATCTTCCGAGGGCTCCGCAACGTGGTCGAAGCCTGAGCGCTACAACGTGATCGAACGCTCCCTATTGCCAACGTGGTCGTAAACCCTTCCGACCACGCCAAAGAACTCGTGACGCTGCTTTACCGAACCCGATACTCGGCAATGTGGTCGACGCCACCCGATATGCGCCAACGTGGTCGTAACGCCTTCCGACCACCGCCGCTTTGCCGAGAACACCTCAACGTGGTCGCACGCTCTCGAACGAATTCGACCACGACCAAACGTGGTCGTATGGCATCCTACAAGGTCGTATAAGCTGGGACAAGTCGTACACGACTTCATTTCGTCCAGAGTTAAGATTTTGCGATAAAAGCCCAAAACAAACTCAATTTTCCTTCAACCAAAGATCAATTACTCATCATAAAGATGGGATCATCTCCACATGATCTCTCAATCTCCCCCTTGATGAGTATATTGACAAACACCGAAAAAATATGAAGTTGAGTTTGTAGAAACCGACATGGTCCAAGGAAAGAAAATGAAATTATGACCATGTCGTGAAGGAATACTAGAGCAACACATAAAGAGCAAATTGATCTCCAAAGCTCTAGCAAGTTCCCGAAGTTGAGAAATTTTCTTTTCTCCAATCTATTCTCCCCTTTGGCAATAAACACATCAAGTATGCAAGAGAGAATAAGTCAAAATGATGGATGGAATGGTCGATTTGATTATTCAAAGTATGCGAGCCATGAGAATTATCCAAAATGACCAAATGTATTACACAAGCCATAACATACAAGTATGCTACAAAGATCATGACTATGTATGTAAAGAGAAGCTAAGCTAACAGATGGTATAATCTGATTTTTTTTTAATTTGAAGTGCGTAGCAAGTCAAGTCAAACAAGATTTTAGTCTAGCTAATGATATCCACAAATGATGCAAGCCATGTCAATGAGCTAAATGGAATGGAGAAGCTAGTGTTGAGCCAACTAGAGTGCTATTTATTCAAGAATGATACATTTGTTTAAGTACACTTGAAATTTTAGCAATTGAGCATAAATGACATTTTTCTTTTAGAGATCTCATGATTGTTTTCAATCATATTTTTGTCATGTGCTAGACCTTAAGCCTTATGCGATCATTCCAAGCGAGAAGCTTAAGGAAATGATCTTGGTCATCCAAATCTCCCTTGAGTTCAGGCCTTGTGCAATGGCAAGCCGTCTCATGAGAAGGAATTGGTGAGATCAGTTTTTTCGCACAGAAGAGATCTCTTTTTTTTGATAGATTGTACTAACTTATGTGTCATCAAGAAACTATATAGCTCAATCTATTACTCAACTAAGATTCAAGACTCAACTCAGCCTATTTGACATGGCAAGAACCATAAAAGGATAACACAAAGCTGACTAGTCTCAAATATGAACATGACAGGAATTTGATTAAATTTAGCGTTTTAATTAACCTATCATGGCAAAGACTTGACTACACATATAAAGTCATGATCAAATTAGCAATGGAGCTTAAATCATGGCAAGATGTAATATAAAGAAAACATGTCATGAAAGGATAATAATCAAGGCTCCATTAAGTTATGTTACAAATACAAAAGAAGAACATCCAGCTCCCTTTTAACATTTGATGCAACTTTCAGTTCAAGTTGAGTTATGTCATCATTAAAATCTAGAAGTTCCCAAATGAACTCCCCGAACCAAAGCAAAAAATCAAGAGTCGGCAAATGAATCAAGAAACAGCATCCTTAAAGCATAGATAAGATATAGAGGATACCGTGGCTCGATCGACTCTCATCTACCCCATATGTCTCCGTGACAACAACTGCCGAGAAAACGCACACTAGAGAGCAAACACGCACTGCCTACCCGAGGGTGGCCCAACCTCGCTAGAACCTAAAAGAAGTGAGTGAGCTCAACCTAGTGAGATAAGAAACAACTATCCCGAAAGCACAAGATAAGAGCAAGAAGTCTAAGCAACTCAAAGAAGAGACACACTCTAACCTATGCTAGAAGGACTAATCCCAATGCACCCGTAAATGCAATGCAACTGAAATGAGATAGAAGCATAATCAATATAGTAAAGCAGTAAAGTCCAAGCTCCCCCTCACAACAGTCCATAAGGACAAACCACCCCAAGCTCTCCCCGCAGAGCTGAAAACCTCATGCTATCCAAAGGCTTGGTAAAGATATCAGCCAACTGGTGGTCACTCTCCACAAACTGGAGCACTATGTCACCCTTCTCTAC
This sequence comes from Bonia amplexicaulis, assembly GCA_036346245.1. Taxonomy (NCBI): domain Eukaryota; kingdom Viridiplantae; phylum Streptophyta; class Magnoliopsida; order Poales; family Poaceae; genus Bonia; species Bonia amplexicaulis. Next base: position 13,157,306 of record CM070735.1, on the reverse strand, counting down.
ATGGTCTCAAGAAAATGATATCGATATCGATGTGCTTGGTCCGAGAGTGTTGCACGGGTTCTTAGCAATGTTAATCGCAGACGTGTTATCGCAAAAGAGCGAACACGATCGATAGCTAACCCAAAGTCCCGCAGAGTCGAGACCATCCAGCACTTGGCTACAAAGAATCGGTCGCAAAGAACGCACTCGGCCTCTGCGGTGGACGTGCAACACCGGACGCTTCCTCAAGACCAAGAAACGAGAGAAGTGCCAATGAACCGGCGGTGTTCGAAGTGCTCTTCCTATCTATCCACACCGGCAAAGTCTCGCATCGAATAGGCTCTAAGGGATAGACAGATGAGGAAGAGTACCGATACCATAGTCAATGGTAGCTCAAGGTACCGAAGATGCGCTTCACCGCTCTGGCGGTGAGACACGCGAGGAGAAGCTCAAACCGAGCACAAAGACACACGAGAAGTGTATGTCCGGTCTCGAGGCGTTGAGGTACAAGAGAGAGCCAATCATACTTCGAACTCTTTTGATCAACTCGGCTCGCCGTCCTCATCTCGGGTCAAGTGTGGTCAGTAGAAGCCATCGAGTCGACACCGCTTTCCATCACTCATGTCGAAACGTCTCAGAGATCACGGGTGTACTTGCCTTGATGCAAGAAGGTACCCCCGAGTCTCGCTTGATTTGGAAGCCAAGGAAGAAAGTCAACTCACCCATCATGCTCATCTCAAACTCGGTGCTCATGACATCCGAGAACTGTGAAACTAGAGCATGGGAAGAGCCGCCAAAGATGATGTCATCGACATAAATTTGGACGAGCGAAGGTCATTACCAAGCCGCGAATGAACAAGGTCTTGTCAACTTTACCCATCTCGAAATCATGTCTCAATAGATAGGACTTAAGCCTCTCATACCAAGCTCTAGGGGCTTGCTTAAGTCCATACAACGCTTTGGAAAGCTTGAAGACATGACTTGGGTATTTGGGGTTCTCGAAACCGGAGGTCGTTCGACATAGACTTCTTCCTCAATGAAGCCATTGAGAAAGGCACTCTTGACGTCCATCCGTAAAGCTTGAAACCTTTAGAAGCTGCAAATGCAAGCAGAATTCTAATGGCCTCAAGACGAGCTACAGGGGCAAAGGTCTCCTCGAAATCTAGACCCTCAACCTGGGAGTACCCCTGTGCAACCAGCCTAGCCTTGTTTCGAATGACTACCCCATCCTCACTTTGCTTGTTCTTGAACACCCATTTGGTTCCAATGATATTTTGATCTCGAGGGGCTCAACAAGCGCCCGCACCTTGTTTCTCTCGAAACTCTCTAGCTCCTCATGCATGGCGCTGACCCAAGACTCGCCGATAAAGCATGACAAACGCCCTGGGCTCAAAGGAAGCTACGAAGGAAGAGTGGAGATGTAAAAGTGACACGCCTGGACTTGGAACGTGTGACTCGCTCAAATAGATCTCCAATCATCCGCTCGGAAGGATGAGATTTTGGATATGTCTTGGAGGTCCTGGATGAGATGAAGAAGTGGCCTCACCTCGTTACCGACGGGTAGGAACAGAGCCACTAGCTCCGTAATAGCGTAGGTAAGGGGCGATCGCCTCGAGGTGCGGTGGAAGAAGGCACCTCTAGGGGTGGAGAAGGACCGGATCGAGTAGACAACCCTCATCTCCATCATCCTCATCATCCACAAAGATGGTCTCGGATCGCTCTAGTGAACTCGAGATATCGGGCCTAGTCCCTGACCGCCTCATCGAAAGTTACCTCACGTGTTTCTACCATTTTACTAGACTCAGCCTGCACCCTATAGGCCCGCCAAGAAGTCGAGTAGCCCGTAAAAGTCCATCACAAGAACGTGACTCGAACTTATCTAGGTTCCGGACTTGAGAATAAAACACTTGCAACCAAACACACGAAAATGAGAAACACTAGGCTTTCGCCGTATCTCAACTCATAAGAAGTGCGGTGCAAGTGTGCCCAAGAAAACTCGATTGGAAACATGGCACGCGGTGGCTATAGCCTCACCCAAAACTTCCGCGGTGTAGAGTCTCATCAAGCATCGCCCCGCCATCTCGACTAAGGTACGGTTCTTTCTCTCCACAACGCCATTCTGCCGAGGGACGATGGAGAAGAGAGGCGGTGCTCTACACTGCCTCACCACGAAACTCTCAAAGTAGGAATTCTTGAACTCCGTGCCATTGTCACTGCGGATCGCTCGTAAGGCACCTGGAAGCTCAACAGAAAGCCTACTGAAAAGACCTCGAAATGTGAAAACGCCTCATCCTTCGAGGCTAAGAAAACACCCAAGAGTACTCGAGAAGTCATCGATCACGACAAGAACATACCACTTCCTCCCGCCGACCGCACTCGAGCCGGTCCAACCGTATCCATATGGAGCGGTGTCCCTGCATCGATCATAGTAACTCGTGGACCGAGGATGAGAAGCGGCAACCATCTTGCCGTGTCGGCATGGAGCGCAAACAAGATCTTTGACCATCTTGAGTTTCGCAGACCACGAATGAGACCGTGGCCACTAACTCGAGTCAAATGGTCAAATCCAATATGACCAAGTCTCCTATGCCAGAAGGAAAGGTCGCGGGACTCAGAAGCAAGCAAACAACGGAGAGGATCACCAAAAGACTCGTAAAAATCAGCACGAAAGATCCTCCCAAAATGAGAAATCCATAAACCGGACTCACCAAGAATCAAGAATTTTGCGCTTGTTTTTCTTAAACTCACCTCGAAATCGTCATCAGAAGTCGAGAGACCGAAAGCAAATTGTACCGCAGCTTACTAACCAAGGCAACATCTTTTAAAACAAATGAATCATTAATGCGATCGTACCTTTGGCGATGACTCGCCTGTAAGAGGCGCTCCAAGGTGATCGCCTCATCACCGGAGCACGGCAAGGAAGAAAACCAACGGAATCTCCGGTCATGTGTCGTGAACACCCGAGTCTACAAGCCAAACCTTTCCTTCCCGCCCGCGAACCCGAGTCAACAAGAGAGCAAAGTCTCGATCTTGGGATAAATCAACATAGATTTTGGCACCCAATACCGAGTCACACGTCGAGCGTAAGAAGTAGTCACGCACGATCGACCTCTAACTACCCCACGCCTCCGTCGCTCAAAGAAGCGTAAGGTCTATGTGCGCACTGAAGTCGTTGCCGGGTCCGACGCCACGGAGAGCGAGTCGAGCACCAAGAAGAAGTCGATCACGCCATGGTAGGCATCTCGATAGGAAAAGCGAGATCTACCCTCAGAACGGCGGAAGTCACGACCAGGAGCAGCATGAGGACAAAAAACAGAAAACTCGGAAGAACCAAGTCCTCGATGCTGCCCAAAGCTACCTGTAGTAGCAAGCCTAGACCTCGTGCTGGTCTTAGGTGCACTCAAGGTCCGGGCGACCACGAATACGCCTAAGAGACTCAACATGGTCTCTACGCGATCTTGGCGCTTGAAGCAATGGTCAAATAAATGCCCATCCTTCCGATGAAGGTGCAATGATACCGCCATCCGAGGGGTCAAGTAGCATGAGATGGCTTCATTCCGAGAGGTCAAGCTGCAGTGAAATCACCTGTCGTCGAAATCCCTTGGACAAAGCCCGCGATCTAAATTGAACTTTCTTGTTCTTGGGCTTGACCTCGATCACACCTGCGGCTATGGGTCTGAGCACGGCAGGTGGATGCTTCCTTCTATCCTCTCGAAAATCATATCCTAGACCTTGATTGAATTTGCAAATCTTCGATTGGTCTAGAATAAGATTAAGATTCTTCTTGCCCCCTACAAATCTCTCGAGAGTGTTCATAAGGTACTGACACTCCCGAAACAGAGAGGCACAAGAAGGGCAGGGAAGAGAAGAGATAGCAGGAGGTAAGGGAGTAGAAGAAGAACCAACAGCAGAGGAAAGATTTGCTTGTGCATGCACAGCCGACTCAGGAAGGACAGTCCTACTGCTAGCCAATTGGTTCACGTCGCTAGGCGTCTCTACCAAACCCTCATGCTTCTTCCCAGCACACACAATGCAAGCAGATGGTTGCTTTTCTATAAGATCCTTAGTTAGCTTCACACATTTTTCATCTAATGCAACCAATTCAGATTTTAGTTTGTTACAACAATTGCATGGTGAGCTAACAGGGTCCTTAGAAGCAAACTTGGCCAATTTGTTATTGTCATCAACTAATTCTTGAAACTGTTTGGAGACAGCTTCAAGTTCAGCAGTAAGCTTGGGACAATTCACGCAAGAAGCAATAGGCTCAAGTAAGAAGGTTTGAAATTCTGCAATTTTATGATCTGCCCGCTTTAGTTTCATATTCAAGTTATCGCATTTACACAAGACTCGGGCAGATCCGTAGCATGGCATAAGGTCCTCTAGCATCAAAGTCCTTATCCTCACATGAGGTGGGAGCAATAGTCTCATCAAGAGTAAGTAGGGTAATGACCAACCTACTCAATTCTAAATCGCCAAGCGCACTAACATTCTCCACCTTAATTGCATCAAGCTCGTGAGGACGACTATCATGTGAGGTCCTTAGCTTCTCCATATCACCGATCAAAGCACAAGATGTATCACGATCGTCACGGAGGGAGCAGATATAAGTGAAGTAAGCTCCGTGACAATCTCTACTTCCTTCTCCAACTCACTACATCTAGTCTTAGCTCTAGCATGAAAACCTCCTAACTTAAGAAAGGCTTCATTGTTGGTCATAAGAGGACATACCTTATCGAGTCGAATAGAGATCATTGTCGCTCGGTTCGCCTCAAGGGCCATGAAGCACATCCCGAGAAGTCGTTGTCGCCCTTGGGGTCTTGGTCACCGGTCCCGTCGTCGTCGCTCCATCCCTCCACCTCGGTGAGGTCGAGGTCGTCGAAAGCGGCGAGAACGCGGTGGAAGAGCTTCTTGGCCTTCCCAAGGTCGCGAAACTTCTTCTTTCCCGGGGCCGGTGCTGAGAGCTTCGAGTTGCGGTTCTTGTCGATGTAGTCGTTCTTGCCCGAACCGCCGAAGTCACCTTTACCCTTCCCAAGCTTGGGACGGCTTGCTCGGATGTGGTTGGGGCCACCACACTCGAAACAAATCACGGGTCCTCTTTTCCTTCCGTCCCTCCTCCCTTTGTAAGCATGGGAGAATCTCCCGCGAGAAGGGCTAGTGCTCATCCGCAAGTCGCTCTATCTCGATCATCGGTTATGTCACGAGAGCGGCGAGGAGAATCCGCAAGATGGCTCGTAAGAAGTGGATCCGAGCGGGATCGGTGACTAGTGCCATCGACTGAGACTTCGACCGACGAGAGACTATGTCAATCTCGTGAGTCTTGAGGCGCGAGTAAAGCGCATCAAGAGTCAAGGTCGAGAGGTCCGTGGTGTCCTTGATGGTAGTCACCTTCATCTCCCAAACCCTAAGATCGAGTGCGAAAGAATTTGACGAGCGTTATCCGAGTCTGAGTATGTGAGACCGACGGCTCGGAGGTTGCTCAAAATCTTGTGAAAGCGAGAAAAGCACTCGTCAAGGACTCACCGGCAAGCATCTCGAATTTCATCAGATTCTCGCTGAACCGGTCTTGTCGAACCGTCTTGATCCGGGTGGTGCCCTCATGGTATGCATCGAGGTCACCCGATGTCGAGGCGGACGACAAGTGAGAGATGCGATCGAACTCGCTTACTCAACCCTCGAATGATGATGTTCCTTGCCTTAGCATTCGCCTCAACATCGCCATATTCCGGCATTGATGTTCTCATCGGCAGAACAACAAGCAGATCTTCACCTTCCGCCGGATGGCATACCCCGAGCACGGATGTAAGTTTCCATCCGGCTCTTCCGAAGGGGTAATCCAGCCATCGAAAGCAGGCGGCTTGGTGGAATACTTGTCCGTCGCCATGGCTCTTGAGACCGGTTAAAGATCTATCAAAGAAGAGCTAACCGGCTCTGATACCAATTGTAGGACCGAAATGGCAACAGAGGGGGGTGAATGGTGCCTTAAAAAATTCTCCCACAATTAAACCTAATCTTTTCTCCAATAGCTAAATAGCTGTGAAGAGGAAGATTGATTTCACCGAAACCGAGAGAAAAATCGAGTGATCTACACAGAAACCAAGAAGATCGAGAAGAATACTTGCCGGTCGAAACCGAGAAGGCCACCATGGTCGAAAGATCTTCTGCGTGATCAAGACACACCAGAAACACACCGTGGTTGAACACATCGGCAGAGAATAAACAATAGAAGTCGTCACAACAAAGACCGTGGTCGAAAAGACCAAAGACCGCGTGGTCTAAGCCGTGGTCAAATAGGTCGCCGAACGTAACGATATCTGAAATACTCGTTGTCGCGCACGACCGAGGAGCAAGAATTTAAAGATCTTTTGCACGAGATCCAAAAGAATGAAACTTGAGACTTAGCTCGTACAAGATCTCTCGAAGTAAAATACCAAGAACCTCCAAAGTCTTCACAATGTAAGAGGAGAAGACCAGAGTCGAAAATCAAACAGAGAGCTCCAGTGCAGAACCACGTAACTCGGTTTTCTCGATTTCGCTTTTGCTCTCGGGAATGATCTTAGCAAGCACCAGAAACAACTTCCCGTCCCGAGCAAGTGAAGCACAAGCCAACTTCTCGTAGAAAACACATATAACAAGAAGAACAAAGAGAAGGCAAATGGATCAAACAAATCATCTCAAGAACAAAAACTGAGAAAGATACAGAGAGATGAATCCAATCTTTTCTATTGCACATGGAGGTTTCTACAGCCACTCCATCGGAGGTACACGAGCATCCATGCTCTTACCCAGAGACAACTCACACAAGATAGAGAGGAACACTCAGAGCACTCGGGGACAACCTCACTTCGCTCCTGAGACCTAACCTCTCTATTTATAGTCTCACACGCTAACGGGTCTCAACAGACCACCCGTTGAGAGAGTCCAGTGCTTTTGTGCCTCCAGTGCTTTGCCCATTACCCGCTGGCAACGGCTCCACCGCTTGCCCAATAGCACCACCAACTCCAAGTGCTTTCCCAGAGGACACACTTCCTTTGCAGTGCTTTGGCATTTCTCCAAAATGCCCTTCAACGCCTCCCAAGCTTCCTCCCCATGCCTTGCTGTTTTTTGGTTACACCACTCGGGCAAGACCACGTCCTCTTCGGCTTCCACGTCGCTCGACCTCAACATCTCCTATGTCTAGTCCCGACCCTCTAAGCCTCACCAAGACATGTCTCCCAAGACTGCAACCATCACGCACAACAAAACCATCACATAGCACCGATCCAACTCGCACACTCACGAGCTCAAGTCTCTTTTCCACGAAATTAGATTTTACCAAACCTTGTCAAAATGTAGAACAAACCAGTCTACAAGGTCCACAATATCACAAGGAACCCAACCGACCAAACCTCACCGTAATCGGACATGAAATGCACCCTCACGACCAATTTTAGTGATCCCGCACGACCACGGTCATCCAACCGATAACGTGGTCGAACGCGGTTTCGACCACGTTCAATTCTCGCGCTAACGTGGTCGTAGCTCTCCGAGCGCACAACGCGGTCGCACCACCGAGTGCCACAACGTAGTCGTGGCTCCTTTCCCACAACGTGGTCGAGGCCTCGAGCCCCACAACGTGGTCGTGACGCCCACCGACCACGGCCAAAGTGGTCGAACGCCCGACCGCCCAACGTGGTCGAGGCTCCGATCCCACAACGTGATCGTAAACCCTAGCGCCGAGTGCCGACCACGGTCAAATCTTCCGAGGGCTCCGCAACGTGGTCGAAGCCTGAGCGCTACAACGTGATCGAACGCTCCCTATTGCCAACGTGGTCGTAAACCCTTCCGACCACGGCCAAAGAACTCGTACGCTGCTCGGCTGGAACCCGATACTCGGCAATGTGGTCGTACGCCACCCGATATGCGCCAACGTGGTCGTAACGCCTTCCGACCACTGTCAGTTTTGCCGAGAACACCTCAACGTGGTCGCACGCCTCGAACGAATTCACCACGACCAAACGTGGTCGTATGGCATCCTACAAGGTCGCATAAGCGTGGACAAGTCGTACACGACTTCATTTCGTCCAGAGTTAAGATTTTGCAATAAAAGCCCAAAACAAACTCAATTTTCCTTCAACCAAAGATCAATTACTCATCATAAAGATGGGATCATCTCCACATGATCTCTCATTGTGATACGGGTCGCCCTATCTTCTCGACGTAGGATGGATACTCATGGGAGCTTTGATAAATCGTAATGATCCTCCAATGCCAATGCAAGGGACGAACACTCTTTAATCTGCCAAAACACACTCGTGTTGATTTTGCCGACAACCAAGAGAAGATCTATCGTGCACCCAATTCCCAACAGAAAGGCTAAACGATCTTGATTGAAGAAAGCACTCTTAATTCCCTACGGAACTTCGGTAGCAATGCTAAACTCGAATAAACTTTAGTACATTCATTATTCTCAAACGTCGTCCCTTACAATAGCCTGAAATTGTACTACGCAAAGAATACAACGTATATGCATGGTATATATATTTGTCATCAACACTTCTTTCGCTTAGCATATCAAGAACATATGAAGGCTTTTGGTAGCCTGAAATTGTACTACGCAATGCTAAACTCGAACAAACTTTAGTAGATTCATTATTCTCAAACGTGGTCTCTTACAATGGGGGTCTAACCCTCAATATATAGTTCCCTCTCCACCTCATGGCTGGCCAAGAGGTCCTAAACTAACTCCAACTTATCCCTACATGTATTTGGAAACAAACTCACACAAAAGGAAAAACCTAAAATTAAGCCGTCACAATGTTTCGGTCATAACTTTTAATCCATGACGAATTTGAAGATGGGGCTGGATCCATTGCGTAGACCTTAAAATTATCTTTCCAACGAGTATAAGAACACCTGAATTGGACTCCGTTTGTGAAAGTTACGACCTTTTTGGTAACTGCCTGTCAGGCTGTCCCGAACCGAATCCGATTGAATTCAGAGTTGAATCCGAGTTTGAATTGGATTGAGCACATGGGAGATCCGAATTTGGCTTGAAAATCTTATCCAAAACTTGTAGTTTTAGTCCTTGTGCTCCTCCCTTTTGCTCTCCCAAGTCTTCACATGAATCATACCTAAGAATATATAAAATAATAGCAAGATGTAGTATTCCAAGTTCATCATCAATTGAAAGAAACTCCTTAAGAAACAAATGCACCTGACAATATTTAATGCGGCTCAATACTTCTTTCCAATTAAATAATGTATTCACCTGAAAAGTGCTAAGCATGTGCGTATCCGCATCAATTCTGATGGGAACGGGGTCCCGATCTTCCAACAGGTTCGGGGTATGTTCGATTTGGTGGAGGCGCGACACAAATCGATCCGGCTTCCGAACGACACGTTCCAAACCCCGCAATCGCAGCACCACGTCTCCTCAGGTTATCAACCGTGCGCTGCCCGGTTGACCTTGCCAAGAAGGCTAATCCTCGCCTGCGAATCGAAGAACACAAGCAAGAACAAGGAAGAACACAACCAAATTGCAGATATATTGATGAAGCACTCGAAAATTGGGGTTTCACAAACCGATGACGGCGAAACTGTTCAAAGACAGAATTAATCTAAGCAAAACCCAACCCTAATGGTGGGGGTGGCGGCTGTATATAAAGGAGTAAGGGGCGTGCAAAACCCCTGGATGCGTCCTTAATGGACTCCAACACGATACAAAGCCGAACGGCCCAAAAGACGGTGTCACAGCACCCTGACAGATTCTGGACGTCCAATTGTTTCGACGATTCCCGTTGACTCAGAAGGAATTTTGATATGAGACCAGAGCCATTGGAAAGCTTATCTTCTCAGCTTTCCATACATATGTGGAACGTCCAAAACGGAGTCCGGATGCGATCTGGGCGTCCGTTTTAGTGCGGCCTGGTCCTGGACCCGAATTGGATTCGAAGTGGGCTTGAGTTGGACATCCAACATGATTCGACCACCCTTGCTGGACTCGTGCGCCTCGTAGCCCTTCTCCAAGTACTTCTTGATCCTCTCCATGGTTCCTAATCATAATTAAATCATTAGGTAGTAATCGATTCTCAAATGAACAAAAAGAAGTACTTAGGAACGAGCTCACATGTAAATTCAATTGTCGGGCGCGAGCTCTAGTGATTGGTCCTTGAATATCAATTGGAGGAGTGTTGTGTATATCCGAAGAAGTGATGTCCTCATCAAATTCACCTGACAATATTTAATGCGGCTCAATACTTCTTTCCAATGAATATAATGTATTCGCCTGAAAAGTGTTAAGCATGTGCATATCCGCATCATCCTCCCCTTCAAAAAAGTCGTCCTCGGCTTTTGGTAGCCTAAAATTGTACTAAGCAAAGAATACAAGTATATGTGTGGTATATATATTTATCATCAACACTTCTTTTGCTTAGGTAATGCATATTCGATAAACATAAAACTTATCACCTATACCATAATTTCCAATCAAATTGAACTTATATGTGTATGCATAGGTACTAACTAGTGATTTTAAACATGAAATTTCAGCAACACTCTCAATCACACTAGATAGTTCTTTAGGATCATCAAACATGATATAATATAAAGAATCATCAGGAGATATTCTCGTAAGAACTTCCTCATGAGTAATCAATTCCACATTATGTAAATTGAGCAAAAAATTTTCAGAACATAGAATTTTCATTCGTATATATGAGTTCTCACAAGTACTCACGTTTCACAACTAATTTCAGCACCAATATTGTTACCTTTATTGTTCTCCTCAGTTGATGTAGGTGTTGTAGGTATTAAATCATCATGATGTAACAACGGATCAGCAAGTACTTCATCTTTAACTATGATTATCTCCTCATCGTTTATCTCCAATGGTGCCAGTTGTTGAACATTTGACTCCTCTTCTTTAATATCAACCTGCACAATGTGAGAAACAATACTAGATGTAGATATTAATGTGTTAGTTTCAAAATCAACCTCACTTTGTCTATCTTCTACTTCTCTCTTTTCTTTTGGTGTATCTCTCACACTCTCAGTTTGTATGCTCTCAACTGACATATGGGGGAATCACACAGCTCGCTCTTTTTAACACTCTCACTCAATTTGGCTATGTGGCTCTTATTCTCACATAGGTTCTGATGCATCTCAATTATTGTATGTATCATTGGGGCAGCACAAGATGTCTCCTTTACCGAAGGGAAAGTCCCATGCTCGGTCATCTTCTCATGTGTCACACTAGCGGAACCATAAGAGCTGAAGTATGGATATGGATTGAACCGTGATGTACGTCTCTCCATAAGTCTCTCTTCTTGCTTAATAGCATAATTGATAAGATCATGCATGCTACTAAAATATGTATGTCGAAGTGTAGTGGTAATCTTAGAATTCAAGCCTCCTTTGAAGTATGCCATCTCTTTGAATTCACTAGAGACTCCTGCACGACGCAACACATCTTGCAGCTGAAAATAATAATCCTGAACTGTATTACTCCCTTGTGTAATACTTTCCATGTGATGGAGCAATCCCCACTCATAATAGGATGGCACAAACTCGTTTCTCATGATCACCTTTAAACCTTCCCAAGATCTAATGAATCGTTTTCGAGATAATTGTTGCCACCAACTATAAGCATAGTCTTTAAACTGTATAGTGGCTCGCATTACTTCTTACTCTTTGGGAAGCTTTTGAACTCTAAACTCTTTCTCTGATCGCCATTCCCACTCAAGATACTCCTCTGATCTTCACTTCCATAGAACGGAAGAGACAAATTGTTGGGTTTGGAATCGCACCATGAGGAACGAAATACTGAAGATTCATTCCTATTTTGTTCACACCGAGAGAAACGAATTGTTGAATATCCTGTCGTGGTTAGTTATGCAACATATATATATGTGGAAACACTCAATCTCACTATTTTCTCTCCCAAGTAAAGTTCTTACCTTTCCGAAGTGGATTGAGGCCAAAAGAAACTTACACTTGGTGGTGGCTATAATAACAAGTGATGATCAAGCGGATTTAAAAGTGACTCACAATTGCACGGCAAAGGATATTTTGTGGAGTTTGGTTAGGAAGTATTTATCCTACACGATCTGATTTCTCGTTGTTGTAAAATTAAGTAATAATCTAAGTTAGAATACTTTGCCTAAGTGCTGATCCAAAAGATTTAAGTGAAGTATATGAACGCACATGCAAAGATCTATGCGACTCGATGCAAACAAAGGAATGAGCTAACTAGAGGCAATCTAAAATTAAAGATTGGATAGCTCGTTTTGCACGAAGTACTAGGAGAGACGCTAGCCAGTTGCAATGATATGAATGTAAGGGCACAAGATTGCTCAAAGGAATTAAATACACAAGCTGAATTTATGGACTAAGAGCTCATCCTAAATTCGGCCAATGTTTTTTTAGCTATCTTTCTTCTTCTTCTTCTTCTTTTTTCAAGGGCCAAACTAGGTTTTAACGGCAACCATAAGATGTATATTGCAACATTGTCTTTCATATCATTCTCCCTCCCATGAGAAAAAGTCATCCTCGACTTTGCTAGGCACATGGACAAGTTATTAATGGGACAAACCAAATTAAGTTGTTCAAATATGGGGGAGAAAATTTTTAGTTCCTTCCATGCTTCAACTGCGCTACTCTGATTATTTGTACATGATTGTACATTAAAGGATGAATAAGTAGGCTTAAGAAATCTTTTGAAACATGCAGCACTATTGTTGAAACTCATCTCATTGTGGTCATGATATGGCACAGAAGATTGTTTATCCAAAATATGCAATTTCAATTCAGCAAACTTATCACCTGTAATGCATATTCGATAAACATAAAACTTATCATCTATACCATAATTTCCAATAAAATTAAACTTATATGTATATGCATAGGTACTAACTACTGAATTTAAATATGAAATTTCAGCAACATTCTCAATCACACTAGATAGTTCTTTAGGATCATCAAACATGATATAATATAAAGAATCATCAGGAGATATTCTCGTAAGAACTTCCTTATGGATAATCAATTCCACATTTTGTAAATTGAGCAAAGAAATTCAGAACATGGAATTTTCATTCGTATATATGAGTTCTCACAAGTACTTACTGTTTCACAATAAATTTCAGCACCAATATTGTTACCTTTATTGTTTTCCTCAGTTGATGTAGGTGTTGTAGGTATTAAATCATCATGATGTAACAACGGGACAACAAGTACTTCATCTTTAACTATAGTTATCTCCTCATCATTTATCTCCAATGGTACCAGTTGAACATTTAGCTCACCTTCCTTAATATCAATCTGCACAATGTGAGGAACAACACTAGAAGTAGACATTAATGTGTTAGTTTCAAAATCAACCTCACTTTGTCTTTCCTCTACTTCTCTCTTTTCTTTTGGTGTATCTCTCACACTCTCAGTTTGGATGCTCTCAAACTCAAATATGATGGAATCACACAGCTCGCTCTTTTTAACACTCTCACTCAATTTGGCTATGTGGCTCTTATTCTTACATGGGTTTTGATGCATCTCAATTGTTGTATGTATCATTGGGGCACCACAAGATGTCTCCTTTACCGAAGGGAAAGTCCCATGCTCGGTCATCTTCTCATGTGTCACACTAGTGGAACCATAAGAGCTGAAGTATGGACATGGATTGAACCGTGATGTACGTCTCTCCATAAGTCTCTTCTCCTGCATAATAGCATAATTCACAAGATCATGTATGCTACTAAAATATTTATGTTGAAGTGTAGCGGTGATCTCAGAATTCAAGCCTCCTTTGAAGTATGCCATCTCTTTAAATTCACTAGTGACTCCTGCACGACGCAACGCATCTTGCAGTTGATAATAATAATCCTGAACTGTATTACTCCCTTGTGTGATACTCTTCAAATGATGGAGCAATCCCCACTTATAATAGGATGGCACAAACTCATTTCTCATGATCACCTTCAAACCTTCCCAAGATCTAATGAATCGTTTTCCAGATAATTGTTGCCACCAACTATAAGCATAATCTTTAAACTGTATAGTGGCTCGCATCACTTCTTGGTCTTTGGGAAGCTTTTGAACTCTAAACTCTTTCTCCAATCGCCATTCCCACTCAAGGTACTCCTCTGGATCTTCACTTCCATAGAACGGAGGGGACAAATTGTTGGGATTGGAATCGCACCATGAGGAACGAAAAACTGAAGATTCATTCCTATTTGGTTCACACCGAGAGAAACGAATTGTTGAATATCCTGTCATGGTTAGTTATGCAACATATATATGTGGAAATCACTCAATCTCACTATTTTCTCTCCCAAGTAAATTTCTTACCTTTCCAAAGTGAATTGAGGCCAAAAAAAACTTACACTTGGTGGTGGCTATAATAACAAGTGATGATCAAGCGGATTTAAAAGTGACTCACAATTGCATGGCAAAGGATATTTTGTGGAGCTTGGTTAGGAAATATTTATCCTACACGATCTGATTTCTTGATGTTGTAAAATTAAGTAATAATTTAAGGTAGAAAGTATTGCTATGTGCTGATCCAAAAGATTTAAGTGAAGTATATGAACGCACACGCAAAGATCAATGTGACTCGATGCAAACAAAAGAATGAGCTAACTAGAGGCAATTGAAATTAAAGATTAGATAGCTCGTTTTGCACCAAGTACTAGGAGAGACGCTAGCCAATTGCACAAGATTGTTCAAAGGAATTCAATGCACAAGCTGAAATTATATATTAGAATTAGCTAACCCTAATTTGGCCAATGCTCACTTTCCTTTTTTTTTGTCGGCCACCCTCTTTCTTTCCTTCTTTCTTTTTTTTAACTTGTTGTTGGCACTAAGGTTTAGCTTTCCCTTCCACAAAAGAATAAAATTTCAGCAGGTGTAAATTAATATCCAGAACAGCCGTTAATGCAATTATTAAAGACTAGTCTCAAAGATGAACTGAAAATTAAGGATATATGTTACGAAATGCCCACAGTGCGTTTTTTTTGCGCTGCATTTATGTGAGATTGTTCACGTAACTGCATGCAAGATTGTTCACGCACTGTAGTGATTGGATTTTTTTTTTCAATTTTGGATTGGACACAAAGATTAAGCTACGCAAATAAACACGAACGATCAGCACGTAAACAAAATTTCTAATGGATCAAGACATAATAAAACTCACGAAAATAGCAGATGCGAAACTAGGGTTTGGATTTTTTTTGTGTGTTTTCGGTTTATGGACAATAGGACAGTAATTAATAAATTGAAATTTATAGGGATAAGATCCTACCGAGTAAGCCGCACTCTGATACCAAGATGATACGGGGTCGCCCGATCTTCTTGACGTAGGATGGATACTCATGGGAGCCTTGATGAATCGTAATGATCCTCCAATGCCAATGCAGGGGACTGTAACACCCCAGCCAAACAATGGCCTAAAATGCTACCAACTTCTAGCCAAAATTAAAACTTCTAATAATTATTCCAAAAGATTCGACAAAGTCTTATCTATTCAATCATTAATAGCAAATCTAGATAAACATAAACATTTCTATTTCCATAATAAAGAACGGAAGCGATATCAAATAGTTCTAATCATTATTACATTTAATCTGATGAATAATAAAATGAACCAATTAAACTAACCAGCCACTAAGATTATAATGACTGTTCTTATTTCTTATTGAAGGAATAGTGCACGTGCATCTGGACTAGTCATTCATGTTCCCATGTATGATGATCTCACATTGGTACCTAAAATAAACAAACAACAACAAGGGTGAGTCCAACGACTCAGCAAGTATAAACTGTAACAAATGCAAGCATGAACATTAACTGTCAAGTTAAACATGTTTCATATGAATTTCATGCTATGCAATATGATCAAAAGTCCATTCTCATCTCTTCGCATTTTACCGGTAATGCGTAGTGTGCATCCGTCAATGCACACCATGCCTGCACCCTCGGTGCAGGGACCATTGCCCACACTCCTCAAGTGTGGGGACCTCGACGCTGATCACCACGTGACCAAGACTTCAACAATTCTCAGCATGATGCATATATGTGAATGTATCAACAAGGTAAATAGACATTCAACATACTATGCATCAATTTAATCTCAAAAAAATGCTATAATATAAACAGAACATAAATAGCATTATCAACTCATAACTTTACTAAAATTCACAAGTAAAGCATTCATAACTCAATCATCACTCATATCATCCCAATCATCAAATCACACTGATTAATCATAGCAAAGATATACTTGCCTCAACCGTGAGACAACGAAGAACGAGCAGAAGGCGAAACCCCCGGAATCCGCTCTCCTCCTGAATAATTAATTAATAATTACTAACATAACAGTAACAGGTTTCTAGATACAAAATATCAGCAACCCCAATTACCCCAACAATTTATCTCAATTAAACTCCCCAACTCCCCTCGGCCAAATCTGCCCAACCACAGACAGCCGACTTCAAAAATCCATAACTTCCAGTACATAAATCCAAATTAAGCGTTCTTAGACTTTCTGGAAATATAATTAAATTATCTAAATAAACTTAGTTGGTAATCCTCTCTGATTCTGCCATTTTCTACCCGATCCAATCCCTTTTCTAAAACATCAATAGTCACGACAACCTCTCTGGACAGCGCATTAAAACAGCCATAACTTTCGCCCAGATCATCGGAATCCGGACTTCTTGACCTTTCTGGAAATCTAAGAAAATTATCTAAAACTTTACTAACATGAAGAATTTCTGATTCGCCCGATTTCCCGTCGCACAAACGATCTACTAAAATCTGTCCAGAACTACCCCGATCTGCAGAACAGCAGCACTAGAAAATTCATAACTTTCGCTACACAAATCCGAATCATGTGTTCTTGTACTCCCTGGAAAGATAATTACGCCCTCTACAATTTTCTAGAAGGGGTCCAGACCTGAATCCCGACAGAACTAGATCAAAACAGCCGACCAACAGAAACTGTCCTACTAGATCCGAAAACCGACGTCGCTAAACCAACTCAAATCAATCTAATACGGGGGCAACGGGATTACCCTTGAAGACACGACGATGAAGAACACGACGAGGAGGAAGTACCCGCCCGGGATCTCTTCCGCGAACTCCTCTTCTCCTTCCTCCGGATCCAAACGGTGCAGCGACGGATGACGACGACGGCGACCGGGAAGGAGGAGACGTCGGGCGGCAATGGCTGGCGCGGCAGGCGCAGCAGGACTGCCGGGCGCGCGGCAGCTCGGCGGCTGGGGGTGGCGCGGCGCAGCGGCGGGCAGGAGGGGGCGGGCAGGGGGGGGAGGCGGCGGCTAGGGCGGGCGGTACAGGTTAAAGGGTGGCCTCCCTCCCTCTTGGGCCAAGAAAACCCACCTGGGCCAAGGCCTAGGCCCAGGTTTGAATTACTTTTCAGAAAACCCCTCAAAACTCTTTTAATTTTCAATCTTTTCCTTCTAGGTCCCTCTCTCTATTTATTAATCAAACAAACAATTGAATAACAATTAATAAAACAATCTGGGGCATTACAGGGACGAACACTCTTTAATCCGCTAAAATACACTCGTGTTGATTTCGCCGACCACCAAGCGAAGATCTATCGTGCACCAATTCCCAACGGAAAGGCTGAACGATCTTGATTGAAGAAATTCACTCCTAATTCCCCATGGAACTTCGGTAGAAATGCTAAACTCGAACAAACTTTAGTAGATTCATTATTCTCAAACGTGGTCTCTTTTACAATGGGGGGTCTAACCCTCAATATATAGTTCCATGTCCACCTCATGGCTGGCCAAGAGGTCCTAAACCAACTCCAACTCATCCCTACATGTGTTTGCAAACAAACTCACTCAAAAGGAAAAACCTAAAATTAAGTCGTCACAATGTTTCGGTCATAACTTTTTATCCGTGATTAATTTGAAGGTGGGGCCAGATCCATTACGTAGCCCCTTGAAATTATCTTTCCAACGAGTACAAGAACACCTGAGTCGGACTCCGTTTGTGAAAATTATAGCGTTTTTAATAACTACCTGTCAGGCTGTCCCGAACTGAATTCGAATTGAATCCTGAGTTGAATCCGAGTTTGAATTGGATTGAGCACGTGGGAGATCCGAATTTGGCTTAAAAATCTTATCCAAAACTTGTAGTTTAAGTCCTTGTGCTCCTCCCTTTTGCTCTCTCAAGTCTTCACATGAATTATACCTAAGAATACATAAAATAATAGCATGATGTAGTATTCCAAGTTCATCATCAATTAAAAGAAACTCCTTAAGAAACAAATTCACCTGACTATTTAATACGGCAGGACGAACGCGGGACGTTCAATGCCATCATTGCAAAGGCTATGGACACATGATGCGGGACTGTCCAAGCAAGCATGTATTGATTATACACGATGATGGTGGGTATTCCTCTGCTAGCGACTTTGATGATGAAACATATGATATGCTTGCAAATGATCCTGCAGGACATGATGATGAATCTGAACGTGAGGAGGAGCATGTTGGCGCCGAAGATGCCGACATGTATTTGAGTATTATAATACAACGCGTACTAAGTGCTCAAGTGTCTCATGCCGATCAAAACCAGCGCCATAACTTGTTCCAAATCAAGGGCATTGTCAAAGAACGCTCGATTCGCATAATTGTTGATGGGGGGAGTTGCAACAATTTGGCGAGTATGGATATGGTGGAGCAGCTTGCTTTGTCGACTAAACCTCATCCCCACCCATATCATATTCAATGGTTCAACAACAATGGTAAATTGAAGGTAAAACGGATGGTGAGAGTACATTTTTCTATGGATTCGTACCATGATTATGTTAATTGCGATGTTGTTCCTATGCAAGCTTGTTCATTACTATTAGGAAGACCTTGGCAATATGATATTGATTGTGCGCATCATGGTAGGAATAATCAATAGATTCATTATTCTCAAACATCGTCCCTTACAATAGGGGTCTAACCCATAATATATAGTTCCCTCTCCACCTCATGGTTGGCCAAGAGGTCCTAAACCAATTCCAACTCATCCCTACATGTATTTGGAAACAAACTCACACAAAAGAAAAAACCTCAAATGAAACTGTCACCATGTTTTGGTCATACCTTTTTATCCGTGATGTATTTGTAGGTGAGGCCAGATCCATTGCGTGGCCCTTGAAATTATCTTTCCAACGAGTACAAGAACCCCTGAATCGGACGCCGTTTGTGAAAGTTATGGCCTTTTTAGTAACTATCTGTCAGGCTGTCCGGAACCGAATCCGAATTGAATCCTGAGTTGAATCCGAGTTTGAATTGGATTGGGCACGTGGGAGGTCCGAATTTGGCTTGAAAATCTTATCCAAAACTTGTAGTTTAAGTCCTTGTGTCCTCCTTTTTGCTCTCCCAAGTCTTCACATGAATCATACCTAAGAATACATAATATATTTAATACGGCTCAATACTTCTTTCCAGTGAAATAATATATTTGTCATCAACACTTCTTTTGCTTAGCATATCAAGAACATATCAAGGCGTAGTAGATAAAAAGAACAACACATATGCATGGTATATGTATGAATCAATTAGCGTGTTATTCTCGTTGTTCCACACAAACAAATTAATATAACGGCAACCATAAGATGTATATATTACAACATTGTCTTTCATATCATTCTCCCTCCCATGAGAAAAAGTCGTCCTCGACTTTGCTAGGCACATGGACAAGTCATTAATGGGCCAAACCAAATTAAGTTGTTCAAATGTGGGGGAGAAAATTTTTAGATCCTTCCATGCTTCAACTACGCTACTCTGATTATTTGTACATGATTGTATATTAAAGGATGAATAAGTAGGTTTAAGAAATCTTTTGAAACATGCAACACTATTGTTGAAAGTCATCTCAACATGGAATTTTCATTCATATATACGAGTTCTCACAAGTACTCACCGTTTCACAATTAATTTTATCACCAATATTGTTACCTTTATTGTTCTCCTCAGTTGATGTTGGTGTTGTAGGTATTAAATCATCATGATGTAACAACGGGATAGCAAGTACTTCATCTTTAACTATGGTTATCTCCTCATCATTTATCTTCGATGGTACCAGTTGTTGAACATTTGGCTCCTCTTCCTTAATATCAACCTACACAATGTGAGGAACAACACTAGAAGTAGATATTAATGTGTTAGTTTCAAAATCAACCTCACTTTATCTATCTTCTACTTCTCTCTTTTCTTTTGGTGTGTCTCTCACATTCTCAGTTTGGATGCTCTCAAACTCACATATGGTGCAATCACACAGCTCGCTCTTTTTAACACCCTCACTCAATTTGGCTATGTGGCTCTCATTCTTACATGGATTTTGATGCATCTCAATTGTTGTATGTATCATTGGGGCACCACAAGATGTCTCCTTTACCGAAGAAAAAGTCCCATGTTCAGTCATCATCTCATGTGTCACACTAGTGGAACCATAAGAGACGAAGTATGGATATGGATTGAACCGTGATGTACGTCTCTCCATTAGTCTCTTTTCCTGCATAATAGCATAATTCACAAGATCATGTATGCTACTAAAATATTTGTGTCAAAGTGTAGCGGTGATCTCAGAATTCAAGCCTCCTTTGAAGTATGCCATCTCTTTAAATTCACTAGTGACTCCTGCACGACGCAACGCATCTTGCGCTTGATAATTATAATCTCGAATCAGACACTCCCTTGTGCGATACTCTCCAAATGATGGAGCAATCCCCACTTATAATAGGATGGCACAAACTCATTTCTCATGATCACCTTCAAACCTTCTCAAGATCTAATGAATCGTTTTCCAGATAATTGTTGCCACCAACTATAAGCATAGTCTTTAAACTGTATAGTGGCTCGCATCACTTCTTGGTCTTTGGGAAGCTTTTGAACTCTAAACTCTTTCTCCAATCGCCATTCCCACTCAAGGTACTCCTCTGGATCTTCACTTCCATAGAACGGAGGGGACAAATTGTTGGGATTGGAATCGCACCATGAGGAACGAAAAACTGAAGATTCATTCCTATTTGGTTCACACCGAGAGAAACGAATTGTTGAATATCCTGTCATGGTTAGTTATGCAACATATATATGTGGAAATCACTCAATCTCACTATTTTCTCTCCCAAGTAAATTTCTTACCTTTCCAAAGTGAATTGAGGCCAAAAAAAACTTACACTTGGTGGTGGCTATAATAACAAGTGATGATCAAGCGGATTTAAAAGTGACTCACAATTGCATGGCAAAGGATATTTTGTGGAGCTTGGTTAGGAAGTATTTATCCTACACGATCTGATTTCTTGATGTTGTAAAATTAAGTAATAATCTAAGGTAGAAAGTATTGTGATACGGGAAGGCCCGATCTTCTCAGTAAGGAATCGTGGATAGTTGATGCGAAGTAGACGATGTCGCTTGTTGAACACTCGCGCTAATGCACGAACCCTCAACTCTTCGGAATACGCCCAAAACACACCGGATAATGGTTCGTCGCGAAACCACAAATGACGAACGCCAAGTCCCCAATTCCCAATGGAACGACGGCTTGACCTTGAATTGCAGAACGAACAATGGATCACCTATTTCTCTCTCAAAGTCCTCGCATGAACTTTGGTGTTGAAAGAACAAGCAATATCTATGTTTCAATCTTATGCATAAAATTGGTCTGCCTTACAATGGGGGTCTAACCCTCAATATATAGTACCTTGTCCACCTCATGGCTGGCCAAGAGGTCCTAAACCAACTCCAACTCATCCCTACATGTATTTGGAAACAAACTCACACAAAAGGAAAACCTAAAATTAAACCGTCACCGAGTAAACCTAGGCTCTGATACAATATGATACGGGGAGGACCGATCTTCTCAGTGAGAAACTGTGGATAGTTGATGCGAAGTAGACGACGTCGCTAGTTGAACACTCGAGCCAATGCACGAACCCTCAACTCTTTGGAATACGCCCAAAACACACCGGATAATTGTTTATTTTGAGACCACAAACGACGAACGCCAAGTCCCCAATTCCCAATGGAACGACGGCTTGACCTTGAATTGCAGAACGAACAATGGATCACCTAGTTCTCTCTCAAAGTCCTCGCATGAACTTTGGTGTTGAAAGAACAAGCAATAGCTATGTTTCAATCTTATGCATAAAATTGGTCTGCTTTACAATGGGGGTCTAACCCTCAATATATAGTACCCTCTCCACCTCATGGCTGGCCAAGAGTTCATAAACCAACTCCAACTCATCCCTACATGTATTTGGAAACAAACTCACACAAAAGGAAAAACCTAAAATTAAAGCGTCACAATGTTTCGGTCATAACTTTTTATCCGTGACGAATTTGAATGTGGAGCTAGATCCATTGCGTAGCCCTTGAAATTATCTTTCCAACGAGTACAAGAACTCCTGAATCGGACACCGTTTGTGAAAGTTATGGCCTTTTTAGTAACTGCCTGTTAGGCTGTCCCGAACCGAATCTGAATTGAATTCTGAGTTGAATCCGAGTTTGAATTGGATTGAGCACGTGGGAGGTCCGAATTTTGCTTAAAAATCTTATCCAAAACTTGTAGTTTAAGTCCTTGGGCTCCTCCCTTTTGCTCTCCCATCAACCGGGCTTCTTTTCTCCGCGATCAACTGCATGGGCTGTTTGATTTTCTCCTTGCCAACAGCTTTGGCCTTCTTGTTCTTCATTGCTAGGCAGCAAATATGAATGTAAGGGCACAAGATTGTTCAAAGGAATTCAATACACAAGCTGAAATTATATATTAGAATTAGCTAACCCTAATTTGGCCAATGCTCACTTCCCTTTTTTTTGTCGGCCACCCTCTTTCTTTCCTTCTTTCTTTTTGTTAACTTGTTGTTGGCACTAAGGTTTAGCTTTCCCTTCCACAAAAGAATAAAATTTCAGCAGGTGTAAATTAATATCCAGAACAACCCTTAATGCAATTATTAAAGACTAGTCTCAAAGATGAACTGAAAATTAAGGATATATGTAATTGAAATAGCCACAGTGTAGATTTTTTTTCGCAGCATCAGAGCAAAGATTGTTCACGTAAGCTGCAAGATCTTGTTCATGCAATCGTAGCGGTCGGATTTTTTTTTCAATTTTGGATTAGACACAAAGATTAAGCTACGCAAATAAACACGGACGATCAGCACGTAATCAAAATTTCTAAAGGATCAAGACATAATAAAACTCACGAAAATAGCAGATGCGAAACTAGTGTTTGGATTTTTTGTGTGTTTTCAGTTTATGGACAATAGGATAGTAATTAATAAACTGAAATTTAAAGGGATAAGATCCTACCGAGTAAACCGCGCTCTGATACCAAGATGATACGGGGTCACCCGATCTTCTCGACGTAGGATGGATACTCACGGGAGCCTTGATGAATCGTAATGATCCTCCAATGCCAATGCAAGGGACAAACACTTTTTAATCCGTCAAAACACACTTGTGTTGATTTCGCCGACCACCAAGCGAAGATCTATCGTGCACCTTTCCCAACGGAAAGGCTGAACGATCTTGATTGAAGAAATTCACTCCTAATTCCCCATGGAACTTCGGTAGCAATGCCAAGAGATCCTAAACCAACTCCATCTCATCCCTATATGTGTTTAGAAACAAACTCACACAAAAGGAAAAACCTAAAATTATGCCGTCAAAATGTTTCGGTCATAACTTTTTATCCGTGACGAATTTGAAGGTGGGGCCAGATCCATTGCGTAGTCCTTGAAATTATCTTTCCAACGAGTACAAGAACACCTGAATCGGACTCCGTTTGTGAAAGTTATGGCCTTTTTAGTAACTGCATGTCAGGCTGTCCCGAACCGAAACCAAAATGAATCCTGAGTTGAATCGGAGTTTGAATTGGATTGAGCATGTGGGAGATCCAAATTTGGCTTGAAATCTTATCCAAAACTTGTAGTTTAAGTCCTTGCGCTCCTCCCTTTTGCTCTCCCAAGTCTTCACATGAATCATACCTAAGAATACATAAAATAATAGCATGATGTAGTATTCCAAGTTCATCATCAATTAAAAGAAACTCCTTAAGAAACAAATTCATCTGATAATATTTAATACGGTTCAATACTTCTTTCTAGTGAAATAATATATTTGACTGAAAAGTGCTAAGCTTGTGCGTATCCGCATCAGTACTCCTGGTCGACGGCTATGGGCCTCATGAGAATAACCGACCCCTTTGCATGTGCACCCCCACATGCACGGTGGGTGTACTCAAGACGTCCAACATGACAACTTATCCATGCATGTAGAAGATAGTTACCAGCAAGTGGAGCACAAGCTTCGCCTACCCCACGTAGAGATGGAGACTCAATAACCTACAACTCCATGAGGACAACCGCCACTAGGATCGAGGCTATATATAAAAAGAGGTGGACGTCCAAGGCTTCGGGGCAAGTCACACACAGAGGGAAGAGAACCTTCAACTCATCCGAAGTCTTAGCTTACACCCACGACGACTGATGCGGATACGCATAAGTTTAGCACTTTTCAGTCAAATACATTATTTCACTGGAAAGAAGTATTGAGCCCCATTGTAAGAGATCACGTTTGAGAATAATGAATCTACTAAAGGTTGTTCGAGTTTAGCATTGCTACCGAAGTTCCATTGGGAATTAGGAGTGATTTTATTCAATAAAAATCGTTCAACCGTTCCATTGGGAATTGGAACCGCGATGGAACTTCATCGGTGGTCGTGAAGTTCAGCACGTGTGGTTGGGCGAATTATAGAGTTCTAACTCTTGCATTGGCAACGGGAGATCACTATGGTTCATCAAATGCACGTGAGTATCTTGATCCTACGTCGAGAAGATCGGGCGACCCCGTATCATCTTCGTATCAGAGCACGGTTTACTCGGTAGGATTATTTACCCTTAGTTTTAGATTTATTTACTTATGCTCCTATAGTCCATTAAAACCGAAAATTGCCACAAAAAATCCAAACCTTAGTTTTTGCATCTGTTAATTTTGTGAGTTTTGTTAGGTTTTGATCTGTAACACCCCATTTTCGAAGCTTGGTTCTATTGTAAAATTTCAAGCTTATGTTAATAAAATTTAAAATAATTTATTCTCCGTTGTTTTTCCTCTTTGCTTTTCAGAAAGAAAGTCCAAGGTGTGCATCTCAAATGATCTTTTAAAATCTAGAAGTTAAAAATATGCCACAAAGATTAGTAGTTAGAAAAATATATATATTTAAATTTATATATATATATATATATATATATATATATATATGTGTATATATATATTAAGGACCTCGATTTTTTTTACGCCCATCTCTCCTCCCTTTCCATCGCACCGCCCATTCCTTCGGCCGTAGCCCTTCTTCCTCCCAGCCGCAGCGCCCCTTCCTCCTCTCTCTCGCTCGCCGCCGCCGTCTTCCGCCACCAACCGTGCGGCGAGTAATTGCGGCGACGACCCTCGTCTTCAACGCCTCCCCGCCTCATTTTCCACACCGTCCTGCCGTGCACGCCGCTCGCCGCCTGTCGCTGCCGGCCGAGGAGAAGCAGCTGCGGTGTTGTCGCGTCCTCAGTCGCCTTCAGCACGTCTCCCACACGCTTCACCTGTCGCCCGGCCGTGCGCCATCTTCCCCACTCCCTGAGCCGCCGTGGTACGTCTCGCCGCGCGACTGTGGTGGCCGCACGGCAATGACGCACCAGCGCACGCGCCACGCCCATGCTCCCGGTACTCCTTCCCGGCCTCTATAAAGGGGTTGTTTACCTCGCCGCACGCCCCACCAAGCCCACCGGAGGAATCCCTCTCGCCTCCTTTGCCGGAGTGCTCCGTCGACAAACCCTCCTCCCAGACGCCACCGGTCGCCTGGAGCCTTTTAGCCTTCCTCATGCTCACCACTACCTTCTCTCCCACTTCCCCGCCTAATCGGTTTCTCCCCTCTGCAGACCGCTGCATGAGCCCATCTTCCCGAGTCCGCGACGCGATCCCGCCGATGGAGCGCTGCATCTCGGTCCAATTCATCGTGCGTGGATCATCTCCGAGCACCCCGAGCACATCCCCACGGCCGGACCCCGCCGCCTCCACACGAGCCGCCATCATCTCCATCCTCGCCGCCAAGCTCCTCTCTCGCCGCCCGCCGCTCCATCTCGACCTCGCCAACGCCCTAGGTGAGCTCAAGACCACCGTGGGTGCTCCCATGGCGAGCAATCGAACTCCAACGGCTGAGTCGCCGGCGTCCTTCTCCCTGTCTCGTGCCGCATTGCGCTGCGTTGCCGATCGCCGCCCGACAAAGGTCCGGCCGATTCGATCCTCCCCGAGTTGTGCGCTGGGGTGGGTGACCCATCTTTGACCGGCGCCGCCGCACCTCCGGGCCTCCTCCGCCGCCGGCCGGCTCCGCCTCCCTTGCGGCCGGGATGAGCCCGAGTAGGGGGCGATTAAGCGCGAAGATTAAGTGACTAATGACGATGCTAAACCAACAGTTAACGGTTAATAATGAATTTAAAACATGGGCCCACCTGTCAGCGAAACTTCCTAACCCTAATTCCAAATTTAATGAAACCAATTTCTAAATTCATGACCTATCTAATAGAACTGGTTTGGTTCAATTTCGAATTCATTTGAATTTTTATTTTATTGTACTTGGTATTTATTTGCTTTTGCTCGTTTGTGCTATTTTTCCGGTTCAATCTTCCGAGTAGAGTTCAAAGAAGTGTGCGAGCCCCCGATTGAAGCAGCGCAAGAACCCCAAGCTCTCGATCCAGGCGAGTCAATACTTTGATCATTTTACGCCTATATTTTATGTGAAACTATGTTCATTTAAATTATGAAAATCTGCATGCTTTACTTTATATGCAAACGTATGTCACTCCTAAGGTAGCTAATGACCCTGTATTTACCCCATAATAACATACCACACCAGTAACATTTGAACTCACATGATCATTGTCGCCCTAGGTATAAACTATAACTAAGGTAGTTATAAGTCGTAATACTGCCATGCTAGTCTTGTGAAATCCAGGGCCTCAAGAGTCTCGATAATCATCCTGTAATCATGGAAAACTAGTTTTGGGACGGTCATGGGATGTACGTGGCGATTATTTATGTTAACTTGTGTTATGCTTCTCAAAACCCTAAAATCTGCTAAACCTGTTTGGGCGGGAGGTAGGAATGGTGGGTGTGGATGTAACACAGGGGTTGTGGAATGAACCGCCCAGACAAATTAAGGACTTAATCCTGTGGACCCTCCGTGTATAAAGACAACCACAAGTCGGCACATTGTAGGCTTGGCTAAATAATTCTTGAACACTCTAGTCATCTCACGGAGAAAGTGTGTAGGTGGGTAATAAAAGCCCCACTTGGAACGGGACACCGGATGTAGGTGAAGTTGCCTAGGGTAGCGTATGTGGAGAGTGGAGTCCGACTGCGCTAACCTATGGTAGACATCCCGCACAACCTATGGAAGTAACCCCATAGGAATGATATACTAGAGTGCAAGGTATTGTAAAGGCCTCGTGATATTTTCTCGATCTGCATGTCTAAGGCATCATGTAGGACTATCGAGACGATTATCTCTTGTGGTTAAAGATGTACAGTCTCTGCAGAGTATATACAACTATTCGAATAGCCGTGCCCACGGTCAAGGGCGGACATGGAAATCTTCCTCGAGTTAGTTCTATTTCAAAAATTTTTGAGGTTGGGAAATAAAATCTGTTACGTGGATGTAACCTGACTTTGATAAATTTTTCTGAGGGATGTACTCCAGTGTTGGTACTAGGGTAGAAGTAAAAATCCTAGTAAAAGTAAGCATTAGTGGATGGAACCTACCTCATTATAAACTATTGCACGCTTTTAAATTATCAAATCATAGGATCTTGAAAAATGCTAGATCATAGGAACTTTTATGCTATGATATTTCCAAGAACCGCTTAAAGCAAATAAAAGAACCCAAGCTATCCTTGTTTAGCCTTGCATCTAAATTTATATGCATCCTGTGTGTTGGCTCGCGGAGCACGGTTGTTTGTGCTCACCTCGCTCTTAACTCCCCACTCAGAAACGGTGAATCAAGAGCACTACGCCTACCATGAGGATCAGGACGCCAAAGGCAATGAAGATGGTGGATATTAGAATAGGCTTCGGTAGTCTTGCCTCTCGCCTTAGTCCGGTTGACCAGGTTAGTTTTGGTGGGTGCACCCGCTATTAGTCAGGTGCCTGATTAATAGCGGGAGTACTCAAGTCGACCCAGTCGCTTGCCTGTGGCGAGTTGTGCCCCTACGCTATGTACGTTTCCTCTTCCGTTCTTTATGTGTTGTAAGACATTTGGCCTGATGGCCCTGTTGGTGATATGCCCTAGAGGCAACATGGAGATGTTGAATATATCACATACTATGTTTATGATACATTGCTTTGTTCCTTGAAATAGACATTATCATTATTGATCAATGAGTATGTGACTTATTCATGAGACTCTTAATGCCAAAATGTTGCTATTTCTAAATGATCCCTGATTATATTTCATATGAGGAACAAATATGATTTAAAGATCAGCATATGTATTGATTGATGATCATGTCTCATGGATCATGGTATGGAGATACCAAATCAATAATATGGACATGTGTTAGTGAACATATGTTGGATAGACCCGCCATGAGACACCGCAGAGATTCCATGTGTCATCAGTTGGTCTCAAGTAGTGTATATGTGGAATCCTTAGACTTGAGATCATCATGGTTCCCAGCATGTGTAGTAGCTTATTTTGGGACTACTAAACACTACTCCGTAACTGGGTAGTCATAAAAGTAGTCTTTGGGTTTGCCATGAAACATGTAGTGGGATGTGAATGATCAAGATAGAATTTGCCCCTCCTTATGGGAGAGATATCTCTGGGCCCCTCGATGTAATGGATTATGAAAGTGCATGGCCATGCCAAGGTGATTGAGGAGTCAATCACGAGTTTATAATCCATCACGGAATCGAGAGAGTGATTGAGCTATTAAGAGGATGACACGGTCTCGCCTTGAGCTTAATCTATATCGTGAGGCAAAGGATTAGTACATGAGAACATTACAGGTTCAGCCGATATGATCTTTACGTATACTTTGGGGTTAATATGTCTTACTAGAGGCCGCTATTAACACGGTGACCGGAAAGGTGTTTCTGGGTCGCGACCAAGTATACGTGAACCTACAGGGTCGCACACTTAACGGGTTGGAACACTAATTCGAATGTGATTCGGATATGGGCTCAATTCGGATAGAGATCCGGATAGACTCCTATTGGGCCTCGGTCCACGAGGCCCAAGTGAGGAGGTCTATATATATGGAGGGGCTGAGGGAACGCATATGATAATCCCGAGCTAATCCGTAGCCGCCACCTCCGAGCCAAACCCTAGCCGCTCGCGAGTCTTTGGTACACTCGCGATCGGCGTTCCGACCGGGACGTGTGGATACCGGTGGAGCGGCGCTTGTTGCGGCGTTGATCGGCATCAACAACCTCTGATTGGATCGCTCGTGGTGCGGTTGATCGCGTGGAGGAGACGATCGGTTCGGGACGATCGACTACTTCCACTACTACCTCGACGCGTGGTTGGATCGGCTTCTCCAACTCTTCTTCTTGCTGCTGGCGTCTAGTGGTAACGATCCATGATCCTCCTTAAGCATGATGTCCTTGTGTGCGCGGTAGAAAATTTTTTTTCGCTTGCGTAGCCTTCGCGATCCATTAGTGGTATCGAGCCATCTTGCTTAGTTTGCGATCCGGATCGGCGCATATGTTGATATGCGGTTGTAATAGATTGGATCTATTACGGACTAGATCAATCGGTCATAAGGGGTTGGAATATGTATGAGTTGATAGCATCATGTGGCCAAAAAGATTAGTTCGTGCTCCTTCTTTGATGTACGCGCGACTTGCCCCTACCGGCTGGTAACACCATCGGGGCTAACTGCGCGCACAATCAGTAGATTGAGCCAACAGATCGAGGTCTTGTGTTGCGGTCTCCTCAAGCATACCGATCGCGATGATCAATGTGATTGATCTAATGAAAATTGAGACATTTTGAATGGCTCGGATTTGGGTTGATTTGATCGGCCCGATGAGATTTTCATAGCGATTTCATAGATGCGAGCGGGACCGCCGTTGCGTACACGCATAGATTGTTATAGAAACACATTCATGTCGTATGTAGAATACGTTCTACGCTAACTTGTTTTTGCAGGGAATGATGTGAATGGTATGGCATAGATGCATATGTGATGCATGTGTGTTTTGGCGGCACTGTGTCGTATTAATCACAGTAGGGTTGAGGTGTTCTTTAATTGTATAACGACTGCGTGTCGACTTGTGATGCTTGAGCTCCTCATGTAATTCATTTGCTACCTATTAGTTGTAATAGTTTAGTTCTTTGCTATGGAGGCTTCAAGCATGATGACAAAGAGGACAAGAAGTGTGGCGAAGAATATCACCGTGGAACCATGGCGATGGCGACCACTACGATACAAAATGCCATACCTATAGAGGGTGTGTTTTTCATGATAGAATAGCTTCTCTCAAGAAAAATTAAGAATTTTTTTGATGCCCTTCCAATTGCTGCGCCTATAAGAATCATGATCATTGTTTGGTAGGTCTACCAAAGCAGAGTACCATCAACTATCTTGATCTAATAGGGTGGATGTCGGACATCCACATGCATAGTATTGGTTTACTTAACAAGGTTATCAAAACAGTTTTGGACCTTAGGGCATAGGTTGGGGCCGGGACATATTGATGTCACCCAACAAGCAAGAGTCACATAGGGATGTGATTAGCAAGGTGTTGCTTACCCATGTCACTAGTCTTCTAGCCGTGATGCCAAAGCTCACTAGGAACTAATGAAATGAGGATCTTGACCCACTATGTAACTTAGAGGGAGTTTTGTTGCAAAACACATAGTGGGAGTCTTTTGTTAAATAGTTTAATAAAAGATGAACATAAACATAGTGCTAAACTTTGTGTATTCTTTGTTGTAGATCATGTCAACTAATGCCGCATCCAGTTCTTTTAATTTGCGATCTATTCTTGAGAAAGAAAACTCAATGGAACGAACTTTTGGATTGGTATCGCAACTTGAGAATTGTTCTCAAGCAAGAGCGCAAGGAGTATGTCCTTGAGTCTCCTTATCCCGATGACTTGCACGATAATGCTACCGTGGTGCACGGAAAGCTTATGAGAAGCAAGCGAATGATTACCTTGATGTGAGTGTCTCATGCTTGCCACAATGTCCTCTCGAGCTTGAAGCAATATGAGAACACAGATGCCTACAATATCATTGTGGGGTTGCGTGGTATGTTTGAGAACCAAGCAAGGGTGAGAGGTTCAACACTTCAAAGTCCTTGTTTGCGTGCGAGCTTGCGAAGGGATCCGTCGACCCTCATGTGATTAAGATGATTGGCTACATTGAGAGTCCGGAAAAGCTTGGTTTTCCCTTAGCCAAGAGTTGGCTCGATGTGATTCTTGATCGCTCCCTCGAGCTTTGAGCCATTCATTCGAACTATCACATGAAAACATGGACAAGACCTTGGCCGAGTTGCATGGGATGCTAAAATCAGCCGAGGAAAGCATTAAGAAAAGCAGCCATCATGTGATGATGATGCGAGAAAGGCAAGGGCAAGCCCTATGTAAAGAAAGGCGCGGTCAAAGAAAGTTAGCTCCGATGAGATCGCGAGCGGTTCTAAGGCCAAGCAAGTCAAGAAGGGCCTGCTCTCGATGCATATTGCTACTCAGTAAGCAATCGGGACATTGGAAAAGGAACCGCCCAAAGTACTTGGAGGATCTTGAGAAAAGAAGGAAGTACGACTTCGCTCCGGTATAAATGTTATAGAAATCAATCTTGCTACTTCATCT
Organism: Bonia amplexicaulis; assembly: GCA_036346245.1. Taxonomy (NCBI): domain Eukaryota; kingdom Viridiplantae; phylum Streptophyta; class Magnoliopsida; order Poales; family Poaceae; genus Bonia; species Bonia amplexicaulis. Next base: position 13,125,477 of record CM070735.1, on the reverse strand, counting down.
CTCGATTCTTGGGTATTTGATACGGATCGGTTGCTCACATTTGCAAATCGTTGGGGGCTAAGAAGAAGTAGAAGTTTGAGGAGGAGCGAAGTGGATCTTCGCGTTGGCAATGGAGCAAAAGTTGTTGCGGTGGTGTTGGCACCATGCCATTGTCTTTACCTTCGTGATTAGTTTTGGAATTGAATAATTGTTATTGTGTTCCATCTCTTTCCAAGAACATTATTTACGCTTCATGTTTGCAAGCGAAGGTTATGACTTTAGATCCGTGAACAATGGTTGTTCTCTTTATTTCAAAGATATGTTCTATTGTTATACTCCATTGGTGAATGGGTTATATGTTCTTACTCTTGAAGAGTCATCGGTCTATAACATTAATGCAAAGAGGCAACGATCGAATGATTTGAATCCCACGCTTATTTGGCACTGCCGCTAGGTCACATAAATGAGAAACACATGGAGAAGCTCCATAGAGATGGTATTCTGCACTCATTTGATTTTGAATCATTTGAGATATGCGAATCTTGTTTACTTGGCAAGATGACAAAAGCACCTTTCACCGGTCAAGGTGAACGGGCAAATGACTTATTGGCACTCGTACATTCGATGTATGTGGACCAATGAGCTCAACGACCTGAGGTGGTTTTCAAGACTTCATAACTTTTATCGATGACTTTAGTAGATATGGATATATCTACCGATGAAGATAAGTCGAATCCTTTGAAAAGTTCAAAGAATTCCAAAATGAAGTGCAAAATCATTTAGGCAAGACAATCAAGTTTCTACGATCCGATCGTGGAGGCGAGTATTTGAGCCATGAGTTTGGTAATCATCGAAGGATTGTGGAATTGTTCCACAATTGACTTGGAACACCTCAATGGAATGGGGTATCCGAACGGAGAAATCACACCTTATTAGATATGGTGCGCTCCATGATGAGCCACAGTGATCTTCCGTTGTCTTTTGGGGTACGCTCTTGAAATGTACCGCTTTCACACTAAACAGGTTCCATCAAAATCGAGAAAAGACACCATATGAGATGTGGACAGGACAACGTCCTAGCTTGTCTTTTCTTAAGATTTGGGGATGTGAGACTTATGTAAAACGTTTACAATCGATAAGCTCGGTCCTAAATCGATAAATGCTTCTTTATCGGGTATCCTAAGGAAACAAAAGGATATTACTTCTATAATCAAGAAGAAGGCAAAGTGTTTGTCGCTCTGGCATGGTGTCTTCTTAGAGAAAGAGTTTCTCTCAAGAAGGGATAGTGGGAGCATGGTGCAACTTGAAGAAATTCGAGAAACACCAAAACGTTTCAGCTCCTACGAACCACAACAGGATGAACAAACTGTTGGAGAACCTGCTGTGGACACACCGGCACCACGAGGTCGAGAGGTCACGTCGTGCACCTGAGAGGTACATGTTCTTGACTACTCAACAACGGGACATATTGTTGTTAGACAACGATGAGCCTAAGACCTATGAAGAAGCGATGGTGGGACCAGACTCGAGAAATGGCTTGAAGCCATGAGATCCAAATTGAATCCATGCACGGTAATCAAGTTTGGAACTTGGTTGATCCACGATGGTGTTAAAACCATTGAGTGCAAATGGGTTTTCAAGAAAAGATAGACATAGATGGAAATGTTCACATCTATAAAGCGCGATTGGTGGCCAAAGGTTTCAAACAAATTCAAGGTGTTGATTATGATGAAACTTTTTCGCCGTCGCAATGCTAAAGTCTATTCGGATCATTCTAGCGATTGTCGCTATTTCGACTATGAAATATGGCAAATGGATGTCAAAACAGCTTTCCTTAATGGAAATCGAGTGAGGATGTGTACATGACACACCCAGGTTTTGTCGATCCGCAATCAGCCGGAAAGATATGCAAGCTGCAAAGATCCATTTATGGATTAAAGCAGGCATCTCGGAGTTGGAACATTCGTTTTGATGAAGTAATCAAAGGGTTTGGTTTCATCAAGAACGAAGAAGAGCCTTGTGTTTACAAAAAGGCTAGTGGGAGCGCACTCGTGTTTCTGGTCTTATATGTGGATGACATATTATTGATCGGAAATGACATTCCTATGTCGAATCTGTTAAGTCTTCATTGAAAATAGTTTCTCTATGAAAGACTTAGGAGAGGCGACATATATTCTGGGCATCAAGATCTATAGAGATAGATCAAAAGGGTGATTGGATTAAGCCAAGATACGTACATTGACAAGGTGTTGAAAAGGTTCAACATGCAGATTCCAAGAAAGGCTTCCTACCTATGTCACATGGTATAAATCTTAGCAAGAATCAGTGTCCTAGTACACCTGATGAGCGGGATAAAATGAATGCGATTCCATATGCTTCACTATTGGATCCATTATGTATGCCATGCTTTGTACATCGCCCGGATGTCTCGTATGCTTTAAGTGCTACGAGTAGATACCACGATCCGGTGAAAGTCATGGATTACCGTAAAGAACATCTTGAAGTACTTGAGAAGAACTAAAGATGTGTTCCTCGTCTATGGGGGTGAGGAAGAGCTCATTGTAAATGGGTACACCGATGCTAGCTTCCAAACTGACAAAGATGATTTTAGATCGCAATCTGGATTTGTGTTCACTGAATGGCGGTGCGGTGAGTGGAAGAGTTCAAGCAGGAGGCAGTTGTTGATTCTACAATGAAGCCGAGTACATAGCGGCTTCGAAGTCGCTAAAGAGGTCATTTGGATCAAGAAATTTGTTTCGAGCTTGGTGTGATGGCTAGTGCCTCCGGTCCAATGGACCTCTCTTGTGACAACGGTGGAGCCATTGCAAGCCAAGGAGCCTAGATCGCACTGTAAGTCTAAGCACATTCTACGGCGATTTTATCTCATCCGCGAGATTGTGGAGAGAGGCGATGTTAAGATATGCAAAGTACAAACGGATTTGAACATTGCAGATCCGTTGACAAAGCCGCTTCCCCAGCCAAAGCATGAGGCTCACACTAGGGCAATGGGTATTAGATACCTACATGGTTGACTCTAGTGCAAGTGGGAGACTGTTGGTGATATGCCCTAGAGGCAACATGGAGATGTTGAATATATCACATACTATGTTTATGATACATTGCTTTGTTCCTTGAAATAGACATTATCATTATTGATCAATGAGTGCGTGACTTATTCATGAGACTCTTAATGCCAAAATGTTGCTATTTCTAAATGATCCCTGATTATATTTCATATGAGGAACAAATATGATTCAAAGATCAGCATATGTATTGATTGATGATCATGTCTCATGGATCATGGTATGGAGATACCAAATCAATAATATGGACATGTGTTAGTGAACATATGTTGGATAGACCCGCCATGAGACACTGCAGAGATTTCATGTGTCATCAGTTGGTCTCAAGTAGTGTATATGTGGAATCCTTAGACTTGAGATCATCATGGTTCCCAGCATGTGTAGTAGCTTATTTTGGGACTACTAAACACTACTCCGTAACTGGGTAGTCATAAAAGTAGTCTTTGGGTTTGCCATGAAACATGTAGTGGGATGTGAATGATCAAGATAGAATTTGCCCCTCCTTATGGGAGAGATATCTCTGGGCCCCTCGATGTAATGGATTATGAAAGTGCATGGCCATGCCAAGGTGATTGAGGAGTCAATCACGAGTTTATAATCCATCACGGAATCGAGAGAGTGATTGAGCTATTAAGAGGATGACACAGGTCTCGCCTTGAGCTTAATCTATATCGTGAGGCAAAGGATTAGTACATGAGAACATTACGTGTTCGTAGATATGATCTTTACGTATACTTTGGGGTTAATATGTCTTACTAGAGGCCGCTATTAACACGGTGACCGGAAAGGTGTTTCTGGGTCGCGACCAAGTATACGTGAACCTACAGGGTCGCACACTTAACGGGTTGGAACACTAATTCGAATGTGATTCGGATATAGGCTCAATTCGGATAGAGATCCGGATAGACTCCTATTGGGCCTCGGTCCACGAGGCCCAAGTGAGGAGGTCTATATATATGGAGGCGAGGGGCTGAGGGAACGCATATGATAATCCCGAGCTAATCCGTAGCCGCCACCTCCAAAGCCAAACCCTAGCCGCTCGCGAGTGCTGGTACACTCGCGATCGGCGTTCCAGCCCCGGACGTGTGGATACCGGTGGAGACGCTGCTTGTTGCGGCGTTGATCGGCATCAACAACCTCTGATTGGATCCGCTGCGTGGTGCGGTTGATCGCGTGGAGGAGACGATCGGTTCGGGACGATCGACTACTTCCACTACTACCTCGACGCGCGTGGTTGGATCGGCTTCTCCAACTCTTCTTCATTGCGGCTGCTGGCGTCTAGTGGTAACGATCCATGATCCCTCCTTAAGCATGATGTCCTTGTGTGCGCGGTAGAAAAATTTTGTTTTCTGCTTGCGTAGCCTTCGCGCGATCCATTAGGCCCTACTGTAACCTCGACCCGACGTGGTCTATTTGAACTCTGATATTGTACTGTATGGATCATTATGTATGAAATGATGCAGCATTGTATCTGTGAGCATTATCTACTGATCCAGGGAATAATGCAGTGTTATCACAGAGGATTCCAGGTTATAAACTTGGGGTCCGATGAGTGGTATCGAGCATCTGTTGTAGAAACCTTAGCTAAACTGGTCACGATTTAGGGTTTGAGTCCTAATTGCAAAAACAATCTATAAAAGAAAATTATAGCATAATACTGCCATACTTAATTCTCTATACTCACCCAAAATTTCTTTTGTATTTTCATCTGTTCTAATCTATTGATGTTCAAATTCTAGATGGCCGGAGCTACACCAGTTGGCCCGTGGGATCACTTCTCCCATGGGGACAGCGAAGGAGGATTCGTTGAGATCCTACGGCAGTTGCTGCGGTGTCTCGGCTACAGCAGCCCTCCCATTTTCAGAGGCAAGAGAGTCCACATCCACAGCATGGATATGTGGACCATGGAGGTCTTCATCTACGCGCGAGATAGTGCCAGGGAGCTCCACTCCCACACTATCCAAGTCGAGCCTCCACGAATGTACCTCATCGACACCATCCAGGACGTGGCACGTCTTGCCGTGGCTCACCTATGCCAAGTGCATGGGGAGCGGCTGCGGCAGTCACCCTTCGCCTACTCACCTCGCATTCGCCAGGGGAAATTCCTTCCAGACCGCCTCGACCACAGGGTGGACAACCCCCAGGTATCTCACCAGATCCAGCTAACGCAGGCAATGTCAGTCTCCTATGCTTTCACCATGCAGGAGATTGGGCATCTACGCATCCTCCTGACCGCAAGCCTGCAGCAATCGGACGTCCTCAGCGCCCAGCTCAACCGCTACCTGATCGCCTTTCAAGCGGTAGAGCGCGAGAGGCTCGCTGCTGAGGCTGGGCTTGAGCGCCTTCGAGCCAGGGCAGCCTACCCACTGTCTACAGTGCCAACTCCGGCACCAGTGACAACCCCGGCACCAGTTCCAGCTCTAGCACCAGTGCCAGCTTCCGCCCCAATGTCAGCTCCAGCCCCCGCCCCGGTAGCAGCACCAGTGTCCGTCCCAGCACCAGCTATGGTTGAACGCCAGGGACCTCGCCCCCGACTGACGGCGCGCATAAGCGTGCGCCCACCGCCCAATGGCACCCTCGCAGAGCCCAGCAGGGGATGTCGCTCGTCTCGCTCCCGTCCCTCCAATGACGGGTCAAGCCCTTCTCGGTCGCGTTCTCACTCCCGATCCCCCAGTATCATCTCCTGTTCCCGCTTCCCAGGATATTGCGTCTTCTGCGGCCAGAACCACTCCCCATCTCCGGAGGAGTAGACTGCTATAGGTTAGATAGTAGTATGTCTAGGCAGTCTCTTGTTGGCGTGCACGCACACTTTCCCCAGATGTGCCCCCCTTATGTACCCAGTTAGTAGACGTTGTGTATTCGATGTCGTGACTTGTTGTAAGCCTGTGCGCGGTGCCTGGGTGTCATGTAACACCTAACCCCCCTAATGTAATGAACTACTGTAGGTATAACGCCTTGTGTTTTATTGTCTTTCATTGTGCTTTATCGCCCCTCTTTTGTGTGGTTTTCTGTTGTGCTATTAAGGGGGCCAACAAACCCTCATATATGATTTTCTCTCCCCTCTTTAGTCTCTAAAAAGGCTCTAGCTTGTTCCAGATGGCTCCCAGGAGGACTGTTGCCCGTGGTAGGGGTCGAGCTCCAAGAGCCGCAGCCCGTGGAAGAGGCAGAGGCCATGGATTGAACTTGCCACCACCACCACCAGCACCACCAACCATGGAACAAGTGTTGGCACAGCAAACCCAGATCCTGCAGGCAATGCTCGCCGGCCAGCAAACCGGTGCAACTAGCCGCAACTCCAAGTTATCTGACTTTTTGAGGACCCGACCAATGACCTTCGCTGCAGCAAATGAGCCCTTAGAAGCCGAAGATTGGTTACGTAACACTGAGAAAAAGCTTAAACTTGCTCGTTGAACTAACGAGGACAAGGTAGACTTTGCCACTCACCAACTTAAAGGTGCCGCGGTAGCATGGTGGGAAAACTACCTCGCCTGTCGTGGGAAGAAGAATCCCTCCGACAACTGTTCAGATGAAGAGGAAGAATCAGGAGAAGAGGAAGAAGAAGCGGAAGGAGTAGATATTGAGGACCCCAACAGAAGCTCAGCAGGAAGAGCAAGGAAGCGGAAGAAATCACAATGAAGAGGAAGCAGAATCTGTGACAAACGAGTCCGCCATAACCTAGGCTGGATTCAAGACTGCCTTTCGGCAAAACTTTATCCCAGCAGGCATCATGAGATTGAAAAAGAACGAATTTAGAAACTTGAAGCAAGGCAATATGTCCGTCTCAGAGTACCTCACACGATTCAATCAGCTAGCTCGCTACGCCTTGAGGGACGTAGCCAAAAGAGAAGAAAAGATTGATCGATTCTTGGAAGGGATGCATGAAGAAATGAGGGCTCAACTAATTTTGCACGACTATCCCAGTTTCCATCACTTGGTAAACAAGGCTCTAGTCCTGGAAAATGAAAGGAAAATCCTAGAAGCCAGTAGGAAGAGGAAGTGGACAGCTCCAAGACCTCAGGGCAGTTTTCAGACCAAACCAGTATACCAGGGCAGCTCATCTTTTCGCCAGGTGGCAACACCAGCACCTGGGACTTTATTCCAAGCACCACGCCCAAGCAACGGTGGAGTTCAGGTGTCCCGCTCCATAGGACAGTCTTCCACAACCAACCCAGCTGCAAACCTCCACTGTTTCAACTGCGGAGCCAAGGGGCATTTCACCAACAAATGCCCAGATCGCCAAGCCACTCCAGGGAAGTTCAATCCGGGAGTCTCTTCATCCCGAATTCAATCGTCAGCATCCAATATGGCTTATCAGGCACCTCAAGCACTCGGACAGCATCAGCTCCACACCTTGGTCGTGTCAACCACGTCACAGCAGAAGATGCTCAGGACGCCACTGGAGTGCTCATGGGTACGTTCTCTATTAAGTCAATACCCGCACGGGTTCTGTTTGACTCCGGTGCTTCGCATTCATTTGTCTCTGGGGAATTTGTTGAAAGAATTAAACTGCCAACCTTTAAATTAAGGAGACCTGTGGTGCTTAGTTCCCCAGGAGGACGCTTAACTGCTACTCTAGTTAGCCCTAGGGTAGGAGTCACCATGGAGGATTATGATTTCCCAGTAGACCTTTTGGTCTTGCCATCTCAGACTTTGGACATTATCCTAGGGATGGACTGGCTAGCTAAGAATCAAGGATTAATAGACTGTGCAAATAGAGAGGTAGTACTTGTCAAAGCCTCTAGAAAGAAAGTAAAAGTAAGTGTGGATCGCCCCTCTTCGGGACGCAAAATCCATCACCTTGAAGTAAAGACATTAGAAGAAACACAGGTAGTTCAGGATTACCTAGAAGTCTTCCCAGAAGAACTACCAGGCATGCCGCCAGATAGGGAGATAGAATTTGTGATCAACCTAAAGCCTGGAACGGCCCCAATTGCAAAAAGACCATACCGAATGGAAGTAGATGAACTTGAGGAACTAAAAAGTCAAATTGAGGATCTCCAAACCAAAGGATTTATTAGACCCAGCTCATCCCCATGGGGTTCCCCCGTGCTATTTGTCAAAAAGAAAGATGGCACCGCCAGATTATGCGTGGATTATAGAGCCCTCAATGAAGTAACCATCAAGAACAAGTACCCCTTGCCTCGAATAGATGACCTGTTCGACCAGCTATCCGGAGCTACCGTCTTCTCTAAAATAGACTTAAGGTCAGGGTACCATCAGCTCAAGATCAGGGCAGAAGATGTTCCTAAGACAGCATTTACCACGCGGTATGGCCTATTTGAATTTACAGTCATGTCATTTGGGTTGACCAATGCCCCAGCCTATTTCATGAATCTGATGAATAAGGTCTTTATGGAATGTTTGGATAAATTTGTAGTCGTATTCATAGACGACATCCTGATCTACTCCAAGACTGCCAAAGAGCATGAGGAACACCTCCGGGTAGTCCTCGAGACACTTAAGAGGCACCAGTTGTACGCCAAGTACAGCAAGTGTGAATTTTGGTTACATGAAATTAGTTTCCTTGGACAGCTGGAGGAGTAGCAGTCGATCCCTCCAAGGTGGAAGCAGTTTTAGAATGGAAGCAACCCACCTCAGTCACCGAAGTGCGTAGTTTTCTGGGTCTAGCCAGATACTACCGACGCTTCATAGAAGGTTTTTCCAAGATATCCAGATCAATGACAAGCCTACTCAAGAAAGAGAAGAAGTATGAGTGGATGGAAGCTTGTGAAAAGAGTTTCCAATAACTAAAGAAAAGATTGACCACAGCCCCTGTGCTAGTTCTGCCAGACATACGCAAAGATTTCGAAGTGTATTGTGATGCATCGTGCCAAGGCCTAGGCTGTGTGCTCATGCAAGGAGGAAAGGTTGTAGCTTATGCTTCCAGATAGCTCCGTCCTCATGAGGACAATTACCCGACTCATGATTTGGAGCTAGCTTCAGTAGTGCATGCCTTGAAAATTTGGTGACATTACTTGATTGGGAACCACTGCAACATTTATACGAACCATAAGAGTCTCAAGTACATCTTCACTCAAACTGACCTCAACCTGAGGCAACGAAGATGGTTGGAGTTAATTAAGGACTATGATTTGGACGTCCACTATCACCCTGGAAAGGCTAATGTGGTAGCCGATGCTATAAGTCGCAAACCCCACTGCAACAATCTCATGGTGGAAGAATTGCAACCTGAGCTCTGTAGAGAGTTTGAAGCCCTTAATCTGGAAATAGTAGAGCATGGTACTCTAGCTGCCATGGAAGTGCACCCGACTCTGGAAGAGCAAATCAAGGCAGCCCAGAAGGAACACCCTGGAGTACAGAGGTTCCAACGTCTCATGACCCAAGGGAAAGCCCAAAAATTAATACCAGATGAACAAGGAATTCTATGGTATGGGAAGCGTCTTTTTGTTCCCCACTAGAAAGACCTCAAAGACCTAATACTCAAGGAAGCCCATAGCTCTGCTTATACTCTCCACCCAGGCAGCACAAAAATGTATCAAGAAATGAAGACTTTGTATTGGTGGCCTCGTATGAAGAGGGATATCGCCGAGTATGTAGCCTGTTGTGACGTATGCCAGAAGGTCAAGGCGGAACATCAGAAGCCTGCCGGACTTCTCCAACCCCTACAGATTCCCCAGTGGAAATGGGAAGAAGTGAGAATGGACTTCATAATTGGTTTGCCTCACACCAAATCAGGATATGATTCTGTATGGGTAATAGTCGATAGGTTGACTAAAGTTGCCCACTTTATCCCTGTAAAGACCACCTACAAGGGAGACAATCTGGCTGAGTTATACATGGCTCGCGTTATATGTCTGCATGGTGTACCTAAGAGGATAGTCTCAGATCGAGGTTCTCAATTCACCTCGCATTTCTAGGCCAGTCTGCACGATGCTTTAGGGACCCATCTTGCGTTCAGTACCGCATACCACCCCCAAACGGATGGGCAGACCGAGAGAATAAATCAAGTTTTGGAGGATATGCTACGAGCCTGTGCTCTGGAGTTCACCTCAGATTGGGAGAAATGTTTACCCTATGCAAAATTTGCCTACAACAATAGCTATCAATCAAGTCTCAAGATGTCACCTTTTGAAGCTCTTTATGGACGAAAATGTAGGACCCTTTGCACCTGGTCGAAGCAGGAGAAGGGTACATTTTTGGACCCGATACTCTGAAGCAGGCGGAAGAAAAAGTTCGCTTAATCAGGGAACGCTTGCAAGCTGCTCAATCTAGACAAAAGAGCTACGCCGATAACCGTCGAAGAGAATTGACATTATAAGTTTGGGATGATGTGTACCTTAAGGTGTCACCCCTCCGAGGAATCCGCAAATTCAAAGTGAAGGGCAAGCTTGCTCCGAGATATATAGGACCATTCCCTATTATTGCTAAGTGTGGAGAAGTTGCTTACCGATTGGAGCTACCATCAAGTCTATCCGATGTGCACAATGTGTTCCATGTTTCTCAACTCAAGAAGTGTCTCAGAGTTCCCGAAGAACGAGACCTCAAGAGAAACCATCGAGTCGCAAAGGATCGTCCTACCGAGCATCCGATCAAGATTCTTGACATCATGGAGAAGAAAACCAGACGCCAGACTTTTCGCCTCTGCAAGGTCCAATGGAGCAACCACTTTGAGCGAGAGGCAACCTGGGAGCGAGAGGATCAACTCAGAGCCGACTTTCCTTTTCTTTTCTCGGAATAGCAGAATCTCGGGGTCGAGATTCAATTTAAGGGGGGTAGGATCTGTAACACCCCATTTTCGAAGCTTCGTTCTATTGTAAAATTTCAAGCTTATGTTAATAAAATTTAAAAGAATTTATTCTCCGTTGTTTTTCCTCTTTGCTTTTCAAAAAGAAAGTCCAAGGTGTGCATCTCAAATGATCTTTTAAAATCTAGAAGTTAAAATATGCCACAAAGATTAGTAGTTAGAAAATATATATATATATATATATATATATATATATATATATATATATATAAATTTAATATATATATATATGTGTGTGTGTGTGTGTGTATTAAGGGCCCCATTTTTTTACCGCCCATCTCTCCTCCCTTTCCATCATGCCGCCCATTCCTTCGGCGCGCCCCTTCTTCCTCCGCCGCGCAGCACCCTTCCTCCTCTGTCTTGCCGCCGCCGCCGTCTTCCGCCACCAACCGTGCGGCGGTAATTGCGGCGACGACCCTCGTCTTCAACGCCGCCTCACCTTGCCGCCATCGCCAGTGGCGCCTGGGCACGCCTCCCCGCCTCATTTTCCGCACCGCCCCGCTGCCGCCGCCGCCGCTTTGCCGCCGCCGGCCGAGGAGCAGCAGCTGCGGTGTTGTCGCGTCCTCAGTCGCCTTCAGCACGTCTCCCACACGCTTCACCTGTCGCCCGGCCGTGCGCCATCTTCCCTACTCCCTGAGCCGCCGTGGTACGTCTCTGCCGCGCCGCACTGTGGCCGCACGGCAATGACGCCACCGCGCGCACGGCGCCACGCCTCCATGCTCCCCGGTACTCCTTCCTGGCCTCTATAAAGGGGTTGTTTACCTCGCCGCACGCCCCACCGAAGCCCACCGGAGGAATCCCCTCCGCCTCCTCTGCCGGGAGTGCTCCGCCGACAAAACCCCTCCTCCAGACGCCACCGGTCGCCGCCGGAGCCTTTTTAGCCTTCCCTCATGCTCACGACTACCTTCTCTCCCACTTCCCCGGTCTAATCGGTTTCTCCCCCTCTGCAGACCGCCTGCGGAGCCCATCTTCCCCGAGTCCGGCGCCGTGATCCCGTCGGTGGAGCGCTGCATCTCAGTCCAATTCATCGTGCGTGGATCATCTCGAGAGCACCCCGAGCACATCCCCCACAGCGCCGGACCCCGCCGCCCTCCACAGCGAGCCGCCATCATTTCCATCCTCGCCGCCAAGCTCCCTCTCGTCGCCAGCCCACCCTGCTCCATCTCGACCTCGGCCAACGCCCTAGGTGAGCTCAAGACTGCCCGTGGGTGCTCCCATGGCGAGCAATCGAACTCCAACCGCACGAGTCGCGGCGCCCTTCTCCCTGTCTCGCCGCCATTGCGTCGCCGCCCGACAAAGGTCTGGCCGATTCAATCCTCCCCGAGTTGCGCGTCGGGGTGGGTGACCCATCTTTGACCAGCGCCGCCGCACCTCCGGGCCTCCTCCGCCGCCGGCCAGCTGCGCCTCCCTTGCGGCCGGGATGAGCCTGAGCAGGGGGAGATTAAGCGCGAAGATTAAGTGACTAATGACGATGCTAAACCAACAGTTAACGGTTAATAATGAATTTAAAACATGGGCCCACCTGTCAGAGAAACTCTCTCTCCCCTTTTTATTTTCTGAATTTTCAGGACCTCAAAACTTTGAAGGACCATAACTTCCTAACCCTAATTCCAAATTTAATGAAACCAATTTCTAAATTTTTCTAAATTCATGACCTATCTAATAGAACTGGTTTGGTTCAATTTCGAATTCATTTGAATTTTTGTTTTATTGTACTTGGTATTTATTTGCTTTTGCTCGTTTGTGCTATTTTTTCCGGTTCAATCTTCCGAGTAGAGTTCGAAGAAGTGTGCGAGCCCCCGATTGAAGCAGCACAAGAACCCCAAGCTCTCGATCCAGGCGAGTCAATACTTTGATCATTTTACGCCTATATTTTATGTGAAACTATGTTCATTTAAATTATGAAAATCTGCATGCTTTACTTTATATGCAAACGTATGTCACTCCTAAGGTAGCTAATGACCCTGTATTTACCCCATAATAACATACCACACCAGTAACATTTGAACTCACATGATCATTGTCGCCCTAGGTATAAACTATAACTAAGGTAGTTATAAGTCGTAATACTGCCATGCTAGTCTTGTGAAATCCAGGGCCTCAGTAGCCCTGATAATCATCCTGTAATCATGGAAAACTAGTTTTGGGACAGTCATGGGATGTACGTGGCTGATTATTTATGTTAACTTGTGTTATGCTTCTCAAAACCCTAAAATCTGCTAAACCTGTTTGGGCGGGAGGTAGGAATGGTGGGTGTGGATGTAACACAGGGGTTGTGGAATGAACCGCCCAGACAAATTAAGGACTTAATCCTGTGTGGACCCTCCGTGTATAATAGTACAACCACAAGCTGGCATATTGCAGGCTTGGCTAAATAATTTACTGAACACTCTAGTCATCTCACGGAGAAAGTGTGTAGGTGGGTAATAAAAGCCCCACTTGGAACGGGACACCGGATGTAGGTGAAGTTGCCTAGGGTAGCGTATGTAGATAGTGGAGTCCGACTACGCTAACCTATGGTAGACATCCCGCACAACCTATGGAAGTAACCCCATAGGAGTGATATACTAGAGTGCAAGGTATTGTAAAGGCCTCGTGATATTTTCTCGATCTGCATGTCTAAGGCATCATGTAGGACTATCGAGACGATTATCTCTTGTGGGTAAAGATGTACAGTCTCTGCAGAGTATATACAACTATTCAAATAGCCGTGCCCACGGTCAAGGGCAGACATGGAAATCTTCCTCGAGTTAGTTCTATTTCAAAAAATTTTGAGGTTGGGAAATAAAATCTGTTAGGTGGATGTAACCTGACTTTGATAAATTTTTCTGAGGGATGTACTCCAGTGTTGGTACTACGGTAGAAGTAAAAATCCTAGTAAAAGTAAGCATTGGTGGATGGAACCTACCTCATTATAAACTATTGCACGCTTTTAAATTATCAAATCATAGGTTCTTGAAAAATGCTAGATCATAGGAACTTTTATGCTATGATATTTCCAATAACCGCTTAAAGCAAATAAAAGAACCCAAGTTATCCTTGTTTAGCCTTGCATCTAAATTTATATGCATCCTGTGTGTTGGCTCGCGGAGCACGGTTGTTTGTGCTCACCTCGCTCTTAACCCCCCCCACTTAGAAACGGTGAATCAAGAGCACTACGCTTACCATGAGGATCAGGACACCGAAGGCAATGAAGATGGTGGATATTAGAATAGGCTTCGATAGTCTTTCCTCTCGCCTCAGTCCGGTTGACCAGGCTAGTTTTGGTGGGTGCACCCGTTATTAGTCAGGTGCCAGATTAATAGCGGGAGTACTCAAGTTGACCCAGTCGCTTGCCTGTGGCGAGTTGTGCCCCTACGCTATGTACATTTCCGCTTCCGTTCTTTATGTGTTGTAAGACATTTGGCCCGATGGCCCCATCAGAACCTCGACCCGGCGTGGTCTATTTGAACTCTGATATTGTAATGTATGGATCGTTATGTATGAAATGATGCAGCATTGTATCTGTGAGCATTATCTACTGATCCAGGGAATAATGCAGTGTTATCACAGAGGATTCCAGTTTTGTTTAGGTGCTGATCGTTCGTGCTTATTTGAGTAGCTTAATCTTTGTGTCCAATCCAAAATCCAAAAAAAAATCTTGCTGATATTTTTTTCATCAATTGAGACTAGCTGTTGAATATTGCATCTAGGGGTACTCTTGAGTATTTTACACTTTGCTAAATATTTGTGACCCGCAAAAAAAAATCAAACGAAAGATTAAAGCTAGTTCGGCCTTTACAAATAAAAGGACAATTGAAAAAAAAGAAAACAAGAAAAAAAACATGGCCGAATTTGGGAGAGTTCCTTGTCCATAAATTCAGATTGTGTGATTTAATTTCTTGAGCAATCTTGTGTCCTTACATTGATATCATTGCAATTGGCTATCGTCTCTCCTAGTACTTGGTGCAAAACGAGCTATCTAATCTTTAATTTCAGATTGCCTCTACTTAGCTCATTCCTTTGTTTGCATCAAGTCACATTGATCTTTGCGTGTGCGTTCATATACTTCACTTAAATCTTTTGGATCAGCACTTAGGCAAAGTATTCTAGTTTGGATTATTACTTAACTGATGCGGATACGCACTTGCTTAGCACTTTTCAGGCGAATACATTATTTAATTGGAAAGAAGTATTGAGCCGCATTAAATATTATCGGGTGAATTTGTTTCTTAAGGAGTTTCTTTTAATTGATGATGAACTTGAAATACTACATCATGCTATTATTTTATGTATTCTTAGGTATGATTCATGTGAAGACTTGGGAGAGTAAAAGGGAGGAGCACAAGGACTAAAACAACAAGTTTTGGATAAGATTTTCAAGCCAAAATCCGATCTCCCACGTGCTCAATCCAATTTAAACTCGGTTACAACTCAGAATTCAATTCGGATTCGGTTCGGGACAGCCTGACAGATAGTTACTAAAAAGGCCATAACTTTCACAAACAGAGTCCGATTCAGGTGTTCTTGTACTCGTTGGAAAGATAATTTCAAGGGCTACGCAATCGATCTGTCCCCACCTTCAAATTCGTCACGGATTAAAAGTTATGATCGACACATTGTGACGGCTTAATTTTAGATTTTTTCTTTTGTGTGAGTTTGTTTCCAAATACATGTAGGGATGAGTTGGAGTTGGTTTAGGTCCTCTTGGCCAGCCATGAGGTGGAGAGGGAACTATATATTGAGGGTTAGACCCTCATTATAAGAGACCACGTTTGAGAATAATGAATCTACTAAAGTTTGTTCGAGTTTAGCATTGCTACCGAAGTTCCATAGGGAATTAGGAGTGATTTTCTTCAATCAAGATCGTTCAGCCTTTCCGTTGGGAATTGGGTGCACGATAGATCTTCGCTTGGTGGTCGGCGAAATCAACACGGGTGTGTTTTGGCGGATTAAAGAGTGTTCGTCCCTTGCATTGGCATTGGAGGATCATTACGATTCATCAAGACTCCCGTGAGTATCCATCCTACGTCGAGAAGATCGGGCGACCCCGTATCATTAACTTTACAACATCAAGAGAAGAGACTTATGGAGAGACGTACATCACGGTTCAATCCATGTCCATACTTCAGCTCTTATGGTTCCACTAGTGTGACACATGAGAAGATGACCGAGCATGGGACTTTCCCTGCGGTAAAGGAGACATCTTTTGCTATCCCAATGATACATACAACAATTGAGATGCATCAAAACCCAGTTGAGAATGAGAGCCACATAGCCAAATTGAGTGAGAGTGTTAAAAAGAGCGAGCTGTGTGATTCCACCATATGTGAGTTTGAGAGCTTCCAAACTGAGAGTTTGAGAGATACAGCAAAAGAAAAGAGAGAAGTAGAAGATACACATTAATATCCACTTCTAGTGTTGTTCCTCACATTGTACAGGTTGATATTAAAGAAGAGGAGCCAAATGTTCAACAATTGCCACCATTGGAGATAAACGATGAGGAGATAATCATAGTTAAAGATGAAGTATTTGCTGCCCCGTTGTTACATCATGATGATTTAATACCTATAACACCTACATTAATTGAGGAGAACAATAAAGGTAACAATATTGGTGCTGAAATTAATTGTGAAACGGTGAGTACTTGTGAGAACTCATATATATATACGAATGAAAATTCCATGTTCTGAAATTTCTTTGCTCAATTTACATAATGTGGAATTGATTACTCATAAGGAAGTTATTACGAGAATATCTCCTGATGACTCTTTATATTATTTCGTGTTTGATGATCCTAAAGAGCTATCTAGTGTGATTGAGAATGTTGCTGAAATTTCATGTTTAAAATCACTAGTTAGTACCTATGCATATACATATAAGTTCAATTTGATTAGAAATTATGGTATAGATGATAAGTTTTATGTTTACCGAATATGCATTACATGTGATAAGCTTGCTGAATTGAAATTGCATATTTTGGATAAACAATCTTTTGTGCCATACCATGATCACAATGAGATGTGTTTCAACAATAATGCTGCATGTTTCAAAAGATTTCTTCAGCCTACTTATTCATCCTTTAATATACAATCATGTACAAATAATGAGAGTAGCGCAGTTGAAGCATGGAAGGAACTAAAAATTCTCCCCCATATTTGAACAACTTAATTTGGTTTGGCCCATGAATGACTTGTCCATAAGCCTAGCAAAGTCGAGGACGACTTTTTCTCATGGGAGGGAGAATGATATGAAAGACAATGTTGCAATGTATACATCTTATGGTTGCCGTTATATTAATTTGTTTGTGTGGAACAACGAGAATGACACGATAATTGATTCATACATATACCATGCATATGTGTTGTTCTTTTTATCTACTACGCCTTCAGATGTTCTTGATATGCTAAGCAAAAGAAGTGTTGATGACAAATATATATACCATGCATATACGTTGTATTCTTTGCTTAGTACAATTTCAGGCTACAAAAAGCCGAGGATGATGCGGATACGCACAAGCTTAGCACTTTTCAGTCAAATACATTATTTCACTGGAAAGAAGTATTGAGCCGCATTAAATATTGTCAGGTGGATTTGTTTCTTCAGGAGTTTCTCTTAATTGATGATGAACTTGGAATCCTACATCATGCTATTATTTTATGTATTCTTAGGTATGATTCATGTGAAGACTTGGGAGAGCAAAAAGGAGGAGCATAAGGACTTAAACTACAAGTTTTGGATAAGTTTTGCAAGCCAAATTCGGATCTCGTAAGTGCTCAATCCAATTCAAACTCGGATTCAACTCAAAATTCAATTCGGATTCAGTTCGGGACAGCCTGACAGGCAGTTACTAAAAAGGCCATAACTTTCACAAACCGACTCCGATTCAGGTGTTCTTGTACTCGTTGGAAAGATAATTTCAAGGGATACGCAATGTATCTGGCCGCAACTTCAAATTCATCACGGATTAAAAGTTATGACGGAAACATTGTGACGGCTTAATTTTAGTTTTTTCCTTTTGTGTGAGTTTGTTTCCAAATACATGTAGGGATGAGTTGTAGTTGGTTTAGGACCTCTTGGCCAGCCATGAGGTGGAGAGGGAACTATATATTGAGGGTTAGACACCCATTGTAAGAGATCACGTTTGAGAATAATGAATCTACAAGGTTGTTCGAGTTTAGCATTGCTAGCGAAGTTCCATAGGGAATTAGGAGTGATTTTCTTCAATAAAGATCGTTCAACCTTTCCATTGGAAATTGGAAGCGCGATGGAACTTCATCGGTGGTCGTGAAGTTCAGCACGTGTGGTTGGGCGAATTATAGAGTGCTAACTCTTGCATTGGCAACGGGAGATCACTACGGTTCATCAAATGCACGTGAGTATCTTGATCCTACGTCGAGAAGAACGGGCGACCCCGTATCATCGACGACTCCATGTATTTGGTGTTGAGTAGCAAAGCTAGATTGTAGTAGTCTCCCTTTCCATCATCAAGATCATTGTAAACACCCCCTGTAAACGCTTTCAATCCAAGGAAAATAGGGCAGTTACTCAGGCTACGAGGGCCCAAACATGAATAGATTATGTCTAAAGCTTGTTGATCCCCGCATCAGATTTCATCACAAATCTGAATCAGATTGCCGATCTTGCTGACAAGATTGTCGATGATATGCATGAGTCCTAGTAGCTACAATTACATGCAATCTAGTTGGTCTAAATGCGACTAAATTATGGCCTTATTCTTATCGATTTCTAAAAGCTGCTTTTTAGCTTTTCTACAGTAACTAACTTTTAAACGGAGTATCTTTTTAAGATATGGTCCACTAGTTAATTGTATGATCAAAATACTTACCGAAATGAAGAGAAAACCACTAGTAATATTGGTAAACTATAGCAAAGTGATGGAATTAAGAATAAAACCACGAACAAAAGATGATCAACATTTCATTGTACATCATAAGAAAAATGACTTAAATTTTCAAGTAAAAATAGTAGAATGATCAACTGAAGGTAAATACATTACCTCAAATATCTACATTCTCTCAAGTTCATGAAGTGATGAACCACAACATCATTAGCAACTTTCCTCGTTTCTTGTTTCTCTACATAGCAAATAAAGCTATCACTTGTGAAGTCATCGCTGATATGATTGCGGAAATACATTTTCACAAGTTCATGGCTAAAAAGCACCGCTCAATTGTAGAAGTGGCAATGGGGCATACTATTAGTAGCTTCAAAAGTCCATAAAACCAAAGAATAGCAAAAATGTTAACTTGTGTCCACCATTTTTGGAGAAAGCTCACCAATAGTTTGTATGTTGGAGAAGCTATCATTCTCATTTAGCTTGACTTTTTTGTTTCAACAAGACCAACCATTTATAATAAATGCATTATACCTAGCTTCTGCGGTCCCTAAACAAGAATCAACAAAGCAATATGTTATATCGTTAGACTCACTATATTCAAGCCAACTCCCGAACTCATCAAATCATTAAGGATTAAACCTTTTGTTTTTATCCCACAAACTATGCATGTGCAAAATCATAAGTGCGAGGTTGACAAAGTCCATTATCCAAATACTTTTTCTTACCACATCTTCCTGATTAGGATGATAACAATTTGTTTTTTCCTTTTACATGGATCAAATTGAATCTTGAAGGACCATGTGAGAAGGTCTATAGTTGTGTTGTGATGAACAATTGTCATTTTGGAAGAGTGAAAATTTGAAATTTGTAAATTTTTCTTGACAGCTTGCAGAAATGAATGATTTTGAAAATTTGAGTCATCGGATGATTTGTGACCTAGGTCATTGGTTATATG
Organism: Bonia amplexicaulis; assembly: GCA_036346245.1. Classification (NCBI taxonomy): domain Eukaryota; kingdom Viridiplantae; phylum Streptophyta; class Magnoliopsida; order Poales; family Poaceae; genus Bonia; species Bonia amplexicaulis. Next base: position 13,105,855 of record CM070735.1, on the reverse strand, counting down.
TTGTATGAGACGTGCTATTGCTGATATGAGTCAAGTTATGAAGAAATTGTGATACGGGGTCGCCCTATCTTCTCGACGTAGGATGGATACTCATGGGAGCCTTGATGAATCGTAATGATCCTCCAATGCCAATGCAAGGGACGAACACTCTTTAATCTGCCAAAACACACTCGTGTTGATTTTGCCGACAACCAAGCGAAGATCTATCGTGCACCTAATTCCCAACGGAAAGGCTAAACGATCTTGATTGAAGAAAACACTCTTAATTCCCTACGGAACTTCGGTAGCAATGCTAAACTCGAATAAACTTTAGTACATTCATTATTCTCAAACGTCGTCCCTTACAATAGGGTCCTAACCCTCAATATATAGTTCCCTCTCCACCTCATGGCTGGCCAAGAGGTCCTAAACCAACTCTAACTCATCTCTACATGTATTTGGAAACAAACTCACACAAAAGAAAAAACCTAAAATTAAACTATCACCATGTTTCGGTCATAACTTTTTATCCGTGACGAATTTGAAGGTGGGGCTGGATCCATTGCGTGGCCCTTGCAATTATCTTTCCAACGAGTACAAGAACACCTGAATCGGACTTCGTTTGTGAAAGTTATGGCCTTTTTAGTAACTGCTTGTCAGGCTGTCCCGAACCGAATCCGAATTGAATCTTGAGTTGAATCCGAGTTTGAATTGGATTGAGCACGTGGAAGGTCCGAATTTGGCTTGAAAATCTTATCCAAAACTTGTAGTTGTAGTCCTTGTGCTCCTCCCTTTTGCTCTCCCAAGTCTTCACATAAATCATACCTAAGAATACATAAAATAATAGCATGATGTAGTATTCCAAGTTCATCATCAATTGATAGAAACTCCTTAAGAAACAAATTCACCTGACAATATTTAATGCGGCTCAATACTTCTTTCCAATTAAATAATGTATTCGCCTGAAAAGTGCTAAGCATGTGCGTATCCGCATCATCCTCCCCTTCTTCAAGAAAAGCCGTCATCGGCTTTTGGTAGCCTGAAATTGTACTACGCAAAGAATACAACGTATATGTATGGTATATATATTTGTTATCAACACTTCTTTTGCTTAGCATATCAAGAACATATGAAGGCATAGTAGATAAAAAAACAACACATATGCATGGTATATGTATTAATCAATTATCGTGTTATTTTCGTTGTTCCACACAAACAAATTAATATAATGGCAACCATGAGATGTATACATTGCAACATTGTCTTTCATATTATTCTCCCTCCCATGAGAAAAAGTCGTCCTCGACTTGGCTAGGCACATGGACAAGTCATTAATGGGCCATATATATATATATATATATATATATATATATATATATATATATGTATGAAGCCTCTTTTCTACACCGGTGTAGTTACACCCTATATCGTATCTTGCAATGTAGGGAGTATCTCGTAACGGAGGGTATGTACGTGTAGTATACAAGTATTTAAGACCATCTAGGTGGTATGAACAATTTTTCGAAGTGGTATGTACATTTTTCGACATACTCCTTTTTATACGCGTATATAAGGGTATTTACAAAATACGCTAAAACTATGAACTCCTTTACAAGTTTTTGTGTGGTTCACATTGGAGTATCTTATAATTAATATACAAATGTAACTAAAGTGATAAAGGAGTATTTCAAGTTTGTTTAGGTGGTATATTAGAGGTGGGTGTAACTACACCCGAGTGTAGAAGATATTTTCCCTATATATATATATATATATATATATATAACAGGGACACCATGGTATCTGAACATCAAATCTCCATGTCTTTGGATTGCTTTTAGATGTGTACTGTGTGATTGAGACTTTTCAGCCATGATTGATTTAGCATGCATCTAAAAGCAATCCAAAGGCACAGAGGTTTGGTCCCCAGACACCATGGTGTCCCATTTCAGCGTCATACACACAGACTGTTAACTGACTCAATTAACCTATCATTTACCCACTCGTAATGGTCTATCATTAAAACTCAATTAAACCTCAATTTCAAACATCAAATTCAAACGTTTGAATCTCATTCAAACAGAGAGATACACAATTTAGCAAATATAAGGTGGACTTGGTCTGCCATATGGCATGTCACATCATAACTCACGTGATTTACCGCGGGAATACACGCACACGTGTGTTTAGCCAAAGTCCTCCTATGCCATCCACATGCCATGTGTCATATGTTTTAAGGAGTGGTAAAACTCCACTTTATAAATTACCTTCCCGCCACTTGGTTAGGCAATTTGTTTCTAAACCATACCATGCTATGAAATTACTAATGAATGTGCCTTTGTCTGATGGGCCCAATTCTAACAATTCTTTCACAAAAAAAACGATTTGAAACCAAAGTTATCAATAGCATTCCGTTCCGACCGGTATGGACCGGTATATACCGTATCAGCCCCCTAAACTAGTATAAAATACCCCTACGTTCCGTACCATTCTAAATACCGGTCAATACCGGTCGATACCGGTGGAATTGATAATACCATCTATTGAACTATATGTTATATTTGATAGTATTATTATGTATTTAGAATAATATTACAAATAATATTTGATGTGTATGTAATTAAATAAATATATATTTATAAATATATATACTCGTATTATTATATTAAATCTAAAAATGGTACGCTACCAGAACGTATCATTTAAAAAGCAAACTGATATAGACTCCGAAACGGTATTAACAGCTATGTTTTAAACGTTCTGTACATCCTTGGCTTGTTGTGTATCTTTACCATTGGTATATATGACCCGGTGTTGTAAGACGGATGAAAATATCGGCATCCAAATTTTAGCTCCGCTTCCTGGTCTTCCTTGTCACCTGCCGCATGCTGGTGATCGAGGTGCTGGGGCGGCCAACAGCTGTGGTACTCTCATACATAGCGCCCAACCCGAATTGGCCTGCGTCGATCATGATTTGGGGCGGCTAGGGTTTAGGTCGTGAGTGCATGCGAAACCGCACTCTGGGGAGGCCGCAGTGTGCAATCGCAAGAAGAGGGAAGACGGGTCACAATTCCTGTATGGTGTCACCCCTCACCACACCGTGGTAGACCGCACTGGATCCCACGATGCTCCTCTGGCCCTCGCGTGGACCCCACCGCCAGGTCACGCCACCCCGCCACGAAACAATCCAACGATACCGTACAGTATAACCGTAACAAACTTGTCAGATCGCCATTCAAACCAGCCAATCCATTCACCACGCCCAACTAACTGAAACCCTAATCCCCCACCCACACACACATCTTCGCGCGCTCCGGCCATGGAGACATCTGCGGCGCCGCAGCAGCCGTGGGTGATCCTGGGGAGCGTCCCGCTGGTGTCCAGTACGGAGGAGAACTTCCTGCCGGGTACCGACGTCTTTGTGGGATTCGCCGAGCCCCCGCGCGTCTCCATCGTCTCCGTGCCCCGCCGCGTCGCCCCCGACCACACCACCCTCGACAACTACCCCTACATCGTCGCCGTCGCCCCCACAGCCGACCGATTCCTCCTCTACGCCACTCGGGGGACCACCGACGAGCCCGCCGTCGTCGACCGGCACGACCACAACCAGCTCGTCCAACGCGAGTTCGCCCCGGCGTACTTCCTCTGCGACGCGCACACCGGCACCGCGTCCCGCGTCCCGGACCCCGACGGCAACCCCGTCCTCTACCTTGGCAACGTCGGCCTCATCGCCGACCCGAGAGCCAGCGGCCATTACGTGGTCGCCGAGCTCCAGCCCATGGCTGGCACCCACCACGCCACGCTGCTGTGCTACACGACGCAGACCAGCCGATGGGACGAGAAGGAGGTGCTCGGCTACTCCCCCGACCACCCGCCGTGGGGCCGCGACGGCGTGATCGCCCACGAGGGGAGGCTCTGGTGGGTCGACCTCTCCTACGGCCTCCTCACCTGCGACCCCTTCGCCGACCCGCCCTACCTGCGGTATATCGCACTCCCGCCGGGCTGCTTGATGGCCGTTGCCCGGACGGGCCTCGACCAGCACCGCTGCGTCAGGGTCAGCGCCGGCAAGCTGCGGTACGTGCAGGTGCACGGCCTCCTCCCGGAGACGCAGATGATCACCATGTGGACGCTGGTGGGCGAGGAGGCGGCATGGAAGCGCGAGTACCAGGCGCCCTTCTCCGAGATCTGGGCCGACGAGAGCTACGCGACCACCGGGATGCCGCAGAGGGCGCCCGTGCTCGCCGCCGTGCACCCCGGGAACCCCCGCGTGGTCTACTTCTTCCTGGACGCGTGGATCTTCGCGGTGGACGTGCCCGCCAGGAGCGTCCTCGAGTGGGACGTCTGCCAAGTGGTCTACCCGCCGGCGGAGATCCTTTCCTCCCGCTTCGTCCACGCCTGGGAGCTGCCGCCGTCGCTCTCCCGAGAAGCTGCTGCTTCATCGTCGGATGGTATGCTATTATGATGCGCCTATCTTCTTGTTCTTGCATGCATGCTGATATCTGAGTTGTCGTATCGCTGTGGATTAGTAATGATTAATGGTGTGATGGTGTCGCTGTCCGGCCGTGTGCACTATCTTATTTGCTATAGTCTAGCACAGTTTGAGCGTTGAATAATTAAGGAGTTCGTCTGCCAATGCTTGACATGCTAAATTGGTTAAGGATAATTTGGGTGTGTAGTGCATAATATGATGAACCAAGCCTCAAAGCCCCAAACATAACAATTACTCCATGTAATTGGGAATTCATCTGGGCCATCTTAGCACAGGCTTGCTATAGGGTCATATATATGCTTGTATTCACAATAGCGACGACTTTCATGCATGATGGTAAGTTTTCAGTTGAAGTTTGCATATATAGTCAGGTGTATGCCTGCCTCTGCATTTATCTTCCTCGGCACAATTTTTACCTATTCACAGGTATTCCATATCCTGATTGCCATTGTTAATCTTGATAGAGAAATGACGTGCTAAAAGATCATCATCGACAATCTGTCTTTGTTAGTATGTTTGTAGTTAACACATTTTTATGCTAGAGCATTCCTTCAACAGATACCCAAGGGGTAATGATGATATAGAACAATCCTTTTGTTCGATATATCCCTTATAGACGTAGTAATGCTGAATTTGTGTATATGTCGTTTGCTTTTTTACTATAAGGCATGCATTTTGCTCACTGAAAGAGTAGCTCATGTAAATGCAATGTACCTGTAGCACACTACATATAACAGCAATATATACGTGTGCTAGCTATATATTATAATGTGTTAATGCAACCAATGTGAAGTACTCCTTGCTTGTTCCTCTGTACGTTCTTGTCTAGTCGTAAACTCGTAATGCTTCGTGATCTCTTCAATACTGTAGATTTATAATAACTTTGGTCTACGGTGATGTTTCATGACGTCCCAATAAGTCAAATATGGACAACTGATGGCATTGTTAATTTGTCGTTGTCCATATGCACATTTCAGTTTCAACAGTTGTCACCAATTGTTCCTTGTGTTCAGAATTACACCTCTGTTTGTTTACTTTACAGTAGTAGTATACACGTATAGCTCCTGATAGCCTTTTCAGCTTATTTGTGTGCACTGTTCAATCATTTCTTAGTTCATGTGAATTTATGTACTATAAGAAGATCGATCATCTTTGACATGTTCAGAATGTTTATGCCTGACCCTATGTCAGGGGATCTCTCTGCATGTGTTTTTCAACAGAAAGACTTGTTGACATGTCAGATTGTTATGGAGCATAATTTGATCGTTAGAGCATTGCTTTCAGTTCTAAAATCGTCTAAATCAACACATGCACAAGTTATGCTGCATAACCATTTAATAAATTTATATAGAAACTTAATGCATGTGTGTTTTGATTAATAATAATGTCTGGTGTCCATTGATGTTAGCAGTAACAGGTGAATAGATTGCAACTAAGATCCCAGTTCTGTTCAAGGATAAGTACTCCACTCGATTAACTTTCAGTGTTGATTCTTACCACAGCCAAAACAAAATTAATGACTAGTAGATGATATGTGCTAATGCTTCATCAGGTTTGAATGTGCTGCACATAGAACATCTCAAATAGGCATGAATTACTGTTTGGCATCAAGCATTGTTTTCTGTTCTGTTTCTTCATACTTTCCCCTAGCCTTAATTTTGACACTTCTTTCTATTTGCAACCGATGAGATGTTCCTAGAAAGCTATTGCACAACGTTTAACCAATTATTGACCGACTATATATTATTGCTTGTCATTTGAAGGTTCTTGAGGATGATGACGACAGAACAAGCAGAATCATCAGCGCCATCTACTGATATGAGTAACTAGGACGTGCGGAGGATTTGACATGCAGAAAAGCTCAGGGCTAACATTTTCCCTAGTAAGCCTAACTAATTTTCACTCATACGGATGATCACCTTGCAATTGCATTGCCTTCCAACATGTAGGAGCGATTCAATCACTCATAGAACTCCCTTTCTTATAATTGTGAATGCGATCATGTAATCTTGTTTTGGTCCAGGTCAGCTTACAGGTAACACCTTACGTACGAACGAGGTGTGTAGGTAGGAAAATCCACGTTGATTCGGTTGAAGAGTGTCGAATCTTTGCTCTCTGTTATGTCGATATCTGACGGAAATGTCGTCTGAATTTTGTTACGTTCATCCGTTTGCTTTCTCAGATATTCAGAGGCCTTTGTAGTTTCACCAACCGCAGCATCATGTCCATGTTCTGCATTTGGCATCCACATGTCTAGCTGCTGCTCCTGCCTTTTTTGTTTGTTGAGAGGACCACATGTCTAGCTGTTAACATGATCCAAGCGTGTTCACAATGGAGCTGGGCTGTCGCTTGGTCCAAAACATGAACAAAGCCCAGTGGTCTGCCCTTGTCCTGGTTGGTTCAACCAACCTGTCGGCCGAACATGGTCTTAGGCCCGTACACGTCTGAATGAAACGGGCGTCCCTGACTCCCGCAGAGGGCGATTAACAGGCTTTTTTTTTTCTACCCCTAGTGACTTTTAGCTATAGTTAATATTTTTTTGTTATGTTTTTTGATACGGTGGTGGACGATAGAGATATTGACGAAGACGGCGTATACGATTTTAGGACCGAAAACCCATTTGAAAAAGCGACTTTGAGAAGTTATTCCATTTGTTTTGGTTTTTGAATAAATCGAAGCCAAAAATAAAAACACAAAACAAAAAGAAGAGGGCTGTACGCCGCATGCGGGGCAGCTAACCTCATGCCGCGTCCCTAGGCTTGGGCCGCGTCTTACGGGAAATAGAAGGCCCACGGGCACAGCGCAATGGGACGTGGAACTAAGCCACGGCGCAGTGCAACGAATGATTTTCTTTTTCCGGGCTTCTTCCTTCTTTCCTTTTTTTCCCACGAAGGCAGTTACCATTAAATTTCTTGAGTTGCATTAATGACTTGCTGTCTATTTTTGCTTGATTTCATGCTTGTAGCATGTTTTCTACAAACACAATGAGCCAAAAAATGAAAAAAAAAACAGGTTTACCTTTTTTTCTTAATTTGTGGGTAGTGGAAATATTTATTCAAGGCTGGCAGTGAGATGTTCCAATATGTCAAAGCTAAATGTTCCACATGTTATGTTCGAGTGTTTCGGCAGTTCATGATCGATGTTCCAATGCTAAAACACAAAATATTCTACGTATTATTTCCTAGATGTTTCGGTATTTTATAGACAATGTTCATGTGCTTATCTTTTGAATTAGGTAGGGGAATGAATCGGGTGGGGTGTTAGATGTTCCAGTAGGTAAAATAAAATGTTTCACATATTTGATTTCGATGTTTCAACAATTAGTACCGCTGTTCCACGTAGTAAGTTCTAAGGGGAATAGGTAACGTACAAAATAAAAGAGCACATTGTATTTTGAACCAGATAATTACTTCTTGTTTCACTTTGCATCAGGTTTACGTCAGGAGTGCGCTGCCATGCATGGTGGATGTGGTGCCCAGCCCACGTCAAGAGTGCGCTGCCATGCATGGTGGATGTGGTCGCAATGCTCAGTAGGTACTACCGCGATGCTCTCTCTTGTCGAGTTTAGGTAGTGTGTCAGACAACACGTGTTACCTACTGTGGCTGTTGAGTTTAGAGAGGGAGGCTAAATTTGTTAAAAAAAAGGTAAATTTGTTAAAAAAAAGGGTGTTTGAAGATTAAATTAAAAAAATAGCTATAGTACCAGATATACAAATTATTCTTGTATTGTTGCACTCGTTTGCAAGTACATGTCCTCTGAGACATTGACACGATCTTCATGATTTAAGCTTGATCACTACTTTTTTCGTTCATTTTTACTTGACTTTCTAGAATCCGTGTCGTCAAACTTGACCAACAATAAATTTAAAACTATCTAAACTGGCTATACGTAAAGTATGTCATTAGATTTATCGTTAAAATACTTTCATAATATTATAATTTTATTAGTATATCTCAGTGTAAAGTTATAAAAAGTAGTGATCAAAATCGCATTTCAAAGACTATAAAAAGTAAAAAAAAAACACCAAGTAAAAAAAGAACGTGGAGTACCTTCAATCATATTATGTTGGTAATAAATAGTTAAATACAAAAGCATGTATTACGAAACTGTTTTGATGAAGAGTATACTTGGTATTTTTCATATGATCAGTTTCGGTAGTTTTAGCTATGTTACTGGCTAAATTTTGAAAAGTCTCACTATACCACATTCAGAAGACAACAGTCCTATTCTTTTAGACTGTGACTAATGATTTTTGATTATGACTGATAGTTTTTTGTTGTACTTTTTAATATGGTAGTGGATGGTAAAGACATTGAGACGAACGGCGCACGCAACGGCGAACTCAGAAAATCATTTGGAGAAGTGGCTTTGAGAAATCACTTGGCGAAGCCACTCCTATTTGTTTTGACTTTCGAAGAAGCTGAAGTCAAAAGCCATCCGAGAAACTCAAAAGAACACATCCAACAACTATTGTGCAGTAATTTTCATTTTTGGTTGACCAACACTTCGGGACTTAACGAAGCCACCTTTTCCCTTCTTTTGGCCTTCTGGCTTTTGAGTTTTTCGAAAGTAGAAATAAATAGAACGGTTTTTTGAAGCATACTATCCAATGGCTTTTCAAGCCTAAAATCATGTGCATCGTTCGCATTAGTATCTCCATCATCTGCTGTAGTCTCAAAAAATACAAATAAAAGCCATCATACACAGTCAAAAGTCATCAGCTATAGTTTAACAGAACAGGGCATTTATTCTAATGGGAGAAGGTCATGCCTCGTACCAAGCTGCTTGAGTGCTCCAGGTTCCGCACTATACCTCCTGGTTCTACGGTATATGCACATAAGAGTGCGTATAGTGGGAAAGTGGGTCTTAGTCCAATGTGTTGCATGTGTGACTTTGAAACATCTAGCCATTTTTTAAAAATTTAGTCTTCAAATGTCCGTTTTTGCATATTTTATTCCCCTCCTTGATCTGGTAGCCATGGTAGGTGACATGTGTCGTCTACCACACTACAACAGCCCAGTAGAACCACAACATAGTAGATCCTGCTGAGTCACCAAAGCTAGGTAGCACACTGCCGAGCACCAACACCTCGGTTTGTAATTTAATTAGTGTTAATTTATCATAATTAACACTAATTAATCAATACATTTCATGGTTAGCACTAGTGTGATTAACACTAATTAGTTGCTGACACTAATTAGTGGCTAGATATGTCAACAGTTCTTGCTTGGAAAAAAACGCACCACGCGTCCTATACAAGTCCAATCTTGGACCAAGCCAAGCCTAACAATCACTCGTTCACTGTGCTCCGTTTACCACCACACAGCCATATTGGTTAGAGTTGGTATTGAGCTCAATAGTTCCATTGACTAACAACTAGCACGCTAGATAGGCAGGGGGCGCCTTCCGCTTCTGCGGCACGGACAATCATGCCGCCGGTGAAGGTGTTCGGCACGGCGATATCGACCGCCGTGGCGCGCGTGCTGGTGTGCCTGGAGGAGGTCGGCGCCGAGTACGAGCTCGTGAGCGTGGACTTCCTCGCCGGCGATCCCAAGAGCCCCGCGCACCTCGTCCGAAACGTACGTGCCTGAATCCTATGCCTCTCCGTCCTAATTTCGACGTGTGTGCTTCTATCTCTGTTCCTGAACTCTCTGGTGTCTATTCACAGCCGTTCGGTCTCGTCCCAGCGTTCCAGGACGGAGACCTGCTACTCTTCGGTGAGCGAGCTCTACTTAATTACTTAATTAACTATCCCATTAGAGTTGGCTTGCTTTACTTAGTCGTTTTACATGATTATTTGATTGCAGATAGATTAGCTTCAAGTTTCCCTTCTCTGCTGCCTTGTCCAATTTGTGTCATGCGCAAGGCATTTCATACGTCATCATCTCTAATACGTTCCCTTGCTGAATCTGTGTGTTTTTTTTAGAGTCGCGTGCAATCGCAAGATATGTGCTGAACAAGTATATATCAAGTGAAATCGACCTACTGAGGAAAAGTAACCCAAAAGAAGCCGCTTTGGTGGATGTCTGGACAGAGGTTGAAGCACATCAATACTACCCTGCCATCTCACCTATTGTGTACGAATGCCTCGTACTGCCCGGCTTATATGGTACCACTACCAACCAAAATGTCGTCGACGAGTGCTTGGGAAAGCTGAAGAGCGTGGTCGAGATATACGAGGCACATCTATCAAAAAACAAGTACTTGGCTGGAGACAACATTAGCTTCGCGGACTTGAGCCATTTCCCGTTTACATTCTACTTCATGGCTACTCCTTACGCATACGTTTTCTATTCGTACCCCTGTGTAAACGCGTGGTGGGAGGGCTTGATGTCGAGGCCGTCGTTCAGGAAGGTTGCCGCAAATATGCCCACAAAATTTTAGTTCAGGGGTCATATAATGTAATGTGTTCTGTTTTGTTCTATGTGTCTAATGTAATGTGTTTCAGACTTGTGTCATCGTGTGAGTACACGCTCCATTTTATGAAATTGTAACAGACCCAGAACATGGATTTAGTTCCTCGTGTGCTCTGCTAAGTAAATCAAGCCGCCAACTATCAACCACTACTTCGGTGCCAATTTACCCTCGCCCCTGACGCAAGCAAATGCGTACTTTGTCCAACCTGTGTAAACTCCTGAGCATATATTTTACGGTCAACCTTCTTACTTCTTCAAAACATTTGATGACTTTTCCCTTCTTATTCTTGAGCCACAAGAACGACCTAATCACCTGGCTGCTCTGATAGAACAAGCTATGTATAAATGGGGAGCAGCTCTGGACATCGTACAATACACAGCTGCTGTCATCTTAGGATCCAGCTTCACCCACGAACGCACAGATACGGACCTTCTGCAGTATCGTGCTTAGCACTGCCCTTCCGCTGCAAAAAACATGGCGCCGGTGAAGGTGTACGGTCCGGCGATGTCGACCTCCGTGGCGCGCGTGCTGCTGTGCCTGGAGGAGGTCGGAGCAGAGTACGAGCTGGTGCCCGTCGACGTCCTCTCCGGCGAGCACAAGGGCCCCGAGCACGTCGCACGAAATGTAAATTAACCGTACTTAATCTGCACCGTCCATTGTGTTTTTTTTTCTTTTGCACATGGAGGCGATTCTTTCTATCGATTGTCGTAAACTGTGTACTTCATGTAAGCACTGACGACGGATTTGCGTTTTTGCGTTCACCTGCAGCCATTCGGGCAAGTCCCAGCTTTCCAAGATGAAGATCTCCTGCTATACGGTAAGCAATGTTACGTACCACTGCAAGATGTCCTTCCTCTTTTGTTTTCAACTGAACTCCGCTGCAGTGTATTCAGATGACTGGTTTTTTAAAGCATAGATATTTTGATGAATAATTTCAATAATAAGTACATGGATCTAAAGAATGAGTATTGAAAACATGGGAACTATAATATAGGTAATTTGACGAACTTTCGTCGAGTAGGTGACGTTCAGAATCCGATTTCATCAGGTAGAAAAAAATCGTATGTCAGTTCACAATCAAATTTCTACTAGTCTAGCTACTACTCTTCCAGTTAGGTATTACCATAATTTTAGCTATATGTAATGAGAAATCAGAAAATGTTCACGAATTGAGTGATGGATAGTCGTTCATATGGAAACCCGAATAGCAAGTAGCCATCCAGTTCTTGTTCTACTATGCCTGCCTGGCACCTATGTCATTTGGAACACTTACAATATGCACATATTTATGTTCGTTGAGCTTCCGAATTACAGAGTCACGCGCGATCATGAAGTACGTACTTCGTAAGTACAAGACAGATGGAGTCGACCTACTGAGAGAGAGCAACCTCAAGGAAGCTGCAATGGTGGATGTGTGGACAGAGGTGGAAGCACACCAATATTACCCGGCCCTCTCAGCTGTTGTGCATGAGTGCCTCGCTCCCACCATTTACGGCATTCCCACTAACCAACAAGCTGTGGATGAGAGTCTGGAAAAGGTGAAGAAAATACTTGAAATCTACGAGAAGCATTTGTCGAGCCACAGGTATCTGGCTGGCGATTTCGTCAGCTTTGCTGATCTAAATCACTTCCCAAGCACATTCTACTTCATGGACACTCCGTACGCGCCTGTGTTTGGTTCGTACCCGCATGTGAAGGCGTGGTGCGAGGAATTACTATCAAGGCCATCGATCAAGAAGCTTGGAGCAAACATGCACACATAGTTTTAAGTCTATGATTCATGTGAGAAACATATTGTGCTTCTATGATTCATGTGAGAAATATATTGTGCTGAATAATAATTCCTAGTTATGTATCACAGCTAGTTTTAAGTGTGAGTGGCAGTGAAGTCGCAATATATCTTCATAGTCATTATGAGGCTTGCACATCTTGTCCTTGTGATATTATAGAAGTTGTGAATTCATATCTCCGTACTTTAAAATCGTAATCATATGCTTACGAACTTTACTCTGTCAATTTTTTCATTTATGTAATTGTAAGTTTTTTTTAAAAAAAATATGTAGCTAGATCCTTTTGTCAGTTCTATTTTGTGGGGCCAGGATGGTAGAGCCAAGTATCATTAATCATTATCACTAAATAGATTCCGTATGGAGTACCTATCTCAAAAAGTGCTCCTGTACACATTATTCTGAAAATTCTGTTCCTCTTATCTGAACTCACTCCCCCTCTGAACTTCTTTCTCTAATTATCTCAGTTTCTTTACATTCACAAATTTGCTTTCGATACACCTCTTTTTGCTAAAGTTACGAATTTTTAAGCACAAAGATGTAGATTAACCCATAATGGATGCCTGCCAACATGAGGTTAAGTTCAAAATAGGAACGCACCCAGTGGCGGAGCCAGGATTTGGTTACGCCCTAGGTTCAGTGATGAAATAATTTAGGCTATCTGAGCTGGACCATAAAAATGTTACTCATACTAGACTGAATTTATCCGGCCAACTGTCCCACCATCCCACCCCATGGACAGTTACTAGCATTTGGTAATCATGGTAAAGTTACTATTGTATGCACATCAAGTTATCATCTATAATTCATAAAATTACTGTCGTGTGTGAGTGAAGTTACTGTTAAACACATATAGAGTTACTATTCGTTGTAACACTATAAACCTGGCAGTAACTATACATGTATTTAACAATAATTTCACTCATGCACGATAGTAACTTTATATGACATGAATTTCCTAGTGTCAAAATATATTCAACATAGATCTTATTTTGTTAAGTTTGTAACTTCGAACACAATGGTGCAAACGAATCGTAGATCGGACATTTGGTGAAAGCCTTATTATCTTTTAGTTTGTAAACAAGATAAAAAATCATAAATCAAGTACACTTATTCCTTTCTCTCTCCTGCTACATGCAAGTATACAAGTCAAGTTACAATTTCTTGATAATAAAGTTATCATCGATAATTCATCAAATTACTATCTTCTGCACATAAAGTTATCATCGATTGACTAAAGATATCAAAGTTACTATCTCTTGCACATAAAGTTATCATCAAAAATGAACCGCACCAAGATGCTCGTGTGCGCACGTGTTGATTAGCACAACCGGGTGTGTGTATACAGGCGCACTAACAAGCGCGTGCGCACACACTACACATGGGTTGCAGGGCACGCATGACCTGGCTTGATGCAGCGGTCGTGCGTAACTAGGATAGGCAGTAACTTACACGCATGCATTTTCATTGTGATCCATCCATATTTTCATGCCCATAATTTCGGGATTTCGAATCGTGGGTTGATTGAGGCGCGTTTCTTTAGGTTAGAATTACTGATTACGTATCATCGGTAGTAATTTTTGTAGATTTCCAATTTGAAAGGTCGCATCAAAGAAAGATAGAGTTACTTACACTGACGTGACGAATGGCTTCGGGAGAAATGGCAGCCGACGAAGAAATAAGTGCTCCGGTGGTAACCACACAACAAGAAATGTTCATGGATAAAAAGGATCGTATAGATGATAGTTTCATTACATGTAGATGATAACTTCATTACTTATAGATGATAACTTCATGAGTTACTGAAAGTAACTTTGACCATGGCTGCTCGACTATGGCACTTCGACCATGACTGCTAGACCACGGCACTTCGACCACGACTGCTACTCAACTAACGAGTACATCTGCTACTGTAGCTTAAGCCTACTGACCAGTTACTATAGATTATGCCTATCATCCAGTTAATGTATCTCCGCCTACTGACCGGTTACTGTATCTCCGACTACCAACTGGTTACTGTACTAGAACACACAAGTACTCGATACACTATGAAGATGATAACTTACCATATAGATGACTTCGTTACTTATAGATGATAACTTCATGAGTAACCGAAAGTAACTTTGACCACGGCTGCTACTCGATGTCATAAACCAGTCGTAAAGCTACAGTAAACTGGTCGTAAGCTACAATACCAGTCGGTGGTCGTAGGCTACAATAACCAGTCGATGGTCATAAAATACAGTAGCAGATGTACTCGTAAGTTGAGTATCAGCCATGGTCGAAGTACTCGTAAGTTGAATAGCAGCCGTGGTCAAAGTACTCGTAAGTTGAGTAATAGCCTAGGGATTGAACACACATAAGTTACTGACCATGCACTACGAAGTTGCCACCTGCTAAATAAGAAAAGTTATAGCCTATTGATTTAAAAGTCACTAGCCATACACTACGAAGTTACCACCTGTAAATTAGAAAATTACTATTCAAGAAAAATCCACGCTTTCTGCTTGGGTAGGGTCAAGAGTAATTCCCAAAGCATTCTGGCTATCCATAATTATGATTTTGCTTGCCTTGTATTGTGCCTTCCCCGCCATCTTCATTTGCTCTCCTAAAATGAAATTTTACGGCGATAATGGGGATTAGGTATAAAATATAGGAACAACATCATAATAACAAACCGGTCGCACTATAGCCATAATATAAGGAACATCTAACCAAATCGCTAACCCTAGGTACAGCCAGGTGAGGTCGACAGCGATGACTGACGGCGTGCTGTTGAAGCGACGAGCAACAGCGCTCGATCAGCGGCAATGAGCGAAGATACCGGATTAGTACGTGCGGCCGACGACGAGGCGGCGAGGTCGCCGGATTAGGGAGGCACGGAGGTGAGAGATATGAAGAGACGGGGAGAGATTAAATCAGGAGATGACGAAGAGAGATATTCCCGGTGGGCTTAAAACGTGTTTGGTTTCCATACCTCACTAAATCCTGAAAAGGTGGCACATGGGACAGCTTTGGGATCCGGAGGCGTGGGTTTAAAGCGCATGATAACTATAAGTAACCTCAAGAATTGTAGATGATAACCTCATTACTTATAGATGATAACTTCATACATGGTGTTGATTGAAAGGGGTGGCATGATTGGCTAATTGGGTCGTCGGATCGCATCGCTAGGGGCGCGCGCTTATTCTACATGAAGCCACTGATTAGTGTGTGTAGTCTATTACTAAGTATGTTGTAGTTCTATCTCACTGTTCAGCTTACTCCATTGACCGTCAAAGTTGCGTCAATATAGCTACTGGAAAAAGCATATATCGTGATGCAACCTCGCAGTGCGCAGCCCTGCCCAACCGCCACCCGCCGGCCTTCATCGCCGTCGTCTGCAGCGCGCGCAAGCAATGACGAAAGGCAGGGAACCCTGAAGTAGCTTCCGAGTTCCCACCTCTCCCAACAACTAACAGGCCGCCAGAAGCCGCCATCCTTTTTTAATCCACCATCCCTGCCCTGAAGTAGCTTCCGAGTTCCCACCTCTCCCAACAACTAACAGGCCGCCAGAAGCCGCCATCCTTTTTTAATCCACCATGACCATGTGAGAGCACTACATACAATTGTACTCGGAATAAACTGTCCAAAAACTACCTTTATAAACTACGCATGCGCGCACACAGGCCAACAACACAAGGTCGAGCGCACAAATGGCGCCGATGAAGGTGTACGGGTGGGCGGTGTCGCCGTGGATGGTGCGGGTGCTGGTGTGCCTGGAGGAGGCCGGTGCGGAGTACGAGCTCATGCCGATGAGCAGGTGCGGCGGCGACCACCGCCGGCCGGAGCACCTCGCCAGAAACGTACGTATGCCTCGCCTGAATTTTGTGTAATTCTATGCTCGTCTCGCTCTCACCTCGATTGTTTTGTTTTGCGCCACTCCCGTTAAGCTAGTGCATGGTCAACGAACTAACGTTTGCCGTATAATCGTTCTGCAGCCGTTCGGTGAGATCCCAGTACTGGTGGATGGTGATCTGACGCTCTATCGTAAGCCAGCTTGACTTCTCTGTTTTCTGTTTGTTTCTTCTCAGTAATGTTTATACGGTAATTAGGCCGTTCTGTCGACTAGATGTGCTTTAGCGATGCGTATTAATACCCTCAAAGCAACGCAGGAAAAGATCGTGCTTTTCCAAGTTGTCTACTACACTTTTTGTCGGCTTCTGCTGACTATGTATTTATGTGTGTGAGAGTGGGTGAGGCCCGTTCAAAAAAAAAAAACAGAGAGTGGGTGAGAGAGAGAGAGATTCGCCCATGACTAGGATGAGAAATGCTGAATTGCAAACCCAATATTTTTAGTTTGATCATTATAAAAAAAGATGGGCATTTAGCGGGCCCAAGTCGATGTAAGGCCCAGCCACTATTTACTTATGAACTTATCTAACTATGGGCCAAGGTTTATGAAATAAAAAATGAAAATTAGAGAGGTTGGCTGCCTATTTTGTGAAAAGAGAGTGGCTCCTACGTGCCTTCTTTTTCACCTATGTCTTGTAATTTATGATTTATATTGTAGTAACTATTTTTCAAATGATATATTTTTTCAAAGTAGGATCAACAGGAAGATTGTAGTAAAAAGTGTGATAATACTGTACTGGCCAAAATCACATGCGACTATTTTTTCTGCATACTGGCTCTCGCGAGCAACCAGAATTCAAAAATTTAAACCATAAGTCATAAACCATAGCCCAAAAAAAAACTCACCCAAGCCAAGATATAGGTGGTATTCTAACTAGCTTATGCCTTAAATCTCTGGCTGTGCTTTTTAGCTGAAATTGCACTGTAACGGCTGTTATTTTTTCTAAGAAAATTGAGAAAATTTGAAAAAACCATTATATTGTTACGAACAATGCAAAATAATAATGAGGAAAAAAAGCAAAAAGCAAATAAGTCAAAAAAACCGAAATTAGAAGATGATGCGTTCCGAGTGACTTTTGACTTAAATAAGCTGAAAGACCAATAAAACTAGAACCTGAAGTATTTTGGAGTGGCAAAAGTTAACAAGATTCAGAGTAGGAAAAAATGACAATTAATGTCACACTCGCGTATCCATTTCCTCCGAACAAAAAAATAAGAGAAAACTTTCACTCTCCATCGCATTTGCTCTAGAATTTGCTAGTATTCGATCAATATTACATATTTTTAGTGGATCATGCCTATGCCCTTGGTTAATTCATTCAGCTGTATTAATCCCGATGGAAATAATTTTTTCCTTTCTAGAATCGCGCGCCATCGCTAGGTATGTCCTTCGCAAATACAAACCCGAGCTTCTCAGAGAAGGCAACCTCGAAGAATCTGCAATGGTGGACGTATGGCTCGACGTGGAGGCCCACCAGCACGAGCCCATAGCGCAGCCCATCGTGTGGCACTGCATCATCAACCCGATCGTCGGCCGCGCCCGCGACCAGGACCTCGTCGACGAGAACGTCCAGAAGCTGAAGAAACTGCTCGAGGTGTACGAGGCGAGGCTGTCCAGCTTCAAGTACCTAGCGGGAGATTTCGTCAGCCTCGCGGACCTCAGCCACTTCCCCTTCATGCGCTACTTCATGGCGACCGAGTACGCCGGCGTGGTCGACGCGTACCCGCGTGTCAAGGCATGGTGGGATGGAATTCTGGCGAGGCCGTCCGTCAAGAAGGTGATAGCCGGCATGCCTCCGGACTTCGGCCACGCGAGTGGAAACATGCCGTGATGCATGCGTATGTGTTAATTTGCAACGGTGATTCTCCATGTGCATTTCCAGTAAATGGAGTAGCTCTCAGCACATTATGCTACTGTTTTCTTTTTACCCTGCATGTGTGTGTGTGTGTGTGTGTTTTCTGTGTTCCATGTTGTACGCACTCGTTTCCAAATATCTATGTTGTGCATTGTGTTCGATGCCATGGAAGTGTTCGGTTAATATAATCATTTGGTTTAAAATAATTCTTGGCTTGGTAAAAAAAAGTGGATCTCAAATAGCACAATATCTGTCTTGAAGGGATCGGAAGCGAACAAAGTTAGGGCTGATTTTACGGCGGTTCGATCGATCAGTTCTGTCAATGCCATTGCAAGAAGAGCAGCAGAAAAACTTGCCAATTTCCCTATACACAACCACATGGCAAGATCTAAAATCCCAACGCATCATTGAACCCGGCGTCGTAGGCGGCGTCGGCCTCGAAGTCACCGATCATGTCGCCGAGGATCATCCCACCGACCGCACCGCCGAGGAGCCCGAGGCCCAGGCCCATCCCCATCCCGCCGCCCTGCCTCGACGGCGCTGCAACCGGCGGCGACGCGTACCCGTACATTGCCGGCGGCGGGGCAGCGTTGTACCCGTACGGTGCCGGAGCCGCATACGGGTGTGGCGGGTAGGCCGCGTAAGGCGCGCCGTAAGGCACGACTGGTGGGTATGCCGCCGCGCCCTGAAACTGTGGGTACGCGGCGACCGGCGGCACCATGGCCTTGGCCATTGCCTTCTCGGAGTCCTGCACGTACTTGACGTACTGGCCTTCTTTGGTTTCTGTTGCGCTCGCGGCGGCGACGGCGTCGGCCTTGACGTCGGTGAACTTGTAGCAGAAGTAGAGCACGCCGTGGGCGCGACCGGACAGGGGCCGCCGCACCTGGTAGCTCACGGGCTTGGGCTCGCCGCCCTCGTCCGCGCCGGCCAGGAGGTCGTCGAGGGGCACGAACACCTCGCCCACGTCGCGGTCGCCGAAGACGCGCTTGGAGCGGAGCAACACGTGTAGAGCGAGGCCGCGTGTGTCGGCGCCGACGGGGATGATGAAGTGGAGCACCGCGTTCCAGGCGGGGTTGCTGCCGCCGTCGCGGTCGGCGTGGGTGCCGTGGGTGGGCATGAGGGTGTCGCCCCCGGAGATGGAGGCGACGGCGTAGACGCGCATCCGGGAGAAGAACGTCACCTTCTTGAGGTCGCTCGCCGAGACCAGAGTCAGCTCCAGGAGCCGGTACACCATGGCTGCCGTCGCCGAGATGGTTAACGTAGGAGGAGGAACCTTGAAAAGTGTCCCCTCAAGTGGAAAAGAGGCGCGATGTCACAGCTTAAAAGGCAACGCCTGGGTTTGGTTGGTGTTCTGATCTGGTGCTAAGAATAGTATTAGGGTCGTGACTGATGACTCATTCAAGAGTATATTTGTGGAACAAAACCAACTTTTGACCGGTTTTGATGCGTTATTTGTAAAAATAACACCCTCTCAACATCCATTACAAAAATAGCACTACCAAACGATAGGTTTCTCAGAGCGACACATGGCACCTGCCGCCCAGTGACAGGACGGTAGGTGCCTTAGGCCAACACGTGACGGGGCTAATGCGCACAGTGAGCCGCCACGTGTCTCCTGGAGAAACTTGCCGCCTGGTCACCAAGCGGCGGGTAGTGCCATTTTTGCAATTGAAGTTGAGATGATGCTATTTTTGCAAATAACACATCAAAACCGGACATTTTTGCTAAAAATTCTATATTTGTGTGGTCTGGTGTTTCTTTCGCACCTTCAATGTCGTGTGTTTTTGATAAAAACTACTCCAAGGTTCTGTGGTATAGCTTTGGAAGCCATTTCCAACGATCTACTAATACCAGACCTAACCAAATGGGTTGTCTAGTACAACACATCACGGATTTAGATAGGGCACGATCTGATTAGATCAAGTATGATTAGCCCGAATAAGTTACCGTACTGGCCCACGTGACTACCCTCTGATCTAGGCACGACACGGGAGAGAGGTCGGGGCTGTGCCATGCCTCCAATATGACTAGCCCGAATAAGTTACCGTACTACCCCACTTGACTACCCTCTGACCCAAGCACAACACGGAGAGAGGTTGGGACCGTGTCATGATGGCCCATGTATGCTTAGTCAAACGGTCACAAGTAATTCTATTGTCGACTGTAAGTAATTTTACTGTCAGTCATAAGTATTTTTACTGTTAGATGCAAGTATTTTTACTAACAGTGACAAGTAATTATATTTCCAATCGTAAGTAATTTTATTGTTAAGTCGCCATGCGCGCTCAAAAGGGTAAAGTAACCTAATACAAGAAATTTTACTACTATTCGCAAACAATTTTATTGCACTACCATAAGAGATATTACACTCTTCTGAGCAAACTTACCCTCCTGGTCGAGTTATCAGTAAATGGTGAGTCATGCCGTGTTGGACCGGGTCGTACCTCGACAAGGTACTATGCGTGCTGTGCCAGGGCAGCCCACCGTGCCAAGATACTGGCCTAAGTACAGCACGCCCGGTCGTGCTGGGCCGACTGACCAATTTACTATTCGTGTCATACCAAGCCTGGACCAAACCAACAATATCGTAACTCGAGCAGACATGGTTGGCCCGACCCATTTAGCCATCTGGCTAATATACATAGGGACATCACCCCTTATATGAACCAACCACTCCTCTCCCTCCCTCCCTCCACCTCCACGGCGAACCAGGAACATGCGCGGCGCGTGCGCCATAGGCACACATGAGGCCATTTGTCTTCGTCGTCATCGTCATCCTCTGTTGGAAATAATCTTGTTTAGAAGCTATGTTCAAAGTTTGGACGTGATCGAAAGCCAGACCGGAAAGTCAGTTGTATTCGAAGTCGAAAGTTAGTAGTAATCGAAGTCAAAAGTTAGCTGTAATCGAACCGAAGTCGGAGTCGAGTTGTATTCAGAGTCTAAATCCGTGCACAAGTCGTAGAGCCGGGTATAAAAGTGGAGGAGCCATGTAATCTGATTAATGCGATAAATAAAGAAGAAAAAAAGAAAACCCTTGAGTGTCGACTTCATTGAGTAATCTCGCAGATGTGGTCGAAGTCGACTTATGACCACGACAAATGTGGTCGGAGGGGCTTACGACCACGCCAAAACATCAGCAAGCGTGGTCGAAAGGTGTTTGACCACGACAAACCTGAAGAAGACGTGGTCGGAGGGTGATACGACCATGGTAAGGTATCAGTAGAGGTGATCGGAAGAGGTACGTCCGCAGCAAAGAAGTTTTAACGTGGTCGAAAGGGCGTTCGACCACATTGAAGAAGATTGAATATGGTCGTAAGGGCGTTCGACCACGTTGAAGAAGAGTTTAACGTGGTCGTAAGGGCGTTTGACCACGCTGTGAAGGCTTTGACCATGGTGTAAGTGGTCGGAAGAGGCTGCGACTGCGTCGTAAAGACTTGAACATGGTCGAAAGGGACTCCGACCATGTTGTAAGCAAGTGAACGTGGTCGAAAGGGTGTTTCGACCGTAGTGAACAGTGATCGCCAGCATCACTTTGTGATCGTAGAGAGTTGCGATCACGGTAATTCGAGCGCGGTCGAAGGAAGAGCAGCACAACGGCAGATAAGAGTGGTTTACGACCACAAAGGCGAAGCGATCGGAGGAGCGACAGAGAGGTCGAACGGCAGCTGGAGGCGGTTGTATGGTCTCGAAACCGGTCGTAAGTGGTCATAAGCAATCGGAAGCTGTCATAAAGTCCTGGGAGAAGTCATAAAGGCTTCCAACAGTGGTATCAGAGCCATAGGAGAGACATCAAAGCCCAAGGAGAGTGTGACGCTGCAATATCCTCTTCTCACCCCGGATAATTATCCGATCTGGGCCATGAAGATGAAGGTCAACATGTGTGCTCAGGGTGTATAGGGCGTGGTTGATCCAAAGGAGACAGGCAAGGTCATTGATGATCGACTAGATAATATGGCGCTGGAGGTGATTTATCAAGCTGTGCCCGACTCAATGATGCGACAATTGATCGGCAGGGAGACGGCGCGAGATGCTTGGACTACACTGCAGATAATGCATAAAGGAATAGATCGAATGAAAGAAGTTCGACTCCAAACACTATGGAGAGAATTTGAAGCAATGAAGATAGGAAAGAACCATACTGTGGAAGAATTCTCTGGAAGATTCAATGAAGTCGTAAATGAGATCAAATCGCTTGGCGACAATCTAGAAAATGACGTGGCTGTGAAGAAATACCTGAGGATTCTACCAAAGATGTTTCTTCCTGTGGTGACTACGCTCATGTACTCCCAAGATCTCTCGAAGATGAAGATAGAGGAGGTAACAAGGGTGCTCAAAGCACATGAGCAACTGCTGATGGTTATCACTCTAACAACGAAGAACAAGCACTGTTCGTGAGAGAAGACACAAAGAACCGAGGGACAGACTCTTCATCTAGAGGAGGTCGAGGTCGTGGTCGTGGCTCATCATCTGGTCGCGGTGCATTCCATGGTCACAGACAAGGGCGCAGATATGGCCAGAGAGGTCGTGGCTTCCATTCTAGAAGAGGCGGAAGAGGAGGACGAGGAGAGAGAGCTGGTCGAGGAGGTAGTGACAACCAGCAAAACAAATCGAATGTCCAATGCTACGAGTGTGAAAAATTTGGCCATTACGCTGCTGAATGCCGAAGCCATATCCAGTGCCATAACTGCAAAACGTTTGGACATTATGCATCAAATTGCAGGAGCAAGAAGAAAGTGGAGGAAGCCAACCTTGCTCAAACCTCTGAACACAAAGATCCGACATTGCTATTGTCGCTCTGCATTGAAGATGTACCGATAATGGTACTACTAAATAAAGGGAGAGTCTTTCCAAGTCTGATGAAGAAGGAAGAGGAGACACAGGAGTAGTCTGCAGACTGGTATCTTGACAACGAAGCTAGCAACCTTATGACAGGCACATACACGATGTTTCATGAGTTGAACGAGAATGAGCTCGGTAAGGTGCAATTTGGGGATGGCTCGACGGTTCAGATCAAAGGGAAAGGCTCAATTCTTATGAAGTGCAAAGATGGAGTACATAAATTATTGTCAGACATGTACTACATATCGAGCCTGCGTAGTAACATCATAAGCCTGGGACAACTAACTAAAGAGGGCTGTCGAATTGAGCTGAAAAGTAACTACCTGAGGGTATTTGACGATAGTGAACTATTGTTAATGAGAGTACAGAGGACACAGAACCGCCTGTACAAGATCCAAATTGAAGTCGCCAAAACCAAGTGCTTGAAAAGTTTAACAGCTGACTCAGCTTGGTTGTGGCATGCAAGATTCAGTCACATGAACTTCCAAATCCTCAAAACCATGGCAGAGAAGGAGATGGTGGTCGGCCTACCAAAGATCGATCACCCGGAGTAAGTCTACGAAGGCTGTCTGGTGGCAAAACAAACTCGCAACAATTTTCCGTCCTAGGCACAGTACAAAGCATCACACCCATTGGAGCTGGTACACGTCAATCTATGTGGACCGATCACACCACAAACTAATGCCGGTAATCAATACTTCATGCTAATTGTTGATGATTACTCTAGAGCCACGTGGGTGTACATGCTAAAGAGCAAAGATGAGGCAAAATTCAGTTTTCAGAAGTTCATTGCACTCCTTGAAAACGAAGTCGATCACAGGGTGAAGGCTGCCAGATTAAATCGAGGGGGAGAGTTCCTCTCAAAAGAATTCGACTCGGTCTGTGAGAATAAAGGTATTGCAAGATTTTTTACAACCCCTCACTCACCTAAACAAAACGGAGTCATAGAGAGAAGGAACAGAACTGTAATGGCCACAGCTCGAAGTCTACTGAAGAGCAGATTCCTGCCCAGGAGGTTTTGGGCAGAAGCAGTGAGGCATGCAATCTATCTTCTAAACCGCGCCACCACGAGATCACTCGATGGAGTTACTCCATATGAGTTGTGGTCAGGAAGAAAATGAACGTCATGCATCTAAGGGTGTTCGGCTGCCTAGCACATGTGAAAACAACCAATTATCTAAAGAAGTTGGACGACCGGAGTAAGAGGATGATTTATATTGGGTCTGAGCCAAGCAGCAAGGCATACAGGTGCTATGATCCGGTCGAAAAGAAGCTACATGTGAGTAGAGACGTTGTCTTTCAAGAAGACAAGTACTGGGAGTCGGAAGAACATCTGGATATCAAAAAGAATATGACGAAGTGGGTAACTTTCGATGTCAAAACAGCTGATGCCGACAACACAGGCTGGGAAGGTGGAGTTCCGACCACACCTCAGAGCACAAATCCATTAGGCATCGAGACTTATCAGACTTTAGCTGAAACAGAAGCTTCAGATGAAGAAGACTCTAATGGTAGAATACCAAAGATGAGAAGCATCGGCGAAATCTATGCACAAACTGAGCTAGTGCAAACTGAGGAGTTGTTGCTTTACACCATGGCTAAAGAGCCTGAGAGCTATGAAGAAGGAAAGGAAGATGAACACTAGAGGACTGCTATGCAGGAAGAGTTGAAGTCGATTGAAGACAATGACACGTGGGAACTCACCGACTTACTGAAAGGTCATCGTGCCATTGGTTTGAAGTGGGTTTACAAAGGAAAAAACTCTTAGGGAGAGGTCGTAAAGCATAAAGCACGACTTGTGGCTAAAGGATATGTTCAAAAACATGGAGTAGACTATGAAGAAGTCTTTACGCCAGTGGCTCGCATGGAAACAATTCGTGTTCTCCTTGCTTTGGCAGCAAACGGTGGATGGGAGATACACCACATGGATGTGAAAATGGCTTTCTTGAACAGAGACATTGAGGAGGAAGTATATGTAGCTCAACCACCAGGGTTCCAGTTGAAGACGCAAGTTGAGAAGGTTTTGAAGCTAAACAAAGCTTTGTACGGGCTCAAACAAGCTCCACGAGCTTGGAATTTGAAGCTTAATAGAAGTCTCACATCACTCGGTTTCAAGCGGTGTAAGTTGGAGCATGCCGTGTACATGAGAGGGGATGTGAAGACAAGGCTGATTGTGGGGGTTTACGTGGATGACTTGATCATCACAGGAACAAATCCGAAGGAGATTATGGAGTTTAAAGAAGAGATGATGAAGCTATACAAAATGACAGACTTAGGGCTCCTAAGTTACTACCTCGGCATTGAGGTAAAACAGACTGAAAACGGCATCACACTTTGTCAGTCCACTTACGCTCAGTAGATACTGGAGAAGTGTAGCATGGGAGACTGCAACCCATGTCAAGTTCCAATGGAGAACCATCTGAAGTTAAGCAAGACAGGCCCAGGATCTCCGGTCGATGCCATGCAGTACATGAGTATTGTCGGGAGCCTGCGGTATCTGGTACACACCCGCCCAGACATTGCGTTTGCAGTCGGGTACGTAAGTCATTTCATGGAAAAACCAACTCAGGAGCACATGAACACTGTGAAACATATTCTGAGGTATATAAAAGATACTTTGAGTCTTGGCATCCAGTATAGGAAAGGAGGCGAAAAGAAGTTGCAGTTGACTGGCTACAGTGATAGTGATATGGCGGGAGACGTTGATGACCGAAAAAGCACAACATGAGTGATGTTTGTGTTGGGAGCAAGTCCGGTTAGTTGGCAATCTCAGAAGCAAAGAGTGGTGGCTTTGTCATCGTGTGAAACAGAGTACATAGCAGCAAGCGCTGCATCTTGCCAGGGAGTCTGGCTGGCTCGCCTGTTAAGTGAATTGACGGACAAAGCAGTTTTGAAAGTCGTACTGAAGGTAGACAACAAATCTACAATATTGCTGAGCAAAAATACGGTTCTTCATGATAGAAGCAAACATATAGACACCAGATATCTTTTTATGAGAGACTGTGTCGAAGAAGGAAGAATCACGATCGAGTACACCAGCACAGATGAACAGAAGGCAGACATACTAACGAAGTCGCTCGGACGGATAAAGTTCTTGGAGATGAGAAGGAAAGTCGGCATGATTGAAGTACCTAAACAAGATTAGGGAGAGAATGTTAGAAATAATCTTATTTAGAAGGTATGTTCAAAGTTTGGACGTGATCAAAAGTCAGTCTGGAAAGTCAGTTGTATTCAAAGTCGAAAGTTAGTAGTAATCGAGTCGAAAGTTAGTTGTAATCGAACCGGAGTCGGAGTCGAGTTGTATTCGGAGTCTAAACCCGTGCACAAGTCGTAGAGCCGGGTATAAAAGGGGAGGAGTCATCTAATCTGATTAATGCGAGAAATGAAGAAGAGAAAAAGAAAAGACTTCAGTGTCGACTTCATTGAGTAATCTCGCAGACGTGGTCGATGTCGACTTACGACCACGGTAAACGTGGTCGGAGGGGCTTACGACCACGGCAAAATATCAGCAGGCGTGGTCGGAAGGTGTTCGACCATGGCAAACCTGAAGAAGACGTGGTCAGAGAGTGATACGACCACGACAAGGTATTAGTAGAGGTGATCGGAAGACGTACGACCGCAGCAAAGAAGTTTGAACATGGTCGATAGAGCGTTTGACCACGTTGAAGAAGATTGAACGTGGTCGTAAGGGCGTTGAAACACGTTGAAGAAGAGTTGAACGTGGTCGTAAGGACGTTCGACCATGTTGAAGGCTTCGACCACGGTGTAAGTCATCGGAAGAGGCTGCGACTGCGCCGTGAAGATTGAACGTGGTCGGAAGGGACTCCGACCACGTTGTAAGGAAATGAACGTGGTCGAAAAGGTGTTTTGACCACGGTGAACAGTGATCGCCAGCATCACTGCGTGATCATAGAGAGTTGCGATCACGGTAATTCGAGTGCAGTCGAAGGAAGAGCAGCGCAGCGGCAGATAAGAGTAGTCGAAACTTCAGCAGAAGGTTTACGACCACGAAGGCGAAGCGATCGGAGCGATCGGAGAAGCAACAGAGAGATCGAACGGTAGTTGGAGGCGGTCGTAAGCTCTCGAAACCGGTCGTAAGCGGTCGTAAACGATCGAAAGCGGTCGTAAAGTCCTGAGAGAAGTCGTAAAGGCGTCCAACAATCCTCATCGTCGGTGAGCTACTAGGTGGCTCCCGGACCACTTCCCGCTTAAGGCGTCGAGAGCGGCAGAGCGCACCGTGACCGGCTGCTGGCCAAGCAACGGCACGCGGCCTGCGCTCGCCCCCTGGCGTCCTTGCTGCAAGCGAGATTCTTGGTGGCTACCTGACGACTCGCTGTGAAATTTGTCTAATTTTTTTGTGAAACTTGATTGAAACCTCCTCTAAATTTTAACAAATTTGCAGACTTTGCTGAAACTCACTTGGAGGTCTGAGTTTTTTTAAACTTGGGTGAAACTCCTAAGAAACTCGATTTTCAATTAAATTTCAGATTTGAAAGTTGAAACTTCTGGTTTCCATACGTTTCAACTGAAACTTTCCAAAAAAAAAGGAACTTTTTTGAAACCTGCTCCGTACATCGACCCATCAAACCTGAAACTGCTATGAAAATTACCATGGCTATGAAACTTCCATGAAACATCATGCAAGGGGAACCTGAAATCTGACCGGCGGTAGCACAGCCCCAACCCGGCTGACCTCTGGTGGGTCCGCCCCTGTTAGAACTAGAGGAATAGAATATGCCTTCAATCTTACTTCTCATTCGAGAAGATTGTCAGGTTATATAGCCTGGAGTGCAGATTACACAGAACTGTCTTAGTTCAGCAATTACAACGATAATTGCATATATTAAATAGTAGACTACTACGCTCGTATTGTCAACTCACAGTGATTACTAAATGCGTTGAAGCCGTCCGATCTCACCTAGCCTCCTTCCGCCTCATCCAAAACGTTTTTTCCTCCTTCAAATGAAGTCGCCGAACTGGTGCCTTGTGCCGCCTTCAGTCTTGAGCTCCCGCTTCATCTGTATCCTGACATTAAGGCAACTAGAAGCATGGGCGCGGCGCCACACCGCGCCAGCCACCGTACGTAAAAAAATAAAAAAGACGGTAATTCGTTATGAGTTTTTAAGAAAAACGGGGGTAAAAACGTAATTTCAGAGAAGGCAAAGGATGAGTTTTTAAAAAAAACGGGGGCAAAAACGTAATTTCAAAGAAGGCAAAGGGGACATTCGAAAAAAGAGGACCCGTTAGAAAAACCGGGGCAAAACGAATTTTCAAAAAGCAAAGGGTTTTGAAAAATCGAGACCAGACGTAAAAAACGGGACCCGTGCGCAATTTCGAAACCGCGGGGGGCCATCCTGCAAAATAGAGGGACCAAAAAAAATTCCAGGGCGAAAAAAATCTCAAGGATCTTTTTACGAGAATTAAGGACCTATACGTAATTTCAAAAAAATAGAAAGAAATAACCTGCCCCGGCCGTACGAAGATTCCCCCGCCACGCGGCGCGCACGCGCGGGGGGACGTGGACGCGCCCGGGGGCGTGAATCCCCCCGGGCATAAGAAGGGAATTATTCCGGTTAGTCGCAACTCACAAGCAACACGAACAAATTACAGCGCTGTGGATCCCATGCTTTCCAGATTGGTCTGTTCCAAGATGAGGCCCCGTTTCAAATGCGAAATTTTTTTCTGATTTATGCGGAAATTAAACTATTTTTTATGAAATTTGCGAAATTCCTATGAAATTCCTGTCTCTCACGTGGAGACTGGTATCAGAGTCTAGTGAGAATTGGCTTGCTTATTGCCGTCAGCTTCCACTCGTTGGTGTCCACCGACCCATCGCCCGTGTGACTTGGCTTATCGGTAGTCCAGAGTGACCATCGTGATTGCGAAGAAAATGCGCCGTAATACACAAATCCACGGTGCCGTAGCCTGCTGGTAACACGTTTGGTCCATACACACTGCCTGCCTACTCGTGAGGCTGTCACACCACAAGATTTGTCGATACGGGATCCTACGAAGACTGCTTGGACTCGTTACAACTAAGGTCATATTTGTATTAATTTTTAAAAGCTGCTTTATACAGTAAATAATTTTTCTATAGTACTTAGCTTTTAAACGAAATGTCCTTTCAAGACAGTGTTTATTAGTCGATTGTAGTATATACTGTAGTGATTCTATTTATACCGATCAAAATTGCACGCGAGTGTCTCTCTATAATCTTTTTTACATGCTGTTACTATTTATAAACTAAAATCAAATGCCAATATGAACAGATAGACATAGGCGTTGAGTCAACGCCCCATTTCATTGGTTTGAACTTTGAACTTGGAAATTGGAATAGCCTTGTCAGTTGGACAAGAGATTCAGAAAGACCGAAACTACACACCAATTCTTCAGTTTACTCTCGCAAAGATTGGATCTTGGACACAGCACAGTTGAGTTACAAGCAAATGATGAAATAAATTACTACCAGTATATTTTTATTGGACACGTACCGTTGGATAGCGTTTCTGACTGTATAGCATCTAGCCACACGTTAGCTCTCACCAGATCGAACAACTTCTGCGTCTTCGTATGTTCACTTCCACCAGATCAAACAATTCCCCACCTTCATCATCCTCCACCACACCGGGCTCCAGCTCCTCGTCTGGCCGTAGATCTGGTGCGGGCGGCCAGCAGATCTCGTTGCCATATCCATCCTCCTCGGTTTTCCTTCCCTCCCTCCCTCTCTCTTCTCTGGCGCAACAGCAGCTCCGCGCCCCTCCACTACCTCCCTTCTCTGCTGCCACCAACGGACGCTACGTGACCTCACCACCTCACCGCACCGTCGTCTCACCCTCTCCCGTCATCCCTACTACGTCCAACCTAATATTTAGTGCGCCGCAGCTCATCGTGGCTTGCTCTGCCACCACCCACCGCCTCCCCAGCCTCCCTCTATATCCGCCGAGGAGGGGAGGGGGCAATGAACCCATTGACGGTGACAACACCTTAGCTCCTCCAGCTACCGCTCATTTTCCCTAGATCTGAGAGCCCTCCCTCCTCTTCTTTGCCACCGGTGATCGGACCCGGTGGGGATGATGACAGGATCCAACAGCGTCACGATCAGGGATGGCGAGACGCAGTGGCACTGCAGTCAGAGATGATGGATCTGACAACGGCTGTGGGCTAGATCTCAAGATTGAATGGGCGATTGCTATGCCGTCGAAAACGCTACGAACGGTATATCGTTTGCTAGTTTTTCTCATTTTTATTACATATCTTTTCTACCAACTTGTAATGGTTTCTCAAGCCAGTCTAGATTGGGTGCTAGGTTCTTGTTTTTGAGAGCAAGTGGTTTATTTAGATAAGCAAGCTGAACAATCTAGCTCATTTGTTATACTTGATCAGCATCTTTTCTGAAAAGAAATAAACTGGAGTTCAATTTTTCTCGCAGCATTGCATAGCATATATATGCCCAAATTAGACGTAGCATGGTAAGCAGATATTAACATAATATTTTAATGATGTCTGGAGTTCTGCCTTTCCATCATGCTCTTAGATTTAAGTTAGTTCATGCTCTTAGCTTCGTACTTTTCAGTATACCTTGTGCAGCAGCCAGAAACACTCTTTTCTTTTCTTTTTCATGTCAGTCAAGTCGAGAGGACTGGCTAGAGTGATCTTGCTAACCGGGTTAACATAGATCATTGAACTGCTGGGGTTTGCTGCCTCCCCTGTGACCTTTAGTAGAATCGTAGTAAGATGGAGCCTGATTAAGGCTTTGTTTCAAACAACGATAGTTTACGATTTTTAGAATTCAAAAGCTATTTAGAGCATGTTGGTTTCTTAACACAGTTTTTTTCTTTCTCTCTTTTTCCTTTGCATTTTCCGTTGAGATATAACAATATTTTTTTATTTTTCTTTAATTAAATATCTTAAAAAAGTTAAGAAGGTGTTTTTATACTTTTCTTAATAATGATTTGCATAATTTTTAAAGCATGATGAATGGTTGATACATGTTATTTACCTCTTTATTTGCTTTGAGATTAATGCTACTTTTATTAGAGAGGAAACTATTGAATTACTGCTCAAAAACTTAATATCTGCTAAAACATCATCTCAACAAACAAGACGTAAATAACAGACAATGTAACTCGCAGATTTCCATCGAGTAAAGTATTTTTCCTGACAGTAATTTACCAGTTCCGTAGTCCACCAGTGGATAGTCACATTACTACAGAATGTACCTGTCAACGCTCAGAAAAGTAGTAGTGTAAAAATACAAACATTTTACTACATACAAATGATCTGCACATCAAATTTCGAGACTATATACACAACCTCACAGCAGACGAAGAGCTAAAACTAACAGTCCAAGAAAACCGGAGCGTGCTTCTGATATTTTACACACGCGCGCCTGCTTTCTTCCAGCTCGTGGATAAGTAACAAACAGAAAAATCAGCAAGAAATTCATCAAACGCAGCAAGAAATTAATCGGTATGTATCAACCACTCCAAAAATTTCGATAACTCATGTTAAGATATACACTTAACTCACCCAGTACATCGATAGCGTGCACAAGGCTAATTTTTCCATGTTAGTTTCAGAGGTTGAACACCGGTGGAATTCTGAGCCTCTCCGGTGGAACGTTCTCTCTGATCCTGTTTGTGTTAGTTGGGACACCGGCGATGCAAGCCTCGAACATCGCGGCCAACCAAGAGGGAAATACCACCCTTCCCTCCGCTGCCATGCTCCCCAGTTGCCCAAAAAGCTGTGGCAACCTGAGCTTCGGCTATCCATTCTGCATCGGATCCGGCTGCTTCCGGCAAACTGACTTCAGCCTCATCTGCGACAACACCACACAGCCCCCAAAGCTCTTCTTTCATGCTAGAACCACTGAGATCGTCGACAGTATTGACGTCATCGGTCAAGTGTTCATTGACGACTTTATCTATGATGATATTGGTATAGCATTTTCCGAAACCAAGGTCCGGTGCCGATGTTTACGGCACGTCCTGGGAACCCCCTGGGAGATCTTTTACTCTTTGGTGTGTCATTCTAAATATCACTGGTTGCAATTTTGACGTAAACTTGATTGACAATGACACACATACTGTTGGTGGAGGGTCCCCGCGCCATATCAGGTCCACAACCACCTCGAAGCGATGGCACCCTTTAGAGTCCAAGGCCAACTCCTGGCGAGATGCACAAGATCGACCCCGGAGGGGCCTAAAGCCAATTCCAGACAAGGTACGTAAGACCAACCTACTAATCCCGTACGAGCTACACAAGATCAATCCCAGAGGGGTCCAGGGCCAATTCCGGGCGAGGTACATAAGAATGACCCTAGAGAGGTCCGGGGCCAACCCTAGGAGAGGTTCGGGGCCAATCCTAGACAAAGTGCGAAGCCAATCATGAACCAACTTCGGAGTCCTGGACATGGTGGCACCTGCATAAGGGCAAATGATATAGATATCCTTAGAAGTAAGCTGGGCGAAGAGGGTAAACTTGTAACTTCACTCACCTCTCTCTCCTACCTATAAATGGAACCTCTTGTAATGGGAGAGGGGAGACCATTTTGTAACCATTGACACTCATATTGAATATACTTGATTATTTGTGCGCTTCTCCTTGAGTCCCTCCGCATTCTCGACGGTCTCCGCATCCAATCGGGTGTGCTTCTAAGTTTACTATCCAGGCCCGTATCGACAACAGTTGGCGCCATCTGTGGAGACTTAAGCGAGAAGTCACATCGTTTAGGAAGATGAAGACATGGAAGGTCACCAGCGGGTCTGTGCTGTCCGAGCGGAGGTGCCCTGGACCAGTCCGTGCGTAGGTCCCCCGGACCCACCCCGAACTCTGTCCACGAGGAGATGCCCCAAACTCTACCTCCGGAGTCTATCTCACGGAGATGCCCCAAACTCTGCTTCCGGAGTCTGGACTCTCTAGACTCCGTTCGTGCGGATATACCCCGAACTTCGTTCGTGCAGGAACGCCTCGATCTCCGCCTCCGAATTCTATCCGTGTGGGGATGCCCTGGATTCCACTTCCGGACTCTCCGAACTCTGTCCACGTGGAGATGCTCCGGACCTACCCCAAACTCTGTTCGCATGGGGACACCCTAGACTCCGCCTCCAGACTCTGTCCATGCAGAGATGCCCTGGACTCCGCCTCCGTACTCCATCCACGCTGGGCGGCGTAGTCCTGCGATGGTGAAGGCAGGGGAAAGGCCCTACGGGGCTATGAGCTACTAGGGCTCGATTGGGTGCTAGGGGAGCTTCCAAGGAGGAGAAACTCACAGAAGATGATGACGGCACTCAAGAAGGAGCGGAAGAGGTTGGCGTCAGAGGCCTCGTTGGCGGCAGAGGTCCACGGCAACAACGATGTTCGACAACAAAGAAGCTACAAACGGGGTGCGTGTGAGTTTGCATGCATGCATGCGGAGGTACAGGTGAAAGGAATCGAAGTACAGCTCACCGGAGAGAGAAAGTTTTGCGGTGGCGTTCTAGTCAAAGATGAAGAAGAAGGCCTAGTTCGAGTGATCCACGGAGTGATCCACTGCACGAAAGTTCAATCAAATAAGAAGGGTGCTTGAAGAAGTAAGCGCATTGAGATGGAGTTTGGGGAGGAGAGAGGCTCACCAGAGAAGCTACCACACGGTGGCGTGCTCACCGACGTCGCATACGACTTCGGTTTCTCAACGTTCTAGAGAGTGGAATGCTCAATGATCATGCACAAGAGATCGAGAGGTCAAGCTAAGGAGAAAATGGTATGATCGGACGAGTTTTATAGGCACAGGAAGGCTGAGAGCTGGGCACGAGTTCTCGCAAACGCGGTCAAAAACTCGGCTTTTCTACCGTAACTAGTTTTCAAACAAGTATTTTTTTAAGGTGAGGTCTACAAGTTGATTGTAGTACATACTATAGCGACTTTTTTATTTCAGCGAAACCGCACGTGAGTTTCTGTTATTATGTACTTTTTCTTACAAACAGATCAAAAACTATAAGCCACAGCTAAAAATAATAGGCCGAAGAGAAAAGAACAGACTATTTCACGGAGAATCGAAGGCTACGGATGGCACTGGTTCTGCAGACACACGGGTCAAAACTGTAGCAACTAGCAACTAGCAACCACTACTCGTCACCGTAGGATGCTACTGTAGTAGTCGGCCTTAACCGTTTGATCTTGATCTAACGATGGAGGCATTTTAGCCTTCAATGCAGAGGATCCCTTTCCCAATAGTAGGTGTTCGGTTGGATGGACAACCCAAATTGGAGCTCTCTAGTGTGAAGCGGCACAATTTATCAAGTCGGGGACCGGAGCAACCTGTTCCGGGGAAAACAAAATGTCCGTAGCAACCTTGTATGAAGTTACGATTAGGGGGATAACTGGTATCCTCCGATCGATATGGATTTTATAAAGCTTTGATTAGGGTGGATCTATGTCAATAAATTGTGCAAACTTTGTCTATCCACGAAAGTAGCATTATGCATCAACTTTCTTGCTTTGTGACCAATCCTTCAAAGACAGTACGTATGCATCAACAAGTAAGCCAACACACAGTGTTTTCTAGAGAGAACAGATTATATATATAGGAATGCAGATAGAGTAGTTCGAAGAAAAGATAGCATAACACAACCCAAATGTGGAACGGAGGCTTTCAACTTGAAACCGAACTTAAGAATTAGAAAATGAGAAAAAGTTCAACTTGAAAATTGAAAGGGAAATTTGAACTTTAAACTCAAACTTTTTGGCCTTTCGACTCAAAGATCTGGCTTCCTTCTTTTTTGGCTTATGACTTGTCTACAATAACTAGTTTTCAAACAATGTTTTTTTAAAGCGATGTCTATAAATTGATTGTAGTAGACACTGTACCGACTTCATCTAGACCAAAATCACATGTGAGTATCTCTCCATACTCTCTCTCTCACAAACAGGTATAATTCAAAAAAAATTAAAAAAATATAAATCACAGTCTAAAAACAGGTCCTCCATACATGTCTCTGCTTCTCGCAAACAGGTCCCTGCAAGGTTTTTTTCTGAAAAACACCCTCCACTTCACCGATAACAAGCCGCGGTTTCTACAATTATGTATAGGTCCTTGTTTAGTTACGTACAGGTCCTTACGGGTCCCTGCTTTTTTTCGAGAAAACCCTTTGATTTCTCCGAAATTACGTATACGTCCTCGATTTTTTTAAAGAAACGCCTCACAAATTATCGTCTCTTTTATTTCGGTCTACACGTTGGCTAGCGCGGCGTTGCGCCGCGCTTACGTACCTAATATATATAAAGAGAGGAGGAATAAGATAGGAGATAGCACCCAGACGAAGCGGTAGGGGTGAAAAGTAGATATAAATTATTTATATTATTTATTTATCTATTCGATAGGATGTGAATATGGTAAAGATTTTTCTAACTTTCTATCCCATTTATATTCGTATTTGAATTCATATAAAAAATATGGATGTGAATATGGTATAGACTTTTACCATCTAAAATATTATTTTATCCAGACTATCCGTATCCATATTCGACAAAGCAATATATATATATTATTATAATACAACTAATTAGTTGAACAAGTTTTTTTAATAGAACGTGAATTCATATTTCTTTAGGTGAAATAAATGAATTATAATGATTAAGCGTGATACGAGGATAAAATGTCATTAATGTCTTTATATTACATAAGTTATGAGGATATCCAGATCCGACCAAATTGAGTACATATTCGATTCGAATTCGTTACATATTTGATAAGTATTCGTATTCGAGGATATTCGGATTCATATTCATATTCGTTTATAAAATACGAATGTGATAAGGGCACTATTCGATTCGTATTTGATTCGTTTTCACCCCTATGAAGCGGCACATCTAGGGAGAAAGTAGCGGACATCTTGTTTTTCCCTCGCCTGCGCATCCGATGGATGAGAGCCCCCAGCTACTCTATCCAACAGCCGGGACGGACATCCGCTGCTAAACCAAGCAATGAGTGTCCACGAAATAGCAAACTCGTTTCGGGAGGAGGAGGATTCAGGACTGTTGGGAAATCTGCGCCTGGGCCAACAAGCTTGGCCCATGGTGGGTACCTCACTACTTAATCTATAAATAGGGGGTCTCAATCATTGTACTTGTAAGTGAAAAAGAGAAAACAATAAAGAAAGAAGTTCCCTTTTTATTTTTTTGTGTTCAATCTATTATTCTATTGCATTATTCTGTGATTGATCCATCTCTTTTGCCTAAGAAGAATCACTCGGACTGGACTAGCCAGCGATGGTTCCTCAATACGTTATCAGCACGAATCGCTCTAGTGGATCGAAGGTAATCATTGAAGCACTCTAGACTAAATTGCATATCTAGATCGCTTTAAATTTTGCAAATTTCGCTTTCTAGATGATTTCCTACAGTGCAAATCCACTCTAATCTATTGCGAGCAGACTGGAAGTAGCAGGCACAATGTCGATCTGTACATTACATGAAAAAGAGCAGATATTGATTGTACTGTAGATTGATTTAAAAAATATAAAACAAAATATAGATCGCCGTCGGCCCCCACATGGGCCGCCGCCATTGTGCATCTGCGCTGCCCGCACGCGACACGCCTCGCGTCCATTGAGCCACCCGCACATGGTTATGGCCGCCTCGCTATCACGTCGCATTGGAAGCCGCCGCCGGCTGCCCCGTATGGCCGTCCCCGAATGAGCCATTACCAGCCGCCCTCATCGCCCGCACGGCCGTTAGCTCTCGACCGCTTGCTGCCTCGGCCACTGGCCCCATTCGCCTGCCGCGTCGTGTGCCTTGGCCACCGGCATCGGCCGCCAACAACACCAAACGCCCCGACCACCGGCTTCCCCACACGCGCCGCCACCACCATACGGGGTAGGCACCTACCCCTCCTCCTTTTTGATTCAGCCGAAGTGGCCCGTAGGGATGGGCCAAAAAGAAAAAACTGGGCTAGGGAAGGGCCTGGTAGGGGGGCTTCTGGATTTTTGCATATAGGCCCTTAGAAAATTGGGAAATTACATGAAAAATTTTCTTAGAATTGAAAATTAGCAGAATTCACATGCTCAACACTGAAAATTGAATGCCCTCGAAAATTGCAGAATTCACTGAAAATTCATGTCCTAGAATAAATGGCCTCGGGAATTCAAATTTTGAGTTGATTTTCACATTTGAAGCATGCTTAACACTATTGTTATTGTTTCTATGTTTTTCTATATTTATTTACTATTTTGATTAATCATAATTATTTAAATTGTGTTTAATCACTAAAATTAATAATAAAATTATAGAAAAATGTATAAACAATTATGAAACATTACAAGAGTGGTTTTGTACTATTATCCAATTTATTTCATGCATGTTTACCTGCAATAAATTTATATATTCCTTTCATGTACATGTAGATGACATGCATTATGAATCGGGAGTTCGAGGAGCTGGCCCAATATGGCCAAAACTACTTGACTTGGGCTTCCAACGTCGAGATTGTACTTAGAACCAAGAAGCTCTGCGCTGCCATTGGGATTGGTGCATCGAAAGATGCCAAACCCACACCTGAGGAAAAGATCAGGCACTTCACTTCCACATGCACCACCTCTGTCTCACTCTCAATAATAAGTAAATGGCAGAAAAGAGCGCGCTAGCATTATGGACTGCACTCAAGAAGCGGTACGAGAAGGTAAAGTACACCATTCTTTCTCCCAAGAAGCTGATTTCAAGACAGTTGGGGAGTACAACTCTGCTTTGCACAGAATTTGTACTAATCTTCAACTTTGTGGCAGACAGATCATAGATGAGCAAAAGATTGAGAAGACTCTCTCCATCTTCCACCTAATGCAGTGCAGTCTGCACGCAACTATCGTTAAGACGGCTATAAGGAGTATACTAAATTGATTGATATTATGTAGGTTGCAGAGGCTCAGGATGAAATTCTCTGCAAGAACTTTGTCGCGCAGCCACTTGGGAGCTCCGCTGGCCGTGAGACCAACGCTGAGAGCTATAAGGTGTGGAAGCCTATAATGAAGAAAAAAAGGAAGGAATGAGAAGGCCGCAGCCCAGAAAGGCAAACCACCTGCTCCACAGAAAAATAAGGGTAGCAAACCAAAGCAGGACGACAAGCCATATGGTCAACAAGACCAAACCTGCTACAAGTGTGGCAAGTGGGGGCACTAGTCGCGAATCTGTAAAGAGCCGCAGCACGTCGTCGATACCTTCCATGCCAAAAAGAAGAAGAGTGGCAAAGGGCAGCATGAAACCCACTTTGCTTTCGTTGAGGGAGAGAATTCTGAGCAGTTGCCTAAACCAATGGAGATTGACTCCATTCCTGCAGTAGCACCCCCACTTGGCATTGCAGCTGCTGTCGCCATGATTTCCTAGGAAGAGCATCTCACCCCTGAGAAGATAGCAGTTGAAATCTCTGGTTTCTTAGCAGATTCAATCTAATGCACAGAATGCATTTAAATTTTAATTGTCATTTATTTTCATGTGTGGAAGAAATAAGTTAGACTTTGCATTGATGGTGTTCAAACAATTTATTTTCTCATGATGGTTGGATGATATTAATTAATTAATTCATTTATTCAATTCATTTATTCAGTTAATAATGGCATGATATATTATGATATTTGAAGTATTTTATTTATATGTTGATCGTCTCCTACTACATATTAATAAAGTACTTTATATTAGAACATGTGTGGTGCCATATGAAGGAAGTGTGCTTACTTGACAGCGGCACAATGAATATCATTTTGAGAGAAAAAATTCTTTCACTTTGTACTTGTACTTGAAAAGGAGAAAGAAATAAAAAAAGAGTTTCTCTCTTATCTTTTATGTTTAATCTATTATTCTATTACATTATTCTATGATCATCTATCTTTCTTATTTAGGAGAATTGTTTGAATTGGACTCGGCACCCACAACAATTCTCGGTACTCTGTTCTTACAAGCGGCGCAGTCAGAACTACTTTAACTCTGCCCCCTTGCACATCGCCAACGTAGAACTGTCAACGTCCTCCTAAGAAATCGGACACCCTCTCTCTCTCTCTCCACATTTATCTCCAACAGAGCAGAAACTCGTCCACAGAGCTCCAGGAATGGCGAGTGCTCATCCATCCGAATAAAAACAGGGGGGACAGAAATCACGACAAGCAGTGAGTGCGTGCGCCACAGTTGGTGCGTGTATCCCTAGCATCCCCATCCCTTCATCGTCGAATAAAAATGCCGTCGGTGGACTGCGAGAGGGGCCTCTCGCCGGCCAACACCCTCGGCGTGTACTCCGACGGAAACCCGGTGAGCAATCCTTCCTCCGCCATACTGCTCAATGATGACGTATTTTTCAGCGTTCTCCAGAAATCAGCGATCCATGCATATGAGTGGTAATTAGCAAACCTTCTTACACATGCGTGTCAAGAACAAACTGTACGTGAAACTGCATGTCCAAGCGGATTCTCGCAAATCCATGCAGCAATGAGTTTGCAGTTTGGATATGTCATGGTAGTACCAGCATTTTGTGTTGGCCCATCCATCAATTGATTATTGGAGTGGTTAAGCAGAGGAAGTACTTTTTCCTTCCTCATTAATTAGCTATAGCGAAGTTTGATTGATTGTCGTAGTAGTATGTGTCTTATTTGGTGCCAATATGTATGCAAGAACTCCTTATCAATGGAAGGGTTAATGATGATAATGACAATCATATTCTTCGTTGAATCCTGTGATGGATACCTGAGTGCTTGAAGGAAAACATTCACCTTAAGCATGCAATGTAGAATTAACTCGTATCCCCTAACTATTTCCCTCCACTAATTCCTAACACCCCTCTAAAGATAGCCTGTGACTGGGTCAGGCAGTACTGCCCAAAGATGAACATGCACACGCTCGACTCCCCGTAATCTCTTGTAGCCATCAAACTTAACAGATGTGGTCGATCGATTGATCGCAAGTTTTCGTGCGTCATGGATGCAGGAGCACTGGAGAGCCTACTACAGGCACGTGCTCCTCCTGGCGTACCAGAGCTGCGGCGTGGTGTACGGCGACCTGAGCACGTCGCCTCTGTACGTGTACAAGAGCACCTTCTCCGGATCGCTCCGACGCTTCCAGGACGAGGAGACCGTCTTCGGCGTCTTCTCCCTCGTCTTCTGGACCATCACCCTGATCCCGCTCCTCAAGTACGTCTTCATCGTCCTCAGCGCCGACGACAACGGCGAAGGTCGGGAAAACTCCACATGTTAACTTGCTACTGGTCACCACTCTCGGTGACTCAAATGGTGTTTGATCGACATGGCTGCGTGCTACTTGCTTCCATTGCAGGGGGCACGTTTGCGCTCTACTCGCTGCTGGTGCGGCACGCCAAGTTCAGCCTGATGCCGAACCAGCAGGCGGCCGACGAGGAGCTCTCGGCCTACTACAAGCCCGGGTACACGGCGCAGGACACGCCCATCCTGACTGCGCTGAGGCAGTTCCTCGAGAAGCACAGGAAATCGCGGACCTTCCTGCTCGTCATGGTCCTCTTTGGCACCTCGCTGGTGATCGGCGACGGCGTTCTCACCCCGGCCATGTCCGGTGCGTAACGTACCTGCTGTTCATTCACCAAATGGCATTAAAATCCTGGCACATTTTTAGTTTGCTGCTGCTTAGATTGATTGATGCCTGCTGATCGTGGCTGCGTTTTGCGTCATCTCAGTGCTCTCGTCCTTCTCTGGTCTGCAAGTCCATTCACATGCCTTGTCAGACGGTGAGTGTTTGCGTGTTCAAAAGCTTCCACATATTCAGAAATAATTTCAGTTTTATTCTGTTTAACTTTTGTTGCATTCGTTTGAGGGAACAAGAACAAGCCGCATTGGCTCTTTGCTTGCCCATACATGCTCTTACTAGTAATGACCATCATTCTTTGCTGGGAAAAAAAAAAACAGGTGAGGTGATGGTCCTGTCCTGCATCGTCCTGGTGTGCCTCTTCACGCTGCAGCACTGGGGAACCCACCGCGTCGCCTTCCTGTTCGCGCCCGTCGTCATCGTCTGGCTCCTCTGCTTGGGATCGATCGGTGTCTACAACATCATCGTGTGGAACCCCAGGATTCTGCACGCGCTCTCTCCCTACTACATAGTCAGGTTCTTCCAGAGGACCGGCAAAGACGGGTGGATTTCTCTCGGAGGAGTTCTCCTCTCCATGACAGGTACAGAGCAGCAGCCTCAGATTGTGTGAAAAGTATAATGCAGCCACACATGGGGTACCTTAACATTAATCGACTGAATTTCGTGATGCAATTGGGGATAGTTGCTCTTGGACAGAACATTTAATTGACTTGCTCGATCTTTGCAACTTGCAAATATATGCAGGCACAGAGGCTATGTTTGCAGATCTTGGCCACTTCACAGCTACATCCATAAGGGTACGTGTACACGCATGGCTCCTGAACTCCTTGTTCACTTTACGATGTTTATCGCTGGTGTCACTGAAGTGACTGAACTGGCAATGTTTCAGCTTAATCGAGAGATCAGGGCTTACATGTCATGTCATGTCATGCACATGCAAATATATCATTGACCATCCAGTGCAAACCTAATAAACAATTCCATGTCTCTGACAGGTTGCGTTCGTGGGTCTGATCTACCCGTGCCTGGTGCTGCAGTACATGGGGCAGGCGGCGTTCCTGTCCAAAGCTCCCGACTGCGACATCCACTTCGTCTTCTTCGAGTCGATTCCCCGTAATTACCTACAAGTTCCATCATGCACACGTAGCTTAATTTTGCAATGCCGCGCGATGCGGTGTGATGTGATGTTAGGAGGCATTGATCGATCGATCCATGCGTGGGTGCAGCGCGCATCTTCTGGCCGGTGCTGGTGATCGCGACGCTGGCGGCGATCGTGGGCAGCCAGGCGGTGATCTCGGCCACCTTCTCCATCGTGCGGCAGTGCACCGGGCTGGGCTGCTTCCCGCGCGTCAAGATCGTCCACACCTCCAGCCGCATCCACGGCCAGATCTACAGCCCCGAGATCAACTGGATCCTCATGGTCGTCTGCCTCGCCGTCACCGTCGGGTTCCGCGACACCACCCTCATCGGGAACGCATACGGTACGCTATGTGACGCCCAGGTTTGACGTGTGATACAGTCAAAGTTTGAAAGGTTCGACGATCTAACGCCAGATGTTTCAAAAAAAAAAAACAAAGGGATGGCGTGCGCCGGGGTGATGGTGGTGACGACGCTGCTGATGTCGATGGTGATCGTCTTCGTGTGGCAGCAGAGCTTCCTCCTGGCGGCGCTGTTCCTGGTGGCCTTCGGCGCCGTGGAGGCGGCCTACCTGTCGGCGGCGCTGATCAAGGTGCCGCAGGGCGGGTGGCTGCCGCT
The DNA here is from genome assembly GCA_036346245.1 of Bonia amplexicaulis. Classification (NCBI taxonomy): domain Eukaryota; kingdom Viridiplantae; phylum Streptophyta; class Magnoliopsida; order Poales; family Poaceae; genus Bonia; species Bonia amplexicaulis. The sequence continues at coordinate 13,063,273 of CM070735.1, read as the reverse complement.
GGTGCTGTCGCTGGTGGTCGTGGCCGTCATGTACGTGTGGCACTACGGCACGCGCCGGAAGCACCTGTTCGACGTGCAGAACAAAGTGTCCCTGCGGTGGCTCCACGCGCTCGGCCCCAGCCTCGGCATCGTCCGCGTCCCGGGCATCGGCCTCATCTACACCGAGCTCGCCACCGGCGTGCCGGCCATCTTCTCGCACTTCGTCACCAACCTGCCCGCCTTCCACCAGGTGCTCGTCTTCGTCTGCGTCAAGGCCGTGCCCGTCCCGCACGTCCGCGCCGAGGAGCGCCACCTCGTCGGCCGCATCGGCCCGCGCGAGTACCGCATGTACCGCTGCGTCGTCCGCTACGGCTACAAGGACGTGCTCGGCGACGACAACGACTTCGAGAACGACCTCGTGCTCCGCATCGCTGAGTTCGTGCATATGGAGGCCGCCGAAGCCGCCGCCGCCGACCACCACCGCGGCAGCGACTGCTCAGCCTCCTCGGTCGAGGGCCGCATGGCCGTCGTCACGCGCCCCAGCGACCTCGCCCGGACGGGCCTCCTCATGAGGGAGCCCCGAGAGGAGGAGAGCATCGTGGTGCGCGCCGCCACCGCCGCCTCGGAGGGCGGCAAGTCGGAGACGCTCCACTCGATGCAGACCATGTACGAGGCCGAGTCCCCCGGGTTCGCCAACCGGCGGCGCGTCCGGTTTGAGATCACCGACGTAGCGGGCGAGGACATCGACCCGAGGGTGAAGGAGGAGCTCAGCACGCTCATCGAGGCCAAGCACGCCGGCGTGGCCTACATCATGGGGCACTCGTACATCAAGGCAAGGAAGAGCTCATCGGTGTTCAAGAAGTTCGCCATTGACGTGGCCTACTCCTTCCTCCGGAAGAACAGCCGGGGCCCCGCCGTGGCGCTGAACATACCGCACATCAGCCTCATCGAAGTCGGCATGATCTACTACGTTTAGTGTTGCTTGCATGTTCCCTTTCATTAAGTGTGATAATTTTGGGTTGAATTGTTTCATTAAATTCTAGACAATGTAGGGCTTGGCATGAATGATCCATAATGAACAGTACAGTATATGCTACTTCAGTAAGGATTCTTCAGTGTAAGAACTGAGAACATTTCTCTCATTGCAGTTAACTTGGTTCAGTTCACTTCCAGAGAAACAAATTGAAAAGGCAGAAATCAAACAGGACAAGATCACAATATTACCAGAAAGCATGTTCTAACAGATAAAGAGAATTTAGGTCATGTACGTACTGACTTCTAAAATATGATTTTTAATAGTATTTAGCTTTCAAATAGAGTGATTTTTCAAGATGAAGTCTGCTAGTCAATTATAGTACATGTTGCAGTGATTTTATTTATATCGGTCAAAATCACACGTAAGTCTCTCTCTACAAGTTTCTCTATAAGCTGTTACTATTTATAAGCCAAAACCAAAAGCCAATATGAATGAATCCTAGTAATTCCATGTGTACAGCTTTCATGTATCGACCAGCCTGTAACATCCCACTCATCCTCTGGGTCTAGAGTACTACCATCATTACATAATATTACCATTTTTAGCCACTGCTAACAGTTTTAAGCAAACACTACTTTATTTATATTGCAGTGACAAGATAGACATCATCATACTATTTTTAAGCAACTACTCTAACATATAACTAGAGTTTAAACATATTAACAAAAGCTAATATGGAAAGTGTTGCTGGTACGTGATGTGTTGAAGTGTTCTAGTGATTGCTGGCACAGCTGGAGCATTCGACTATGTGCAAAGCTGAGCATCGAATTGTCAGTCGATCTGTCGAATCCTTCATCGACTACTTGAAGAGTTGAAAAGCGATGACAATCATTCACCCCCCCTCTCCTCTCATTGTGCCATACGATTCTACAACCATAGCATAGTCTAGCTGTGTGGCACCCTGTCTCTTTAGCTGATGACTAGAGTTCCATTCCCATTGACCATAGGTTGGGTGTAGTATCTATATAGATTTTTCACTTTAATTATTTGGGATTTGAATCTATGACCTGTGGCCTGTGAGCCTTAGGGCATGTTGATATATGCTTTGGCTTCTAGCTTCTGCTTCTAGAAGCCAAAGCGTATTCAAACAATCAGCTTCGGGAAGCGGCTTGTGGAAGCCGCGTCCAATACATCACGCGAGGGCGTGCCCCAATCGTGATAGTCCATACGCCTCCCATTCACTCCTCATGTGAGAGCTCTCCATGGCAATTCCTTCCACCCCCCCCTCGATCACATCACACCGCCACCCTTCGATGCCCTCCAAGACCTCGCCGGGCAGATCTACTCTTCCCTTAGCCAGATTCGGTGCCCCTCCCGCCCCGCCAGATCCGCTCTCCCTACGGCCTAATCTGATGCCCTCCAATGCTCCACCCCCTCACCAGATCTGCTCTTCCCTCGGCTAAATATGGCACCCCGTGCCAGATCTGCTCTCCCTACAGTAAGATCCTCTGCCATCCAGCCTCGTTCTGCCTACCCCGACGTCAGCTTGATCTTCTCCCTCCCGTCGCCCGGAGTTTCCATGGCCACCACATCCCCTCTGTCTCCATTGCTAATTGAAGGCATAATCCGTCTCTCCTCCTCATTCTTCTTATTTCGTGCTTGCTTTTCTTTTCGATTATTATATCTGCCATAGTAGCTTTTATCTACGACTTTTACCTCCACTATTGTTCTTACTCTCCCGCATGATTACCATTTCCTTATGTGTGATTTTTGTGTCCTACACTGTGCTCCATGATCTGTTGTGGGGACCGGTGGCATCAGGGTTTTAGAGATGGCCCTCAAGCATGCAACCCTGGTTGTTTGGGATGACGAAACAATCGGCATTTTCATTGTCATCTTCTTGGAGGAAATGAACTGCAGGAACCGCCCACATCACTGCCTATCCGGTAAGTTCTACAACAATCTTCTTCAAAAATTTGAAGAGCAAACCTGTGACTACAACAATCTTCTTCGAAAGTTTGAAGAGCAAACCAGCCAGCAGTACACCCGCAAACAAGTGAATAACAAATGGGATGCACTAAAGAAGGATTTATCTAATTGGAAGACTCTTAAGTTGTGTGCAACTAGGACTATTGCAGCTGACCTTGAGTGGTGGGAGAAGCAAGCCAAGGTTAGCCTCTGTGCATACACTTCGTTGTGATCTCTGGTTCGTGCCCCAACTCATGAATGCCCTATTTTTTCTCTTTTGTTTGCAGTGTACGGATGACATCAAGAAGTTTTGCAAGGCACCCCTTGCCAATGAGAATCTCCTAGAGAGGCTTTTTAAGGAGACCGTATGCACTAATGTAGACACATACATCCCCGGGGCCGAGCCCAGCCACAGCCACAAGAACGATGAGGGGAGCGATCTACCGACTGGAGCCGGACATAGTGGACCATCAGCCACCGGTAAGGGCAAATGGCCTTATGTGCCTGATTATCCTAAAGGGAAGAAACCCAAGAAGACCCACTAGGATGTGCAGCTTGAGAGATTCATTGACCTCTACGAGCAGTCTAGAGGCCGTCATAGCTCCACCCTTTCGGTGACCTCACGTCACTTGTGCATGGTGAAGGATGAAATGGTTGAGCTGATGGAGCTGGTCATTGGCAGCAGTGCCCCGGAGGACAGCAATGAGTACTACTACACGAGTCAGCTTTTCATGCATGCTCGGTACTATCAAATGTTCGCCAACTTTAAGACCCCGACAAGGTAGCTGGCCTAGGCCAGGCGGAGCTAGGTCGATAGGAATACCACGAAGTGATTAGTAGGTCCTCCTGCCCATTTTTCATATCGCTATCGTATTGCAATTTTGTTTACTGCCATATTTGTCATGTGTACTACCATGTGCTTGTGATTTTACTCCGAACTAAACTTTCATGTGTCCAAGAGTTCTCTGTTGCTCTAGTTACAAACTGAATTGTGGTACTTAACTATGACAATAATCTGAACTATGACAATAATCTGAGTTTGCTTGCATATTGCATTACTAGTATTGCATTTGTAATCTTGTAGCAATCTGTGATCTTGTAGAAATATGCTGGTAGGTTCTATGATCAGTAGTACCAATCTGTGATCTTGTAGAGATTCTATAATGTGTAGTGATATTGCTGCTATGTTGTGCACTAGGTTGTGTCCTAATGTAGTTGAAGGCCATGTTCTGATGACCCGCTACACTGCTTGTAGATGTCGTCGTCAAATGAGACACGTTCTGCGACGAAGACCGATACCGATTCCATCTCTATCACTGCAAGCTCCTCTATTGGATTGTCCAACATGGCATGTTTTTCTTGTGGGGGATGACGAGGGGGAGTCCTCCCGCCGGCCACGGCCGGTTACTGACAAAACCGGTCTAGAGTGGGTTGAGGAACAGCTCGGTGACCCACAATCATGCAAAGATATGTTTTGGATGAGGAGGTCAATATTTAACGAATTGCACAAAACACTTGTGTGGGACTACTGTCTGTGATTTACTCATCAAACGACATCTAAAGAGGCTCTTGGACTATTCCTATGGACGTGTGGCTCCTCTCAGTTAAATAGGCAGGCACATAATAGATTCGAGCATTCTGTGGGTCATGTGAGCGATACATTCAACAGGGTCTTGGGCACCGTTTGCAACATTGGCAAGTGATATTGTACGTCACATGGATCCATAGTTCCGTGCGGTCCATACGAGGTTGAAGGAGGCACGTTTTCACTAGCATTTCAACAATTGCATTGTGACGATCGATGGTACACATATGACAGCATCAGTCCTAGGATGAGTAGCACTGAGGAACTACAACCAACACGGTTACATGAGTCAAAATGTACTCGTGCTGTGTTACTTCGACAGGCGGTTCACATTCGTGTGTTCTAGAAGGAGCGGAGCTATGCACGACACGAAGATCCTTCAGGATTCCATGGCAACCCATGTGAACCGCTTCCCACACCCACCTGTAGGTATGTATGATCTGTCTTCTTACATAAACGTATGCATGTGCACTGGGGTGCGGTGACTGACTTGGCCTCCAATTGTATTTTACGGTAGGAAAATACTACTTGGTGATTCTGGTTACCTGAACAAGGAGGGGTTCCTAGCTCCATACAAGAATCAATAGTACTACATACCTAATTTCACACAAGGTGGACTACTGTTGGGATGAAAGAAGTATTTAGCTACCACCACTCCTCTCTACGCAATGTGATTGAGCGTGCATTCGACGCTTGGAAGAATAAGTGGTGCATCTGTTGAGCATGCCGAGCTAAGATGTAGACACACAAAAGAAAGTTACAGTGGCGACTATGGCTTTGCACAACTTCATCATTGACTTAGTAATGCTTGATGAGGCCATCTTCGACATCGACGATGACGATGGATACGTCATAGGCGAGGGGGGCACAAAGTCTCCTGAGGGCAGTGTTGGGAGGTCCAATAGGCCTATGGACGTTCTCTGAGATAGCATTGCGCGCAATTTGGTAGAATGAGTTACGGTTTCAAATGTTGTACATGCCTATGTTGTATTCTTGTACTTTCTACTTTAGCATGTTGTAACGCACTACGTATCATCGTATGTCCCCAATTACGTTAGTCGTTTACTCTATTTTTTTACATAATGTACTTAGATTCTACCACCACTTCTACTTATCAACCAATACTATTCATCGCCTATAAAACTATATGAACACCCGGTTTCTACAAACCGCTTCTATCAGTCACTACTATTTATAAGCCAAAAGCCACCAACAAAAGCCTATATGAACCGCCCTTAATACGACTATGCTAGCCAATTATCTCTATCCTAAAAAAAATGAATTTGCATTTGAGTTGGTAACACACCCGCTATAATCTCCATTACCGACAAGACTGCTGTTTCAAGACAGTCCAAGGATTTAATTGAAATCGCTTTCTGCAAACCTAGGTTGAAGCTTCATAATATTTTCTAGATTTAACTGTCGACTAAAATGTAGCACTGAGGAACTACAACCAACACGGTTACATGAGTCAAAATGTACTCGTGCTGTGTTACTTCGACAGGCGGTTCACATTCGTGTGTTCTAGAAGGAGCGGAGCTATGCACGACACGAAGATCCTTCAGGATTCCATGGCAACCCATGTGAACCGCTTCCCACACCCACCTGTAGGTATGTATGATCTGTCTTCTTACATAAACGTATGCATGTGCACTGGGGTGCGGTGACTGACTTGGCCTCCAATTGTATTTTACGGTAGGAAAATACTACTTGGTGATTCTGGTTACCTGAACAAGGAGGGGTTCCTAGCTCCATACAAGAATCAATAGTACTACATACCTAATTTCACACAAGGTGGACGGCCTGTTGGGATGAAAGAAGTATTTAGCTACCACCACTCCTCTCTACGCAATGTGATTGAGCGTGCATTCGACGTTTGGAAGAATAAGTGGTGCATCCTGTTGAGCATGCCGAGCTAAGATGTAGACACACAAAAGAAAGTTACAGTGGCGACTATGGCTTTGCACAACTTCATCATTGACTTAGTAATGCTTGATGAGGCCATCTTCGACATCGACGATGACGATGGATACGTCATAGGCGAGGGGCACAAAGTCTCCCGAGGCGTGTTGGGAGGTCCAATAGGCCTATGGACGTTCTCTGAGATAGCATTGCGCGCAATTTGGTAGAATGAGTTACGGTTTCAAATGTTGTACATGCCTATGTTGTATTCTTGTACTTTCTACTTTAGCATGTTGTAACGCACTACGTATCATCGTATGTCCCCAATTACGTTAGTCGTTTACTCTATTTTTTTACATAATGTACTTAGATTCTACCAGCCACTTCTACTTATCAACCAATACTATTCATCAGCTATAAAACTATATGAACACCCCAGTTTCTACAAACCGCTTCTATCAGTCACTACTATTTATAAGCCAAAAGCCACCAACAAAAGCCTATATGAACCGCCCTTAATACGACTATGCTAGCCAATTATCTCTATCCTAAAAAATGAATTTGCATTTGAGTTGGTAACACACCCGCTAAGTAATCTCCAATTACCGGCCAAGACCGCTGTTTCAAGACAGTCCAAGGATTTAATTGAAATCGTCGCAAACCTAGGTTGAAGCTTCATAATATTTTCTAGATTTAACTGTCGACTAAAATGTAGCACTGAGGAACTACAACCAACACGGTTACATGAGTCAAAATGTACTCGTGCTGTGTTACTTCGACAGGCGGTTCACATTCGTGTGTTCTAGAAGGAGCGGAGCTATGCACGACACGAAGATCCTTCAGGATTCCATGGCAACCCATGTGAACCGCTTCCCACACCCACCGTAGGTATGTATGATCCGCCTTCTTACATAAACGTATGCATGTGCTTTGGGTGCGGTGGATCGACTTGGCCTCCAATTGTATTTTACAGAGGAAAATACTACTTGGTGATTCTCGTTACCGAACAAGGAGGGGTTCCTAGCTCCATACAAGAATCAATAGTACTACATACCTAATTTCACACAAGGTGGACTACTGTTGGGATGAAAGAAGTATTTAGCTACCACCACTCCTCTCTACGCAATGTGATTGAGCGTGCATTCGACGTTTGGAAGAATAAGTGGTGCATCCTGTTGAGCATGCCGAGCTAAGATGTAGACACACAAAAGAAAGTTACAGTGGCGACTATGGCTTTGCACAACTTCATCATTGACTTAGTAATGCTTGATGAGGCCATCTTCGACATCGACGATGACGATGGATACGTCATAGGCGAGGGGGGCACAAAGTCTCCTGAGGGCAGTGTTGGGAGGTCCAATAGGCCTATGGACGTTCTCTGAGATAGCATTGCGCGCAATTTGGTAGAATGAGTTACGGTTTCAAATGTTGTACATGCCTATGTTGTATTCTTGTACTTTCTACTTTAGCATGTTGTAACGCACTACGTATCATCGTATGTCCCCAATTACGTTAGTCGTTTACTCTATTTTTTTACATAATGTACTTAGATTCTACCAGCCACTTCTACTTATCAACCAATACTATTCATCAGCTATAAAACTATATGAACACCCCAGTTTCTACAAACCGCTTCTATCAGTCACTACTATTTATAAGCCAAAAGCCACCAACAAAAGCCTATATGAACCGCCCTTAATACGACTATGCTAGCCAATTATCTCTATCCTAAAAAAAATGAATTTGCATTTGAGTTGGTAACACACCCAGTTAAGTAATCTCCAATTACCAGCCCAGCACCGTTGCCGGCACAGGTCCAAGGATTTAATTGAAATCGCTTTCTGCAAACCTAGGTTGAAGCTTCATAATATTTTCTAGATTTAACTGTCGACTAAAAACATAACACTGTCCTAGTTTAGAAGCTGTTTTCAGTTTTATTTAAGTTGCCACTCACAAAAATTCAAGAAATTCCGGATCCTAGTGAGTGGCCCACGAGTCAAATGCCCCATGCATAATTTTTTACCATAATTAATTTGATTCTTTTCCCCATCTCCAACAGATTCCACCGTTTTCTTCCACAAATTTCTGTTATTCACTTGATGCGGAACAGATCTTTTAACTTGCAGCACGAACTTATATCAAACACTAACCTTAGAATTGGATTTTTAGCTAAGCTTAATGGTGCTCGATTTGCAAGGAAAGTTACATGTACAAACAGTACTAGGCTTCCTTCAAACAGTACTTAGCTTATGCTAGACTTGTACAGTAAATCAATTCGATACAAGCATGGCCATAGTTGTGACAATCATGACCAGTACTACCAGCAAGTCTAGACATAAATTCACAACAAATACAACGTAGATTAACATCTTACTGCATTGACAGCAAGATGGATAGATCGCCAGTTCATAATTCTCTCTCCATTTATCTAGACAACTGATTAAAATACAACAAAGCTACATATATATATGGAGACTAGTAGAACAAATCGCACAGGACCTAATACATGATGTTACAACATTTATGTAAGACTCGCATGCATTCCCATCTGCGAACCTTTATCCTGGTGGGCTCTATTGACAGTCCCAACCACCGGTCAAGCTGCATGTACAGTGGAATCGATAGATCGTGACAACACTGCAGGGCAGGGAACTCAGGCTCCGGAAAATATCAGTCCACTGACAGAACCGATAGATCAAGCCAAGTATCTGTACACATTTTGGTTATCTTTATCCCTCTCCAAGTAATCCCTTGTGATAAGATCCTCAATCCGTTTCTTTATTGCCTTGAAGTCAGGCTGCAGAAAAAAAAAAGAGTAGCCCTTTTATCATGTGAAGTCATCAAAGGAAGCTCAGATAATCAAATGCTTTGAACATTTCCTGAATGCCAGCTCAACCATATACACACAATTATATTACACAAAAACGAGGCCAAAAAGATGATGGTGCAAGTCCCTAGGCGTGCAATGCAAAATGCACAGAGCAAAAGAAGGCAAGGGTGCTAGCCAAAAGAACCTACGTAATGGAAGATAGTCCTAGGGAGGGAATAAATGACCGTTAGACACAAACAGAGTAGAACTTGTGACAAGCGTCACAAGCCTTTGGGCAAAAACAACACGATCTAACAAAATACAGCTGAATTTATTGAACCCAGCACCAAAAAGGAGGGCAAGGAAAATTCTTTTGCAAACATCTACAACTACTTTCTTTAAAAAAATTGTTTCATACCTTGAACATGCGACCAAGCTGCTCCACACATTCCATTACAAGCTGCTGATGACCCAATACTTTGCGGCTCTTCATAATGCGGACAATGGATGCATCAATTGCATATCTGCGATCCTTGTCAACATCTTCAACAACTTTCTTCTTCTCATCAACTGGAGGAAGAGGTATCTGTGAATAGCATTAAAAACCAAGATAATACATCAAAAAATGAGAACTCAGAAAAGTAACCAAATCTATAAAACATACAAAAAAAGATACCTTTATTCTTCGCATCTTGTCAGTAAATTTTGAATTGAACTCAAAGACGTCATTCGGTGAAATAGATTTGTTATTTGGTTCTTTGTTAAGAATCTTGTATTTTGCACAAGAGAGAGAATGGAGCAAACGCACAACATCATCATCTGAGAGATTTAGCTGTGTCACAATCTCAGAATAGCTTAGTCTGTCAACTCCATTAAATAGCAGCAGCAATGCAGCCTACCAACAGAAGAGAAAGGCATGTTAGATTACATCTAATACAACAAGCAAATGATCATTCAAAATGCAGCTTTGAATTACCTGATAAGTTGTAACTATGAGCTCAATAGTTTTGGCCTCGAACTTGGCATTAATATTACAGGTTCCCAGGGAATATATCCAGGTAAGCTTCCTGTGCTTTGTTCTTGTTTGGTAAAACTCCTTGAAAACCTCTACACATTTCACCTGAAAAATTGAGAATGAAAATAATTATCTTCTGCATAGTAAGACATCAACCACAAACATTGTATGAAAAAACAAGGGCAGACTTACCATCTCAACAGGCAGGTTTATATCAAAAGATTTGTAGCTGGGCCAAAATCCTGTTGTCAGAACAGTAACAGCTAAGTCTATCCCAGGATTCAACTCGGGATGTGTGCTTATGAACTCTTCAAATTTAGTCTGGTGATCTCTTGCAACAGTAAGGTCAGTAACCATGCCCTCCATTTTTGAAGTGAATTGCCCCCCGCACTGTTGTTTTAGCTTGGTCAGAATGCTTCTCTCATGTTCATCATTAGCACTCTTGTCAAAAAGCAATCTCCTTGCAAGCTTCTTTCTGCAAATTAGCCCCAAAAGTCAATGGCTGCATGCATATTCCAGTACGTGCACGAGCTTAAAGACAATAAGAATCAGCATGCAAAGTAACAAGAAGTTACCTGTAAAATTCAGCAAACAAGTCCTTGTCGCTGATGTAGGCGAGTAACCTTACAACCTGGTAATTGTCCAGTTTCAAGATTAAGTTCTTAGCTCTGGAAAACTAGTGATGACATTAGCAGCACAAACATAACAAATTGATGGCTGTACCTTCTCAAGGGTATCTTCAATTGCTTCGTCACTAAGTTTTTCACTGCCACCTTTCTTTAAGATGTTGTCACAGAAGGTAGCTAGTAATTCGGCGCTTGAACTACCAGAAACACCTTTGTTGCAGAAAACCTCAAAAGCCTCTTTAAGTGCCTGCATAAACAGGATACAGAGCAGGACCCAAGATTTTGATATCATGATAAAAAGAACTGGTGTATGAACCTGTAGATAAGTAAAGCAAATGGCAAACCTTATGGAAGAGGGTGTGGCCCTGGAAACACTTAGTGACATATTCTACATATTTGTCATGAAGCTCAATGATTTTCCGGACAAAAACCTAAGTTCAAAAAAAAAAAAAAACTCAGTGAGTAACAGATATCATAACAATAAGTTGAGAGTTAACAGCAAAAATTATATCAAGACATCAAACCTGTTCCTGCAAACCAACCATGTCCTTCTTCTCTGGCTGTAATAAAACAAATAATTAATATAATATTAATAATTTTAGATAATACTCAAGCGAAAAATAAGCAAATCACTAGAAATGTAAGTCTGAAGTGGCTAGTAGAGTGCAGAGCAATATGTTGAAGCAGCAGCGTGAAATACAATACGCATATACCAGCAAGAGTCAAGTACAAACTCCAGCTGATTGATGAAAAACATACCACCGAATTACAACCCAAAAAAGCAAATCAATGTACTAAGGAAACAGTAATACAAACAAAAAAACATAAATATTCAATGGTTGAATATATAAAATGGTGCACCTTTTTGTTACTAGCAGCATCTTCAGCCTGTTTGACTAAGGCTGTGCCCTCATTCGTAACATGCTGCAGATTAGCACAATTCCATTACAACATTGAAATAGCTTTAAGAAGAAATAGAGAACACTTTTGAGGCAAATAATACCTGCTTAAATATTTGAGAAACAGGTTCCAGACCACGAGTTATTCTGGAAAATAGCCTGTACATTCTAGAGAGATCCTCCACCTGCAAGATTGCATAGATATTATGTCCACAGGCTTCATATATTGCTGATATACTGTTAAGAAAGAAAGAGCTTCTCCATGAAACCTTCTCATCACGGAGCAATGCATGACATCCAGAATGCTCCTTCTCCAAAAGCTGGCTTGCGTATTGAGTTAGCAATTCATGTTGCACTTTCTGTGAAAATGAAGGAAAGAAAGCACATTAAATCATGTCATACGGGGGAAAGGAAATCATGAGTAGTGCTCTATCAGGAATCCAACAGCACTCTGAATAGACAATTCCATCTTATGCATCTGGTGTACATGTAGCAAATATAGATAATTACACATCAAGAAATACTCTGAAAAGTTAATAGCAGACTTTCCACTAACCTCCAGCAACTTCTGTTCACTACTAGAGTGCAAATAATGAGCAACTCGCTCTTTCTCCCTTTTCAAACACTCCTCAGCCTAATGAAACAAACACACATTAGGAAGATAATGTTATTCTTAACTACAGGTAGAAATATTCGTTAAACCTTCTCGAAGATACCTTTAACATGTAATCTGGACAAGAGTCCTCCAGAATCCAGGTTTGGGCCTTGATAGAGTAGTAGTCTGCAGTATCCTTGAGCAAGAAATCTTCAAAATCATTTTCATAGCACTCCATACTACCCAAGCCAATTTCAACAAATATATCCAGAACATTTTTCAACAGGGCCCTATCAATTTGTTCACCCTCGCGTTCTTGATCTATCTGTTGAAGAAAGCATTTCCATTACCAACATACACAATCAAATAAGCTAACCATTACCAACTATACACAATCAAATAAGCTAACATGACAAGATACAATGACTCACCAAGGATATGACTGCACTTTTTACTTTTCCTTTGATCTCTTGATATACCTGTTACCACAACTGAACATGATTAAAATCTAGAGATATTACATTAAGCAACAAACTGTCAGCTGGATTCCATAAAACAGGAGAAAGATGAGTCAATCGTGTAAAGAAGTTGTGTTACCAAATCTCGGAAACAACTAAGCCCAACTTCTCTCAGTGGCGGTAGTGACCTCCGTGAAATAAAGTACCGATCAAGATAATGGAAGAAGCGTGACAACCACCGAACCATCACTTTATGGTTTGACCACCGTTTTACTAACTCTCTCAACATAAACTCATCATGCTTTTCTCTTAGTGAAGGTAAGACCTGCAATCAATTGAAACTGGGTGTTGGACTTATTTTTCAAAAATGTGAACATGCAAATATAGGGAAAAGAGATAAAATGGACATCATGCAGGTGATGAACTATAACTAAAGTGCATCTTATGTTTATTGAATACAATTATCATTGGACAATTTATCCAGCTACATAGTGTTAAAGAGAGGAAGGTATTTTTTACTGCATGATAATTAACTAAAACTACCAATGATCTATATCAAAATAGGAATGGCAACAGGGTGGGGGCAGAGACTAAGTCCCCATACCCATTCTCACCTCATTAACATGGGCATTTTCACCCTCAAGTAACTACCTAAGGATATGGCAGAGAACAGGGGTCCCAGCGGGGATGGGCATAGGATTATTTACATTGCAATATGACAATATCTACTTCTAGAAAATGTTCAACAACAACGTACAATCAAAAGATATAATACAATTCGCTACACATTAAATGGTATTGAAAACATAAGTCCATATATGTATTTATATGTAGGTCTGAAATTATCCAGGAGCTGTTCATGAAAAGGGCAAAGGCAACCAATATTTCAAACGGCCAAAAATAACCCATGATAAAAAAGACTTAGTATGGACGCATGCTGGCATCCACAAGTGTTCTCAGCATTACCAGATCCTACTATGACAAAGAATATCCTCCAAATCAAGCAATGCATTCTTTCTAGGCAAAGTCTAACCTAGAAAATCTACACCTCCAAAAACGTGCAGAAAACATAGTGGACACAGCACAATGCAGAACATGCAAAGCAATCTTTTCTTCTGAAGTACCTGAGGCCCAACATTTACATAATTCCATGCAAATGTTAAAGAAAGGCAAATCATTTAGAGGATGAAACCAACGACAAATTTGCAAATGGAGGATGAGACCCAACAAATATGTAGATTCTCTCACATATGATGATGTATCTGTTGTGAACTAATATAATAAGAAGGTAATCATCCGTCGGAGAGAAGTCCGATGGCGACGACTTGAAGTAGAACGGCGCTAGGTGAAGAGAGCACCGATTGAGGGAGAAATAGATCTAGAATAGCTAGTCAAGAAAGGACCACAGCTAGACTTTAGAGACTAGCAACTTGTTTATTCATCTTTACTTGATTCATAATGGATACATGCTATCCCTTTTATAGAGACGACCTGACTTAACGACTAAAAAATAATCTATAAGGAAATTTACCTCTAACAATCCAATCTAATAATAACTTACTTAACTAATAGATAATACCAAATACCTAATAGATAGATTCCTAAATAACAAACTATGACTGATATGCGCGCGCTACAGTACACATGCTACAGTACTTTCCTGAGTATTAGACCATAATATTATACCCCTCGCGACTAGGCAGCTCGTCCTCGAGCTGCAGTGGTGGCTACGGTTGAAGACCTTCTGCTCTTCGCTGTTAGCCTTCAACTTCTCCAAGAAAGATGGTGTAGCACCGGAAACTATGGTGAGTGACTCTGATACCAATTATTATGAATTAGCACAAGGGGGTAATCATCCGTCGGAGAGAGGTCGGACGGCGATGACTTAAAGTAGAACGGCGCTAAGTGAAAAGGGCACCAATTGAGGGAGGAATAGATCTTAGAATAACTAATCAAGGGAACGGCCACGGCTGGACTTTAGGGACTAGAAACTTATTTTTTTCATCTTTGTTTGATTCATAATGGATACATTATATCCTTTTTATAGGGACGACCCGACTTGACAACTAAGAAATAATCTGTAAGGAAATTTATCTCTAACAATCCAATCTAATAATAACTTGCCTAACTAATAGATAATACCAAATACCTAATAGATAGATTTCTAAATAACAAACCATACTTAATATACACACGCTACAGTACACGCAGTACAGTACTTTCCTAAGTATTGGACCATAACAGTATCATCAACAATTCAAATTCACTACATCAAGATCCTCTTGCTTCATAGTAATCACTAGGCATGAACCAATGAGCAGTTCGCAAAATCAAGGTTTAGCTTTGAACCAGAAACAAGTAAATAACAAAACTTTGGACAATAGCTTGTCTGAATTTGGTCCACTAGAAAAGCCTTACACGTAGGCATTTTCAAAGCATAGTGATTAACTAAAATTACCAGTGAGCCATGTCAAACATATGGATGGCAACAAAGTGGGGGCAGGTAACGGTATCCAACCTGATTCCCACATCATTAACACAGACATTTTCATCCCAAAGTAACAGCCCACAGGTTTGGCAGAGAACAGGTATCCCTCCAAAAGGGGATGAATGTACAATTATTTATGGCGTTGTCTATACAAAAATATATGTTACATATAGCCAAGTTAATTTATACACAATTTAATTTTACAAATAGCTAAGTTAATTAATCAACAAGAAGTACAATCAAAAGATTTAATATAAGTCACTAATCATACTTTAAATGGTAACAAACATATGCATCCAAGAGAAGTATACATGTATAATTTTATATACATGTACGCCTGAAGTTACACAGGAGCTAATGATGAAAAGGGGTGAAAGCAACAAACATTTCAACAACCAAAAGAACCCATAAAAAAACAAGACTCAATATGGACAACGCCGGTAGCCATGATTGTTCTCAGCAGGATCAAATCCTACTGTCTTGAGGAACATCCTCCCAAATCAAGCAATTTATGCTTTTGAAGCAAATTGTGAAGTTTAGATAGAGGGCACTGGAAGTGTAACAGCAGAATATTTTTATAGCAGACAGCATCTAATGGCCATATAGTAAGCACAACATGCTGAGCTATGTCTGCAAAAATCTGAAGATACTTAATCTTAAAATAAAATTTCCAAAATATAAAACGTTTTAAGGGCTTCAGGTCTCAACCCTTGTTTAAAGTATTCAAATCGGCAGAGAGTAGATGAGAAGGTTATTAAGTGGAATTTGAAGAAACGTGGAAGGATCAAGGGTCGCTTAACTAAAATTGCTGGGACAATTGCTTTTGGCAGAAAAGGATGCGTGAAGTGTCCATAGAAATCTGAAACATGTTTTGTGCTAATTGCTGCTTGTAGCAGGCTGTTAGCGCCACAACTGCACAGAAGCGCCACATATATAGCCCACTGCACCTTATCCAATAGGGTATTTAAATATTGCCTAGAAGTAACCCCAACAATCCATTATCCAGATCCCTCTACACCAACAGATGTGTAAGACTACTTGGGCATACGACTTAGAAACTAATAGCTCCTCCCTACTAATGAAAGCCCAATTATCCACCCATCTGAAGCAAACAACCCAGAATTCCTAATTCGCCAAAAGCATCGAGCTTTATCAAAATTAGAACGACATCCTTGTACTTACTACAGCAGCTTAGGGTTCTAGTTTTAGGCATTGAATCCCTCCTCTATATGAACAGCTGTGCTCTCTGTTACTCAATGTGTGCGCTGTCTACTCACTGGTTTATGCGTCATAACAAGCACCAATGCGTCATAACAAGCACCATTTCCACCAGTATCTTTGCTACGCTTCCTCTAATCGAGAACATGGACACAAATCAAGCTAATCAACCGAGGATTCAGGGATCCCTCACCATAGACGTAATGTACTCCTCGAAGGACTCGCGGTACTTCTCGTAGAGCTGCTGCGAGTAGTCGTGTGGCGGCTTCTGCGTGCACATGTTGTATATGGTCCTGCGGCATCGAAGCACACCCAAAAATCAGATCAGCGAAGCACAAACCAAGCAACCAAGCACCCGAATACGGGATCAGAGAAGGGGGGTTAGGCTCGATACGCACGTGTAGAGCATCATGTAGTCCTCGGAGCTGAACTGCGGCTCGGGCTTGCCCTCGAGGATGTTCTTGAGCTTGGTGATGCCCTTCTGCATGAACTCCCACCCCTGCTCCAGATCGATCGTCTTCCGCTCGTGCTGCGTCGCCATCGCCGCCGATTCGGGCGGCCCACGCCGGAGAGGGCCGGATCCGCCCGAGAAGCCTAGCCGGTTCCTTCGATGTCCGCGTGGACGGCGGCTTACCTCGCGCGGCACGCGAGGTGGAGGAGGAAGGGGGCAGGAAGGGAGGAGGGCGGACGAGGACGATATGGGAAAACCGGAAAACGGGAGGGTTGTTTTTGGTTTAGTGCCACCTTTTTCATGCCTTTACTTGGATGGGAGCAGCCTCAGCTGAGCTGACCAGCGGACGGTAGCCTGGGCAGCAGGGAAGGAGAGCGACGGCTCAGGTGCTCCAACACAAAGATAGGAATTTTTTTATAAAAAATCTATATTTTATTTGAAATAATACAAATATTCCTGCACGAATATTTTTTTATAGAAATAGGATTCAGTCGTCAAACCGTTGAGTAACTAGAACCTATCACCTAATGGTCACGTGACATGCAAGCAATCCAGTGGCCATTGGGCGACAGGTTCCAAAGTCCAACGGTTAGGCGACTGGAGTCTGTCGCCTAATGGCTGGGCGACTCTATACAGTTGCTCGGCTATGCAGCGACCGGAAATAAGTTATAGTGTGGGTTAATCCATTTATGATTTTCGTAGATTATGAATAATAGATAATCTGTTAGATTCGCAATAAGAGTTTACGATCGTTGTATGTTATTGTAGTACAAGAAATTTTGTGAATTTTTTTAAGAATGATTGAAATAACAATGATCGATAAGTATGAAGCTAAATAATATTGTGATGTAACCGGAAATTCATACACAGAGAAGAACTTATTTGTTAATGTTGTTGGATGACTTACTATGCGAATAATTGAATGCGAAAAGACGAGAAAATATGCTTGTCCAAACTAAAATAGACTTTATAGTACAGTTAGGAGTAACACGGCGTGTAGAGTTTGATTACATGCATAACAAAGAGTATCATGTACGATGCAACAAACTGAATTGCTCCTACGATACATATGCACCTTTTTGGAATAGACTAAATTCGACCTTCGGGGAGAAGTTAGTACGGGACGGTCCGACCTACTGCGTGCACCGGAGCCATTTTTCCTTCCTTGCGAGCTCAGCATTGAACTCGATAGCCTCTTTTACCTTGGCCGCCATTTCCCTCTTTTTCTCGCGCTCTCTCTCGCGAGCCTCGCGCTCCCTGAGCGTACACGCCTTGAGATGAGCTTTCGTCTCCTGATGTGTACGCTCAGTTTGCTCATCCTTGTGCCGCTCCTCCTCTTGGATCTTGTAGGACCTTTTCACGTTCTACTCCTCAAAGTCGAGAGCCCACTGGTCATCTGGGTGGATCTCAAAATCGATACATTTACGGTAACCACATAGGGGTTCCAGGGATTGTGAATAGACGGGAGAAGTTGTTAGTGTGTACTTTAAAGGAGAAAAAGTAAGGGAAATATAGTGTAACTGGTCCTTACCAGCTGCGATAGATAGTGTTGTCCTGATGGTGATCGAGATAGTCACTGGAGTAGTTTGCGCAACCTCAGTAACACATACCCAGGCTAAGGCGGTGCTTAGACTTGAAAAACTTGCATGGGTCTCGGCACCAACATAGAGGCAGCGTCTTCCCTCGAGTGGGTGTTGCAGTGAACACTCGGTAGGAACATTCGGGATGGGGTTATTGCTACAGGTGACGTCATTGAGGGGAGCTGACCTCGTAGCACGCTCGGCTTGTTCGACCCGGGTCGTAGCAGCCTTTGCTTTTTCGTCGCGAGCGGTAACAGACTTTGCTAGTTCGCGGGTCTCCTCCCATTGCTTCATGATCTGTCCCATTGCTTCTTCTGTCTCTTGTCCATCCCGATGTGGTGAAGCAAGTCCCGGTGTAGTATTGGGTTTGCTTGTGTAGAGTTCTCTCCCAAATATCTTCCCCCTCCATTTTATGGGGCCCCGTGTGGTCTTCTCCCTGCATGAAGCTGCCCCGTCTGGTCTTCTCACTACATAAAGTTGTCCCGCCTGGTGTAGTCACTGCGCAAAACTGGCCCATGTGGTCTTGTCGCTGTGCAAAGCTACCCAGTGTAGTCTTGTCGGTACGCAAAGCTGGCCAGTCGGGTCTTCTCACTACGCAAAGCTGCACCCTTTGGTCTTATTGCTGCACAAATCTGGCCCGTGTGGTCTTGTCGCTACGCAAAGTTGTCCCATCTAGTGTAGTCGCTGTGCAAAGCTAGACTATCTAGTCTTCTCACTACGCAAAGCTAGCCGGTGTGGTCTTGTCACAGTGCAAAGCTGTCCCATGTGGTCATATCGCTGCGCAAAGCTGGCCCGTGTAGTCTTGTCACTGTGCAAAGCTGTCTCATCTAATATAGTCACTACGCAAAGCTGGATTGTTTGACCTTCTCACTGCGCAAAGCTGGCCCCTGTGATCTTGGCGCTGTGCAAAGCTGGCTCGTGTAGTCATGTCGCTACGCAAAACTACCCCGTGTGGTCTTGTCGCTTCACAAAGTTACCCCGTCCGGTGTAGTCACTACACAAAAGTTGCACATGACGTGGTTTATCATCAAGCACACCACAATACCCTATGGGCTATAAAATGCATGCCCGAGCCATTGATAGTAGAAACAATTATCTTCTCTGTTCTAGAGTAAGACACCATGACACATGCCGTGGGGCCAGTCGAACATAGGTCACCAAGGGGGACCTTCCGCTCGAAAGGAGGGAGAATTTCGGCGTTTGGCGTTAACTACCGCTTGTTGCCAAACAGGCGTGCTCAGCCAGTGTGGCTGAAATACAGACACATGGAGGATGCGGTCGTGCAGGTGGCGCAAGGCCATTTGGATGGCGGGCGATGTTTCTTTCGATACACACACTCCAAGGTAATGGATCGCGCGAAGGCTACGATAGCAGAAAACAAAACTTTTCTACCGCGCACACAAGAACATCATGCTTAAGGAGGATCATGGATCGTTACCACTAGACGCCAGCAGCATGTGAAGAAGAGTTGGAGAAGCCGATCCAACCACGCGTCGAGGTAGTAGTGGAAGTAGTCGATCGTCCCGAACCGATCGTCTCCTCCACGCGATCAACCGCACCACGCAGCGGATCCGATCTGCGGGTTGTTGATGCCGATCAACGCCGCAACCGCAGCGTCTCCACCGGTATCCACACGTCCCGGTGGGCAGCGGATCGCGAGTGTACCGACTCATGAGCGGCTAGGGTTTGGCTCGAGGTGGCGGCTACGGATTAGCTCGGGATTATCGGATCGTTCCCTCACCCCCTCGCCTCCATATATAGACCTCCTCACTTGGGCCTCGTGGACCGAGGCCCAATAGAGTCTATCCGGATCTCTATCCGAATTGAGCTCATATCCGAATCACATTCGAATTAGTGTTCCAACCCGTTAAGTGTGCGACCAGCAGGTTCACGTATACTTGGTCGCGACCGAAACACCTTCCGGTCACCGTGTTAATAGCGGCCTCTAGTAAGACATATTAACCTCAAAGTATACGTAAAGATCATATCGGTGAACTCGTAATGTTCTCATGTACTAATCCTTTGCCTCACGATATAGATTAAGCTCAAGGCGAGACCGTGTCATCCTCTTAATAGCTCAATCACTCTCTCGATTCCGTGATGGATTATAAACTCGTGATTGACTCCTCAATCATCTTGGCATGACCATGCACTTTCATAATCCATTACATCGAGGGCCCGAGATATCTCTCCCATAAGGAGGGCAAATTCTATCTTGATCATTCACATCCCACTACATGTTTCATGGCAAACTCAAAGACTACTTTTATGACTACCCGCCATTCGGAGTAGTGTTTAGTAGTCCCAAAGTAGCTACTACGCATCTTCGGGAACCATGATGATCTCAAGTCTAAGGATTCCACATAAACACTACTTGAGACCAACCGATGACACATGGAATCTCTGCAGTGTCTCATGGCGGGTCTATCCAACATATGTTCACTAACACATGTCCATATTATTGATTTGGTATCTCCATACCATGATCCATGAGACATGATCATCAATCAATACATATCTCGATCTTTGAATCATATTTGTTCCTCATATGAAATATAATCGGGATCATTTAGAAATAGCAACATTTTGGCATTAAGAGTCTCATGAATAAGTCACATACTCATTGATCAATAATGATAATGTCTATTTCAAGGAACAAAGCAATGTATCATAAACATAGTATGTGATATATTCAACATCTCCATGTTGCCTCTAGGGCATATCTGTGATCTCCCACTTGCACTAGAGTCAACCATGTAGGTATCTAATACCCATTGCCCTAGTGTGAGCCTCATGCTTTGGTGGGAAGCGGCTTTGTCAACGGATCGCAATGTTCAAATCCGTGTGTACTTTGCATATCTTAACATCGCCTCTCCACAATCTCGCGGATGAGATGAAATCGCCGTAGAATGTGCTTGGACTTACAGTGCGATCTAGGCTCCTTGGCTTGCGAATGGCTCCATTGTTGTCACAAGAGAGGTCCATTGGGTGGAGGCACTAGCCATCACACCAAGCTCGAAACAAATTTCTTGATCCAAACGACCTCTTTAGCGACTTGAGCCGCTATGTACTCGGCTTGTTGTAGAATCAAGAACCGTCTCTTGCTTGGAACTCTTCCACCACCGCACCGCCATTCAGTGAGAACACAAATCCAGTTGCGATCTAAAATCATCTTTGTCGGTTTGGAAGCTAGCATCGGTGTAACCATTTACAACGAGCTCTTCCTCACCCCATAGACGAGGAACACATCTTTAGTTCTTCTCAAGTACTTCAAGATGTTCTTTACGGTAATCCGTTGACTTTCACCGGATCGACCGGTATCTACTTGTAGCACTTAAAGCATACGAGACATCCGGGCGTGTACAAAGCATGGCATACATAATGGATCCAATAGTGAAGCATATGGAATCGCATTCATTTTATCCCGCTCATCGGTGTACTAGGACACCGATTCTTGCTAAGATTTATACCATGTGACATAGGTAGGAAGCCTTTCTTGGAATCGCATGTTGAACCTTTTCAACACCTTGTCAATGTACGTATCTTGGCTTAATCCAATCGACCTTTTGATCTATCTCTATAGATCTTGATGCCCAGAATATATCGCCTCTCCTAAGTCTTTCATAGAAACTATTTTCAATGAAGACTTATGATTCGACATAGAAATGTCATTTCCGATCAATAATATGTCATCCACATATAAGACCGTAAACACGAGTGCGCTCCCACTAGCCTTTTGTAAACACAAGGCTCTTCTTCATTCTTGATGAAACCAAACCCTTTGATTACTTCATCAAAGCGAATGTTCCAACTCCGAGATGCTGCTTTAATCCATAAATGGATCTTTGCGACTTGCATATCTTTCTAGGCGATTGCGGATCGACAAAACACGTGGGTCGTGTCATGTACACATCCTCACTCGATTTCCATTAAGGAAAGTCGTTTTGACATCCATTTGCCATATTTCATAGTCGAAATAAGCAAAGAATCGCTAGAATGATCCGAATAGACTTTAGCATTGCGACGGCGAAAAAGTTTCATCATAATCAACACCTTGAATTTGTTTGAAACCTTTGGCCACCAATCGCGCTTTATAGATGTGAACATTTCCATCTATGTCTATCTTTTCTTGAAAACCCATTTGCACTCAATGGTTTTAACACCATCGGTGGATCAACCAAGTTCCAAACTTGATTCTCGTGCATGGATTCAATTTGGATCTCATGGCTTCAAGCCATTTCTCGTAGTCTGGTCCCATCATCGCTTCTTCATAGGTCTTAGGCTCATCGTTGTCTAACAACAATATGTCCCGTTGTTGAGTAGTCAAGAACATGTACCTCTCGGTGCACGACGTGACCTCTCGACCTACGTGGTGCGGTGTGTCCACAAGGTTCTTCAACGGTTTGTTCATCCTGTTGTGGTTACGTAGGAGTCAAACGTTTTAGGTGTTTCTCGAATTTCTTCAAGTTGCACCATGCTCCCACTATCCCTTTTGAGAGAAACTCTTTCTCTAAGAAGACACCATCTTGGGCGACAAACACTTTGCCTTCTTCTTGATTATAGAAGTAATATCCTTTTGTTTCCTTAGGATACCCGATAAAGAAGCATTTATCGATTTAGGACCGAGCTTATCGATTGTAAACGTTTACATAAGTCTCACATCCCCAAATCTTAAGAAAAGACAAGCTAGGACGTTGTCTGTCCACATCTCATATGGTGTCTTTTCTCGATTTTGATGGAACTCATTTAGTGTGAAAGCGGTACATTTCAAGAGCGTACCCCAAAAGACAACGGAAGATCATCGTGGCTCATCATGGGCGCACCATATCTAATAAGGTGCGATTTCTCGTTCGAGATACCCCATTCCATTGAGGTGTTCGGGCGGAGTCAATTGTGGAACAATTCCACAATCCTTGAGATGATTACCAAACTCATGGCTCAAATACTCGCCTCCACGATCGGATCGTAGAAACTTGATTGTCTTGCCTAAATGATTTTGCACTTCATTTTGGAATTCTTTGAACTTTTCAAAGGATTCGGACTTATCTTCATCGGTAGATATATCCATATCTACTAAAGTCATCGATAAAAGTTATGAAGCATTGAAAACCACCTCACGGTCGTTGAGCTCATTGGGCCACATACATCGAATGTACGAGTGCCAATAAGTCACTTGCCCGTTCACCTTGACCGGTGAAAGGTGCTTTTGTCATCTTGCCAAGTAAACAAGATTCGCATGTCTCAAATGATTCAAAATCAAATGAGTGCGAGAATACCATCTCTATGGAGCTTCTCCATGCGTTTCTCATTTATGTGACCTAGCGGCAAGTGCCAAATAAGCGTGGGATTCAAATCATTCGATCGTTGCCTCTTTGTATTAATGTTATAGACCGATGACTCTTCAAGAGTAAGAACATATAACCCATTCACCAATGGAGTATGACAATAGAACATATCTTTGAAATAAAAGAACAACCATTGTTCACGGATCTAAAGTCATAACCTTCGCTTGTAAACATGAAGCGAAATAATGTTCTTGGAAAGAGATGGAACACAATAACAATTATTCAATTCCAAAACTAATCACGAAGGTAAAGACAATGGCATGGTGCCAACGACCACCGACAACTTTTGCTCCATTGCCAACGCGAAGATCCACTTCGCTCCTCCTCAAACTTCTACTTCTTCTTAGCCCCGCAACGATTTGCAAATGTGAGCAACCGATCCGGTATCAAATACCCAAGAATCGAAGATGAAGTAGCAAGATTGATTTCTATAACATTTATACCGGAGCGAAGTCGTACTTCCTTCTTTTCTCAAGATCCTCCAAGTACTTTGGGCGGTTCCTTTTCCAATGTCCCGATTGCTTCGAGTAGCAATCGCATCGAGCAGGCCCTTCTTGACTTGCTTGGCCTTAGAACCGCTCGCGATCTCATCGGGAGCTAACTTTCTTTTGACCGCCTTTCTTTACATAGGGCTTGCCCTTGCCTTTCTGCATCATCATCACATGATGATGCTTTTCTTAATGCTTTCCTCGGTGATTTTAGCATCCCATGCAACTCGACCAAGGTCTTGTCCATGTTGTTCATGTGATAGTTCGTAATGAATGGCTCAAAGCTCGAGGAGCGATGAAGAATCACATCGATAGCCAACTCTTGGCTAAGGGGAAAACCAAGCTTTTCCGGACTCTCAATGTAGCCAATCATCTTAATCACATGAGGGTCGACGGATTCCTTCGCAAGCTCGCACGCAAACAAGAACTTTGAAGTGTTGAACCTCTCACCCTTGCTTGGTTCTCAAACATACCACGCAACCCCACAATGATATTGTAGGCATCGTGTTCTCATATTGCTTCAAGCTCGAGAGGACATTGCGGCAAGCATGAGACACTCACATCAAGGTAATCATTCGTTTGCTTCTCATAAGCTTTTCGTGCGACCACGGTAGCATTATCGGGCAAGTCATCGGGATAAGGAGACTCAAGGACATGCTCCTTGCGCTCTTGCTTGAGAACAATTCTCAAGTTGCGATACCAATCCAAAAGTTCGTTCCATTGAGTTTTCTTTCTCAAGAATAGATCGCAAATTAAAAGAACTGGATGCGGCATTAGTTG
Source organism: Bonia amplexicaulis (assembly GCA_036346245.1). Taxonomy (NCBI): domain Eukaryota; kingdom Viridiplantae; phylum Streptophyta; class Magnoliopsida; order Poales; family Poaceae; genus Bonia; species Bonia amplexicaulis. The sequence goes on along the minus strand of CM070735.1, from coordinate 13,038,111 downwards.
ATATGATCTACAACAAAGAATACATAAAGTTTAGCACTATGTTTATGTTCATCTTTATTAAACTATTTAACAAAAGACTCCCACTATGTGTTTTGCAACAAAACTCCCTCTAAGTTACATAGTGGGTCAAGATCCTCATTTCATTAGTTCCTAGTGAGCTTTGGCATCACGGCTAGAAGACTAGTGACATGGGTAAGCAACACCTTGCTAATCACATCCCTATGTGACTCTTGCTTGTTGGGTGACATCAATATGTCCGGCCCCAACCTATGCCCCAAGGTCCAAAACTGTTTTGATAACCTTGTTAAGTAAACCAATACTATGCATGTGGATGTCCGACATCCACCCTATTAGATCAAGATAGTTGATGGTACTTTGCTTTGGCGGACCTACCAAACAATGATCATGATTCTTATAGCGCGACAATTGGAAGGGCATCAAAACAAATTCTTAATTTTTCTTGAGAGAAGCTATTCTATCATGAAAACTAACCCTTAGTTGGTATGGCATGAAAGAATAGTATGACAAGAAATAAACATCACATGCATGTAATCACATTATACCGTGAATGGTATGGCATTACGTATCGTAGTGGTCGCCATCGCCATGGTTCCACGGTGATATTCTTCGCCACACTTCTTGTCCTCTTTTGTCATCATGCTTGAAGCCTCCATAGCAAAGAACTAAACTATTACAACTAATAGGTAGCAAATGAATTACATGAGGAGCTCAAGCATCACAAGTCGACACGCAGTCGTTATACAATTAAAGAACGACCTCAACCCTACTGTGATTAATACGACACACAGTCGCCAAAACACACATGCATCACATATGCATCTATGCCATACCATTCACATCATTCCCGCAAAAACAAGTTAGCGTAGAACATATTCTACATACGACATGAATGTGTTTCTATAACAATCTATGCGTATGCATAGCGGCGGTCCCTTCGCATCTATGAAATCGCTATGAAAATCTCATCGGGCCGATCAAATCAACCCAAATCCGAGCCATTCAAAATGTCTTAATTTTCATTAGATCAATCACATCAATCATCGCGATCGGTATGCTTGAGGAGACCGCAACACAAGACCTCGATCGTTGTCTCAATCTCATCGTTGTGTGCGTGATTAGCCCCGATGGTGTTACCGGTAGGTAGGGGCAAGTCGGCGTACATCAAAGAAGGAGCACGAACTAATCTTTTGGCCACATGATGCTATCAACTCATACATATTCCAACCCCTTATGACCGATTGACCTAGTCCGTAATAGATCCAATCTATTACAACCGCATATCAACATATGCACTGATCCAGATCGCAAACTAAGCAAGATGGCTCTGATACCACTAATGGATCGCGCGAAGGCTACGATAGCAGAAAACAAAACTTTTCTACCGCGCACACAAGAACATCATGCTTAGGAGGATCATGGATCGTTACCACTAGGCGCAGCAGCAATGAAGAAGAGTTGGAGAAGCCGATCCAACCACGCGTCGAGGTAGTAGTGGAAGTAGTCGATCGTCCGAACCGATCGTCTCCTCCACGCGATCAACCGCACCACGCAGCGGATCCGATCTGCGGGTTGTTGATGCCGATCAACGCCGCAACCGCCAGCGTCTCCACCGGTATCCACACGTCCGGGTGAACGCCGATCGCGAGTGTACCGGACTCGCGAGCGGCTAGGGTTTGGCTCGGAGGTGGCGGCTACGGATTAGCTCGGGATTATCGGATCGTTCCTCGGCCCTCGCCTCCATATATATAGACCTCCTCACTTGGGCCTCGTGGACCGAGGCCCAATAGGAGTCTATCAGGATCTCTATCCGAATTGAGCTCATATCCGAATCACATTCGAATTAGTGTTCCAACCCGTTAAGTGTGCGACCACAGCAGGTTCACGTATACTTGGTCGCGACCCAGAAACACCTTTCCGGTCACCGTGTTAATAGCGGCCTCTAGTAAGACATATTAACCTCAAAGTATACGTAAAGATCATATCGGTGAACACGTAATGTTCTCATGTACTAATCCCTTTGCCTCACGATATAGATTAAGCTCAAGGCGAGACCGTGTCATCCTCTTAATAGCTCAATCACTCTCTCGATTCCGTGATGGATTATAAACTCGTGATTGACTCCTCAATCATCTTGGCATGGCCATGCACTTTCATAATCCATTACATCGAGGGGCCCGAGATATCTCTCCCATAAGGAGGGCAAATTCTATCTTGATCATTCACATCCCACTACATGTTTCATGGCAAACTCAAAGACTACTTTTATGACTACCCGATTCACGGAGTAGTGTTTAGTAGTCCCAAAGTAAGCTACTACGCATCTTGGGAACCATGATGATCTCAAGTCTAAGGATTCCACATAAACACTACTTGAGACCAAGCGATGACACATGGAATCTCTGCGGTGTCTCATGGCGGGTCTATCCAACATATGTTCACTAACACATGTCCATATTATTGATTTGGTATCTCCATACCATGATCCATGAGACATGATCATCAATCAATACATATCTTGATCTTTGAATCATATTTGTTCCTCATATGAAATATAATCGGGATCATTTAGAAATAGCAACATTTTGGCATTAAGAGTCTCATGAATAAGTCACATACTCATTGATCAATAATGATAATGTCTATTTCAAGGAACAAAGCAATGTATCATAAACATAGTATGTGATATATTCAACATCTCCATGTTGCCTCTAGGGCATATCACCAACAGTCTCCCACTTGCACTAGAGTCAACCATGTAGGTATCTAATACCCATTGCCCTAGTGTGAGCCTCATGCTTTGGCCGGGAAGCGGCTTTGTCAACGGATCGCAATGTTCAAATCCGTGTGTACTTTGCATATCTTAACATCGCCTCTCTCCACAATCTCGCGGATGAGATGAAATCGCAGTAGAATGTGCTTGGACTTACAGTGCGATCTAGGCTCCTTGGCTTGCAATGGCTCCCTTGTTGTCACGAGAGAGGTCCATTGGTGGAGACACTAGCCATCACACCAAGCTCGAAACAAATTTCTTGATCCAAACGACCTCTTTAGCGACTTGAGCCGCTATGTACTCGGCTTGTTGTAGAATCAACAACTGTCTCTTGCTTGGAACTCTTCCACCACCGCACCGCCATTCGTGCAGAGAACACAAATCCAGATTGCGATCTAAAATCATCTTTGTCGGTTTGGAAGCTAGCATCGGTGTAACCATTTACAACGAGCTCTTCCTCACCCCATAGACGAGGAACACATCTTTAGTTCTTCTCAAGTACTTCAAGATGTTCTTTACGATAATCCGTTGACTTTCACCGGATCGACCGGTATCTACTTGTAGCACTTAAAGCATACGAGACATCCGGGCGTGTACAAAGCATGGCATACATAATGGATCCAATAGTGAAGCATATGGAATCGCATTCATTTTATCCCGCTCATCGGTGTACTAGGACACCGATTCTTGCTAAGATTTATACCATGTGACATAGGTAGGAAGCCTTTCTTGAAATCTCGCATGTTGAACCTTTTCAACACCTTGTCAATGTCGTATCTTGGCTTAATCCAATCGACCTTTTGATCTATCTCTATAGATCTTGATGCCCAGAATATATCGCCTCTCCTAAGTCTTTCATAGAGAAACTATTTTTCAATGAAGACTTATGATTCGACATAGAAATGTCATTTCCGATCAATAATATGTCATCCACATATAAGACCGTAAACACGAGTGCGCTCCCACTAGCCTTTTTGTAAACACAAGGCTCTTCTTCATTCTTGATGAAACCAAACCCTTTGATTACTTCATCAAAGCGAATGTTCCAACTCCGAGATGCTCGCTTTAATCCATAAATGGATCTTTGCGACTTGCATATCTTTCTAGGCGATTGCGGATCGACAAAACACGTGGGCGTGTCATGTACACATCCTCACTCAGATTTCCATTAAGGAAAGCTGTTTTGACATCCATTTGCCATATTTCATAGTCGAAATAAGCAGCAATCGCTAGAATGATCCGAATAGACTTTAGCATTGCGACGGGCGAAAAAGCTAGCACAACGATGATCTCCGTCGACAAATGCAGCGCGAGAGGGGCAACAAGGAGGTCATCAACATAGGAAGTTCATACATCCAACATGCTGCTGCGTGAACCCTAGTCGTATATGTGCTTGCCACAACGGCCAGCCACGTCCGAGGTGGCCCCCTTTGTAACACTCCATGTGGGTAGCACGAGGCTCATTCTTTCTATGGTATAAGGTTGTACCATAGTACTCTCCCCTGTCGTCTGTGGTATTGTTCAATGTTGTAAAGCATATAATCGAATGGTTTGCACGTCAGTGCAGTTGCCATTAATTGAGTGTACTATTCGAGTGGTGAGGGCTTCGGTGTGGTTGCCATTAATTGAGTGGTATAGGCATCGATATAGATCGTACAAACGAACATCGTAAAGAGAAGTACAACTAAAATCACAACAGTATTGCAAACATCATTTAGCAAATAAGAAATGTAAGTAGTATATGAACAATAAATGTACAAACAGCATCCCCAGCACCCTCCCCCCGTCACCACCTTGGCCCCCTCCGTCTCCATGTCCGCGTCCTCCCGTACGACCCTGCTTGGTCGTCTTCCTCAGCGCCAAGAGTCAGCGCCCCAACAAGGTAAGATAGTCAGGAGACTATCACACACTTCCCAAAGCTGGAGGAGTAGACTGCAGTATCGCCTCTGTGGCCACCAGTGCATTGCTAAGTACACTCCTGGAGAGAACCTCTGAGAGTGTGGCCTGAGGTGCGAAGCCTGTCGCCTAACCGGACCAGTCCGAAAAGTACTGGTGTGTGTCATCCTGGCCCGAGGAGACCCCACATCTCTCGTCCGCAGGTATAAGACCTGAAGTGCAAATATCTTTAGTTCGTCAAATAAAGGGATGGGAGAAAACCAAAAAGAAGCAAAGCATACCCTTAGTTAGCACCATGGCATGGTCAAAGCCACCTGGAGGGACGTACATCATGCTGTATGTGCCCTGCGTGGGGGAAGCCAGAGAAGTACAGAGGACGCCCAACTACACTGGCGGTGTAGGGGGCCATGCCCAGGCTGATCCCCCGGCCTTGTCAAGCTGAGATGGTGTAGGACGTGGCCATGCAGAACCCCCTGCGCGGTGCCATGCCGGACGGGGCGGCCCCGATGGACGCACCGTGTGTACACCGGGCACGGGCATGCGGACCTTTGATAGCCTAGTGCACGACAACAGGGCAGCGACACATGCACCCAAGGCCTGCACATGATGGAAAGCCTACACCTTATCTTGTGTCACCTCCACACCACTAGCGATCCTATCCGCCATGGTGCGAGAGTCCTTCCAAATCACTGCACCGACATTAGCCTGTAAGGAAAACACGAAAAGGTTAATCCTATTAGTGGGATTGGCAGAAGCAAATATTTGCAAATTTGATATAATGTACCACGACGTGAGTGTCCCGCGTGAGGTGCACGGGCTACATATCTTTTGGTGCTACGATGTGTGCTGGGGGCGGGTTGACGACATGTACCATCCTGGTACGTGTCCGAGGCTGACATCAGCATAGGTACTCACCATATGCGCTGCTATCGTAGGGGTGGCCTCCTCCACATAGTCTTGTAGCACGCCCTCCCACTGGGTTATCCACCCCTCCATCTTCGTCGTCCAAGCCGTGCCGCATTTGACTCCCTTCCTAGAGTGCATGCAGAAGGTAGCATTTCGTTACAAGTCGTCAAATGAACTAGCAGTGAAAGGAAGGTCCTATGAGGCGGTCACTCACGTGTGGACGTTCTATGGCACTAGTTGCCCGACTGGTACTAGAACAACTTGACATAGGCCGAACTGGTGCATGACACAATGCACCCCGTAGTCCTTGATGAAGACGTCGTACATGACCTTCTGCCGCGTCAGCCCATCAGGAGTGCACCTCTGCAGTGCCTCAGGTGAGTACGGCTCCCAACGCATGTCGTTAGCCGTGAGGCGGTCTAACTGCTCTACGAAGGGCAGATAAGCCCGTGTAACCTAGACGTGCGCGAACTGTACCTGTAAGGAACAACAACTGTTACATGCGATCATCCTTAATACGAAGGAATTAATTGCAAGTCAGACTACTTACCCATCTACGACACCAGAGAGAACTCATTGTAGGCTGGTCCACGTTGCCCCTCGGGTAAATCTTGGCCCTGTATAGAGTCATGTCCCCAAGCATGGGCCATCCAAGGCTGAAGCGCTCAAACAACCATAGCTGCAGTAGCAGCAAACAGCTCACAAGGACCGAGTTCACCATGGTCATGCCGCACGTGTCGCACAAGCCGCCATAGGTCGTGGCAAGTGCAGCCGAACCCCAGCTGATCTAGGGGGCCTTCCCCTCGGGGAGCGCCCTAGTGTGAGCGGTGAGGCTCGTATCGACGGTGTTGCTGTAGCTGATGGTGAAAAGCATCCAACCAAACACCCACAGTAATTACGTCTCTAAGTGTCGCGAGACCTACTACTCGTCTGCGGCGGGGTCCATCTACTCCACCTGAATACAACCAAAAGTTATTAGTATAGTACAGCAGGAAGGAAAGCATAGACAATTAAACAGAAAGGGCGTCAGGCACGTACCTGGAACTATGAGAGCCACCTCAGCGATGGGCCGTGTGTCTGAACCAACTGGAAGACGTAGTACTCCTCCGTGGCGCCAGGCGGATGGACTCCCTGGAACCTATCCAGTAGGTCCACGTGCCAGCCGACCGGGGCTCCGGTAGGAAGGCAACAGCTCCTGCAATGGGAAGGCTGAGCAGCAGGGAGACGTCCTACAGAGTAGGAGCCATCTCCCCAAATGGGAAGTGGAAAGTGTGCATCTCCGGCCGCTAGCGGTCCACCAAAGCTGTCAGCAGGAAGAGGTCGAATGGGAAGCGTCGCAATCACTCTGCACTGTCGTCCCCACCTGCAGGCAAGGCTGGTCTATCCTCGTCGATGGCCTACACCATCCGGGCGAGAGGGAGTAGCCTGGCATCGCGCAGCCTGCGAAGCAAAAAAAAGGTCCATACACAACATACGTATGACAAGAATACAACGCTACCGGAGTGTAAACCTAGCTGTCCAGCGTGGGTGTAGCCTGCAGGCCACTAAGGTGTGTGTATGCGGACCACCCCAAGTCAATTGTCTCCTCTATGCTCCCTAGAGACGTGCTCATCCAATAGGTCGTAAGGCCAGTCCAATCCGCGAAGTTCACGAGCCATACCTGCAATATGAATTCAATTTAACATTTATGCCGAACAAAAAAACATCAAATGTAAAGCAATAGTAAGTAGAACTTGTAAATAAACAAAGGAAACAATACTAAACTACCAGCACAATACCATCTACATTACTGAAATAGGGGAAATACCATAACAATTGTACAAATGGTACATGCAATGTACAATACAGTTAGTGCGACAGTACGCACATCAAAAGTGCCAACTAACAAAGTACAGATTACAATGGACTATTATTTGTAGTCTCCAACAACTAGTCATAGAAACCATGCCAGTCTGCCTATTGATCAGCAGATGCCTTGCATTCTCTAGCTGTGTGCCCCTCCTGACCGTATCACCCGCAGCGTGCACCATGCGCTCCAGCTTGCGCTTCGTACATATCATTTCTAATACGCTGGCTCTGTCGCCGACCCTTCCTATCCTTCAGCATGTCAACATCCGGAATCCAGGTCCTCCCTACAATATCCAAGGTGGCGAAGTTTCCCACAACCCTAAACCCCCGAAGCTCGCCACACCACACATGATCACCATCTCCTTGAAGAAGTACTCAGACATGAAGTTCGAAGGATCCATGCCCACAGTCCCATATGCAGTGAGGACATGAGATTATGGTTTGTGTAACATCTTCGGCTTGTTGCACAAGCAGCTAGGTTCATTACATGATCTCCAAGGCATATCTCATGAGTAACAATGGCACGGGCCATCCTAATCCGGCTGTATCCCAGAGTACCATGTTGAAATGATGCTCCCTATTGCACATGATGTGCACCATGTACAATTGGTCTTTTTGTGCCTTCGTCTCTATGTATGCTGTAATTTTTGATGAGTACGATGTTCGTGGGTTAGCTGTATGAAGTGCGGTATTTGCATGTCTTTCCCTGAAATAACTGATTGTGCTATACAGAACACCTTCCACGATGGCGACGAAGGGCTGAGAATGAAGGCCCCCGAGAATCCAATTGTACACCTTGGCAAGGTTAGTCGTCATTATGCCTTACATCGCGCTGTCCATGTCGTGTAGTAGGGACCATTTCTCCAATGGTTCTCCATCGATCCACTACGAGAAGTACTTGATATTCCATGAGCTCCTCCTCCTCGGACCAACCGCGTTAGACTCATCCAGTGCTATGAGGCATTTGGGTTGGGCCGCCCCAGGCATGGCCGGCCCCTTGCTCCTCTCGTCGACGTGCTTCCTGCTGTGCTCGTCCAACAACACCCACAAAGCGTCAAATTTTCTATACTGGTTCTACATAGCCAGCCTCTTGAACAGCTTCATTAATGGTTGCTTCAGGAACTGCTTGAAAAAGTTTACCCCTATGTGACGAATGCACCATCTTCTTAAAAAAATTTTATAGCCTTCACTATCCCATGCGTGGAGATCATGAATTACGCACACACCAAGATGAGCGCCGACAACTCCAACCCTCACATGTCTAAGGAACCACAACCAGCTATTGTAATTCTTACTTTCCATGAATGCGATAGTCAGGGGCATAATTTGATTGTTGCCGTCAACGCCAATGGCTATAAGGATTTAGCCCTTGTATTTGCCGATCAAAAAGGTCCCGTCAATTGAGATCAAGTGAAGCATATGCCTGAATGCCTTGATGCACGCAATGAAAGCGAAGAAGGCCCTCTGTAATACCGCCAAACCTGACGGCTTGTAGATGGCTTGTCCTTCATAGCAATGTATGTGCCCAAGTTTCTATCCTGCAACACCTGAAGCATACAAGGAAGGATGTCGTACGCTGCCTCGAAAGACTCGAACCGTTTTCCCAATGCCTTCTGCTTCGCACGTCATGCCTTCACATAGCTAATCTTATACTTGAATTTCTTCTTGATAGCCACCATCATGTGTGTGGCCTCCATATCCTTCTTCTCTACTATCTTTCCATACATCAGATTGGCTATAAATACGGACGTTAGGTTATGACGTTAGGTTATGATGCATCGACAAAACACTACTGAGAATGCAGAAGTGTGGCTTCACCTTTGACACAATCTAGTGAGTCTCATACTTCGGTCTATATGTGTGCACCCTCCAAAGACAACTGACATGCTCATACTTCACAATGTACTGCTCCTAGCTATATTTCACGACCCTAAAAGTCTATTTCATGGGCAGGGCCCACAGCTTAATAGAATCCTGCATTGATGCCTTATCAGCAAACATTGAATACAATCGAATCTCTGTCCCATGATACTCCCACGATGATTCGTGCTCATCATGTGCGGCAACACCCTCAACATCAAAACTGTTTCATTCCTGTGAGATGGAAGTTTCGTCCTCATCCGAATTGTCCTCATCGTCCTCCTATACAACTTTCTCTTCAGCCCAAGCCATTTGGTCATTGCTCTCCATTTGATGCACTATGTACTCTATATGCTCCCCTTCATTGGCTTATCCTGTAGCCTCACCATGCCGTGACCGTTCTTCCTCTCCTCTATGTACCGCATCGGCCTCGTCACGAGCAACTTCCTTCTCTTCACCAACATACAGGGCGCCTAAGCGCCCGCACCACTCGGATGATGGCTGTCCACATGACCTTGCACAACTTCTATTGGGCATGGTTGCACAAGCATCACACACTCGTATCCACGGCGTCGACACCCTTGCACAAACCCTTTCATGCAATAGTGTGCATCAATGTTCTCAACTCCCATCTAATGTCCGTGGGAGACCGGCTCCAAAGCCCTTGTATGATGACACTACACACCTTAGGGTCCAAGGAGAAACTACGGGTGAGTCAGTGCATCACATCTGCAATTCAAGCATTCTCGTTGTCCAGGTGTACCAGAGTGGCTTGCGTAAAACTGCTCAAGTTAACACTGTTCGGACCTTCATGAACGATGCCAACACCGTAATGCACATTAAATGTAGTGGGTATCAACATTATTGATATCTGCCTGCATATATTTTCAATGTTGCAACTAGTCAAATCGCATCGTACATTACAGAAGTACTGATGTACTATAATTTACATTTCAACGACCGTTCGCCTATTGTAACTAACTGCACTACCATCGTAGCATTAACTCCCTATCGGCAGACTGCGCACCGACGCCGCTCTTGTCTCACTACTCAAGCTCTCTCCTACTACAAATAATTTCTAATGGGTTTCGATAATTTACATGACATATCGATTTAAATGCCAATATACTAGTTATAATGGTGCACATGATTTTTCAATGTACTAACGACATTACATTCATTTGTAATTAATCATAAATGCTACGTATTATTGTTTTCTACAAAGAAAATTATTAAATTCTTACAAAAATATTGACTGAATTTTAAATAACTAGAAATTTCTATGGAGGCTTAATTTCTACATAACATTCACTGAATTTTCTATAACTACAATTTTGTACGGATGCTAGTTTGCTAATGATGCTAATTTTCTACAACTATGTTCACTAAATTTTCCACAACTACAGGTTAACGACAGCTAACTTTTTATAACTACATTGACTACATTTTTTGTACCAAAGTTATACTATTATTTTCTACATCTACAATTTTCTATGGGTACTAGTACTAAATAAACTATCTACTTCATATACAAAATATGAACTACAACATAGCGAAAATTTTACCTCACAGAAGTCGCGAAACCTCTCCTTCTCCCTCTCCCTCTCCTCTCGTCTCCTCCCTATCCTTTTCTCTCCTCTCCTCTCATCTCCTCTTCTCTTCTTTCTTTCCCCTCTGTTCACCGCGCGGCCTCTCCTCTCCTCTTCTTTCCCCTCTGTTCACCACGCGACCGTGCGGTCCATTTATATGCGCCTCCAGTGGCCCAACCCGTCGGTGACTGGAATTGCAGTCGCCTAACCGATGGGCGACTTGAAGCAGTCGTCTGGCTGTTCAGCGACTATAATTATTTTGACCAACGGCCAGCAGATTGCTTGCATGTCGCGTGGCCGATGGGTGATAGGTTCTAGTAACCCAACGGTTCGACGACTAGAACCTATTTCTGAAAAAAAAGTGTTCGAACATGTATATTTCTTTTATTTTGAATAAAATATGGATTATTTATAAAAAGAATTCACAAAGATAGTGGCATACTGGTTATAGGCTCTGTTTTTTTATGTTGATGGCAGGGACACTGATACAGATATCGCATATGTTTTATGCTCAGAAAGTCAATTGGAGAAGTGGTTTCAAGAACCCGCTTGGAGAAGTCATCCTATTTCTTTCGGCTTACGGAGAAACTTAAGTCAAAAGACATAAGAAAACCAAAAAGAACATGCCATAAACCAATAGACAAGTGAAACAAAGTACGGTAGCAAGTAGAGATGGCCAGGTGGGGAATTTTTTAAAATAATATATATTTTTTATTAATATTACATAAATATATCATCGCTAAAAGATTGCATAAATAAACTACTATCGCTATTTAGAATGATGACAATCCTACGTGGAGTCATACGTGGCAGTCTACAGGTCTCTATAGCCACTATCGTCAATTTAACTGGCAACAGAGATTCTGTCTTTTAACTGAATTGGCGAAAGACTCTATGTCCCTAATTGTATTGGCGACATAGGCTCTATCATCAATTCAACTAGCGATAGAGAACATGTCGTCGATTGAAACAGTGACATATTCATTTTTGACTTTTTAAATAATACATTTTGTCTTAATAAAAATGTATTATTTTTAAAAAATCTTGCATTTTTTGGCATTAGTAGTTTTGAAATAATACCTAACTATTAAAGATAGAATTTGACTAGTGCGTCTCAGGTTGCATTAATGGCTTTTGTTTAAATAAATCATTTCACGCCCAACATAACACTTCATAATGAATGTGCGAATTACACGGCGCATAGGGTTTGATTAGAGGTGTATATGTTTGCCTCACTACTCTTACGATAAAAATGGCAATATATACAAACCATGAAACCAAACTATATGTAAGATACATGTGCGTCTCGTGAAATATAAATAACATGATGGTTGAAAATCTAATAGGGCTTGTGAGTAAACGCCCCTATGCCAAAAATGGAATATCGTAGAGCACCCACATGGAGTGTGGGAGTGGCAGTCATTAGAGTAGTGTGGATGAGTCTAGTTGTTGCGGTAGTGGTAGACACAATTGCAACATGGGTTGGCGCAATAGCAATACAGATGGTAGTCGCTGCTGAGGTGGACAACCTCCTCGATGTTCATCTTCCTGATCCTCTACCTACGGAGCTCGCCATTGTTTATTCTCTCATGTAGAGCTCCTCCCACAACTCTTATAAGCAGATTTGGAAGGTGTGGATGTAAATCTGGGCAAATATAGGATACATTTCATCCACCTACTCGGTGAACTTGCAATCTACATTCTACAAGGAAGACGAGGTGATTACCAATGCATACGTGGAAGTATAGATAAGAAATGAACTACTTACCATGAATAGATGGCAGTGAAAGAATCGACGTTTTGGGTTCCCCACGTCGTTGAAAACCTGGACCACAATGTCATGTTTGTGCTTGCATTGTAGTAAAGGCTCCGAGATATGCGGGTAGCTACAAAGGGAATTTCTAGGGTGTAGGACTCCTAATTTCGAGCCGTAGATCAGGGCTTGGAGGTCGAGGTCTAGGAGACTGTAGATGTGTGTCTTCTAGGTAAGGATTACGAACTCGAAACCCAGTGCATACCCATTGTCTCCTCCCATGCCTTGAGCTACTTGCTTTGTTCGCCATGTTGTGGTTGGAGGAGTGTGTTCAAAATATGTGGGTTTTTTTTGTGTGGGATAATTTATAAGCCCTCTCGGATGTGAGCGATGAACTTGAGGTACATAGAGTGTGTAAGGGATAAGGTGTGGTCATTTCGGTCCAACAAACAGGTGGCAGTGTGCTATCACCTTGGTTTGAAAGGGTTGGTCAGAGTGTTATCACTTTAGGCTGAAAAAGGAAGTGGCATGGTGTTGTCATTTCTAACAGAAAGGCTATGAACTAACCTTATCGTGATGTGTGGTGTTACTATTACCCCTTCGTTACGTTGCTGAGAAGGGGAGGCTATCTTGTAGTCATAGCACAAATCATATAACAGAACAACTTTACAAAGAAACCAAGACAAAGAGGAGCATAACATATAGCAACTTATTACAAGGACCAACTAATTGTAAGGAACCTATGCATAGTTCCTCCTATACGCTACCTCACAAGTGGTGCCAGCCCTAGGCTAGCGTTGTGCATAACCTAATGGGTAGGTCTAGTGGTTTGGTGCATGTCATGACCTGGTCGGGCGAGTAGGAGGTGCGGGAGTCACAACGTCCCCACAAGTGGTGCCAGCCCTAGGCTAGCACTATGCATAACCTAATGGGTAGGTCTAGTGGTTTGGTGCATGTCATGACCTGGTCGGGCGAGTAGGAGGTGCGGGAGTCACAACGTCTTGTGGGGTTAGTTGGCTCGATGTATGCACATCAAAGAGCTACGAACCCCGTAGGACATGGGACAGCCTCGTCCTCTGGGGGCTCGACCAACCAGGCGCACAATGGGACGTTGTCGTCATCCAACTGCGCCCCATGGTCTGTCGTGTCATGGTCCGCCCATGTCCCACGGGCAGACGTGTCTTCCACATAGTTGTCAAGATGTGCATGCTGGCCTACAAGGAAGATAGGATACAAGTGAAATGTGTTTCCAAAGTCGAGCACATGCAACAAGGAGGGAATAGTATACATGGGTACATCCGGGCATAATGAGCCGTCCCGTGAAACTATGGTCCTATTCAAAAAGGCAGTCGTTAGTACGAAACTTCACGAGGAAGATCGTGTAAGCATGTTTAACAGAATGCTACTTGAGACCAGATTAGCAATAATACAATGCCAGGAAAAGCCCCCGCCACGTCTAGAGGAGGTGTGGTGGGACTATGAGACATCTGCGGTGTGCTATGACTGACCCCTCGAGTATTTACCGTTGCTGCACGTGGCGACACCTGCACCACATCGTTTCTCAACCTCCTGCACAACGTCAGTGAGACTACATACCAGATGGGCCATTACTGAAACACAGAACTGTTGACTCTGCCCACAATCTAAACGGGCTATGATGGCCCGATCCAATTGGTTGTACTCTGTTTAGGTCAAGACTGCGAGCCAACCCCACACGGCACACACAGTGTCATGCCTAGCCTAGCACGACACTGTTAGGCATGTTCATTTTTTAAATATTTGCATGATTTTATTTTGTGTTTTTTAATTTCTATATAGTTTATTTTATAAGTTTGTATAATTTTGCTTTTGTAATTTTTTGAATTATATATAGTTCTCTAGGATTTGTTTACAATGTTATTATAGGCTAAATGGGTTGACACCGGCCCAACAAGTTAACCATGCTAGGGCCAATTTGGCATGGCCCGTAAATCTATCAAGCCATGCTTTGTTGGTGCCTCAGCCCATAGGTCGGTATAGCATGGTCCCACTAAGTAACAGACCCATACCCAAATGGAGTGTGCCTAGACAGGCCCGTGGCAAGTACTGCACTAATTTATGTTTATGATTCATAGATTGAAGCTTTTTTGCAACAAGAGATAAAGGAAGAAAGAGCTGTGGATGAGAGGGAGAGAGGAGAGGATGGCCGAATAGGAGAAACTATTAGGGCGGAAGTGCTTGATGTGCATGCATGCGGGTGCTTGGAGGTGGGCGCACAATGCGGGCCTTGTGCACCGTGTGAAGATTCGTGGGTGCATAAACGCATGGACACGATGGGCTAGTGGAAACACGTGCAACACGTGTTGATACAGACCAATTAGTAAACTAGCTGATGCGTACAGGTGGCCCGATCTTCATGACACGAACAATAGCCAATTCTTCCCTCACTTCTGGCGGCTAGGGTTTCAGCCCTTCTTCCTCCTTGCGACAGTCCTTAGGGTTTTAGTGTTTGGCTAGGAGGAACCAGCCAATTAGCAACCATCTCTTCTCTCCTTGTAGCAGCAAACAAGACAAGGGAGTTCCTCCTTATGGTGATGTAGCACTGAATGCGGCACTTGGCCTCTCCTCTTACGGGTAGCTGAATTAGGGTTTCAATAAAATCCCTAATTCTTCCTTCTTGTGCCAACTTGTAGATAGGGGATGAGATTGCAAGCAGTAATCAACAATGGTGCAGATCAGAAGCAATCAACCAGGGACTTCTCTAAACTATGAGTATTGTTCACAAAATGAAGAAGGGAATCATAAAAATTTGATCGGTGACTTGAGAATAGCAACAAAGTTCTCAAACCACGGAATCTTCACAAACCCTAATCGGGAAACTCTCATGCAATCACAAGCACACAAGTTTGTTTCACAAACATTGTGACTTTTCTGCATTTTCTCTCAAAGCAATCCGATCTGGTCTAAGGTACAATGGGGTATGCCCCTGGCCTTATATTGGTGCCTCAAGGCACAGCCATACACACACACGGCAATGGGCTAAGCTCGACTTCAACTCTAATTCACATATGACACTCAGACTCTCCTAGATAACATGGCGTAAAAGGTGTACAAATCGAGTCAAAAGAAAGAGATAGACTCGGACTCATCTAAAATGAAGAAAATAACTGGGCATGGAATCCGTTTCAATGACTGATTTGGATCCAAACCATCCCTATGTGGAAACCTTCTTCCTAGCTTGGTTTGGTTCCCCTATCTCCTATCTCCCTTTCCTGTCTCCGCATGAGTTCCTAGCTCCTCCCTTGGTTCCAACTTGGTCTCTCCCTCACGCACCCTCCTCCTTCACGCATAAAAAATAATCGATTTGATTCTGACTTGAGTTCCTGGCTGTACATAGCAAAGAGCATAGCTTGGACTTGGAGTCCTACTCAGCTTTTCCTTCCTCACACATGCTCCTTCTTTCGTCATGCTCAAAAAATAATTCCTTCGGCTTGGCTTGGGCTTGGCACAACTTGATCTCATAGCCTCGTGCACTCCACCCTCTCCATGTGGCTTCCTGGGATCACGTGTCAACTCATGCGACTCCACGCACTCATACGGATTGGCCCTCATGCACCCTCTTGGATCATGCGCCTTAGCCGCATGCGCCCAAGTCCTTCTCCCTTGGCAAACCTCCCTCTCCTCCCTTCTTTGCCAAAACATGCTTCTCCTTTTCATCACCACAAAATAGCACCACATTGCAATGTAATTTTAAATTCCAATGGTGAAGCACAAATCATAGTAGCAATAGCACTATTGGCTGCATCATGTGTAGACAAAAGCCAAGAAAGGAAGCGAGCAGGGGAGCTAGAAGGAAACCGTGTGGAGCCAGGAATCAAGCTAGGAGATTTTGACTAGTACAATATGCATGCACTTGGAATTCCTATTTTGCACACCAAGAAAGAGGAGTTTGTTTCCCATAAGGTTTGGATAGATAAGGAAATTGAAGATATTCCATAAGATAAAATGGCAGGAGATTTCTTTGCTATCTTTTCTACGCATTCTACTTGACAAGGGAGGCTACAACCGAAGACACATGCCCCCTTTTCCTTTGTGCATTTGGGTGGGGGCCACCAATAGTCCGAGGCTACAATCAGATAGTGCACGAGGAGTTAATTTGGTTTTTTATAGTTCTTTTTAAAACCGGTTTCTCTCTAGAATGGGATAAGGTTTTATGAAGAGTCCAAGTTAGGTGTGTGTGTAAGAGAGTTCTGATAGGCTTTAAGCCGTACATGTTTGTTTTGGCCTGCATGCCAATGTGTATTGCTTATAAAAGGTTAAAGGATGCATTCATTGTAATAGTAGAGTTGAGTTATGAATTAAAACGCATGTTGACTTTCAGCCGTTAGTGTTCATCCTATTCTATTGTGTTATCGTAAATTTTAATCTAGAATTTCATCTTGACATGTTAATTCCTACTATGGTATAGTATTTGCCCACTGATTTTTGATCTCTGTTTCTCGATCGTGTGTTGTGGTGTGCATGGGAGTGAAATTATCTAGCCTAACACGAATTATATTCTGTAATTTGTGCTCCACTTATATCGAGTTGTTTTACCAACATGAAAGATTGGGCCACTATGGATTCAATCTCATCTTGAGATTCGATCCGCATCAATTTAGCTTCAAACTTTTTATGCTTTGAAAAATTAAAAGATCTTTGGGCTCCATGGGCCACATGAAGTGTAATAAAGACCATAGCCACGTTATGGTAACATATGTGAGATGGTTCTCCACACAAATGTAATGAACAATTTGTCTCATTAGACATCACAATGATGGCTATATTGCAGCAAAATGAAATTTTCTTTATGCTGAATTTGTCTCGGTAGAGCAATCTTTATGTTCTAGCACTAGAGTGGATTTTTATGTCGAGTCGATTGACATGGACTAGCTATTGTAGTAATCTATCATATTTTGTTATCCCCATCTTCCCCTCTCGTTCTCTGCCAGGCACCGCCTCCACCAAACCCCATCTTCTTACTCAAATCTGGCCCCCTCCCCTATCTCCTCCTGGTGACCTCGTCAACACTGAGCAAGAGGGGGTCCCACCCCTTTGTATATCTAGATAATATTTCTTTAAGTTTTTGTTTAGATTTGGAGTTCCCTTGCCTTGGTTGGTGAAGGGTTTGTTGGTGGTAATGGTGGTCGTGGTGGTGGCACTGATGGTCGGGTGTAGGCGCTAGGGATGGCAATGGGACTCTGCTCTCCAGTAACCCATAATGAATTCTTCTATTAGAGGATGTGTATAGAGAAATTTTGTCCGCACCACTTTATATGGGGATAGGCACGTGAATGCTTTCCCATCCCTTTTCCCCGTTATACCCTGATAGGTACTCATATACACGTATATTGATATATTCAAATATATAAAAAATTAGTGTTTTATCTCTAATATAGTTTCATATAATCTATAATATATAACTCATTTAGTATTATTCTTCGCTCTTGTGTATTAATAACTTTGCGTATGTCTACATAAATGTATGATAAATTAATAATACTACCTTAATTTTATTAAAATATAGATTATTATTGATCTCGTTTCCTGTCAAATCTCCTATGAGGATGAAGACAAGAGAGGCATGTTCTTTTTAGCTTCTAAAAGCTATTTTTTTACCTTTTCTACAGTAACTATTTTTTAAACGGAGTATTTTTGAAGACGGGATCTACAAAATTATTGTAGTACATACTGTAGCGATTTTATTTATACCAGTCAAAATTGTATGTAAATATTTGTTACTTCGTACTCTTTATAAACAGTTAAAAAGTTATAAACTATACTCATGAGCTATAAGACGAGATTCAAAAGAACACTTTCTCTAGTAACTAAATAGGGAACGGTGATGGTAGGGCATTCCCAGCTCCGCTGGCACCCTAGCGGACGCTGCTGCGTTGAGGCAGTGGCCGAGGAGCCGCTGTAGGCATGGTCCAGCGGTTGGCATTGTTTCCGGTGGATTCCCTCGTCTCTGGCCTCACCGCTTCATGCGGACTTGTTTCCCGTCATCACTTTCTTCGTCGTTGCCGTCGTCTTCAAAGCCGAGCCGTCTTGCTCCTCTGCTTCACAACGGTTCTTTTCCCTCGCGCCGACAATAAGGTATCTCCCTCCTCTGATACCTTCCTCTTCGTCGGTGATTCCCATGGCATCGTCCGCCGTCCTCTTCATGGCGATGGTCTTGTGTATCGTCGGTGCAGGATCCACCGGTGAGTTCCCCTCAATAAACCTCCCGTTGTGGCTTTGGCGCTTGTCGCCTTCCTCCCGGCGTGCTGCCTCTTTCCGGCCGTTGTGGTTTCCCCACTCTCTTTTGCAACCCCTGATTTCTTTTTCAAGCCCCACAAGCATCACACGCTTCTGCTCCCGGCCATCTTAGGGGCCTTTGATTTGACTTCGGCGTCACCAAACCTGCTTCCCCCAAACCTCAAGACACCGCTGATGCCATGTATCCTTATCACTATCACGCGCCGACCAGCCAGCGCCCAACGCATCGCCCTTCCGCCGCCAACACGCCGTTCGCCGGTGTGCCGCGGGCTGCAGTTACCTGCGGCGCGGGGGACTGGCAGGGCCTGCCCCCTATGATTCATGCTCTCAATTAGCAAGTACGAAGATTTAATTAGCATTGGCCCCTGTCATTCAACTTGTTACGACCTGCATGTTTTGGTGGAGCTGAAAAGCTTAATTCATGATCCATTAAACTATTTTATCTGTTATCCAGATTTTATTAGGATTCGACATTCCAAGCTGTCACCAAGTATAGTTTGTAACTAGCCACATTTTACTGCACAAGTGCATGTCATTTCATCTCTTTACACATTTAGGGCTTGGTCCTGCACTTCTTCCTCTGTAGTGCCATGGGATGACTCGGCGAAGCATGTGTTAATTTGTGCCAAACTCCATCAAATTCAAAGTGTTATTCTTCACGATCATGATTTGTATTACATTGATCTATTCTTTAGTATAGTTTGAGCTCTAGTACTTTGTGATATACAGATTTTTTACCAGCTTGTACGATAGTACGATGGCAAATTAGTAACAACAACCATTGTTGTCACGGCGAGGTCGACGACCATGGCGAGCGAGGGGCGCCTGGACGCCGCGGCGACGCCATGGCGAGCGCCATGTCCTCTTGCGTATATAGTATATACGGTATGGCATACATGTTCTGTTCTATCATGTTGTATAAAACCTCCCGTCCCCTCCCGTCTCGACTCACTCATCCCCTCCCGTCTCGACTCACTCCCGTCTCCGTCTCGAATCTTTCTCGCGAGTCCGCCGCCTCCTCTCTCCCCCATGCCAACTCCTCTCCCCGCCGCCTCCCCATCCCGCGTCCCTCTCTCCGCCGCCTCCCCGTCCCGCCGCCTCTCTCTCCGCCGCCTCCTCTCCTGGCGCCTCCTCCCGCCTCCCCCCATGGGATCTCCTAACCCTAGCCTTGACCCGGTCCGCCGCCTCCCCGTCCGCCGCATCCTCCCCCCCGCGTCAGGAGCTCTCCCGCCGCCTCCTCCCGCGCCTGAGCTCTCCCGCCGCCTCCCACCCTGGCTGCTGGAGATCGACGCTGGCGGCGGAAGCAGGCTGGAGATCGGCATCAACAGCGTGACAAGGCGAGGCGACCAGCCTCGGTGTCCCCCTCCGGCCGCCGGGATGACTTGGCGTCGCCTAGGCGACGCCGTGACAACCATGACAACAACATGAGTAGATCCCATAGTAAGGCAATGGTTTTACTACTCTAGGGTTCTTGATGGAGGAATCAATAGCAAAACATGTTTTGAACTATTAATCACGGATCTATCAAAGTTATAAAAATCTACTCTCTTTTTTTATAACGATCAATTTGTAACATATTTTAGGATAGTAGCAAATTCATATCTCTCCTCGCCCCCGCTCGCCCGTTACTTGCCAACCCTGAGTGTCACTACAGCTCGCGTGGTAGGCGGGCCGTCCAATTTCTTATCCTGCCCGTTGCCCACGCCCGGTTGGCGGTTGCCATCAATCTCGTCAGCGTCCGTCCACCCGTCGTGAATCGCTTGTCTCGGCTTCCACCGGTTGCCGCATCCGCTCTCCACCCGCCGTTGGTGCCTCTCCGCCCACCACCTACCGCCAGCGCATCGCCATTGGCCAATGGTTTGCCCGTGCGGCAGTGGAAGCCCCATCTCCAAGGTTGAATTTGGGAGCGTGGCTTCAGAACTGCATGATTTCGCAGCGGCACACTGTCAATTTTGCCATTGGACACATACTAAGTATCAGATCAGAGGACAAAAGATCAAGTACCAGCATTTACGACCAAAACGAGATGATGCAATTTTTCTTTGTGACATTGAAGCTATCCTTTCTCATATTTTCAGGTTGTCTTTTCAGGGCTGGATTTCATCTATATACAGGAGTTTTGAAATACTTTGCTTGTATAATGTCTGAAATTTGCTTCTTTCTCTTTGGAAGGCAGAACCAGTGTGTTGCATAAATGAGATGATTCACCAAGAGACCAAGGATTTCATCTCGTGGGGAAATAAGCAAGAATTGTTGCGCATGTTGTATAACGTACTCTGAGCAATGGCCACCAGAATTGCAGTGTACAGGTATTCACAATGACAGTTCAGGTCTTCATAGATTTATTGCCAGAATTTCAATTTCACTGTACTTCAGAATGTTGTTGCAGCCACACAACTCCGCAATGCTGAGAAAGAAAATTTTATTAAAAATAGAGGTCCTTCAATTTAAAGAACACGAATATAGTGATTATACTTCTACACATATGGAATACCCACGGTGCACTTACAGTCTCATTTTTTCTTTGGTTAAGGAAATTTAGAGTTCATAATTTACATGATCATCAAACATACAAATGATGGTGTTATTAAAGCAAACCTGGTTTAAAGGTGGCAGGCGGCAGCTCTCTGAAAACTCCAATATCTGCTCTGCAAACAGAGATCTTCTCATGACCAATATAATACCATGTTAGCTTTGTTCATCCTTTGGAGTTGCTCCTGCAGCTCATTACTGCATTTTTCAATCCTCAGCTCTTGAAGAGAAGCTGGCAGGCCCCCTTTTGGCAGTGACCGAATTAGTGAACAGGACTTGATCTCCAATTTCTTCAGAAAGGAGGCTATGCATCCCTGCAGGTAATGACTTGAGATATTTGCAGTCAACTATCGCCAAATGTTCCAGGGCAGGTGGCAGGCTTCTCTCCAAAAGTGAGTAAATAGTCGAACAATTCATTATCTCTAACTTGTTGAGGGATGTAAGCTGCTGCAGTTCTGCTGGTATGGAGAAGTCCTCATCACACTCTAAGAATTGAAGCTCATTGAGAGAGATGAGCTGCACAAGTGCCTTCTCCTGCTCCACTTCCAGTTTATCGCAAAGGCAGCGAAATTCTAACCTTCGAAGGTGGTTTAGGTGCTTGCATATTGACATGGTAAGAATTGAGCTGTCATTAGTGAGGACAAGTTCCACTGGGATTGATAATTCATCACCTGCTCCCTCTCCTTGCAACGTGAGATCCCATGCTCTCCAAAACCCAGGAGTTAAAAATACCACCAATGTTCTGAGCTGAACACAAGATCGCAAACCTTGTAGGGAGGACCATGCTGGACAGCAGTGGACCTCAACGTACATCAATCCCGTGCAGGATTCCAAGTCAAGAGCTTCTAGTTCACTGTAGCAGATGGATAACTTCCTCATGGCAGTGAGTCCATGGAGGGACATTGCCTTCCACTCGGTTCTGGATATCTTGAGTTCTTGCAGTGATGATGGAATAAGACATGTACCTTCAACATGATGCATATCTTCATTTTCAAACACTAAATAGGAAAGGAACATTGGACACTCATCTATCTCCAGTTTTTCAAGTGTAACAAGCCCTCTGAGACCCTCCCCATTTTCACAAATTGTTGGGCAGCTGTCAAAGCACAACTCTTTGAGTGATGGCAAGGAGTGAGGTTGGATGTGCAGCAACCCATCAACTGCTGGGCTATCAGGTAGTAAAACTGAGCTCCCTTTATCTGCTTGTTGGTCCACAGCCAGCCTTGTGATTTGTGGACACTCTTTGAGCTTCAGGAAGGAGAGATGTGGAAGATGTGACAGCAAACAAGATAGATTCTTCCCGGAGATACCACAGGACCAGATTTCCAGTTTTTCAAGTGATGGGAGAAGTCCTTTAGCATGCTCTTTCTCTTCTTGTGTCATCGGCATTGAGAGCAGGTTCGGGCAGCGATATATGGTCAGATCCTTCAAGAAGCTGAATTGGTGGAATCCTTCCCATGAGAAGCTACGGAGGCTTTGACATCTATCAATGGAGAGCTCTTGCAAAGAGAGTAGATTTCGAAATGACATGACACTTCCGTCAAGAACTCTCAGTTCATTTATCCCCATTAAGAGCAAGCATGGACTGGTATCTGCATTATAAGACATGCGTCTACATGGAAATGATTGTACATTTTCAATCAACAGCTTAATTTTAGGACCAAGAGGAAGTGGAGGTAGTGGCATCAGGCAAGAGCAATTCTTAATCACCACACTTTGGAGTTGGCGGTAATTCACCACATCAGAACTACATGAAGGTAGTAAAGGCAAGTCTCCCAGTTTGGGGCAATTGCAGATTTCGAGTACCTGTAGATCATCACTTAGTTGGTGCTTTTCTGTGACAGTCCATGTCTGTAGTTCTGGCATATCAGATAATATCACCTCCTCTAAAGAAGAGGTTTGCAATTCTGTTATATCAGGCATGCCAATCAAATGCAGTTTCTTAAGTGCTGGAAACTTCCAAAATGCTGGCAAAACTTTGCACCCCTTGCAGTTATCTAGATAGAGACAAAGCAGAGAAGTGAGGACAATATCGTTTGCCAACCATATTGGAGTTAATGCCCCGCTGTATCCATTAGAGACAATTCTTGGCAAATCAGCAGTGCTTCTTCCTACATCCAGCACTTGCAAATGGTGGAGTCTACGCACAGCTTCTGCCAAATGCACATGATGACCAGCAATGATTCTTATGTAGCGAAGATGAACAAATTGACCTAGGTCGCACAACAGAGAACCTTCATGATAAGGGATCATGCACAGTATTACTGAGCGTATATTTGTTGCTCCTTTGAAAGCCCTTCTGAAAACATGTGCGAAATTAGCATCATATTTACCAAACAGCATTAAGGATCTCAGGTATCTCATCTCCAGCGAACTGGCTATATTGGCTACTACTTTTTCAATGTCCTCATTGCGTGCTATATTATTGTACGTGTCCTCATGATATATACACTCTGTAATTATGGACAGATGACAAATGGTTGCTGCCGGGCGTATCTTGGAAATGCGATCGATGGTTAAGCAATAATTTGAAGAGACATCTATTGCCAAGTCATGAATTAAATCATGCATAAGGTACCAAGTTTGGCGGTATGCTGGATTGACCACCTTCTGAAAGAAGCCTAAACTCACCAAATCATTCAGGTATTCACGACCAACTTCTTCTGGCTTCCTATCATATCTCGCATCAACAAAGCCTTGTGAGACCCAAATAAGCACCAGATCCCTCTCACGAAACCGATAGCCTTTCGGGAACAATGAGCAATATGAGAAGCACCTCTTGAGAGGAAAAGGAAGGTAGTCATAGCTAAGCCTTAGAATGGACATGATGCCATCAGTTCCATTCTGGGGCTCCCATGCTCTGCTTTCTAAAATCCTATTCCAATGTTCGATGCTAAGGTCCTTCCTTAGTAATGCCCCCACGCTTTTTGCCGCCAATGGATAACCATTCAATTTGCTTGCTATTTGTCTTCCAATGGGCTGTAAATGTTGATGCCCGTTGTGCTTCTCATCACCAAATATGTAAGCTCTGAAGCAATCCCAGAATGCTTCTCCCTTCAGACCACTTAGATCAATCGGTGGTGCTGTGTGGATTGACTCTGCGACACGGCGGTCACGGGTCGTCACCAAGATGGTACATTTACCCATGGTCGCCTGGATCCACTTCAGCGGAGCCAGCAGCAAATTCCACTTGTTCGTCTCGACTGCCCACAGGTCATCTAAGACCAGCAGAAGCCTCCTACCCTGCAGCTTTTTGACTAGCTTCTTCTGAAGGCTGTTCAAGTTTTCACTCTCCCCATCCTGCTTCTCTCCGGTGGCGGCTTCAAGCATCTCGTGCGTGAGCCGCACAACGTCGAAGCTGTGGTGCACGCAGATCCACATCCTGATGTGGAAGAAGCTCTGAACTCTCTGGTCATGGTACACGTGCTGCAACAAAGTAGTCTTCCCTATGCCGCCGTTGCCGACGACGGGCAGCACCAACAGAGTACTCTGGCTGCGGCACTTGACATCGATCAGCATCTCAATGATGCTGTCCTTCTGGCTGTTTCGGCCGATCATCTTCATCTCTCCAGTGGGGTACGAAGTCGTCAACCGTGGATTCTCAAGTGGGCTGTGAACAGCCAGGCTGGTAGACTTCAGTTCCTCCAGTTGCAGTGCTGTGTGCACCTTCTCGCCGACATCGCGCAGCGGGGCTGTGACCTCTCTGATCCGCCTGCCGAGGGTGCTCCTGTCAAGCTCCTCCCACGGCCGAGCCGAGGCACTGGCGTCGACAGTGGGGTGCGCGAGCTTTCTCCGCTGCCTCCGGCCCCAGGGGCACATAAACACACCCCTGAACATGGGGGAGGCCAGCAGCTGGTGGCTCGCCACATCGCTGAGGAGATGGAGAGAGAAGGAGGTAGGTGTGGCGGTCGCCGAGACCTGACTTTGGCTTCGTCTCTCCACCTCCTGCCAGATACGGTGGTACTCAAGCTCGTCGAGCACGTCGTCGGCTTCGTGGAGCAGCAGGTGCAGCTTGGCAAGGAGAGCGGTCAGGTGAGCGTTCCGGATCTGCCTCCCCTGGGCCGTGCTGAGCACAGTCTTGACGTAGCTCATCTGCACCTTGAGGCTGTCGACGTCGCTGCCAAGGTCGGAGAACTGGGAAACCCATTCCTTCAGCTTGCTGGTGATGACCTTCTCCGTGATAACTCCGGCGATCCACTGGGCAGCGCTCACCAATTGAGAGGCGGCCATGTTCATACTTCACTCGGAGCTAGCTGCCGTCGGAGATGGGAAAAGCCTGGCGATGGAAGAGGAAGTGTGGGAGGGAGGATGCCGCACCGCGCGCGTCCGGCCGGAGAGCAGCTCAGCAAGAAACGCGGATTTGCGGCAGTCTACTGGAAGTCAATGCAACATGATC
Source organism: Bonia amplexicaulis (assembly GCA_036346245.1). Taxonomy (NCBI): domain Eukaryota; kingdom Viridiplantae; phylum Streptophyta; class Magnoliopsida; order Poales; family Poaceae; genus Bonia; species Bonia amplexicaulis. Next base: position 13,012,264 of record CM070735.1, on the reverse strand, counting down.
GACAGATTGAGTACACTACGGTCAGTGCTTTTAATATTGATTCTCTCTTCTTGATTTCTTCCCGGAAAACAACTCTGTGAAGGCGCACATGGAGGAGAGGGCTTGCCGTGTGAACGATGGTTTTTTTAAAAAGCAAACAAATTTTTAATTCAATTTGCACAAATATACCAACAATTTTTAGGAGAGGGCTTGGCGTGTGAACATGGTTTTTTTTAAAAAACTAACAATTTTTTAATTCAATTTGCACAAATATACCAACAAATTTTTTTACAAAAATAACTCACAGTCGTAGCCCCACTGCACAATTGGGGCCAATCACGCTGTGGCCGCAATCAAACTAAAAATGGTTTCTTTAAAAAAAATTATGTGAACGATCTCAGGAGACGTTTCATGGATTGGGTATGTGAATTTGCGTTTTTGCAGCCATTCCATGTATACGGTGTCGATGGTACCACGGGCATGCACGACGAGATGTCTCCGTGCACAGCGAATGATACCTTCCGTCGCCTAAGTCGAAATCCGGGAAGCTTTTCTCATAGTGTGCACTGGGCTCCACCACAAGTCGGCAAGAAAGCCCATAGTGTTCCTGATCTGCCTTATCGGCAAAACAATGCTTAGGAATTTTGTTAGGGGGTATAAAAGTTTTGTTACCAAACGAATGTGTGAAATGACGCATTTCTTCCTGTTGGGAAATTATTTCAGGCTGACATAATTTTACTGTTTGAGCGTCGTTCTGCTAAATTTGTTTCTATTGGGTACCACTGACTTAATTTTCTTGATTAAATATGACCCATTTCGCCACCCCGTGCGCTACATAGTGACGCTCGGTTAGGGTGAAATAAGCTGATTTATAGTTAAAATTGTACCGTAGCTGGCTGAAATTACACTACTGATGGTGGCTTATTTGGCGTAACTAAAATTTAAAAAATTTAAAAATAGAAAAAAACAGGTTAGTCTATCACGGACAATACAAACGAATATGGAAAAAATCAGCAAAAAGGCTAAAAAAACAGAAAAACAAAATTTAGGAATAGTAAAAAAATAAATCAGAAGTCAGAAGCTCAAACTGAAATAAACGGGTATAGTAGTCTTGAGCCGAAGGGTGTGTGTACCGGAGAGAGGATTGCATGCGCCGAAGGGTGTGTGTACCGGAGAGGATGGACACATTCCTCACATTTGAAGATTCTACCATAAGAGTTCGGAAGGGAACCCTTACGGCCCCCTTCTTTTTACGGACCTTTTTTTCAAACGGACATATACTGGCTTCGCACACCAGCTTTTGCAGGCACGATGTGAGCCACCGAAGGGACGAGGAAGGGGTACTGCTTAGTGCTTGCCACGGAACGTTCACGGTGTATCCTGTCCGGGCAGAAACGCTGATCAACAGCGGGCCCCGTCAACTTGCTGAAGCATGGATCCGATAAGTGATTAGGGTAATTAATTCCCAATTGCATGGCTAACTAGAGTAACGCAGGTAACAGTTTAATTCCTGTCGGGAAAAATTCGCACGTACCAAATGGGATCTAATCGACAGCAGTTTCTAATGGAACTCACACGAATCTCATAGGAATTGCAAGTATTTTCTGCAAAATTCTTGATTTCAAACATGTTATTTGTTCTCTGTAGGATTCTTTTTCCATAGAACTGACATCCTCCAGAATTTCTCCTTTTTTTATTAAATTGAGGGATTTCCGAGAGCTGTAATTCCATACGAATTGCCTAACTAGGGCGTCTAGCACAAATGAAATTGCTCCAAAAAATATCTCTGAAATTTGCGTAGGGCCGGGATTATCTTATAAGAATGAGGATAACAACTATGTGGTCTAACCTCGTGTTTTCCTTTTATGTGTCTTCAATTGTTGTGATTTTTTCTGTGTAATACCCAAACTTTGTTTCTAAGATTTCTTATGTTTTTAATTAATGTAGGATGTGAACATATATGGTCCTTAACATTACATGTTTCGAGGGTAATTTATGAGTGATAATGGGAGCCACAAAAGGGCCATTGTTTTGGTGATGGATATATTAGCTTTACCTTAGAATTAGTGTTTATGAGAACATGGCCTGAGCGAGGCGTAGACAATTCTAAGGCATTTTATTAAAAGAACTAGTTGATAAATTCTAAAGAAAAGTGTACCGGTGCAGATAAGTTATTATAAATAGTGTATTGAATTAAATCCATAAAATTAAATGTTTTCAAAGTGCGATTTAATATCAGAACTTGGGTAAACTTGATTCAGCTTAATTAAGGCATGCCTTGCACTTTTGATGAAACCAAACTAATGTGGGTGCTGCTCTTATTTTGCCCGAGCGATTTAAATTAGCGCCACTTGACCGTATTTCTCCTGAGTTGAAAGAAAACCATATCGGCAATAGACATATAAGAGCTTCGAATCGAATCCACCTTTTGTCTCACGGTAGCCTGCTCCTGTGATAAAAAAAATGTAGGGACAACAAGACTACATTGAAACGTCTGTCATCTAATCAACAGTTGAACTTTAGCGCCTGTGATAACAGCAAAGATAATCCATCATTTTAGAAGAAATTTCTATAATGTGTATACTGTTGAATACTACACTTGTAGATGTGTTGATATGAGTTACCGTGCAATTTTTTAGAACTGCTACCTAGTTATTTCAATCTCGAACCAACCATAGCCTATGTTAGGGCTGTGCAGATTCAAACCGAACCGAAAAAATCGTACCGAAAAAACCGAACCGAACCGGTCAACTCGGTTTGACCGGTTTTCGGTATTCGGTTCGGTAGCTAGAAAATTGGCATTTCTTTGATTCGGTTTTTTCGGTAAAAACCGAGGAAAAACCGAATTTCCCAAAAAAACCGAACCGCCCGAATTTCACGTCTGCAGCCCAGCCCAACTGGCCCGACAGGCCCACGCACGCGGCGAACGCTACAACAGCGCAGACGCCGCCCCTCACTCCCTCAGCCATCGCCTCGCCTCGCCAGATCCGCTCGAGTCTCGTAACCCTAGCGGTCCCAGTGCTCCCCGGTCCGAGTTGTTCGGCGGCGGCGGCGCTCGGCTCGCCGCTCTGGCTCCCTCGATGCCGGCCTCCCGGGCTCGGTCGGTGGCCGCAGATGGCCACTCGCCTCGCCAGATCGCACTTCCTCGGTGACACTCACTCTCTCCGACCTCGGTGCTCCCCGGCCTCGGTCGGCGCCGGCGCCGCTCGGCTCCGTCGCTCGGCTCCCCGGTCAAGAGCCTCCCGGGCTCGGTCGGCGGCACCATGACGGCCACTCGCCTCGCCAGATCCGCGCCTCCGCCTCCTTCGGTGCTCGGCTGCTCCGTGCCTCCGCCTCCTTTGCCCTTCGGTGCTCGGCTGATGGCTACTCGCGTCTCCGCCTCCTTCGCCCTTCGGTGCTCTGCGAAGTAATTCCTCTCTGACTCTCTGTTTCATTTGGCAAATATTGGTTTCTTGATAAGAGATGCTTAATATTAATATTGTTTCCTGGCAAGTATTACATTTCCATAATATCAACAGTTTGCTTAATATTGTGGTTGTGTGCAGTCTGCAGTAGAAATGCTCGCTGTGAAATGTGTTGATATGTGTATTGACATTGTGCTCAACTGCTGATATGTGTATTGTATAATGTCTTTGCGAGAATCGCTGGCTTCTTTGGGCTGGAACTTGAAAGCTTTGTGGAATCTTTGGTTGTTGGCTTGTTCTTTTCTTTGTGAGCCTGTGAGGCATGTCTTTGTGATCTTTGTCCATTCTTTGGTCTGCTGCTGTGATGCTATGATTCTCAGATGCTGTGACCTGTGATGCTTTGTGGTTTTTGCTTTCATTCTAGATTTCTAGTATGGACTATGGAGAATTGAGTGCGCCTGCAGTGTCTGTTTGTCTTCTTTATAGTCTTTGTCTTGTGATGCTTGCATTCCAGAATGGAAAATTGGAGTCTTGGAGATGAGATTAACGTTTAGCAATTCGCGTAAACTTTGGTAAAATTGGTATTAACTGATACCGTACCGAAATAAAATGGTATTTACCGATACCACACCGTATTCTAGAAAATACCGTATTTCCTGAAATACAAAAACCGTATTTACCGATCTAACCGTATTTACCGAACCGTATAAACCGAAAAAACCGAACGAACAGTCCTAGCCTATGTGTTGTGGATGTTAGAATAACGCTTGTATTCATCATAAGGCCAATGAGCCAATATATATACATGTACAGATTTGGCATATATGCAGAAAACTCCTCATACAATAGGGTAAATATACAGCCATGTAATACATATCTAACACCCCCTCAAACTTATGGTGGATCAACAACATGAAGTTTGGAGAGGTGAAAACTGTGCTGGGCCTTGGTTTGTGCCTTTGTGAAAAAGTCTGCCACAACCTGGTCCTGCACCTGTGTCCGCATGTAGGAAGCATCAACACCAATATGCTTTGTAAGCTCATGCTTCATCGGATCTTTAGCAATGCTAATAGCACCTATACTGTCAGACAAAAGAGGAGTCGGTGCAGAAACAGAAACACCAAAGTCCTCAAGTTACCACCGTAGCTAAGTAATCTCCGCAGCAAACAAAGCCATAGCTCGCAACCCAGTCTCAGCACTCAAACGAGAAACAGCTGTCTGCTTCTTAGTCTTCCGAGCAATAAGAGAACCACCAAGAAAAACGTAATAAGCAGAGAGACACCGGCGATCAGAGGGATCACTAGCCTAGACGGCATCAGAATATGCCTGGAGTTGTAAAGAGCTGGAGCGAGGGAAAAAGAGACGACGAGAGATAGTTCCACGAAGATATCGTAGAACACGAAGAAGATGACTATAGTGGAGCTGAGTGGGAGCAGAAACAAACTGACTCACGATATGCACAGGGTACGAAATGTCAGGACGAGTGACACCAAGATAAACAAGGCTCCCAACAAGATGACGATAGCGAGTAGAATTAGGAAGAGGCTCACCATCAGTGGGACGAAGATGAACATTAAGTTCCATGGAAGTCTTAGCTGTGCGCTGATCAGTAAGAGAGGCACGATCAAGAAGATCCTGAATATACTTTTTTTGGGACAGATAGAAACCTTCAGGAGTAGAAATAACCTCAATCCTAAGAAAGTAGCGAAGAGGACCCAGATCAGACATAAGAAACTGCTCATGAAGACGCTCCTTGACAAAAGTGATATACTGAGAATCATCTCCAGTAATGATCATATCATCAACATATAAAAGGAGAAGCATCCAACCGCGAGATGAAGTGTGGATAAAAAGTGCATGATCATGAGCACTGGCCGAGAAACCAGCTGCAGTGATAACAGAGGAGAAATGATCAAACCAAGTACGAGGAGCTTGCTTGAGGCCATAGAGAGATCGGCGAAGACGACAAACCATACCCTCAGGAACAGAATACCCAGGGGGTGGCTGCATGTAGACCTCCCAACGCAACTCGCCATTGAGAAAGACATTCTTGACGTCCAACTGAGAGATAGACCACTGTCGAACAGAGACCACAGTAAGGAGAGTGCGAACGGTGGTCATGTGAGCGACAGGAGTAAAAGTCTCATCATAGTCACGACCATGCTACTGCTGAAAACCACGAGCTACAAGACGAGCCTTATAACGCTCAATAGAACCATCAGAGCGAGTCTCAACCTTATAGACCCACTTGCACGTGATAAGAGTAACACGCGCAAGAAGAGGAACAAGATCCCACGTGCCAATATGCTCAAGGACAGCGATCTCCTCCGCCATCGCATGCTGCCACTCCGGATGAACAACAGCATCACGATAAGAAGTTAGTTCGACAAGAGCAGCGACAGCAAAACCAAAACGCGCAGGGGGCCGAATAGACTGGCGATCGCGAAGAGCATAACGAGGAGTGGCCGAAGGGGATGACCTGTCAAAAGGGGAGGGCATATCAGAAAGATCCTCAACTCGTGGGCGACGAGTATAGTAGAGAGGATAAGAAGGAACAAGATTAGGAGCAACTTCGGGAGAGGATGCCGGTGGTGAAGAAGGTGTTGACTGAGAAGGAGGCACCGGAGAGACCAAGGGCTGTGGTGGAGTGGTGACTATAGGATTGGAAGGAAAAGTTAGAAATGAAAGCAGCTCAACAACAGAAGCTAAAGTGGAGGAAGGACAAGGACGAGGATAGAAAGAACGAGACTCATCAAAAGTAACATCCTGAGAAATCCGCATCTGTCGGCCAACAGGATCCCAACAATGATATCCCTGTGCTCAGCACTATAGCCCAGAAAAACACACTCAGCTGACTGAGCTGTCAGTTTGGTTCGCTCATGAGGTGCAAGAAGAACATAGCACACACACACCCAAAGAGGAGAAGACTGGAATAATAAGGAGTCTGGCCATAGAGACGTTCAACTGGGATCCCACCCTGAAGAGCAGAGGAGGGCTAAATGTTGATCAAGAAAGTGGCAGTAGAAACAGCCTTAGCCCAGAAATGTGGTGGAACAGCAGAAGCAATCATGAGAGCATAACCTGTCTCAAGAAGATGACGATGCTTGCGTTCAGCCACACCATTCTGAGCATGAGCACCTGAACAAGAAAACTGTGAGAGAGTGCCCTGCTCAGCAAGAAAACCACGAAGGACTCCCGACAAATACTCTCCAGCGGAATCAGCATGAAAAACACGAATAGGAGAGTCAAACTAACTGCGAATCATGGTGGCAAAGGTCTTGTAGATAGATAAAACCTCACAACGAGATGACATAAAGTATATCCATGTATGTCGAGAAAAATCATTAATAAAAATGATGTAATATCGTTGACCTCCTTTTGAAACAAAAGGAGTTGGTCCCCATACATCAGAATGAACAAGATCAAAAGGATGCTGAAACACTGACTCACTAGAAGGATAAGGGAGTTGAAGCTATTTGCCAAGCTTACAACCCTGACGATTTAGAGAAGCATCACCACACACAGACCCTAAAAGACCTCGATGAAGTAAGGAAGACATACAAGAACCACAAAGATGTCCTAAGCGATGATGCCACTGAGCAAACGATACAGTGGAGGCGGCAACAGCTGCAGAGGCAGTGGTGGAGGCGAGAAGACTGACTGGAGCAGCGAAAGTAAGGTGAAGCTAGTCAAGCTCCCAGTACCAACTAGAGTCCCCGTGCGACGATCCTGAACACAACAAGAATCAGAATCGAAAAAAACACGACAACCATGATCAGTGAGCTGGCCAGCATATATGAGCTGCATGGTTAGTTTTGGAATATGAGAAACAGCAGGAACATGAAAAAGTGGAATTTAAAAGAGTGCCTGATGAGGACATCACTTCTTCGGATGTACACAACACTTCTCCACTTGATATTCAAGGACCAATCACTAGAGCTCGCGCCCGACAATTGAATTTACATGTGAGCTCGTTCCTAAGTACTTCTTTTTGTTCATTTGAGAATCGATTACTACCTAATGATCTAATTATGATTAGGAACCATGGAGAGGATCAAGAAGTACTTGGAGAAGGGTTACGAGGCGCACGAGTCCAGCAAGGGTGGTCGAATCATGTTGGATGTCCAACTCAAGCCCACTTCGAATCCAATTCGGAGTCCAGGACCAGGCCGCACTAAAACGGACACCCAGATCGCATCCGGACTCCGTTTTGGACGTTCCACATATGTATGGAAAGATGAGAAGATAACATTTCCAATGGCTCTGGTCTCATATCAAAATTCCTTCTGAGTCAACGGGAATCGTCAAAACAAGTGGACGTCCAGAATCTGTCAGGGTGCTGCGACACCGTCTTTTGGGCCGTTCGGCTTTGTATCGTGTTGGAGTCCATTAAGGACGCGTCCAGGGGTTTTGCACGCCCCTTACTCCTTTATATACAGCCGCCACCCCCACCATTAGGGTTGGGTTTTGCTTAGATTAAATCTGTCTTTGAACAGTTTCGCCGTTCATCGGTTGTGAGACCCCAACTTTCGAGTGCTATATCAATACATCTGCAATTCAGTTGTGATCTTCCTTGTTCTTGCTTGTGTTCTTCGATTCGCAGGCGAGGATTAGCCTTCTTGGCGAGGTCAACCGGGCAGCGTGCGGTTGATAACCTGAGGAGACGTGGTGCTGCAATTGCGGGGTTCGGGACGTGTTGTTCGGAAGCCGGATCGATTTGTGTCGCGACTCCACCAAATCGAATTTATCCAGAACCTGTTGGAAGATCGGGACCCCGTTCCCATCAGTGCCTCATCCTGTGACAGAAAGAGAAGTACCATCTGCTGTGTGGACAGTGATAGGAGCAGCTAAAGAAGTAATAGAAGTAAGACATGTGGAATCAAATGTCATATGAAAAGAAGCATCAGAATCAAGAATCCAAGGTGATGTACCTGAGGAAGGAGAAGTAGAAGGTGGTCTCTTCTTAGGAAGGCGGCGTGAGAACCAGTGAGAACGCAGACGATGCAGAAGCAACCATGAGTCCTAGCAATGTGAGAAGCTGCTGAGTGTCAGAGGTACCAGAACTCTGCTAAGAAGAGGAACCTCTAGTGCCCCTCGGAGGACGAGCACCACGACGAAGATCCTTCTTCTTGTAGCAAAACTGTTCCACATGTCCATCCTTGTTGCAATAAGTGCAGTGGAGTCCCTTACCAACAGCAGCTGTCACTGGTGGAGGCACAACTGAGGAAGGAGTAACCAAAGGCACAGCGTGTGTAGAAGATGGAGAAGCCGCCAAAACCGAAGAAAGTGATGATGATGATAGTAGACCCGCTCCACGAAGTCGAATCTCCTCAGTACGAACAGCTGCAAGGGCCTCTAACAAAGTCACACGAGGGTGACGAGCCAGCAACTGAGCACGAGTCTGCTCAAACTCAGACCAGAGACGTGTCAAAAAGTTGTAGATGTGGCAAAGCTCCATGTGAGACTGCTGACGCTGACAACACTGACAGGTGCGGCAAACATCTGGCCCCAAAGATTCTATCTGACGCCATACCATAGACAACTGAGCATAGAACTCATCCATAGTGGCATCTCCCTGCTGCAGTGACTGCTTTTGCCGCACAACAGCAAGGTATAAGAAATCACCAGATAGCTCGTAGCGGCTGCGCAGATGTGTCCATATCGCCTGTGCGAAAGCCAATTCAACAACATCACCAATGAGATGCACCTCCATGCTAGCAACCAAAATAGCAAAAACACGAGCATCTTCATCAATCCATGTGTTGTAAGTAGTATACTTAGTTTGAAAAATCTCTATGGCATCCTCAAAAGCCTCAAAAACCTTTGTACGAGCGTCTTCGGAAGCATCCTTCGGGAGTACAGGCTCAGCAGGTGGAGTAGGACGCGACGGACAAGGCAACTCACCACGCATGTGGAGGCGCATGTGCTGAAACCAATCCCGATAATTGAGACAATCGAAGATCATCGGACAACAAGGAACAGAAACGATGCCTGCAAAAGAAGACTTTTTTCTCTTTTTTTCTTTTTTCTTTTTTTACAAAACTATATAGAAAACAGAGTCGACCGAATGCGTTCTTTGGCTCGATCGCTTCTGCGTCGGCGAGCGGCGAGCGACGAGCAGCGGCCGTGGGACGGTGGGCGGCGGGCGGCGGCGGTGGAGCGGCGATCAGGCGATGGGCGGCGATCGACGAGATGGCGGTCGGCGGCGAAGCGGCGGCGGCGGCGGCAAGGCGGCGACGGCTGGCAGAGGCAGCGGCGGCGAGTGGCGAATCGCAAGGCGACGCGGCGGCGAGAAAGATGGCGGCGGCGTCAGGTCCGTGACAGGCGACGACGACGAGTGGCGTTGGAAAAGAGCTAACAAGCGGCAAGCCAGGCAAAACCCTAGGTATGACGAAACCGTAGGTATGATGAAGCCCTTTGCTCTGATACCATGTTAGAATAACACTTGTATTCATCATGAGGCCAATGGGCCAATATATATACATGTACAGGTCTGGCATATATGCAGAAAACCCCTCATACAATAGGGTAAATACACAGCTATGTAATACATATCTATTAGTGGACAAGTTGCTTGGTGGGCAGTTGACAAGTTGCTCCTAGCGTGGGTGTGGCGTGTTGTGCTCCAGCTGCAGTGCCTTGCGCACCTGCACGTCGACATCGTCAGAAAGAGATGCATGATTTTTTATACATATTTTCCTATCGCTAGATTAATTACTATTAGAGTGCTCTTTGTATTAGCATCTTTATATGGTTTACATATCTATCAAATGGACGTGAATACAACTTTTCTTAATGGAGAGTTAGAGAAAGAAATTTATATTGATCAATCAGATGGTTTTGTGATTTCTGAACAGGAAAATAAGATATGTTGATTATTGAAATCTTTGTATGGCCTAAAGCAATCATATAAACAATGGCATGAGAAGTTTAATTAAATTTTGACATCTGCATACTTTGTTGTGAATGAAGCTGATAAATGTATATATTACCGTTATGGTGGGATCAAGGAGTGATCTTGTGTTTTCATATAGATGACATACATTTAGAGCAAACAATGACGTAATTGACGAGGTCAAAAATTTTCTTATCTCAATGCTTCGATATGAAAGACTTAGGAAAGACAGATGTCATTCTGAATATTAAATTGATTAAGATCAAGGATGCAATCACTTTGAACCAATCCTATTATACTGAAAAAAAATCTTAACCCACTTTAGCTATGAGAGTTGTAAAATCTCTCCAACGCCCTATGATACGAGCACTAAGTTTTGAAAGAACCAACGGCTAGGAAAAGTTCAATTAAGATATTCATAAATTATTGAGTCACTCATATATTTAGCTGGTGCCACAAGACCAAATATTTCATTTGCTATGAGCAAATTAAGTCAGTTTACATCTAACCCAGAAGATGATCACTAGGAGGCATTTGAAAGAATGTTGCGCTACTTGAGAGATACAAAATCTTTTGGGATTCATTATACTGGATACCCTTCTTTATTAGAAGGATATAGTGATTCCAATTGGATCTTTGATGTGGATAAGATTAAAGCTACAAGTGGCTATATATTTACTTTAGCTGGTGCTGCAGTTTTATAGGGTCTTGCAAACAGACTATATGACGAGGTCAACCATAGAAATAGAACTTGCAGTACTTGACACAGCTACTGTTGAGGTTAAATGGCTGAGAGAGTTTCTGTTGGACTTGACATTGGTTGAGAAACCAATACCGGTAATCCTGATGTACTGTGATAATCAAACAGTGTTGACCAAAGTTACAAGTACAAAAGATAATATAAAATCTTTCAGACACGTGAAGCGTAGGTTTAATTCTGTCCAAAAACTAAGAAACTCCGGAGTGATTGCTGTGAATTATATTTATACTGAGAAAACTCTAGCAGTCCCTTTTACAAATGGGTTAGCATGGAAAGCGATTTCCGTTGCATCTATGGGCATGAGAATGATGCCGATTTGAGTTACATTACAATGGTAACCCATACCTTCTTGGTCAGAGATCCCGTGACTTAAGTAATGGAAAAAATAAGCTGATGTTGTAACAAGAGAGTACATATTCATTGTGCCAATGTCCTAATAAATAAAATACTTTCAACTGTATAGAAGGTTGGCATAAAATCTTAACGTATTCTGTTATCCAAATGAGGAAAACATGTTAGCCTGCAGGATACCTAGAAAGAATACACTTACTTGAGCCTAATTATGTGGTCATAGTTCATGAGAACATGATATTCTCTAGAAAGCTTATGAGCAGATAAGTGAGCATGACTATATAACGCTCTGTTTAGATGTGATTTATTGGCAGTCTATTATCAATTGAGATTTCAAGTGAAGTTTTATCACGAAAAGTTGTAAATTCAAGTCATAGTCCATTCATCAATTGTGTGAAGATGAATCTTGTCATTTTAGGTGTAATTTTAACCCATATAGGACTTATACTAAAAGATTGATATATTAACAGTACTTCAATACAATATCTTTAACAACTTCTTACTATTACTTTGGAATTGGTGAGTGATTGTTAGAATTAGGCACATACGAGTGAGGTCCATTTCTTATAATTCCAAAGCATGCATAGTTTAGCACCATATTGTTAAGGTAAAGTGGAGGAGATCAATTTATAAGGTGGAGTTTTTGGCACTCCTTGAATATGGATGGGGATAGCATAAGGAAGACTTTGGCAAATCACGCACATGCGCATATTCGCGTATTTTCGTATGAAAATTGTGTGACTTGTGATTTGCAATGCTCGACCGCGCTGTGACATGGCGCTACACTTGGCAGACCAAGTCCACCTTATTTTTTGATGAACCGTGCATCACTATCTCTTTCTCTGTTTGAACGACAATAAAGTTTTTGGGCAACACACATCTACACGACTGCTCGATTCATTGCAACGTCTATGTTCTGCACTACTTTCTGTTTTTCTTCACACCCAATTGCAAGTCATTCGTATGACCAATCGACTTGTTTAAATTTTGTTTCTAAATATATTTTGAAGTACAATGATTTGCCTGTTGTTAGCACTGATTTATGCATCATTAGTTATTTGTGATATTTGCTTTTTAGTAAAATCTGAAATTAAAATATTGCTCATATTTCCAACAATCAGCACTGGTTCCTTCGCTGCAATGGTGTCTTAATGCCTTTTGTGCTGGCATTCATGGCCAATTGCTCTGGCAGAAGGTCCCCCCACGTCACGACCAGGAGAGTCCAGGTCGTAAGAGGGGTTAAGACGATGCCCGAGGAGGCCGTGCAGTGGGGCATCGTGGACGCGGCTCTACAGGACGTCCTGCTGGGCCTAATGTCAGACCCAGATTTTTCAATCCAGAATCTGTTGTGTCTTACCACATTATTCCCTGGATCAGTAGATAATGCACACAGATACATTGCTGAATCATTTCATACATCGCTGAATTCACATTAAGCCATAATATCATTACATAACATAGTCGAAGTTAGGCCTTCAAACGGGCGGGGTTTTCACAATAGGGCCAATCAGGCCAAATGTTTGCATTACAAAAGTACAACAGCGGAAGCAGAACAAAGTAGGCCTTTTAACCACAGGCAAAGACTGAGGGCAAAAGTGGTCATACAAATACTACTAAAGCCCCAGCAATATTTGTATGCAAGCCACACCTTAGTCTAGTTGCCTAAGGTTCTAAGCGTGAAATATTCGTCCTAAGTCTCGGCGTTGCCACCTCCATCCGTAACCGGTGCTTCCTCGTAGGCATAGTGATCTTGAGCTCCTGAATCTGGGTTTTGGTAATGCGAGTGTGAGCACACTAACCACCGTGCTCAGCGAGTCAATACACAGAATGCAGTAGGTAGTATGCAAGGCTTTAACAAGGGAGGCCCAGGTTATTTTGTTTGCTGAAATGTGCTTTTAGAACTACAATACTTAAAAGTTCTCTAAGACCTAGCCTTTTTGGACTTTAAACATGATGCTCATAACATATACATTTATTTTCAACGGGTCAGAGACCATCCACCATTACATGGTCTCTGCATACCATGCCTTCAGCATTATAGCCGCTTACATTACCACTGGGACGACACCCAGGACAACTCAAATAAGGGTCTTTCTCTGCCCTCCACTTTATCCCATTCCATCCACCAAAATTTTGAAATAGAACTATATCTAGTCAGATTCTCATGTCCGCCCATGACCGTGGGCACGGCTATTCGAATAGTTCTTACTCTGCAGAGTTTGTACACTTTACCCACAAGAGATAAATCTGCTCGTTGCCTCACATGGTTCCTTAGCCATGCAGTTGAGTAGACTATCACAGGACTGTTACAATGCTTATCCCTACCTGTGGTTACGCCCGCTAAGGTCTATCTTCTGTAGGATGCAACCATCCCTTGAGAAGGGTCCCTCGTGAGCCATCACGGGCAAAGGCGGGGATGAGACCATCCATCCCTTTGCTCGTGTTCACACATTCACGTAACCACACTAGAGCTACGCAAATTATTTAGCCCTGCCTACACTTTGCCAGCATGTGGTTGTACTGTTGTACCTTGGGAGGTCATCACAAGATTCAGTCCTTAATGGTTATCTGGGCGGGTCTACCACAATCCCCTTTGTGCTATCACGGCACCATTCACACATACACACACCCTCGGACCATCCGCCCAGATAGTTAAGCATGTGGGGTTCTCTTAGAACGCAAAATACTTACACCAACATAAACCAGTCATCATCACAATGACTGCCCAAAAATGCTTTCTCAAGTTTATAAATAATGTTGGGTGTTCTCACACCCATAATTACCTATACAGTTCTAGGCATGGCATTTTACTTACGGACTTATTTTCAAAAGGGGTAGTATTATTATTATTTTTACTAGGGTGACAAGGATCACATAAACAAGTCTACAAAAAGGAAGTGTAATATTAATCAAGGAAAGCATGGGTATATAACTAGAATCTGAATTTAACATGTACTGTAATATAAATATCAGCATGTAATTTTAATAACTTAAATCAAAGTAATTTACTGAAAATGTAGGCTCAATATGATCAAAGCATTGACTCGCCTTGGTTATAGATGTCGGGATTCTGTATGTTGGGGCCTACAGCTGCAACTTCCTCTTCCTGGGCTTCGAATGCTAATTTTTACGTGCGGGAAAATTTGGATAAAAATCAGTACAACATCCAAAATAACACAATAAAATTCAAACGAGCTACAAAAATATTGGTTCTGGTTCCATTAAATAGCTCTTGAATTTAGATGAATTTAGAAATTGGTTTCACTTAATTTGGAGCTAAAATGAATAAGTTATGCCCATTTGAATACCTTCGGTTTAGTTAAATCCGGAAAAAAAATCTGACATGTGGAACCCATTGTCGGTGTGCCGCTGCGGGCGACGACACGGGGCTCAGACGGCAGCGGCTCACGCCCTCCCCTTTCGGGCCCCACGACCGGTGGGCCCGGTGGTCACGGTCGCGGGTTCTCGCAGTCGCTGATAGGTGGGTCCCACCTGTTAGCGTCACATTTAAAAGAAATGGCTCGACCTCAGGCGCTGCATGAGCGGGGACTCGAACGCGCACCGAGGGAGCCGGGGGGGAGAAGGGAATTGGCGCTGATAGCCAGGGGGGCTCGCAGCGCATCTCAACCCATAAGGGTTGATTATACCTTATGAGGTAGCGGCGGGGCGGGTAGGGGCGGTTCGGAGCCGAGGAAGACGACGACGTCGCCGGCGAGGGAGGCCCGGGGAGGTCCGAGGAGTGCTAAACGGGTTGCTTGCACCATGGGAAGCTGTTGGTGGTGGCGGGGTGTCCGGGGACCGGGTGGGTCGGCGACGGCGGCTCGGGAGGCTTCCGGCGGCGTGAGCTACTGGCACGAGAAGCTCGGGCGAGGCCGGCTAAACGTCGGCGATGCTCTGGAGATGGAGTGGGGGCAAGGAATTGAGTTCTCACGGCGAGCAGCGGCGGGATTGTGCGGAGGGGCCGACGGCCGGAGTTGGGGAAGACGGCGGATTGCCGGCTGTCGGGTGGTTTTGGATATGATTAAAAGCGGTGGAATGAAGAGGGGACATGGCGAACATTTTGGAAATGGCCACGAGCTTTATAGCCGATCGGATGGCGTGGACCACAGCGGACCGTATGCAGGGGCGGTTGTCGCACTGGTGTTGGCTGGCGGCCATCATGGTAGGGTGGGTGCGGGGTTCAAGGCGGCGCTGCTGCCTGCACGAGAAGAAGAGAGGGGGTCCAGCGGTGGGGCCCGCCGGTCGAGGGGGCGAGAGGCCGAGGGAGGGGGCATGGGGAAGGGGGTGGGGCGGTCGGCCCGGCTCCCGTTTTCCTTTTATTTTTCTTTCTTTTTTCTTTTTCTTTTCTTTTCCTTTTATCGATTTATGGTACATTTATTTTGTGTAAAGTATAGATGTTTAAAATTTTATGACAAGCATTTATGTAATATCTGTTTCTAAATTTAAACCTACCCTTGGCACTTTGCAAAAATATTTATACCAACTTTTGTATTTTTATGGATCATCTTTTCAGATTCGGATTTAAAATTAGAATCTTCTATTATTTAAACAGGTGTATTTCTTTCTTAACATGTTAAATTTTTGGAACCTCAGCCAGATTTTTCCAGAAAACATTTTTAAAATCCCAAACTCAATACAATGTATTGTAAAATAATTTATAATATTTTATTTTACAGCCCCTTTGATTTTCCAGGATGTTACACCTAATCACCGGTGTTGTTGGAGCAGGACATCGCTCCCTCCACCTCCACGGCTGGCAGACATGGAAGTGAAGAGAGAGAAATGGGGAGGAACTGAGGAAGAAATAGGAGAGAAATAAGGAGGACGTGGATATTTACGTGAATGTTGAGGTGGATGTCATGTTAGTGTAACTTGTCACATATAACTAGGGTTGTGCATTTTTTCATTGAACCGAAAAAACCGAACCATACCGGTCAACTCGGTTTGACCAATATTCGGTACTTGGTATCAGAAAAATTGGTGTCTCATCTATTCGGTATTTTCGGTATAAATTGAGTTAAAACCGAAACTGCAGAATCTACCGTCACTTCTCATTTCGCGTCCTGTCGTCTTCGCCTGTTCTTCAGCCCAACTCGTGGCCCACCAACTCACCAAGTCACCGAACCAACACACGCCTATTACGCCTTACATGCGCACACCGACATCGCAGGTTGCCAGATCCGCAGCGCACACTTCTTTCTTTGTTCCTCTCGTCTTCAACCCTAGGCGCTCCGACCCTCCGGTGCTCCCCCGATCCCAGACTCGGTCGGCGGCCGCTCGGGGCTCCGGTGCTTCGCCTCCGTCGGTGCTCCCAGACTCCAGTCCGAGTCCCAGCCTCCCAAGCCCGGACGCCAGCCTCCTCCCAAGTCCCAACTCCCAAGACTCGTCGGGGCTCCCTCTCCCAAGACGCCAGCACCAAGCCCTCACCGCGTCGAGCCACTGACAGCGTCGCCGACTACCAGGTCTTCCCCATTCATCACTAGATCTAAAATTCTAAATGCTCCAGTAGAGCATAGATAGTAGTCAAGTCCACCTCTAGATCTAAATGCTCCAGTAGTCCAGTCGTCCTAACTCTTAATTCCTAAACCTCTAGATCTACCAAATTTGTTATACATTATCTTGATTCATTTGTTTGTTTGATGAATGCAACCTTGAAGCTAGATTGGTGAATGATGATTGACTGATATAGTGATATCTACTACAACATCAGAGTTATGGAGTCAATAGGATCTTGTGAAGTAATTCCTTTCTCTATGTTTCATTTGGCAAATAATAATTGCTAGAATGCCAGATTGCTAGTTGCCTAGTCTGTTGTAAACTTATAATATTGTTGCATACTTGCATTGGTTAATGGTTATTGCATTGGTTAATGGTTATCTATCTTTGTATTTTTGGATTATTAGATGTCTGAGTCAGATGATATTACAAATATTCATGTTGTTGCTGCTGGGTCAGTGGGTATGGGTATGAATGTAGGCAGCGATGAAGCTGTTGGCCCCGATGAAGCTCAAGATGGAAAGAAACAAATGAATCCCAGATCAGAGATATTGAACAATTACACATGACTACCAGATGACCGGAATAAGGCTAAATGCAAGTATTGTTCTTGAATCCTTGCCTGCGATTCGCAAAAAAAATGGTATCTCCTCACTAGTCTCATGCAAAATGTTATAAGAAGCATCCTGCTAGGATCAACAGTCAAACTCAACTAAGCTTCCAACGTAGTGTAGATGGTCAAAGTAGTTGCATAATACCTTGGCAATACAATGCAGAAGAGGTTAGGGCATCATTTACTCGCATGATATTACCTTTTATCTTCTCAGAACATGAAGGTTTTAGGGAGTTTATGTTGAAAGCTTGTTCTCGGTTCAATCCACCATCTAGGACAACAATGTATAGAGACATTCTTCGCCTTTGTGAATATGAGAAAAGAAAGCTAAAATTTCTTTTTAAAGATTCTCGTCAAACAGTTAGCCTCAGAACTGACACATGGACTTCTTCAACCCTTCAAAACTACATGGTTCTCACTGCACATTACATTGATAGCAATTTGCGACTTAACAAAAAAAATCCTTAACTTTTGTTTGGTAGACAGACATAAAGGGGAAGATATTGGAAAAACACTAGATAAATGCTTACTTGAGTGGGGCATTGAAAATATGTGCACTATTACGGTAGATAATGCTAGTTCAAATGATGGAGCTATAGGCTACATGAGGAGTGTTTTGAAAAATCATGGTGGTACATTTGCGAAAAGTAATCATCTTCACATGAGATGCATAGCGCATATTATTAATCTTGTGGTTCAAGATGGGTTAAAGATAATGGCTCCTGCTATTTCCCGTATTCGTAATGCTATCAAATATGTGAGAAGCTCCACTTCAAGAATAAATACCTTTAAAAAGTGTGTGCAAATAAGTAAGATGAAGGAAAAATTTGATAAATATTAGGGGGATCCTGAGAAGATGAACAACTTAATTTTTATTGCTACAATTCTTGATCCTAGGTACAAGTAATTCTTAATCTGTATCAATGGGTGGATATTTTTATTAACCAATGATCACTCACTTTGTTTTTTAATGTTTGTGCAAGGACTAAGCAATCTGATTTCTTCAAGTATGTGATTACCTTGACTTATGGGCATATTAAAGGTGCAAAGATCTGGGATAAGGTAAATAGGGTATTCATAGATCTTTTTGAAGAATTCAAGAAGATTACTCTCCTGGTGAAAACCAAGGTGATAGACAAGTAACATTAGATACACAAAATGCTAGTGGCACTGAGCATTCAAGTGCATCTACAAATTTTATGTGGTCTTTATATAATAAGAGAATGAAAGTTTCTAGTGGAGGTGCTGAAGATATAGAAGATGATGATCATGCCTTTAATATTATCTCTTGGTGGAAGTACAACTCTCCTTGTTTTCCAATCCTCTCACAGATGGCCCGTGATATATTAGCAATCCCCATATCAACTGTTTCTTCTGAATCAGCTTTTAGTACTAGTGGCCGTGTTCTCGATGATTTTAGAAGCTCCTTGACTACATTCACACTCCAATGCTTGATATGTGCACAAGATTGGTTGCGTTCTTCAAAGCACATCAATGTGGAAGCTGATTTAGCGGATTTGTCTAAATTTGAAGAAGGTCCTATAATATATGCAATATATTTCTATTTATAAGTGATGGAAAATTGGCAATTGACAGCTGCTTCAACTAATTAGCTTATTTTTCATGTCATGAAGGCATTGAAATGTCGGGCCTAGATCCAACTCCAACAGCAAGTGTCTACTCCTTGGATCGAGTTTGATGCTTTAAAGTTTAGACTAAATATATGTTGCCATGTTGGGGCTTTTGTTATTATTTTAAAATTAGACTGCCTATTTTGTTATTGTTGCCTTGTTGGACTTGGACTATGTGTGGAACTGTGGATTGTGGAACAAGTTGTTAGTGACTTAACTTAGTTAGTGTGCACTATTGTCTGTGGGTGTGTTGGACTGCATGCTGGCGGTGCGCACTGTTGGAGCCTCGTGCGGTGTTTGCTGTCTAGAGGCTATTTGTCTTTGGTCATCTGTAGGGGTGGAAACGGATCGGATACAATCGAATAGTATCAAATACGAATACGAATCTATATTTTTAAAACGAATACGAATACGAATTCGAACATTCTCAAATACGAATACGAATATTCTCGAATACGAATACGGATATTTTCGAATACGGATTTTCTCGGATACGAATATCGGATAAAACGGATTCCTAGCGATTTTGCCGATTTTCACCGGGTTTTGACCGGTTACCGGTTTTAAACCACCTAAATTCAAATTTTGAATCACAAAATTTGTACGAATTTTTCATGGGTTCTAGAAACGGATCGAATACGAATCGAATAGTCTCGAATACAGATACGGATACGAATATTCTCGAATACGAATGCGAATACGAATACTCTTAAATACGGATACAAATATTCTCAAATACAAATACGAATATTTTCGAATATGAATTTTTGCTTACCATATTCATGTTTTCTCGGATATGAATATCGGATAAAACGAATTATTCGTTACCGTTTTCCACCCCTAGTCATCTGGTCTGCACTCTGCTGCCCGCTGGAGTTTGGAGACTTGAGTTAGTGAGTTTGGTCTGCACTTTGCAGCTTTGCTGCCTGCTGGTCTGTTGGAGTTTGGAGACTGAGTTTGGTCTGCACTCTACTGCCTGCTGCCCTGCTGGTTTATGCGGTATTGTGGTTATAGCTTGAGCACTGTTGCTATTTTCCATAATTCTTCTAACCTTGCATGCACTCTGTGACTTCGTGAGTGACAGACTGAGTCTAGCTTTTTTGCACGCACGTAGCTGACCTAACTAGCTGTGGCAATGTGGCATTAGATTTTTCATTTGTTCTGTCTACTTCTGTCTTTTTGATGATGAGCTTTTTGTAGCTGTGGCATGTACTGCTGTTGTTCTGTCTTTCTCATGATGAGCTTTTGAAATTTGATGTGTGCCAGTCTGGAGTTTAGCAATTCGTGTAAACTTTAGTAAAATTGATATTTACCAATACCATATCGAAATAAGATATTATTTACCGATACCATACCGTATTCTGTAAAGTAACGTATTTCCTAAACTAATAAAATCGTATTTAACGAACCGTACAAACGAACGAACAGTCCTACCTATAACTTGTCGAGTAAGCGAAAGTGGTTTTGGTCATAGCGTTCAGAGTTGATTTTAAGGGGGAGGAATTAGGGAATATCACTCACTTCTTTCGCCTTAGCGAAAGTAGATCGTTTCAGCTGTCTATTCCTGCCGCCAAGGCCGTGAACGGCGCCGCCCTCACTGATTCGCTGCCGACCACCTAAAGCTATGGTAAGAGAGATCGCTAGACTTGGAAACTTTGAACTCATGACTTGCCGCACGCCGTTGAATCTTGGCCTTTTCGCCTGATTTGGAAGTTTGCGTCGTATTGTAACGGGCCGCTTCATTATTGTTTTTTTAGATCGCTTCTTTTGTTTATTAGTTATACTGTACGCATGGATTGATCTAGTATCCGATTTCACCAGAAATGTTACTGCTGAGCTATTGCTCAGCTGTTCCACATGAACACCATTTTCGACAGCAGCAAGCAGCTCGAATGACGGAATGAGGCTCTATTCTTATAGACTACGGTGGATGATTTTTGTTTATGTTTTTTAAGACAATAATAGACGGTAAAGATATCAACGAAGACGACATATAATGGTTTTAAACTCGAAAATCAAAACAACTTCGAGAAATATCGGTTTTCAGAGAAATCAAAACCGAAAGTAAAAAATATATATATAGGGTTATATCATACCAACAACTAGTCAATTACTGCATAATTCGATGCAGTACACGCCTTTAGTGTACACAAGCAGTACAATCCGACATGGTGCTTTCGTCATCATGACCAAAATGTAAGTCCCGGACTACTTCTGCTCGAGATATGTATACCTGTTTACATAGCCTTACCGTTTTAATTTATAAATAGTAATAGTTTATAGATAATCTCATAGAAATAGATATTTACATATGATTTTAACCGATATAAATAAAATTGCTGCAGTGTATACAATAATTGACTAGTAAACTCATCTTAAAAAGACATTTCGTTTAAAAACTAATACTATAAAAAAACAGTTTTTAGGAACCAATATAAATAAAGCCTAAAGTAGGTTCTTTGCAGGCTTTTGTCAAAGCCTTTCTTCAAAGGGGGAGAGGCCATTCCAAGCCTGACGATTTCTCTATATATGTCACCCATCCAACTCAATAGGCTCGGGTAACACATGTGAGATGATCAGATCATGGATGTAGGCGAAGAACAATAATTTTCTTCCAGGCCGAGAGCCTACGCGCCGCCTTGGCGGCCACTCAGGCCGCCTTTTTGATCGCTGCATATAGCTACTGCAGCAACGAGAGCTGCTTCATATGATAGCTTAACCTTGATGCAGCTTATGTCGCTATCGCCCAGCATATCTTTACTAGTTTTATAATGTGCAAAACTTGTAGGCAAAAACCACGGATATCATGTGGGGCGTTGCCAAGGCAGGGCCAGGAGCCTTGCGCATGCGCGGGAGTCTTTACAAAATTTTCATGCTGGAGTAATAATATGGCTGCATTCAGAAGATAGGGTTGGACACAATCACCCATAACTTAGGAATATTGAACTGTTTCAGGCGTAAATACATCCAATAGATTGACCGTCCTCGATGGTAACCCCAAATAAACTTCAATCATATACACTCCAAAGATCCACATAAAGTGTGCCAAGTTTTGATTGTTGTCGATTGTTACATTAGATCATCAAATTTAAGCG
Source organism: Bonia amplexicaulis (assembly GCA_036346245.1). Taxonomy (NCBI): domain Eukaryota; kingdom Viridiplantae; phylum Streptophyta; class Magnoliopsida; order Poales; family Poaceae; genus Bonia; species Bonia amplexicaulis. Next base: position 12,990,040 of record CM070735.1, on the reverse strand, counting down.
AACAGTGCAGCACCCCTTCGACTCCACCAGCTCAACAAACACTCGTATAGCAAGCTTGTGCAGCTAATCATCATCGTCGAGGACACTCCGACGCCTCTGTATCTGTTAAACAACCAGAGTTTTCATGAAGGTAACCCAATGAGGCAATGACCACGGGAACTGACTGTATCTTTATTAGATGTTTTCACTTTAAAGTATTTTTAGATGTTATACTATCAATCGCACTAAAGTATCACAGCTTGCAACAAACTTTCACTTCAAACCGGATCAGTTATTATGGAAGCTGGTCTGTACCCACTGTTGGGAGAAAACTACATTGATGTAATGAAGTTAACTGGATTGAAGCAAGTATATTATGCTAAGGTTTTGCTTGTGTGTGTTGATTTGCATACCTTGACTACGGTTTGTTTGCTTGTGTGGGTGTTGATTTGCTCCAGAAGTGAGATAAGCCTTTCTTCAGAAACCTGCAAACCAGAAAACAAGATTACAAAGCAGCTCTTACGAGTCTCCTGGCGCAGCAAAGAGTACAGCAAGGAATGCTTTGCATATCTATTACCTTTTCAGATATTCCACCAGTTTGAGCAGCTCTCAGCAGAACATCCTCCACCCCTCTTGCTTTATCAGGTTTGACCAAAGCTATGCGGGAGACTGCCAATTTCACACAAAGTAAATATTGTATTATGGTTACATACTTATCCCCCTTCAATTGCACCACCTTTATCGAGCAGATTTATGATTGATTTCCAGCATAATATAATCCTTATTTAGAACATTTGCTCCCATCAGGCATACTAGATAGAGAAATGCAGGACTTTTTCTTAACATTTTCTGAAATATACGTTAATAATTCATGTAAATATATGCTATGATCAGCTGCCACCAAGCTTTGACACCAGGACAAAATTCTACAGATATAATTGATGGTGACATATGTGGTGAAAATGCGAATACGGTGCAAATTTGATTTTCACCGAACTTAGAAATTTTTTAAAAAAAGTCAAACAATTACCACATGTAGTGGAGTATATGTTCTACATCTCTACAAAATTTCAAAATCGAACATGACATTTGCAAGATACAAAAAAGATAAATTCTTGCTAAAACAGTGAAACACTATTCAAGACGGAATTTGTCTTTTTTATATGTCGCAAATGCGATCAAGTTTGATATTGAAATTTCGCATAGATGTAGAACATATACTCCACTACACGTAATAAGTTTTTGAGAATTTTTTGAAACTTCTAAGTTTGTTGAAAATTGAATTTTTCAGATTTTTCACCATGGTTGCATTTTCGCCTAATATGTCCCCTCTAATTGATAAGAATTTACTACATACAAATGCTGCATGAAGAGGCAGGAGTATGCTTCAAATTATTCCTTCACTGCTGATGCAACCACAAATATGATATGAATCGTTAAATGTAAATATGATATGGATGCTTCAAATTATTCCCTCACTGCTGATGCAATCACAAATATGATATGAATCATTAAATGTAAATATGATATGGGTCATTAAATGTGTAAATACAATTTTTATCAGTGAAGCCCTTTTGAGAATCTATACTGGTTTCATTAACTGTTGAAATGCACTGATTTTCATCTAACACCGTGTTGCTCGTTAAATACAACATAATAGCATACAATATTCATTAAATACTCCTGCACTAAGAATCATCTTTTCCAATGAATCAACAGGGGTGTTCTCTAGATTAAATCCCCATTCCCCAATATTTTCTATCTGTTCTCAATGTTAAAAATGAGGAAACAACGCAATGGATCATCAAGATTATTGATGATCCCTGACTCCCAAGCATGTGGAGGCAAATTAGCGTGGTACTTTCCAGAGATATGCCCATTGGGCCAGTACACAACTGCTGAACCACATAACAGTTCTGTTTGGGGTGGGTCCCCTTGCTACCTCGGACCCACGACCATCTCGGAGCAACGGCACCCACTGGAAGGTCTACCCTAAGCCAAGTCTTCAAGGTAACCCCGGGCGAGGTACGCAAGACAGACCCCCTAAGTGGTCCAAGACCAACCCAAGACAAGGTACGTAAGACCGATTCTAGAGAGGTCCAGGGCCAACCCCGAGCGAGGTATGCAAGATCACCGACGAGGTTTGGGGCTGACCCCGGGGGAGATCCAAGGCCAACCCCGGATGAAGTCTGAAGCCAGCAACGAACAAACCCTGGAGTCCCGAATGTGGTGGGACTCGCGTGGGGTAGATGACGTAGATACCCCTAAGAGTAAGCTAGACTACAAGGTTAAACTTGTAACTTCACTCGTCTCCCTCTCCCTCCTACAAATAGGACTTCTTGTGAGGAGAGAGGGGGAGGCCATTTTGTAATCCTAGACATCCATATTGAATACACTTGGACATTTGGGTGCTTCTCCTTGAGTCCCGCCGCATTATCGGCGGTCTCCGCATCCGACTGGGGGTGTTTCTAAGTTAAGTTTACTATCCGAACTCGTGTCGGATACCCCTAAGAGTAAACTAGACTACAAGGTTAAACTTGTAACTTCACTCGTCTCCCTCTCCCTCCTACAAATAGGACTTCTTGTGAGGAGAGAGGGGGAGGCCATTTTGTAATCCTAGACATCCATATTGAATACACTTGGACATTTGGGTGCTTCTCCTTGAGTCCCGCCGCATTATCGGCGGTCTCCGCATCCGACTAGGGATGTTTCTAAGTTTACTATCCGAACTCGTGTCGACGACAGTTGGCACTGATCGCGGGGACTAAAGCAAGAAGTCATGCCACCTAAGAAGGGGAAGGCAAGGAAGGTGCGAATTGCGACCTCCATTTCGAGGCCGAAGTCAAGCCAGGAGGTGCACAATTGCGACCTCCCCTTCGAGGCCAAAGTCAAGCCAGATCACAGCCCACACCGCCCTAGGGTTGGACGCATAGCCGGACCTCTCCACGGAGGCCCAAGTCATCGGTGAGAACAGTGTTCTAAAAGGCGGCCTTGGCGGCCGCCTAGGCCCCGCCTAGGCGCTCGGCGGCCACCCGGCGCCTCGCCTAGGGGTGTTGGGCGGGGAAGAATCACCAGTGGTCGGTCGGCGCCTAGGCGGCGAGGCGGTTGCCTAGGCGGCGTGAGGCGGCGGCGTGAGCACAGTCAAAAGACCAAAGCAGTAGCCGTGGAGTACCTCGGGGAGGACCAGGAGGAGCACCTACGGTGGGGAGGCGTCGGCTTGCGGGAGCCGTGGAGTAGCGCCATGTGCCACTGCTAGTTATGCCGCTGCGGGAGCTGGCGGCGTGCTGGAGGAGCACCAAACTGGGGAGAGGAGCAACCTGCTGGGACGAGCTCCGTGGCCGCCGCCGCTGGATCCGGACTCCCGCGCCGATCTGCAGGGAGATGGGGAGGCGGGCGGCGGGATCTCGCGGGTAGACGGCGGCGATCGCGGGGAGAGTGAGGCGGGCGGGCGGGATGCGGGGTAGGCGGCGGCGATCTGCGGAGAGTGAGGGAGGCGGGGCGGAATCATGGGAGGCGACGCGATTTGCGAGAGAGACTGGGGGAGGCGCGACCGCGAGTATCTTGAGGGCGGCGGGATTTAGGGTTAGGGTTAAAGTGGGGGGGGCGCGAATATACGGGAGTGCGATGGATTTAGGGTGTGGGTTAGAAGATCAGGACCGTTAGATCTTTATCAGACGGTCTAAAATCTGATTAATTTTTTAAATATTAGTTATAGGATTTGATGCTTGATCTACGACGTTAGATCTCAGATATATAGCAAATATATACTTATCTTCTGACTGTTGTCCTTATTTTTAATTTAGCCGCCTAGGCCCCGCCTAGGCTCCCTAGGCGCTAGGCCCCACCTTGCCGCCCGCCTAGCGCCTAGCGCCTTCTTGAACATTGGGTGAGAACACAACTTCCTAGGAGGCCGGCCCTCCAAATGCTCGCGAGGAGGTGGAGCAGGAGTTGGAGGACCTCCAAAGGCAGTTGAGGAAGTCGCAGATCAAGGCTTTGCAGTACGCAACCGAGGCTCACCAAGTGGGGGATCTTCGGTCGCAACTTGAGAGGGCACAGGCCCAAGCAAGACCCCTGCCACCCGCGGGAGCCTGAGAAGCCAAGGAGCTAAGGAATCAGCTGGCGGAAGCACGAGCATCAGCACAGGAGGCAACATGCCCCGAGGTCGCAGCCCTTCAAACGAGCTAAGTCCGTGCCCGGGCGAACTTGCCACCTTCGGCTGGAGTCCAAACCAACAATCTCCGAGCACAACTCGACCGTGTGCGGAGGGAAGCCCTGGACTCGGCCAAGGGCGTAGGAACGAACCACAGACACCGAAGGGCTAGCTTGCCCCAGGTCCGCCAAGTACAAGATCCCACACCCAACTCCGCGCCGGACTTCCCCCGCACCCTCCCACCTCAAGGGGCTCCCGCCCACAAGGTTGTCAATCTCGTTGACCATTCAAACCCGCTGAGCCTAGGCTTGCAAGTCACGTCGTGGCCGATGCGTTTCCGTATGCCGAAGGTCACCAAGTACTCGGGGGCTCCGACCCAGTGGAGTTCGTTCGTTTGTACGAGACCGCCATAGCGGCAACAGGTGGCGAGGCCATCATGGTGACGAGCTCACCGCTAGCCCTCTCGGGGGTCGTTCAATCCTGGTATCTCTTCCTCCCACCGTGCTCGATGTACTCGTGGGAGCAACTTAAGGAGAAGTTGAGCAAACACTTCCAAGGGAGCTGGAACAAGCTGGTCACGTCCTCCAACCTACATGCGCTCAAGCGAATGCCAGGCGAGCCCATCAGACTTCATGCGCCGATTTGTCAACATCCATTGCCAAGTCCATGGCATCTCTGACACAAGTGCCATCGAGGCCACACGCCGGGCTCTACATAAGGGGGAGTTGGCTAACAAGCTGGATCGGAAGGAACCGAAGATGGTGGCGAAGCTGCTTTCCATAATGGAGAAATACCAAAAGTCCAAGGGGGGCAGGCTCGCGGGGAGGTAGAGGCCTCAGTCGCTACAGCCCTCACACACCCGCCCAACCCCGAGGCCACCGAAAGGTGGCAACGTCACCACCACCCCGTGTACCATGTCAAATCTGAAGATGCTCAGCCGCACAGTGACTGTGACGACCACCGCAATGAACACCGCAACAACCACTAGGGCCACCACCGCAGGCACAAGCGCAAAGGCAGCCAAAGGTGAGGAGAGCAACGCCCCGATCGTGGCAACAATCACTGCTTCGGAAACGTCCACGGATGGACTTACCATGCCACTTCGGGGTGTGAGCTGGTCGCTTCAGCCAGACAACAACTTCAGGCCGCGACTAGCGCGTCCCGTAGCACAACCCACCTCCCGCGCCCGCGGTGGCGACCATGCTACCCGCACGAGGCGCCCCACGTCGGCTTGAGGCCACGAGGCAAGCTACTGACCATATGCGCCGTGTAGTGCATGCAATCATCAGCAAAACCTCGCACACCTTCACATCAAAGCAGCAACGCCAGGCCTACGCTCACCAAGTGCACCACATCGGCACAACGCCCCAACTGAGCTCCCACAGTAGGTCAACACTCCCATCATCAGCCAGGAAGACAGCTAGAGTTAGCCTCCCGCACCGTGACGCCCTGGTGATCTCTACCTCCATCGCCGAGTGCAAAGTAAGGCGGGTGTTCGTAGATGGGGGAGCTCCGTAGACATGATGTTTGCCTCTACGTTTGACAGGCTCAGAATCTCACGGTCGCTCCTGTCGAAGTCGGGCGTCCTGCTCCTTAGTTTCAGCAGGGCACCAGTCCTGGCCCTTAGCATGATCGAGCTGATCATCAGGTTCGAGGCCGAGGGTGGCACCCAAAGTGAGTGTGGTCTTCAACGTCATCGATATCCCATATCTATACAACGTGATTCTGGGTAGGGCTGCCCTCAACTACTTCGTTGCGGTCCCTCACCATGCTTACCTCTGCATGAAGCTTCCTAGCCCTGAAGAACAAATACACCCACTTTCCGAGGTCGAGTCTGTGACAACTCACCCTTTAGGGTCAAGTCGCCTAACACTTACCCTCCGAGGTCAAGTCGCCTTACAATCACCCCACGTTTTTCCCGATGGTTGACAAGGTAGCAGCATACCCCTAGTAAAGAGCAGCAAGCGGACTTTATTTTGATATTAGGCAAGCCACAACAGTGCAAACCGTATGAAAGGAACAAAGACAGTTACAACCCCTTTACATTCTCACCGGAGAAGACCAGGCGACCACAGGACAAACTTTGGGTACCCCGGCTTCGCGTCGCACCAGTTGGCGCACGAGCCAGCATTATTCCCGACATAGGGCACAAAGTCTATCCCTAGGCGTTTTTGCACGGTGGCACTTAGAACCGCGTCCGGGCCTTGGCCCCAACCATTCGCTCACCAGCCACGCTTGAACTTAGGCACTTTGTGTAAAGCGCGGTGCTTGAGTGACTCAACAAGAGAGGGTTTAGTTCCTGAGTGACTAGCAACTGATTTAGTGTGCCACATCACACCGTCTACAAAGGCAAGTAATCGTTGTAAACATTTCGCCGCACAAGCACATCCAAGAACAACGCACCAAAGGGCACCATAGATTGCATCATGGCTACAAAAGGGGTCAGCTCTCGGGAAGTACAAAAGGCTACATCAAAGTAGGCACGGTGTGTCACTGTTGGTGGAGTCAAGTACAAAAGAGCTATGCAACGGGCATCGACATACTAATAACAAACCTCACATCTAGGACGGACCCGATCCCTCGAGGCCTCCCTCTTGCGCCCTGGAAGAGCCTCCCTTGGACGAGCAAGCGTGGGCTCGCCGGACGAGCCCGTCAAGGTAGCCCAACCCATGTGAGTTCCAAACTCGCGAGAAAAGGAGCGGATGTGGTCAGTGATGGCCTTCCGGCCTCCCTCCAAGTTGGCAGAACTAGGCGCCTCGTAGGCAGGCATCCAAAAAGTTGTGAAGTGCTGGCAACCCACCAACTGGAGAGAGGTGAGTAGGACCTTAGCGAAGGCCTTCGAGCAATAGCACCGAAAGCCCAGCACCAACGCCCAAGCTGCCTCACCGGTTGCACTCAGCCAAGCAAGCCAAGTCTCAACGGTGACCCCTGAAGAGCCAGAGGGAAGCTCCGTGGACATTTTGCACGAAGGACATTTTGCACACGACAAGGAGACTCTACAAGAAGAAAGAGAAAGGATCAGGAGCTCTTCAAAACAAAGCAAGTGGATGACCCTGTTACCTTCTTGAGGTTGCACTCCACTGAAGCGAACACCTGCCTCTTAGTCAGAGGGTCATCCTTGATAGCCGAATCAAGGTCGGCAGGCACCGCACGCGCGATAGCCTAGCTCAAGAACTCAAACATAGGCTTTAGCAAGGCAAGATCCTTGGTAGTGATGCGTCCCCGAAGCAGCAGAGGGGTGCTCGAGCCCGTGCCACGAGGTGTGCCAACGCGTGGTATGGAGGTGGGAATCATGTGCTCAAATCTAGGCCCTGGAGCCGCCTCATCCACGGGGATCTCTGCGGTGGCGGTCCGAGCTGCACCCGCCACGGCCCCCGAAGTGCCCATAAAGGCATTGCCCGCCGTGTCGACATCAACAGCCACGTCATTCGCGTCCTGGCTCTCCCGCAAGGACGAGTAGACCAGCAGGGGCCTTGATGGGGCAAAAGCACAAGGGGTGGCGGTGGGCATGGAGCTTGTCACCGTCCCTCGACGCCTCCCCTGTAGGCACCTCCTAGACCAAAGGTCGAGACAGCACCCGAGGAGGAAGTGGAAGATCTTGGAGAGCCTGACATGGTGAGGCTAGTCACAAGTCCTTTCCCCTACCAAAGTGACGAGAGGTACCCACAGTGTCGGAAGGTCCTACCCAAGGTGAGCCCTGAGGGCTACCGCAACAGTCCTCCAAGGCCTCTCAGGCGCTTCACCAACCCCCCCCCACTGCGCACTGGATTGGCCATCCTCGTCGAAAGGCGGGCGAGCGGGCATAGGCACACCGAGCATCTCACACGCGCGGTTGTGGCGATCCCCACGACCAATTCATCGGCTACGTTGCGTTCTACCCTCGTCTCACGCCCGAGTAAGACCACCTCCACCCTCTCTGCCTGCCCGGCTACCCGTAATCATTTGATTGTAAATGATCTAAAACAGCCATTAAGTGAACCATAATTGACATAAAAAACAAAGAACTTACGCCTTTCTCTAGCTTCAGAAGATAATATCTGAGCAAGCATCATCTGTCGACGTTCCTCAGCTTCCCTGATTGAGAATTAGATACAAAGCCAATTAAGTGTTGCCCAAAAAGTTAACACATAACATAAGATAACAAGTAACAACTTTCTGAGGAAGATGGTAAAGGAATGGACCATACTGCTTTGCATCTTCTTGAGCTTTTTGTTGCCCTGGATTTTGCTGATTTGCCTAATTAAAAGTTAACATTACATCAAAGTCAGTCAGTAAACTGAGGGACATCAAGAACTAGCTCGTGTTAGCAAGAAAATTGGACATTGTTGTTGCAGGTCAACTTTAACCATGCAGGTCAGTAGCTTACCCCACCACGTTGGGCCATTAGCTCTTGCATTCTCCTCTGCCTGATAGCTTCCAACTCTGGGTCAGCCTGACACGAAGAACGCATAATTCCATCAAAAGAAGGTATCTATTAGACCAACACCTCTACAGAGAGATGCAAACTGTTATCCTCGTGCCAACCAAAATCTTGCCAAGATGAACACATGATGTGCTTTATTTACCATAAGATTTCCATCTGTACTAAAACTCATAATGCACCTAAATAGTTGCGACTTAACAGGGGACTAAGTATTATCTTTTTATGGGATACTGCAGAAGTAAAATCCTGAAACCGACATAGGTTCTCTTCTTTTCCTTATGCTAGTGAGGACATACAAAGCCACCAAAGCAGCAGCCATGAACTCATCGGCCCTAATGAGCATCATCTTTCTTCTTCTAACCATACACTTGTCCATCTACAACTACAATATTTGTGTGAACGCAGCAGCTCTAATGAGCTCACATCTTGTAATATTCATAATGCATGACAGCAAAATACTGAGGATACAGCGAGCAAACCGTCAGATCTACCAGCAACAAAGAAATATTTGGGAATATAGAACAACTATGGACAGCAAGTACGCATGGGGAACAAAATCAGTGCCCACGAACAGCAAGTACGAATGGGAAAATAGCCAAAATGGATCTCCCAGCAATATTCATTTGTAACAGCTACATCTACCAACAACTACCACAAATCCGACTAAATAATCAAGCCATGGAGCTACTATTGGGCGATTTGGGCTCCATACCATCGGTTTGCGCAAGGAAGACGGACCAGAGCTGATGGAGAGGAAGAGGATGGGAAGGAGATTGATAAGCAGGAGCAGAACTTGAGGATCCCTTCGCCGCCGTCTACGCCCGGGCCGCCGCCGATGCCTTTCCCCTCGCGCCCGGACTCGAAGTGGGTTTCTCTTCTTTTTTTTTTTTGATTCGGTGGATTTTTTGAGAGGAAAAGAATTATATACAGAGCCAATGGGCAGACCAGACCCTTGGCGTGCCGGCCCACGGCTGTCAATGTTAGTCCAACCCAAGTACGATGCGGCCCATCTAGCTCATGATGTCTTGGCGAGGGAGCGGCACGGCATGGCTGATTGGGCTCTAACGGGTGTAAACAGATCGTGCCAGTATAACACAGCATTGCATAACCCGTGAAAAATAGTTGTTTTTTATCATTAGGGATAAAAAATCCAAAAAGTAACAAAAAATCGAAAAAATGACGAGTTTTTTTCCTATAAATAGGGGTGCTATCCGGCTCTATTCTCCATACTTTAAACCTCACTCTCATTTATCTGTTTAGCTATGAAAAATTCAGTTGTGTTTGCGCAAATTTGGCAAAATTAGTGAGAAATTCATGTGAAATTAAGAAAATTGAAAAAACTTCGAAGAATCTTCGAAGAGCTACAAAAGAGGTAATAGACTAATAGTGCTGTCTTATTTCAATTTTTTTTGCTATTATTTGTTGATACAATAGTGAGTTAATTGTACTTTTTTATATGAATTTACAGTTGATTTAATGGAGAACTACGATTTCTAACTCTCCAAATTCGGCCTCACGGCGGAGGATATGCAATCCTTTCAAGAAGCACATCCATCTACAGAACGTGCACATCCACAACAAACTATAGAGTCAGAAGAAGCGTCGATGTGTCCATCTTCTACTGACTCAACGAGTGCATCTAAAACCCAGAGCACAGGTCCAAAAAGATCAAGAGCTACTACATCGGGAGTGTGGAATGATTTTGACAAAAAGTTTAAGACCGACAATGATGGGAATTCGGTAAAGTATGATATTTGTAAAATTTGTGGTAACAAATTGTCTGCAAAATCTTTAGGTGGGACGACTGCAAAAGAAGGCAATGAATACAAATATGCCAGACGCAGTTTGCAGTACAACCCTGATAGCTTGGTGCGTACTTAAGAGTACAATCCGGAGGTAGCTCGTAAACCCCTTTATAGATTAATTCCTTCTCAAGATTTACATTTAAATTTTGGTGAGTTTGATGCTTTTGAGATATAAATTAGGACCGCTCACAACCCTAGATTTAGTGTTGTATCTAGCCAAACTATAACTAGAGATTTAATTAAATGTTATAACAACCACCGTAAAAAATTGAAAAAAATGTTTCATACTTATACAATCTCTGTTGCTTCGAATCAGGCATATGGAGTAGTAGGGCTAGAGAGGATTATATTAGTGTTGTTATTCATTATGTTAATGATGACTGGATAATGGAAAAAGGAATTATAGAATTCAAATTAATTAATATTGCACATACTATTAAAAAAATTGCAGAATGCATTATTACAGTTGTAGAAGATTTTGGGCTCACGGATAAGATTTTTTCTATAACTTTATATAATACAGCTGCAAATACTAAGGCTATGGAAATTCTTACTCCTTTATTTAATACTTATGCACAATCCTTCTTACTGTATCAACATTATGCTTGCCATATTATTAATCTTATCGTTAAATCTTTTTTAAAAAAAAGATTAAATGCTTGTCTTGATTCTTTTAGGGATGCAATTTTATATATTAATCATTCTAACCAACGAATAGCTGCATATAAGAGCATTCATCCTCTCCAATCAGGAGGTCACCGTTCTAATTCTTGGCAACAATGGAGGGCCTCATCCTCACACCTTCAGCATTCTCAATCACCCATGGTGCCTTTCCTTCCATGACGGAGACACAAGAATTAGTCATGCCCAAATCTACTGTGGTAGGCTTCGAGCTGAGAGCATGAGCCATTGCTCCAAGCGTAGAGAGCAGAGGAGATGCGGTGTGCTGGGCCCTAGGATCCTGAGAGATGGTAGAGGCAAGGGCATGGCTGGACCTGGCCAACCTCGACGTGATGAGAGATCAGATGGCCATGGCTGGTGCTAAAGGTTGGGCTTGGCTCCTGGCGGCGGCTGCGTGTGGATGCGGAGAGGAGGAGATGAGATCAACCAAGGTGGTGGTGGCACCTTCATCTTCTTCCTAACCAACACGAGTGGAGGCGAATGCCTGAAGGCGGATACAGCATGGAGATGCACAACACACGGTGGAGGACAGAGGTGGGATTAGGGGAGGAGGCTATCTGAGTTTTTGGAGGCTAGCAGTGATTTGGGGTCGATGGGGATCTACACCGCCGTCATGGATCTGAAGCTAGTACCCTTCCCTACATATGTATATCTCCCATGCCCTTCCCTGCATAGGTAAGAAGCAGAGGTGGCGCCTCTGCCGTGTGCCAGAAAGGTGCATCGCGCGAATGTTGCCGTGCAAGAGGAGGCGCAAGAAATGTTAGATAATGAGGAGGGAAGGGGAGGAGGAGCGAGGAGGATTAGGGGAGGAGGAAGGGGTGGGGAGGGAAGGATGAGGAGGAGTGTGAGATCTCATGAACAGGGAGATGAATCATTTTTTAGAAGGGGAAGAAAGGGGAAAGAACGTTCCATCATTAACTCCTTTTTTAAATAGTAGAGATATTAAAAGTCGATGGCAAAGCATTTTAGAGTTGATAAGAAAAAGAGAAATATGCTAGAAATTCTCACAAAAAAGTAAAACATCTAGGTATTAATTTGGTGGGTCCTAATTTTAAAGGTTTACATTTAATAGTTGATTTAGAGATATAACAATCTATCTATATCTATACTAATTATGCACTTAGAGAAAGATCTAGCCATCAATCTGTTGGACCTAAGTTACAACAGCTCAGATTAAAAGGAAGAGTCCATGTCAAGTACAGTCTAAATAAAGAGAAATTAGAAATTAAAATAAAGAAAAATAGCAATTTGATTTCCGTAGGACTTCCAAAGTAACATCCATAAATAACTAAAATTTACAATAATAATTAAACAAAAATTAGCAAATTAAAAGAAAGACAATCAAAATTAACTAAAAAGTCATAATAAAAATAAAATAAAAATATCAATTTGATTTTCATAAGAATTTGAAAGTAAACGGCTAAAAAACTAAACTCAAAATAATAACTAAAAGAAAATATAAATTGGTTTTCATTTGAATTCTAGCCTAAAACTAAAAAGAAATCTATGTCAAGTGTGATTGAAAACCATGCAAATTCGAAATAAAAATTAAAAGATGATTAGATATTTGACTTGTAAAAGAATTTCAAACCTATCAATTGTATATAGTAAAAGTCAATAACAAGCCTTTTAGAGTTGCTAAGAAAAAGAGAAATATGCTAGAAATTCTTGAAAAAAAAACATTTGTCCCTCAATTCCATGGACTCCTATTACGGTTAGTAAATGATTACCATTGGATGTCTTAAATGGCTTAGATTAAAAAAAAGATTCCATGTTAAATACAATCCAAATTAAGAGAAATTCAGAAATAAAAATAAACAAAAAATAGCAATTTGATTTTCGTGGGACTTCCAAAGTAACATCCATAAATAACTAAAAATCACTATAATAATAAACAAAAATTAGCGAATTAGAAGAAAGAGTTCATGTTAAGGACAATCCAAATTAACTATAATTCAGAATACAAATAAAATAAAATTAGCAATTTGATTTTCATATGAATTTCAAAGTAAATCCCTAAAAGCTAAATTCAATATAATAACTATTAGAAAAATAAGGATTGATTTTTTATACGATTTCTAACCTAAAACTACAAAGAAATCGATGGCAAGTACACTTTGAAAACAAGCAACTTCGAAATTAAAATTAAAGGATATTATAGCTTTGATTTTTAAATGAATTTGAAACCTATCTATTGTAGTAACTTCGATATTAAAATTAAAGGATGCCTTTTAGGGTTGTTAAGAAAAAGAAAAATATGCTAGAAATTCGAAAAAAACAAAAAACATATGTTTCCTCGATTCAGGTGATCCTTATTATGATTAGTAAATCATTATCATTAGATGTCTTAAATAAAACAAGGAATCTTAAAAGACAGGGTACTCCTTATAGATTTTGACAGGGTACTCATTTATAGATTCTAGAGGAACTGAATAAATAATAAGAATCCTAGATGGCTCATACTAAAAGACACATACAAGAGGAAAACAAGGACACCGACATGCAAAATAAATGAGTAAAAGCCATGCACGAGAAAAACAAAGTGGCACTCGGTAAGAAAAAAAGGAGAAACGAGAAAAAGGCAAGACTTATTCTACATGCGTGCTTCCCAACAACGTGTGTTTTACAACTTTGAGTTTTTTGCTAGAATTGCCATTGGCGTGGTGGATTCTAATTAAAGTTGAACTATAATAACCATTAGGTGTTATCTATCATACAATAAAAGTTTAGAATGGTCGAATAGATCAACTAAGAAAAAAGAGAAGTATTGTAGAAATTTTTCCCAAAAAATATCTAGCCTTTAATTTGGTAGACTCTAATTATGTTTAGCATACCATAATCGATAGATGTTACCCGATAAATGAGAATAATTGCTTGAAATTCTCACAAAAAGGAAACCATCTATCTCTCAATTAGGTAAACCTTCTTATTATTAACAAATTATAATCAATATTTTTCTTGATCTATGGAAGCGCGCATGAAGTTCATTTGCACCGTGATATTCATGCACGTTCAGTTGGAAAATTCTTGTATGAAATTAAGATGTGAGATGCTTAAAATAGAATTGAACTCAAGTGATCCATGCATGGACACGAACTTGCCTACAATATCCATTATAATTTCATTCTTTTAATTGTATTAATAAGGATACAACTAGTCTTTATTATTGGAGATGCCGATTAAAAATTATAAAAAACAAGTATTTTCTCCCATAGATATAATCTATATTCTTTATTCTAACATATACTACTATACATTAATATCACAAATGAAACCATTTAAACAAACATGAAAATTAAATTGAATTAATAACCTTCTCAAAATTCTAATATTTGAATTCTTTCATGTGATATGCAACCCTTTATTTTTTGCATGTAGTTCCTTTATTATCCATCACATATGCAGTGGTAGATCCAGGCCTCGGGTTACTGAGGCTGTAGCCCGAGGCTTGGTCCAATTAGCAGCAGTACCCTCATGTAGTATTAAGCCTTCAAATATTACCAACTGTGGGCCAGCCTGGGGTGCACAACTAGCTTAGGGTTAATAAATTCCAGCCTCCCCTCCCAGCCCTCCCACTCCCCTGGCCTCCTTTTGGCATGTTTCTTGGTCCATAGCCCAAAAAGGCAGGAACGAGAAGCAGAAGGTCTTACACACACCTCATCGAGCCATTGACGCATCACATTGCATCACCCCTCCCTCATTGCTCTCACACGGTGCCGCCATCATTCTTACCACCTCTCAATCTCCCTTCATCACTCATGTACGGTGCCACCATTGCCTCTCCCGACCCCCCTTGCTGGCTCGCTTAAAATCCAATCAATGCACTCACACGCTTGGTGCCCATCTACAGAGCTGCCACTGGTCATTACGAGCTCTCCTCTGGGATGTTTGCACCAAAGTGACTGACACTCCACTGTGAGAGCTCACCACCACCTCCTTGGGTCATTGGCATCACCACTTAGCCCACTCAATAATCTTGGCTACTGCCTTCCTAGTCCCTACTAGTACTCTCTCTTCCTCCCATCCTCACTAAATGGCAATGTTATGTGTTTTATGTGTAGGAATTATTGAATTAGGGATTCAGTCTTATATTAGAAATACAGAATGAAAAGGACCAAGATATTGTCTTCTTATCTTTGAACATAGACACCAATCTCCAAAAACAATAATACCTAGAGCTAGTACAAGACCGAGCAAAACAATCCTTGTGTTGTACTTAATACAGATGACATTGTTGCTGATCTTAGGCTTTGAAAACTAATTAAGGAGTTGGATGTAAACATGTGGGATACCACCCGAAGGGAATATTGTGTGATAAATGGATGAATAATAGGCTCAAGTTGTACTATGCTATATTATTTTGCTATGTTTTTCATATGTTGTATCGTTAAGCATTGAGCTCAAATTTCATATCAATTGAATATTTAGATTGCTACTTTTGTTATGCCTTGGTGTGGGTAGTATTTTGCGTTAGTTTTAGCCTGTTAATTTTCAGATTAAGGCATGGCGGAATCCTAACTCTGCCATTCCACCTATGTATTGCTAAGGGTCTGTTTGGCAGAGCTCTTACTTCCAACTTCTCTTTCAGATCTAGTAAAGCTATTTCAAACAATCAGTTTCTTAAAAAATTAACTTATTCTGCTTCTCATAAGGAGAGTTTAAAATGAGAGAAGCAACGTTGAGGTGGATTCACGTGGGGGAGCCAGCACACGGGAAGCATAATAGCCCATAGAAGTTCATAGTAATTACCCGCAAATGCCATTGCATGATAACCCTTCGGCACTCATTCGGGTTTCCCAGAATGCTGTTCGACCGAAGCGTCAGGTGAAGGAGAGATATACATCGGGCGACCTAGGCGGGGGACTCCAGGGGCTTCCTCAGTGGCTTGCGCGGCGACATCGGCAACTCCATGTTGAGCACAGAAGCCTCCCCCTTCATCCGCTGCTTTCGGCAAGGTGAGGTCTCGCCCGTCTAACCCTATTCCCTGCCTCTATTGTAACCCTAGATTAGTTGCCTTCCGCTGGCTTCCTCTCCTTAGGCCATCCTCGCCAATAGTGCTGCCACACTAGAGCCCGCCACCGGGGTATCCAAGTGATTTTTTGGTATAATCAGTGAGGTTATGGTAGGTTGATGTCGATCCATTTGGCCAATTAGATTAGTGGCTGCAGTGAGCGTTGGCTTGAGGCAGGAAACTCGATATGTTCTGTGAATTGTTAGAGAGTCTAGATTGAAGGTTATCATGCTAGTTTAGTGTTTTATTAAAGTCGTATGATGCCAGCCAGGTTGTATCTATTCAGATTTTTTGGTTTGCTTGTATGATGGATGTGGTCGACTACCTGATTCACATTTCATGCCGTGATTGTTTTTAATTTGTAGGTCCCATCAGCCCACCATTATGCAAGAACTTCTAGGTGCAGTCCAGATTATAGGAAATGTGATGTCATGTATGCCATTAGGTTTGTTGGCTTGATATCAAGATATATTTTTTCAGCAACTTTTATGCAAATGGTGGGTTGTATTCCATAGCTTTCAAAAAGAACAATAGCATCCCCATCTTTGATTCGATTAGTTTCAGTCATGTTGTTGCCTCCCTGATTGATCCAGTGACTAGGGAAGGTCCACATGAATTAAAAAGGTAGCACTATACCCCCATCAAATGAAGCCAAAATGACATTTGGAATGAATGTACATGTTCATTTCAATTATTTTGCTTTGAAACATTAGCCATGACTATTGGGATAGTTTGTTTTGTAAGTGCAAATTGGTTTTGCTAATCAAGACAACAGTCCGTGGGAATCCATGTTGCTAAAACACATTTACAGATTTAGAGTCACACCTGAGGTTAGTTCACATATTTACTAAGCCTCCTCTAGGTGAAATTGAAAAGCTTTTACCTGCAACTTGCCTACAATAATAATACCTTTGAGAACCATCATGAGCAAGCTAAATTTAGCTTCTAAATTTTGGTATGATCAACTTTCTTGATTTTACTTGAACAAGGTCAAACAAGATGAATCCTTTGGTATATTTCAAACCTTTGTTTTTAAGAAATCGGTAGACCTTTGTTAAGGACCATGTAGCAGTTTATATTAGTCTACCTAGTTAACTACTTGGCCAACCATTGGGCCTCCTGCATGTTGTCCTGCCAACTTGAACAATATTGTTGACCCAATTTTTTCCCTCTTGATGCTCTTACTCAACTTGTTGAATGTAATATGTTTATCGTGTGCTCTTATGTTAGATGAGCTATGCTGAGTGTGCTTCATATTTGCTTTAATATTATTTTACTGACATGGATTATTAGTATGCTAAGCCACCCATTAAAAATTGTTGGTTGCTCTTAACCAACCACTCTACTTTTTTATTTTATAATACAAGGAACCTGCATATTGGTCTAAATTTTTAATGCAACAACAGAGCAGAACTGCACCAAATGTGTTTCTTAGCTTTTGAATAGAGAATGCATCAATTATTTGAGGCCTGTATGCCACTTATTGTAAAAGTTGTTGCTGATATTCAGGTTGTATTAATGCAACATTTTTGACTAGGGACTACTTGGATAATTGACATCGCTTTGTTAGTCTTGGTATTTTCATTTTCCCATTCTTGTAACTAATTTCCTGTCTAACTTCTCACCTACTGTATGAATGTGTCCTTCACATTAACATGCCGCAACTATGTGAGTACTAGATAATTCTTGTTGTCGTGTCCTACTTCTGAATGTGTTCTTATTGCAACGCATGGTGTAGTACACTTTAAGTCATCTTTTACGTCAGATTAGCAGTAGTAGAACAGACTGTTAAATGCCTTCTTGGGAATAGAGAATGCTTTTACAACTATGGTAATGCAATAAATTCATTATTGGGTGATGTTAACGTAGCATATGGGTGACAATGCTGAGTGGAATGATGAACACACTAGAATAGTTTATGAATTATTTACTGAACAAGTAGCTGCTGTTAATCGCCTATGTATACCCATCTAAACAATCCTAGTTATGTCATAGAAATTGCTAAATTTGAGGAGAAGATTGTGATAAAGTACACAAAGAGATAATTTAAAAACAAAGGGGACAAAATGAAGAATGACTGCAACACTTGAAATAAATTGACGATAAAGGAGACATGCTTAGGTTGGGATCATGACAAGAAAACAATTAAGACCACTAAATGGTGGAAGGAGTTAAAGAAAGTAAGTCATTACATATTATACATTCATGCACATATGTACAATCCCGTCTATATTTATTAACTTGTATCATTGTTCTTGATAGGAATATAAAGGATACGTCAAGTTTGAGAAGGGTCCACTTCAAAACAAGGACCTATTGCACACGATGTTTGAAGACATTTGCAACACTGGTGATGACCATTGGTCTCCTGCAATGCAAACCTTACTATGAAGTCCCGTGCGTGCATCCACACCTATTGAAGTTGAACAACTTAAAGGCGACAACGATGATAGTGAACAAGAGGATAAATCACCAATTAGTGATAAAGGGAAAAGAGCATGTGGTCCTAGTAATGAGAAGGGGAAGAAACCAAAAAGTGGATCTAGGGGTGCAAAAAGAGTGGATACGGACGAATATTGCTCATCCCGTATCTATTTTATATTTTTTGTCGAAGTCGGACACGGATAGTGCCGGATACGAATATGAATGCGGATATTCTTGGTCACGAATACGGAGCGAATACACGCCGCTCCGAATACGGTTAGTTTCGGTCACGAATATTTGATCGGATAATGCGCGAAAGCAAATTTCACATGGTGACAGGGACAAGTTAAGCAACTAGTAAATTCTAGCTAGCAAAGTAGCAAGTAAATAATAGAGACTAATTAAACAAGTAGTAGTTAACTAGTTACATGTCACATGGTTCAAAAGTATGAATTGTCCATAGCCAAGTAGTCAAATACATCACTAGTTCATTTAACTTTATTACATTTAGCAAATGATTCTATTTGGTCTTCGTGCCTCTTAAGGTCTCACATCGAGCTTTGTGAGAATATTTATTACACTATATCCAAAATTGTTTCTCCTTTCCGCCATTTTTGTGTCAACAATCACCGTGTATTTAATATAGTCGTCCTAAACCTTCCATGTATACTTCTTCTGCTTCTTCTCAGTAGGCTCAACCTCTTCGGTGCAAGTCACAGTCCTAGTAATAACCGTATGCTTGTTGCTTAACATAGATTTTCAATTCGAAAGCATTCTATTTCTTACTAAACAAGCGTAGAGTGTAAAAGGAAAACTATATGGTAATTATCCGTTTTCATATCCGGTAACTATATGAAAAAAATACCCGGATAGTTTCGTATCCGTCGGATAATGCTTTTTTCGAATCTGTTTCCGTATCTGACAAAAAATATCTGACTCCGTTTCCGTATTCGACAAAATCTTTGGATATCCGAAAATTTGCTTTGAATTGTATCCGAATTAAAACGGACGGACGGTCGGAAAATATCCGCTCTATTTACACCCCTAAGTGGATCTATAGTCATGCAACACCAATTAAAACGAATTGTTGAGTTGAGTGAGATATCGCATGCATATTTTACAGCATTTGCACAAAAAAGAGAGGAAGCCTCAGTATGTACCATCAAAGATGTAATGGAGTTGACAAGAGTGTAGTGCTATTATGTGGACTAATGAGTATTTCATTACCTTTCAACCTATCTTGACAAGAATGAGCCTAGGACTTCACGTCTCAGTGGTATGGGTTGGGTAAGAGAAACCTTAAGCACTCCAGGAAAAAGTCACCATATGTTTCATATGAATGCTACAATCTTTCATAGCCCTGATCTTTTGGTCAGTTCTTACGACTTGAAATTAACTATCAATATGAGTTCCATTGAAGCATTGGCTATTTTTCTATACATTTGCGGTGGCTCTAAATCGAACTGAAGAGCGCAAAATCAGTTCAAGCATTCTGGTGAGACAATTAGCAGAAAATTTGATGAGATTTTGGAGTGTGTGGCCAAGATGTCTCACAATATTGTGTAGCCAAAGGATCATAACTTCTCTATTGTTTATAGTAGAATTAGAAATGATAGAAATATCTGACCACATTTCAGAGACTGCATTGGAGCTCTTGACGGTATACACATCCTTTCAACAGTTCCATAAGAAGATTAGATTAAATATATTGGTAGATCAGGGAAGACAACTCAAAATGTGATGGCCATATGTTATTTTGACATGCGCTTCACATACGCATCTGTTTGTCAGCCAGGAGCAATGCATGATACTAGTGTGCTTTATCATGTACTGGATGTAGACATGGATATTTTTCACATCCTTCATAGGGTAAGTTTTTTTCAAATCATTTGTGAATTTATTTATACTAATATTCATGCATTTAATGTTAATAGAGGTAATTTGCACCTTAGTTTTCAGGAAAATATTATCTTGTCGATGCCGGCTATTTGAATAGGCCAGTGTATCTAGCGCCATACAAGGGGCAAAGGTAATATGTTCCTAAATTTCGGAAAGGTGCTGTTCCAAGTGGTCAGAAAGAAAAATTTAACAAAGTGCACTCAGGTGGTCGTAACATCATTAAGAGGACCCTTGGTGTATGAAAGATTAAATAGAGAATTCTGCTAAAGATGCCGAGTTTTCATTTGTCCAAGCAAAAGATAATCGTTGCAGCTACTATGGGGCTTCATAACTTCATACGTGATCATGCTTCAACAGACAAGCATTTTCGTAGGTTTAAGTAGAATCCTAATTATGTGCCCACAATACCATCAAGATATGCAAAATATGTCATTTCTCAAGACGCATCATATATGTCAACATCACAATCGAGTGATAGAGCTATGGATAGGTTTCGTGGTGACCTTGCAAAGGAACTTGATGAAAGTTGGTGAAATCCACCATATTAGTCGTAATAGTACAAAAAGTCAAAGTAGAATTGTTTCAAGTACAATAGATGAAGAATTCTCTATTTTTATAGTCATGCCAATATAACACTATGGTTTCTATCGTTTTATGGATGTTGCTTTTAATAGTAATTTTCTCTTTGGTCCAAAATTAGGAAGAAGATACTGATCATCGAGCTACAACCACTTCCATTGACAAGGTGCACGTTGAGCAAACCAAGCCACGACTTTGTATATGAGACATATTGAAATCAAGGACGGCTTCGCTTGAAGGAGGAGAGGATGATGCGGGCGTAAATCCTACTATAGCATCAGTCCTTTCATCTGATGAGATCGGTGCTCTGCTTGTTATTCAATATAAAATTCTTGACAAGGAGGAAGAAAAGGACATGTATGTGTTTGCCTGCAGAGTTGGGCTGCAGTGCATGCAAGAGGATCCGATTGAGCTGCACGTGAGCTAGAAGCATGAGCGAGAAGAAATTGTCAAGCCAAGTGAAGCACAACTAGAAAACAAGTCTTTTTGTTACATGCTACCAATAATCCAAGATGGATTTTTGCTGCATCATGTACACGTCTAAAAAGCTTAGGAAACCTACATTGTTAGGTATCTAGAAGATATTCTTAAAGATAAGGAAAGACTCAAACAAATCAGAAAGATACATTTGTTATTTCTGTTCTTACCACACTAGGAGTTTAAGGGAGGCAAGCTGATAATTTTCTTACAATGGTCTCTTTCCTTGCGTGCTCTTGGATGAAGTGCTCCAATGACCGTGATTGATGAGGATATGTAGTGTAGTTCTGTTCATCATGTTTCTGAAGATATGTGCACAATTTTCATTGGAACCAGTGCAAACAAAGTTTATATTTGGAAAGCTTATGAAGCCTATTTTCTAACACATTAAAGAGCACATGATTTGGAGCTTTCTATAAAAAGTTATGGCTATTGGAGTGTATGCTGCACGGGTAGACCGGGTGACGTGCGAGAGTTGACAAAATTGAGGAGCCCGTGTCTTGTACCATACTTGGGGTCATATCTAGATATTCCATAGCTTTCTAAAGGTTCAATAGACTTCCTTTTCAGGTTTCCCACGAGTTCAACTCATCCCAAACACAAAAATTGAAGATAGGGAAGTTTGAAGTAAATCAGACTCGATTCAGGATAGCCAGATTGTCCAACTTTAAAATGCTATAACTTTTTCAAACGAACTCTTATTTGGGTGTTTTTAAACTCTTTGGAAAACTAACTTTGATAACCATCCAACAAATCAAGTGCCTACTTCAGATTCCCTCTGTTTGCACTGCAATAACTAAAATAATCCGACATTATAGAATTTTAGATGTCCTTTGTGTCAAGTTATCCAAAGCGTTTGTTTCTTGTTTTAGGTGCCTAGAAGGGCTTTATAAACCATGTATCATGTCCAATGTAAGGGGATGCCATATGTATTATCTATGATATTAGATTGAGTTGAATAAAGCAGAAAATCAACATTGTTGGCGGCCATGTTGTGTGTGCGTTCTTGTGAATTTTCGATAAGAGATTCATCTTAGTGTATTGGTTCTAGTTGTAGTGCTAGTGATTGCTCGCTGAATCGCAAGATATATCCATCTTTTATCGTGGGTTAAGGTACTTACAGGTGAGGAGACTATCTTCGGGTTTCGGTTCATAGCCACCGAACCAATCTATCTTGGTGGTTCATACGTACGGCAAAAGAAGATCGGGTTGAAACAACATGATCCCGCTAGTTCACTAGTTGAATCCTCCTCATACTCTGTACATGTTCGGCAGTGTCTTCGGTAAAATATTCCATGTTTATGCTTTAGATTTGTTGCACTAGCAGTGCTTCGTTGATTTGGGTTGAAAATATAATAATAAATTGTTCGAACTATTGATGTGTGTTTCTATCAAACTTTTCTGTATCAACCGTCTGTTGCCATTTTGCCGGACATCAAACGTCCGATACTCTGATGGATTGCATTTCCGCAGAGTCACTTTGACAAATCTGACGACAAAAGAGGTGCCTGTAAATATTCATTATTATTAGTGCAAAACACAATGACACGACACTTCCCCCTCTCTGAAGGACTTATTCCAAATAGCGCTTCTAACTTCTAGAAGCCAAAAATTGTTTGAAACACGCTGCCTTCTTAACTGATTTATTTTATTTGTATTATCCATAAAGATATAACAATATTTTTATTTTTCTACTTTTCTTTAATTGAATAACTTTGAAAAAATTAACTATTGTTAAGGTATTATTTTAGTCAAAAATCATAACACTTTAGAATAGGGCTATAGATTATTGCAGTGCAAAAAAGGCCTGCATACTTCTCCCTTAATTACTTTACTCATCTCCATCATCACCTGATACAAAGCATCGCAATCATGTATATATGCATTATTCCACTGTATCAAGCTGAACATATACCAGGAACCACTCAGCACTACACCCAGAGTGCACCTGCATTGCGAAGCAGCGGGACAAGATTGCCGCTGAGGTGGAGGGACATGACCTTGTCGGTGGACCCAACGAGCCTGCCGCCGATGAACACCGCCGGCACAGGGGGGCTGCGGCCGAGGAGCCTCGCCAGCGCCTTCTCCATCTCGTTTCCCCTTGGGTCCTCGTCGAGCTCGATCACGGTCGGGTTCACCCCGAGCTCGCAGAAGAGGCGCGTCACGGTGTGGCACATGCAGCAGGAGCTCATGCTGAAGATCACCACCGCGCGCTGCGCCGCCAGCTTTGTCACCCGGTCCATCGATCTGTTGTTCTTCGCGAAGGATTTTCTGTGAAAAATGTAGGCTAGCTAGTGCTAGTGCTAGTGAGCTTAGTAGCTAGGAGTGCTAGCTTCTTGTGTATAAGGCTTTTGAGTTCTGCTTACTTGCTTTGCATTGGCATGCGGGGTTTGCTTATATAGGCATGGAAATTTGCAATGGAAAATGAGATTTTGCAGCAATTCTATCGGAAAAAGACGATACGGGAGCGTTCGGATAATGGCCAAGTTTCTTTCTTGCGACACCACAGATGGGTTTAGTGTGGAATGTCGAATATTTGGATGGCAATGGCAATGCAGCAACCTGATACCGAAATGGTCCTTGGGAGTCGGTAGGGCTTTTGGAGCTTACTTTTTGTAGTTCTCTTCTATCCTATTCGACAAGTCAGAAGACAGAATAAGCGTGAGAGAGAGATGCTGGTGATATCATGGTCTTCTTCTAGTCTTAACATGTAAGATTGTGGCATACTGTACAAGATGCAAGAAAGTGCTAGCAGTTAACAGTTAGTGCATAAGAATAAGATGCAGCTAAGAAGCAACTTGACAGAATTCACTGGCAAAATATATTTTACTAGTTTCGGATAATGGCCAAGCTTCTTTCTTGCGACACCACAGACGGGTTTAGTGTGGAATATCGAATATTTGGATGGCAATGGCGATGCAGCAACCTGATACCGAAATGGTCCTTGGGTGTCGGTAGGGCTTTTGGAGCTTAATTACTTTTTGTAGTTCTCTTCTATCCTATTCGACAAGTCAGAAGAGAGAGAATCTCTTCTATCCTATTCGACAAGTCAGAAGAGAGAATAAGCGTGAGAGAGAGATGCTGGTGATATCATGGTCTTCTTCTACTCTTAATATGTAAGATTGTGGCATACTGTAGAAGATGCAAGAAAGTGCTAGCAGTTGACAGTGGATAAGAATAAGATGCAGCTATGAAGCAACTTGACAGAATTCACTGACAAAATCTATTTTACTAGTTTTCGGACTTCCAGTACCAATAATCATTATTAGACTATTTCATGTGTGGCATACAAGCATGGCGTGTCTGGCATTCATATCAAGTCCAATCGGCACGATATCTCTAGGATTCTCTCCAACGACATGTAATCTTCTTGTTAGGAATGATTTGCATGTAATCTTCATTTTGTTTGGATAGCCATTCGGCTGGTTATGACTTTCCTTGTATGCGCCTGCCGCATCCTATACTTATGGTCATGTTTGACCAAAAGAGTAATCTAAGCTTGTGAGTTATTTCGCCTTCATGGTATTAGAGCGGTGTCGCTCCTGAGCGCTGTCTTCTTCTTCCCACAACCCTTCCCACCTCCTTCCTCTCTGCCGCCTGCCATGGGTGACAATACTGCCAAGTAGACTGCCAAGGAAGCCCTCTGGGCATAGGCGGACGTCATGATGACTAGGGGTGCAAACGGATCGGATTCGGACGGATATTATTGTTACCATATCCTAACCCATATTTTTCTCCGGATTCGGTACCAATCGGATTCGGTGCCGGATCGGTCGGGATTAATCCGAGCCGTTTGCACCCATACTTGTTTGTAAGGAATGCATGCAGTACAACAAATGAAGTAGGATGACGTACTGTCAAGAACTTGATGTTACTACTTAATAGCTGATGTGGAAGATTTTATTTTACCATTGCAAAAGAAAATGAAAAGTCAAATAGTAGCACTAACCTAAAATCAAACTTGAAGACGTATCGGATTTGGACGGATATTGCTGTTACCATATCCTAACCCATATTTTTTCTCCGGATTCGGTACCAATCGGATTCGGTGCCGGATCGGTCGGGATTAACCCGACCCATTTGCACCCCTAATGATGACCATCCAAACGTCTGTTTCTATCACGCTTGATCTTCACGCATCGAACTACTACAAGTGGCGAGGCCTATTCCTCGTCGCCTTGTGCAAGTATGCATTCGATGACCATGTCAAGTCCGGCATGGCATCCTCCAACGAAGTCACTTGGAAACGCATGGATGCCACCATCATTTCCTAGATTTATGGCTCTATCTCCTCTAAAATTCTCGAGATTGTGATGGTCCCGATACCGCCGCCCTAGCTGTCTGGACGAGCATCCAACTTGTTCCAAGACAACAAGGAGAGCTGGGCTCTCTACCTCGAGGTTGAATTCCGGTGCCTCATGCAGGGGTACATGTCCATCACCGACTACTGCCGCAAGTTGAAGAATCTAGTCGCTGCTCTTGGCAACGTCGATCAGCCGATGAGCGACAAGACCATCATCCTCAATACTCTCTATGGATTAAACAAAAAGTTCACCGTCTTACACACCATCCTGCCAATGCAGAAACCATTTCCTATCTTCATCGAGACTCGCCCCACCCTTTTGCTAGAGGAAATCAAAGACAAGGCCTCTGCCACCCAACCCATTGCCCTTGTCGCAAATGCCACCCTAATGGTGCCCACAAGAGTAGCAGCGACGGCGGCTCTGGCTATACACAGGTAGCAGCAACACACCATACAACAATGGCAATGGGTATGACTCCAACAGCAATGGTGGCAACCACAGTGCTAGTCATGGGCCTCATGGCAACTCACCATGGCTGTCCTTCTTCAACCCATGGATGGGCATTGTGTAGGTTTGGCCTAACCACTGGACCCCACGACCCCGGGTGCCCCAGGCCTTCTCGACACAAGTCCCACCTCAGCACCAGCACAACAGGCCTACACCACCTCCTTGCCATCGGTTGTCAGGCAACCTACCGCACCTGTGTCATGGCTGCCATGGTAGCTTGCTGCGTAGCCATGGCAACCTGTCGTGCCAGGTGGTGTCACATTGTCCTCTTCCTTTACTGCACCGTCTTGGGATCAACACTCCTTGGTGAACTCATTTAGCACCATAGCACTGATGCCCCTACCAAACACAGAGTGGTACATGGACTCAGACATTTCCACTCACATGATGTCAGACTCTGGTAACCTCTTCTCTACCTACCCTCCCTCTTCCTCCACTTTGGCCAATGTCATCATCAATAACGGGTCACTGCTACCTATTACCTCCACCAGCCACACATATTTTCCATCTCCTGTTCGTGCCTTTCATCTTAACAGCGTCCTGGTCACTCCAAAGCTTGTTAAAAATCTTATTTCTGTCCATCAGTTCACCACTGATAGTTATTGTTCTATTACGTTTATGGTTTTTCTGTGAAGGATTGTCGCACCAAGAATGGGATCATCAGGTGTAATAGCTCTGACCAGCTCTACCTATTCCAACTCCTGCCACCACCTCCCACTGTCCTGGTGGTTGACACATCCTCCACCATCATTTGGCACTGTCACCTCGGCAACCTCGGACATTATGAGCTGTCTCGCTTAGCCATTTCTCCTTCTCTTCCATGCAATAAACTAGTCCCGAATTCCTCTATTTGTCATGCATGTCAACTCAGCTACCATGTTCATCTTTATTTTTTTGCTTCAACTTCCTGCACAAATAAAGCTATTGGCTTAATTTATTGTGACTTATGGATGTCCCTTGTGTCTACCGTGTCTGGCTACAAATACTATCTTATCATTCTTGATGATTTTAGCCACTACCTCTAGACATTTCCTCTTACCTTAAGTCCAATGTCTTTTTCACGCCGATTACATTTTTTGCATATGCCCAAACACAATTCAACTCCCCAGTTAAACGCATCTAGTGCAACAATGGACATGAGTTCGATAATGCCACTACCCGCACCTTCTTTCTCACCAGTGGCACTATCCTCTATATCTTGTATCCCTACACCTCTTAGCAAAATGGCAAGGCCGAATGCGTCATTTGTTCCACGAACGACATCATGTGCTATCTTCTTTTCTTAGCTAGCATGCCTCCCTCCTATTGCGTTGAGGCCCTCCATGTGGCCACCTACTTGTTTAATCGATATCCTACCAAAACCCTCAAGTTTGGCACCTCTTTTCAGGCTCTATTTAGTACACCTCCCTCTTATAAACACATTCATGTTTTTGGTTACCGATGCTATCCGAATCTGTCTGCCACTGCTACCAACAAACTCGCACCCCGTTCAGCTTCTTGTGTGTTCTTGGATACTCATCAAATCACAAAGGTTACCACTGCCTTGTCCTCTC
The DNA here is from genome assembly GCA_036346245.1 of Bonia amplexicaulis. Classification (NCBI taxonomy): domain Eukaryota; kingdom Viridiplantae; phylum Streptophyta; class Magnoliopsida; order Poales; family Poaceae; genus Bonia; species Bonia amplexicaulis. The sequence continues at coordinate 12,962,248 of CM070735.1, read as the reverse complement.
TTCTAACTGCATCATCATATCTATCACATTACATTCGACAAGACTTCCTTCCCTTTTATCGAACTACCTTCCCCACCTCACACCCATGATTTTGACTTTCTCAATGTCATCTCCACTCTACTCTCTGTCCTCATTATTATGCCACCCTGGGCTACCACATTACTGGCTGCCACGTAACCATGGCAGCTAGATGTGACACCTACCCAGGCTACCACACCTTCTATCACACTGGCTGCCGCGTCCTCTACTGCACACATGTGGTAGCCTACTACGCTTGCCATGATGCCTATCTAATATGTCATGCCTCCTACTGCACCTGCTGCCATGTCAAGTACTCCCCTTGTCCCCATCCCTCTGATGACAAATGCTCACTCCATGGTCACTTGTGGCAAAGATGGGTTCCAGCAACCCGTCGATTGGCTCAACCTCCTTGCCTCCTCTCTTTCTCCCGTTTCTTCCACTTATTGAGCTGCTCGCAAAGATCCCAACTGTCATGATGCCATGATCGATGAGTTCACTACCCTTCAAGCCAATCATACTTGGGCTCTTGTCCCTTGGCTGCCTAGGGCCAACATCATGACCGACAAGTAGATCTTTTGTCATAAACACAAGTCCGATGGCTCCCTTGATTACTATAAGGCCCGTTGGGTACTTTGGGCTTTCACGCAATGGCTTTGTGTTGACTTTGATGAGACCTTCAGTCCCATCATCAAACCGGCCACGATTCGGACTGTTCTCACTCTTGCTCTCTCGTGTGATTGGCCCATGCATCAACTTGATGTCAAGAATGAGTCCCTTCACGGTACCCTGTCTGAAATGGTGTATTGCACTCAGCCATGGAGTTTTGTTGATCCCTCCCTTCTAGACCGTGTTTGTCGCCTAGACAAGTATCTTATGGTCTGAAGCAAGCTCCTCATGCTTGGTACAGCCAGTTCACCTCCCATCTCCTTTCACTTGGCTTTGGTGGCTCTAAGGCTGACACCTTGTTGTTTATCTAGAAGCAAGGGCTCAGTCTTTGTCTATGTTCTCCTTTATACCGATGACATTTTGGTAACTGCCTCTTTGTCCCAACTACTTCATTGGACCATTACGGCTTTCTAGCATGGATTCTCCATGTAGTACCTTAGTAGTCTCCATCATGTTCTCAACATTTTTATCACTCGCCGAGCAGGTGGCCTCTTTCTTTCCCAACGTCAGTATATTATTGACATCCTTGAGTGTGCTAACATGTCCAACTGCAAACCATGCACCACTCCTGTTGACACCAGCTCAAAATTGCCATCCAATTTTGGCGCTCTAGTGTCTAACCCCACTCAATACAGGTGCTTAGTTGGTGCACTTCAATACCTGACTTTTACGCATTCGGATATCACTTAGTATAGGTGCTTAGTCGGTGCACTTCAATACCTGACTTTTACGCATCCGGATATCACTTATGCAGTTCAGCAGCTTTACCTCTACATGCATGACCCCCATGGGTCACACTTCAACCTGGTCAAGGGCATCCTTCGATATCTTCAGGGCACACTTGACCACACTCTACAGCTTCACCACACCTCCACTTCGGCCTGGTCGCGTACTCTGACGCCGACTAGGTTGGGTGCTTAGATACATGCAATTTGATGTCCAGCTATGATATTTTTCTCAGTGATAACCTTGTGTCATGGTCATCCAAGCACCAACATACAGTTTCCCATTCTAGTGCCAAAGCTGAATATCGTGCTATCGTCAATGACGTTGTCGAGGCATGCTGGCTTCGACAACTACTCCTTGAGCTCTACAGTCCTCTACAATGGACTATGTTGGTTTATTGCGACAACATTAAGATCGACTTGAACTTTCTCTCGACGAACCCAGTGTAGTATCAGTGCAGCAAACACGTTAAGATCGACTTGAACTTTCTTCGGGAGTGCATCACCCATGGTGATGTTCGCATTCTCCACGTGCCCATGATGTCCTAGTCAGGGTTCACAATTTTGGTGAAATTTCACCGAATTTTCAGATATTTTGAATTATGAAGGTTAAAGTAAATAGAAATCCTTTAGCTAGACAAACCGAACATCTATCCCAATGGCTGGTCTCTCCACGCGTGCTTAGGAGGTCTTGGGATCGAATCTTGAGGAGCACTTTACATTTTTTTGTCCTCACGTTTAAAGTTTTAAATTGAAATTTGATTTTAACTATTTGATCGAATATTTGACCAAAATGCCAAAATTTCGGTCATTTCACCCATTTTATTACCCCCTGAAAAAATTGCAAAATAAAACGTTTTCCCTGGTCCTGGTACACCGACATCTTCACCAAAGACCTACCGATGACGATGTTCAAGGAGTTTCAGTCTAGTCTGAGCATTTGCCCTGCTACCGATCCGACTATGGTGGGGTGTTAGACTGTAACATCTTGATTGTTAGTGCCTTTTTGTAGTTCTTAAAATAAAATCAAACATTTGGATTTTTTTGAATTAATTAAAGCTTAATTTTAATTTTTAGAAATTAAAAAGATTTAATGTCTTGATTCCTTGTGTTGCAAAGAATTTTTTTGTATTTTCTTAGATTTTTTTGGTGTTTATTTGCTATTTATTGGAGCTTAATTGAGTATACCCAATTTCTATAATTCTAAAGTTCCCTAAAATTCCAAAATTCAGAAATTCAAATTTCAAGAATCCAAATCATCAAAAATACCCATTCTATTTTTCTAGGTCAAACATATTTTTCTTGGCCCATCTTTTCTTTTCTTTTCCTTCCTTTTCTTTTTCCTTCCTTTCTCTCTCATCCCGTAGGCACCGTTCATTATGGGTACTATTTATCGCTACTGTTCATGTGCAATTACTGTTCATCTTCCTTCTAGTCAAACCCAAACTTTGTAGAACACAAAGCCATGGTGTAGAGCTTGCCTCCCAAGCCAAATTCCAAACCGAGCATTATCTCTACATCTTGTGAAAACAAAAGTTATGTCAAATCATGCAAGGAATCCATTCCTTCCAGTTCCTTCATAATTCGTTCATCCATTTGCTTTTTATCTCATTCTTTTACGAACCGATTCAAAATCAAATATTGCAAATTTGAGTCTATTTCCAACTCTTCTAAGCCCTTATATACGACCCCTTAACCCCTCTTAACCCTTCTCAACCCCTGCCAAGTCTCCTCAAACCCCAAAACACCACCGCCACCGAGATCCCTCTATTCCCAAAATTATTCGTCGCTCCAATTAGCATTTCAGGCACATCGATGATTTTCTTCGAATTCCTTTTGTGTCACTTTGTGTTCCCGAGTATCTTGCACCCTCATGTAAAGTTAATTTGATTTTCATGTGAGTATTTGACAGGAATAGAGATTTTCCTAAAACTAATCTACATCATTCTCCATTGTTGACTCGCCATCTCTGGTGAGCTTTAGCCAATGCCATCACACTGCAAGACTCATCTTATCACGATCTATGTGGTGCTCCCCTCGCTTTCCATGGACACCCAACGCAAATTTGTTACCTCCGACGCCTAGCCATGGCTGCCTAGGACACCTCGCATTCCCATCTATTCAGTGAGAGTCTCTTCAATCCTTCCATGTCGAAATGTGTTCTACCATCCCATGTAGATATACTCCAAGTAGATTCGGTTTTCCTTCACCAAGCACTGAGATCCCAAGTTTTTACTTTTTCCCCACCATCGCCATTCAATCTTCGATTGTGTCATCTCCGGTAAGTCTCCAGCTTAGCTGACCACTTTCCTAGCTTCACCACACTACGCTCTAGCCCATGCTCATGCTCTCCACCACCAGTCACCACCGGAGCGCCACCACCCTTGCAGCCCTTCTTTGGCCGCCGCCCCTTATGCCGTTCTTGTTGCCATGCCACATCTTTGGCTGTGCTGCCACCACCCACGTGTTCCTTGGGTTGCTAGCAACCTATTTTGCTAGTTAATTTTGCCTCCTGAGAATTCCCTCATCGGCGCCTCCACCCTCACTGTGCACATCCCCTGCCTATAGAGAAGCTCGCTCTCTATTGATGCTTCAAGTCTATGATGAGTGGCCCCATTTGCCATACACACTTAATTCCAAGAAAATCCAGCAAAAAGAAGATGCCAAGGAATATTCCATTGTTTCATAACTTGAATATTTTCTTTTTTGGTCAATTTTATGAGAGACCGTTCTCCTTTATCTGAATTCTGACTGACCGATTCTTCTTCCTAAATTAATATAAAATTGAGCTCTATCTTTTAATTCTAGTTTGATTATTTATGGATTTTATTTGAATTTATTTGTGTTTCATTCACTCGTTAGATAACGTCTTCAAAGGAGCAAAAGCAGGAGCTAAAGATCAAGAAGTGGTAACTGAGCAAGGCCAAGACAAGTAATGATCTTTAATCATGTTGAACCTATTATTTTAAATCTATTTATTATTATTTCATTTTAAATTATCATGCATTGATAATTTAATACAAACCGTTGTATTTGATAGTTATCAACCAATTTTGATTAATTCCTCCTTGATGATTTGAATGTCATGAATCTATTATCACCATAGGATAGTTAATTAACTAATGATGCAATATTAGTATCCATTTGGGTGTACATCTAGTAGATTTAGCCATGCTTATTGTTATGTTGGGTTAATCATCACATGTTGATCAATTAATTAATTTTGACTTAATGTGATATTGAATCATGGTGGTAGCCACAATTATAAAATTTGTGTACCATGACATGGTAATATCATTGGTGTTGGTTATACAAAATGGTTTTCATTTGGATGAGTGATTGTGCAGTAAAGAGGGTATCGCAGCAAATTGGGATGTGGATGTCTCGTCCGGGTAATAATTAAGGACTTAACTTTGTGTATCATTGATCTGATCCTTACCGTACAACCACAAGTCTATATGGTATGACCTAGCTAAATAATTTGCAATGTCTTATGTTAGAATATGCTAGTGATATGAGTGGGTGCCGGGTAGATGTTGTCCCATATGGCACAAGAGGGTGCTTCTGACTAGGTGGATTTAACCTTTCAGTGGTGAAACATTAGCCGATGGAGTCTAGTTGAGTTAGCGCATTTAAAGGACTTGTGATAATCGTTTAGCTGCACACCTTTGGAAGAGAGTTAGACAGACAATATAAGTTGATTATCTCTTATGGGTAAAGTCGTACAATCTCTGGAAAGTGTAAAGCTATTTGAATAGCCGTGTTCCCGGTTATGGACAATGCTCGGTGATTTCACAGAGAGGTAGAGATTTCATAAAAACCAGGTTGATTTAAGTTTGGAAAGTTAATGGTTAGTTTACTGGTGATTCATTACGTGAATAGTTAGTTGATGGGTGGTTCATTGGGTGAATGGTCAGTTAACTTGTAATTTATTCAGTTCCTTTGACTTACTTACTTATTACTTGTTTTCAAAATTTGTTTTCAATCTATTTATTGTATTTACTCTAAATAATTGCTTCCTACAAAATAACCACTCAACCACCATTATATATTGCATCTTGTTATAAATGACTTGCTGAGTACTTTATGTACTCACAGTTGTATCCATTGCTGCTCAGTTGCTAAAAAAGAACCATACCAGTCAGAGATATTTGAAGAAGGATTCTTCGATAGCTTCACATATTAGGACTTCACTCTCCAGTCAATTGCCTGTGGGCATGTCGAATGGCTACTGTATTTATCATTGTTTTTCGTTGCTAGATTTTGCTAAGCCCTTTAGACTATTATTTGTAAACTTGGTCATAAGGTCGCTACTCTGATAATTAATAATATTTAAGTCTTTCTTACTTAATTGTGATTATAGTCGATATTTCATCTACGCCTCCACTATCTGCACTAGCATGATCCTGGACTAGTGTAGAATACATAGGAGAGTCCAAATTTGTATATTCGGGTCTCGATGGAGATGGTATCATAGCCATATCGACTGTAGGATGAACCCCTAGTTAGAAAGGTCAATTTAGCAAAATTTTCAAAACCTATTTTCTAAATCAAATGAACCAAATGGCTATGTAGTAATTCTTTATTCTCTCCACATTCTTAAGGTTCTTGCTCTTTGCCCTTTCTAGAATTTGGTTTTTAGTCCTCAAATTGACTTCTTATCCCATAATGCCCATAGATGTCTCAAGTTTCCCATAACCAAACCAAAGTGGAGGTTTGCCTGAACTTCTTCGAGCTTTAGTGTGAAGTTTTGTATCAAAGCGGTAACCAGTTTATTTCACAAAGGATGAGACAACAATGGGCCAATGTATTGGATTCAGAACAAGATTGTAATTTACTACGAGGATTAGAAACCAAGTTCTTCATCATAACTTGGAGTACAACAGTGCTCATGAAGAGTTGTCTATGCATGGAGCCGCACGTAATGTTGTTCGATGTCCTTACAAGTTGTACAGAATCAGTTTGCCGAAGCTTATCTAGAAATTTGAAGAGTGGTATGCAGTGTTGCCCAGCACTATGGAGCAAGAGGAAGATTTGGAGGAACCACCACCATAATCACCAGTTCTACTACCTTCACCTACGCCTCCCAGTCCAGAAGAAAGAAGACGCATATCTAGCCTGTATGTTCGCACTTCATTCCAGCCAAAGCAAGAGAAAAGACGCCACAAGTACGCAACTTGTGGATGTTTTACAGTGATTCAGAATTGAAGTCAAGAGTGTTCTATAGTGATTCATAATTGGAGTCAAGTGAGCCTTATTTGGTAGAACCAGAGTGGGAGCCATTAGATTAGAACCTTATATTTTTTTAGCATCGTGTAGATCATTTTGCTTTTTCTTTGTAGTTGTGTGTGATGTGAGCTACAATTTTTCTTCTAGCATTATCTTGTAGTCATATAAAAAATCTTTATTTGTGGAGTTTAATGCTTCTTTTGTTAGCCTTTTCGGCTAAGTGAGTGTTTTAGTTTAGGATTGTCATTAGAGTATCCCCTTAGACGAACTTACCATTTATCTTTGCTATTTCCCTCTTTTCTGCTAAGTGGACACCATCCTGAACTATTGAAAGATGGTTTCTACACAGAATTCAGCTAATCACAGTTAGTTGCCTTCAGATCCCAACAGTCGTGGAGCCAATGCACAGCCAGGAAACAATGCTCCAATTCCACCACCTCTAGCTCAAGCACCCAACCCAGAACAGATGATGGTAATGCAATTGCATCTTCTTCAAGCTTTTGCTCAGAATCAAGTCAACCAAGTTCCACAAGCACCTATCCACACACCACAGTCCAAGTTTGGGAAATTCATGAGAACCAGGCTGCCTTCCTTTACCGATTCAGTGGATCTATTCGAAGCTGATAGTTGGCTCAAGGATATTGAGAAGAAATTGATATTGGCCCAACGCAACAACCATGAGAAAGTGTTGTACACATCTCATCAACTAAAAGGAACTACTACTAGTTAGTGAGAGAATTATTGTGTTGCTCACCAAGATGTGCTGGCCATCACTTGGGCTAAATTTGTTGAAGTCTTTCGCACTTGCACAAATCAGCATGTACTAGCCATATCATGTATGTTAGTAGGTAGATTTGAGGACCATGCCTTATCTATGTCAGTAATGAGCCAGAGAGGAGTGTTAACCCTGCAGCTTCACTTACTTGTTTCAAGTGCAAAGAGCCAGGTCATTTCGCTCAAATGTCCATAGAAGTGTCAAGCACTTATGTCAATTCCATTCAATCTTGGAAGTACCTCTACCAAGACAATTTCACTAGGATCAAGCTGCGGAAACACCGTTAGCTCAAGGAAGCAAGATATCTCAGAGCATTGCAAGAGGAAGCCTAACCACGTCATATCCAACATCGCCTCGAGTAAGCTAGTCCTTTAGTGATCCTGAATATCAGGGTCAAGATTTTGTTTAAGGAGGAAGGTTTGTAACATCGTGGTTTTAGTGTATTTTTGAAGCTCTCAAAATAAAATTAACCATTTAGATTTTTTGAATTAATTAAGCATAATTTGGAAATTAAAAAGATTTAATGTGACTAAAATAAACTTCAATTAATTGAAAATCTATTTAATTGGATTTCTTGTTTTGCAAAGAATTTTTATGTATTTTCTTGGATTTTTTTAGAGTTTATTTGCTATTAATTGGAGCTCAATTGAATTTATCCCAATTTCTAGAATTATGAAATTCACTAAAATTCCAAAGTTCAGAAATTCAAATTTCAAAAATTCAAATCTTCAGGAAAAATATACATTCTATTTTTTTTGGGTCAAACCTATTTTTCTTGGCTCATCTTTTATTTTATTTTCCTTCCTTTCTCTCTCCTCCTACAGGTACCATTCCGTGTGGGTATTGTTCATCGCTACTGTTCACCTGTGGTTACTATTCATCTTCCTTCTAACTGAAACCAAATTGAGCAGAATAGAGAGCTGTGGAGCTTGCATCCTAAGCCAAATTCCAAACCGAGCATTATCTCCACGTCTTGCCAAAACAAAAAAGTTATGCCAAATCACATGAGGAATCCATTCCTTATGGTCCCTTCATGATTCATTCATCTATTTTTTATCTCATCCTTTCCCAAACCAACTTGAAACTGAATCCCACAAATTTGAGTCTATTTCCAACTCTTTTGAGCCCTTATATATGAACCCTTGACCCGTCTTAATCCTTCCCAACCCCTGCCAAGTCTCCTCAAACCCCAAAACACCGTCGCCACCGAGAGCCCTCCATTCTTAAAATTGTCCATCGCTTCAACTCACGTTCTATGCACTCTGGTGATTTTCTTTGAATTCCTTTCATATCACTGCTTGTTCCTGAGTATCTTGCACCCTCATGTGAAGTTAATTTGATTTTTGTGTAGCTGTTTGATGAGAACCAAGTTTTTCTAAAACCGATCTACATCATCCTCCATTATCGATTCATCATGTTTGGTGAGCTTTAGCTCATGCCATCACCACTGCAAGACTCGTGTCATCGTGTTCTACGTGGTGCTCCCCTTGCTTTCCCTGGAAACCCGCCACAAATTTACCGCTTCCGATGCCTAGCCATGGCAGCCTAGGACACCGAGCCTAGGATACCGGATTCCTATCTGTCCGGTGAGAGTCTCTTCAATCCTTCTACGTCAAAACGTGTTCTACCTTCCGATATAGCTATCATCCAAGTAGATTCGATTTTTCTTCACCGAGCACTGAGATTTCAATTTCCTTTTCTCCACCGTCATCATTCAATCATTAATTGTGTCATCGCCAGTGAGTCCCCAGCTTAGCCGACCACTTTCATAGCTTCACTATGCCATGTTCTAGCCCATGCTCATGCTCTCCATCATGGCCACCACTGGAGCGCCACCACCCCTGCAGCCGATCTTTGGCCGCCACCCCTTGTGCCGTTCCTGCTACCACGTCGCATCTCCGGCCATACTACCACCACCCACATGTTCCTCAGGTCGCTAGCAACCCATTTTGCCAGTTGGTTTCGCCTCCTGAGCCTTCCCTTGCCAGTGCCTCCACCCTCACTATATGCCTTCCCTGCCTAGAGAAGCTCTCTATTGATGCCTCTTTGAGTTGCTTCATTTCTATGATGAGTGGGAACCACTTGCCATACTCACTTAATTCCAAGAAAATCCAGCAAAAAGAAGATACCAAGGAATATTCCATGATTTCATAATTTCAACAATTTTCTTTCTGGTCAATTTTCTAAGAGCTCATTCTCCTATGTTCGAACTTCAATTGACCAAATTTTTTTTGTATATTCATATAAATTTAGTTCTATATTTTGGTTATAGTTTGGTTTTTTTATTTTATTTGAATTTATTTGTGTTTCGTTCGCTCGTTAGATAATGTCTTCGAATGAGCAGAAGTAGGAATAGAAGATAAAGAAGTGGTAATTGAGCAAGGCTAAGGCAAGTCATGATCTTTGATCATATTGAATCTAGTGTTTTAAATCTACTTATTATTATTTTATTTTAAATTATCATGCATTGGTAATTAATACAAACTTTTGTACTTGGTAGTTACTAACCAGTTTTGATTAATCCCTCCTTGCTGATTTGAATGCCATGAATCCATTGTAACCATTGGATGGTTAATTAACTAGTGATGCAATATTAATATCCACTTGATTTGTACGTCTAGTAGGCTTAGCCATGCTTATTGTTATGTTGGGTTCATCATCACATGTTGATCAATTAATTAATTTTGACTTAATGAGATATTGAATCATAGTGCTAGCCACAGTTATAAAATTTGTGTACCATAACATAGGTAGTGTCATTGGTGTTGATTATACAAAATAATTTTCACTTGGACGAGTGATCGTATAGTAAAAGGGGTGTTGTACCATATTGGGATGTGGATGTCTCACCTGAGTAATGATTAAATACTTAACTTTGTACACCATTGATTTGAGCCTTACCATACAACCACAAGTCTTTATGGGTATGATCTGGCTAAATAATTTGCAATGGCTTAGCTTAGAATTTGCCAGTGGTATGAGTGGGTATCGGGTAGACAGTTGTCCCACATGGTGCAAGAGGGGGTTTCTGACTAGGTGGATTTAACCCATTAGTAGTGAAACCTTAGTGGGCAGAGTCTAGTTGAGTTAGCGCATTGTAAATGCTTGGTGATAATCATTTAATTGCACACCTTCGAAAGTGTGTCAGATGGGCATTATAAGTTGACTATCTATTATGGGTAAAGTTGTGCAACCTCTGCAAAGTGTAAAACTATTCGAATAGCCGTGTCCCCGATTATGGACAATGCTCAGTGATTTCACATGAGGGGTAGAGATTTCATAAAAACCTGGTTGGGTTAAGTTTGGGAAGTGAATGGTTAATTCGCTGGTAATTCATTACGTGAATGGTTAGTTCACGGGTGGTTCATTGGGTGGTTCATTGGGTGAATGGTTAGTTCACTTATATATTACACCTTGTTACAAACGTTTTGCTGAGTCCTCTATGTACTCATGGCTATATCCATTGTTGCTTAGTTGCTGAAGAAGAATCATATCAGTCAGAGGTATTTGAAGAAGGATTCTTCGACGGCTTTGTGGATTAGGACTTCACTCCCTAGTCGATTACCTGTAGGCATGTCGAATGGCCACTATGTTTATCTTTATTTTTTGTTGCTAGATTTTGCTAAACCCTTCAGGCTAATATTTGTATGCTTGGCCATAAAGTTTCTACTCTAATAATTAATAATATTTAAGTCTTTCTTAGTTAATCATTGTTGGGGGAGGGTCCCCACACTACCTCGACCACGACCACCCCGGAGCGATGGCACCCAGTAGAGGTCCTACTTCGAGCCAAGTACCCAAGTCAACCCCAGGTAGAGTACGCAAGGCCGATCCTAGGATTGTCTGGGGCCAACCCCAAGCGGAATACGCTAGACCGATCTAAGGAGGGTACGGGGCCAACCCTGGACTAATCCAGGAGGGTTAGGGGCCAACCCAGGGCAGATTACGCGAGTCTGACCCTGGGTCCCGGACGTGGTAGGACCTGTGCAGAGCAAATGACTAAAATACCCCTATAAGTAAACTAGACCCAAGGGTAAACTTGTAACTTCACTCGCCTTCCTCTCTCCCCGTATAAATCAGACCCCTTGTAATGGAAGAGGGTGGAGGACACTTTGTAACTCTAGGCTCTCATATTGAATACACTTGGTGGTTGAGTGCTTCTCCTTGGGTCCCTTCTCATCCTCGGCAGTCCTCACATCCGATTGGGGGTTTCTCTAAGTTTAATGTCCAGATTCGCACGAATGACAGTTGGCGCTGTTAGTGGGGACCAAGCGAAAAGGCATGCAGCCCAATATGGAGAAGACCCATCCCAACCGTCTGCACAGAGGCCCTCCAGGCCCCTGCACACTCCATCCATGCCACGATCTCTGACCCAGTCTGGGTCCATCGACCTGTCTTTGCCCGAGGTCATCCACCTCCATCATGCCAACCTCATCTAGGTTTGTCGCGTGGAGTCATCTGCCTTCACGGAGATTTTTTCGTGGATTTCGTCAATGTTGGCTTGCAGCCAACATTGCCAATGTTGGCTCGTAGACTTCGTCGATGTTGGCTCATGGTCGACATCAGCGATGTTGGCTCACGGACTTTACAGATGTTGGCTCGCAGACTTTGCCGATGTTGGCTCATGGACCTCGCCGATGTTCTCACGGACTTTGCTGATGTTGGCTTGCGAATGCCACAGATGTTGGCTCATGGCAGACTTCGCCGAAGTGGGCTCACAGATCTCTTCCGTGGTCGTACCATGTTTGCTCATGCGCACATGCCGAGGTTGCTCACGGAACTCCTCCGTGGTTGGACAATGTCCGCTCGCAGGCCTCCTCCGTGGTCAAGCCATGTCCGCTCACAGACCTCCTCCACTGTCGGACCACGTCCACTCATGGGCACATGTCGAGGTTACTCACGGACCTCCTTCGTAGTCGGACCATGTCCGTTCGTGGACCTCCTTGGTCAGTCCTTCCTTCGCATGCCAAGGCCGCTGCCCTGTGCGTCTTCCCACGCGGTGCTTGTTCACACATGCACCGAGGTTGCCTGTGGACTTTCTCCATGGTCAGACCACGTCAACTCACGGACCTCCTCCATGGTCAAACCACGTTCGCTCGTGGACCTCCTCCACTCATGAACCTCCTCCGTGGTCGGACCACATCCATTCATGGACCTCCTCCATGGTCGGTCCTTCCTCTGTGTGCCAAGGCCATCGCATCGTGTGTCTTCCCATGCGATGCTTGTTCACATATGCACTGAGGTTGCTTGTGGACCTTCTCTGTGGTCGAACCACATCTACTCATGGGCACATGTGTCGGGACCCCGGATTTCCGAATCCGGACCCTCTGTGTATTACAGCACTAGTCCCAGATCAAAGCTAGTGCACACAGTCAAACAATGATGATTACATAACCAACGACGCTTTATTACAATAATAGAGAGTACAGACCAAAATGCCTCTTTATTACAAATGAGGTTTCAAGACCTCACACACACACAAAACACAACGGAAGCAAAAGATAAATCCAGCGAGACCCATCAATACGCCACAGGCAATTGACTGGGGAAGCGCAACCTAGAACTCCGGAAATCCTTCGTCGAATCCATATGCACTGTAGCCGAAGTTTCCTTCTTGAGCGTCGTATTCCTCTAGTTATTATTTTTGAGAGTAGCATGTGAGTACATCAAGTACTCCGCAAGTCTTGGAAAAATGCAGTAGATGTAAGGCTTAACAAGGAGGGTTATATGGTTCTTTTGCACAAAGCAATATTTTATTTCAAATACCGATAAATATTTTTGAATGCATTAATTTAATAAAGTATTTGTTTTAACAGAAACTATCAATAATTTTTCTAGTGAAGGTTCCAACCACCAACACTAGTTAACTGGCTCCAACCGTCAAAGTTCAAGAAAACGGGTTACATCCACCCACACTGGCTACATCCGCCAGGACAACTCCGGGAGTTCCAACCACTCCCGGTTTCCAAAACTTTTATTTTAAAACCAAAACCAATGAGCTACCATGTGAATGCATTCCTTGCCCGCCCTTGACCGTGGGCACGGCTATTCGAATAGTTTTACACTCTGCAGAGGTTGTACAACTTTACCCACAAGAGACAAGTTATCTTAATAGCCAACATGCTTCCTTAGGCATGAGACCCAGATAATTCATCACAAAGCCTTTACCTTACTCTAGTCTAGCTAGTTACTACCTGCTGAGGTTCCACCGCTGAAGGGTTAAATCCATCACATTCAGAAGCCCCCTCTTGCGCCATATGAGTACAGTAAACCCTGTCCCTCACTATGAATAACCAGTACACCCTGGTATCCACTTTCCACTGGTGGTACCTAAACTAGTCTATTGTAAGTTAATCAGCTAGGTCATACCCATTTAGACATGTGGTTGTACGGTAGTGCTTAGTTTGGACAATCACAAGAGTCCGTCATTAATTGACTGAGGCGGAACATACACATTACAAATTCTCGTGCTAACCGCACCAAACCAATCTTACAATCCGCCCAAGTCTAAACCAACTCACACATTTTGTTTTATTTTAAAGAACAGTGGCAACACCAATCGCCACTAATTTCTGAACAAAGTCTAGTTCCACAAAATATGATTTCTCATTCCAAGTTTACAAAAGTTATTTAGCACGACTAAGCATTTTACTACCGTTCTAATATTTAGCAATGAATTAATAAACTCAATACCGAGTCAAAAGAATCCTAGGATGTCAAAGGTACATGGTTGTCAATGTCAAATGAGGGTATAACAATTATCGGTTTAACTATTATCCTTACAGCATAAATTAACATTTTATATAACATAGCAATGCATTAAATTTAAAATAATCAAAAAACATTTCATAAACATAGGTTCAGAATGTTCAAAGGAGACTTTCCTTCGTGTGCGATATCTTGACATTCTTGCTGCTGGTTAGAACATTCTTCGGCGACATCGGATTCTACGCGCGAAACGACGAATACAAAAGAATAAATAAATACAAATAAAATCACAAAAATATATAATATATACTGGACGAAAGATTAAGATTTTAGATGGATTTAGGAGAAAGAATCAACGGATTCGGAGTTCGAATGAGGGAGAACGAATATCTGGAAGTTTCAGATATCACATGAAATGATAACAATATTCGAAAATTACTTTTTGAATAGTATGGTGTCGATTGGTTTCGAGGTGACGGCAGACGGACAAAATGGAACCCCGGCGACGAGGTGAAGGTGGTGACGTGGGTACGGCGTTGAGAAACGGCGGCAATCGCTGACGGTGAGGGGAAAACAGCAGTGACGGCGAAAGGACAACGGTAAGTTGGAAGGAGATAATACCGGTATGGAACGTGGAGATGTAGGGTGAGCACAGTGTAGAACACGACATGGTGAAGCTAGGAAAATTATTGGCTAGCTGAAACTTCATCGAGATTTATACAATCGACGCTTGAACGACGACGGTAGAGAAAAAGGAAAAACTTGATATCTTGGTGCTCGGTGAAGCGAATCCAAAACCATTTGAATGGTAGCTACCTGGGATGGTTTGGCACGATATGACGTGAACGGATTGGGGAAAACACTCCCGGATAGATGGGGACACGAGATGCCATTGGCGGCCATGGCGAGGTGTCGGAGGCGAAAATTTGTGGAAGCTTTTCGGGGAAACGGAAGGAAGCACAGCGTAGAACGCGGCGAGGCAAGTCTAAGAAAAATTACGGCACAGACTAAAACTCAACAGAGACGACGAATCGACCACGGGAGTCGAAAAAGGCCACTTTCGCGGAAAGTTCAATTTCTGACAATTGGCTCCACGAAAAATTAAATAAAAATGATAGATAAATTGCTTGGAGGCTAGGACACGATATGACATGAACAAAAATCAAAGCTCTTACTGAAAAGGTGGTGTACGGGCGAAGGGACGGTTTCAGCGTCTAGCTCGACCAGGTCGTTGAGGACACGGGGAGTCTTCGAGTGATGGCGATAGGAGCATGGCGTAGAACGCGTCGAGGCGAACTCAACGGTATAGACGGCTCGGCCAACGGACATCGGATGGTGCGGAACATGGCGGAGAAGACATTCGGCGACCGGCGGATTGGCATCGGCATTCCGGACAAACGGAGAGGAGTTAGAGGGTGAGGTTTGCGGAGAAACGAAGAGGAGGACGATGGGAACACAATGCTCACCTCGGTTTGCATGGAACATGCACAGTCGGCTCAGCGAGGAGAGAAACGACGGCGCGGTTTGGCCACGGTGGTCCGGCGATGCTCCGGTGATGCTCCGGCGAAGGCGAGGGGAGTACCGCGTAGAACGCGAGAAGGTAAAGCCAACAGTGTGGTCAAAAGTAGCAGAACTCCACTGTTGGAGGCGCAAATGGCCGATGAACACCGCTCGGTTCACAAAAGAAAAATAGAGATTGTGGAGAGAAGAAAGAGAGATAGGACTTGAGATTTCGGGGGTTGGGTGAGGGAGAGGGAGATCAAACATTCATGCTATTTAAAGCAACGGTTTCAAATTCGTGTAAATGCTCATGACTGGGAGGGGAAACGGTAGGGAATTGAAAGCTCTTGATGAAAGGATTTAAATGCACTTTATTTCGTGAGAAATGATGGAAAAAATAATGAGAAATCAAAGTTTTTTCAAATGGCCTCTATGGTGGCGGCGTCGGCGTCGCTCGGCTGGAAACGAAGATAAACAGTGCCACGAGGCACTCTTCATTCTCTCCCCTCTTTTTTTTGAAATTTTAAAATTGAGCTCAAACAAATTCTAAAAAATCTAAATTTTTTTTTGAAAATTCCTTGAGACTCAAAGAACTCAAATAAAATATTTTTAGCAAATATTAATGTTTAATTTGATCTTATTAAATAAAAATTCTAATTAAGTTTTAGTTTAATCCAAATAAATTCAAAAATTCCAACAATTTGAAAAGAGGACATAAATGGATAGATTAGAATTTTAGATGAATTTAGAAATTTTAATGGGCTCAATCGGAGTTAAAACGAAAGAGAACGAGCTCTCGAAATTTTGAAAAGAGAGAAAAGAATAAACTGATTTTCTGGAATTATTTTTGAACTGAAAAATCAAATTATGACGTCATCAAGGGAAGTGTTTTTCAGATGAATTATTTTTCTGTGGAAAAGAAATTTATGATGTCAGCAAAGATTTTGATTTTCTGGTCGAATTATTTTTGTAAAGGAAAATGATTTTATTCATTGACAGGTGAGACCGGCTTTATCAACGAGAGAGAAGAGAGAGAGGAAAGAGCGGACGGTCGGATGAGCGATGCCGCGCAAGGAGGAAATCGGGACCGTCAGATAGAGAGTGAAGAGGTTTAGATGAAGATGGACGCACGAGATTAGATCGGGCGGCGGAGGATTAAATTTGATTTAGATTTTCAAAAAACACCAGAAAATTCAATAAAACTCAGAAAAATATGAAATTATATCCAAAAATTCCAGGAACATTCAAAGAACTTCCTGGAGATGTTTTGGACTTTTATAAAATATTTCCAACGTATGTTGGTATTATATTTTCATAATAAAAATACTTTTTAATTTCAAAATAGATTTTAAAATTCCAGGAAACTCAGAAAAACCAAATAAAAGCCAAATAAGTTCAAATAATTAATTAGACATAGGATTTTTACAGAAAATCAAAATAGCATTTTATTTCATAATATTTTTAAGTTTTTACTTTAAATTACTTTTCAAATCTAGCTTTCTTAAAAACAGAAAATGAAGGCAAAACAAAATTCAAATTTCACACAAACAAAACTCTTATTTTTATTTTAAACCAAATTAATTTAATTTTAATATTTAAAATTTAAATTTTTTATCCAAAATTTTGAAATAAACAGTTGGGCTGTTACACATGTCTAGGTTGCTCATGGACCTCCTTCACAGTCGGACCACATCTGTTCGTGGACCTCCGCCTTGGTCGGTCCTTCCTCCATGTGCCAAGGTCGCTGTGCCGTGCATCTTCCCGCGCGGTGCTTGTTCACACATGTGCTGAGTTTCCCGTGGACTTTCTCCGTGGTCGGACCCGTCCACTCGCAAACCTCCTCCGTGGTCAGACCATGTTCACTCGTGGGCCTCCTCCATAGTTAGACCACATCCGCTCATGGACCTCCTCCGTGGTTGGACCACGTCCGTTCGTGGACCTCCTCCATGGTCAGTTCTTCCTCCGCATGCCAAGGCCACCATGCCATGTGTCTTCCCGCGTGGTGCTTGTTCACACATGCGCTGAGGTTGCTCGTGGACGTTCTCCACGTTTGGACTACGTCCGCTCGTCGAGCTCCTCCGCTTGCGGACCTTCTCCATGGTCAGACAATGTCCGCTCATGGACCTTCTCTGTAGTTGAACCATGTCCACTCATGGACCTTCTCCACGATCAGACCAGGTCCATTCATGGACCTCCTCCTTGGTCAGTCCTTCCTCCGCTGCTAAGGCTACCACACCATGTGTCTTCCCATGAGGTGCTTGTTCACACATGCTCGCGGACCTTCTCCATGGTCGGATCATGTCTGCTTGTGGACCTTCCCACGGTCAGACAACATCTGCTCACGGACCTCCTCCGCTGTTGGACCACATCCACTTGCAGACCTCCTCCTTGGTCAATCCTTCCTCCATGTGTCAAGGCCGTTGCGTCGTGAGTCTTCCCGTGAAGTGCTTGTTTATACACATGCTGAGGTTGCTCACGGACCTTCTCCACTGTTGGACCATGTTTGCTCGTGCACCTCCTCCATAGTCAGGCCACGTCCACTCATGGGTACACACTGAGGTTGCTTGTGGACCTCCTCCATAGTCAGACCATGTCCGCTCATTGACCTCCTCAGCAATCAAACCACATCCGCTCGTGGACCTCCTCCTAGGTCAGGCCTTCCTCCTCGTGCCAAGGCCGCCACGCCATGCATCTTCCCACACGGTGTTCACTTGCGCACACATCATGGTTGTTGTCTGTCAAGTTGTGAGCACTTCGGACTCATCACTTGGTCGGACCGCATCTGTCTCTGGACCGTCCCCATAGGCGAACCATGTCCATTTTTGGACATCCTCGGCATGCTTCGACTCAGCCTTGATGGCTTTGCCTCAACCAGGCTTGACTTCACTTCGCCTCGATGGTGTCTCCTCGACAAGGGGCTCCCCTGCCTTGATGGTTTCACCTCGGTGAGCTCTAACTTGCCTTAATGGCCTAGCCTTGGCGTGGTTTACTTTAATCTCGACAACTTTTGCCTCAGCCAAACTTCGCTCTACCTCAATGGTGTCTCCTCGACTAGGGGCTTCCCTAGCTCAACGGACTTACCTCGGCGAGCTCTAACATGCCTCGATGGCCTAGCCTCGGTGTGGTTCACTTTGGCCTCGATTATTTTTGCCTCGATCGAACTTCGCTTCGCTTCGATGGAGTCTCCTCGACTAGAGGCTCCCCCTAGTTCGACAGACTCACCTCGGTGAGCTCCACCATGCCTCGATGGCTTGACCTCGGTGTGGTTCGACTCAGCCTTGATGGCTTTGTCTCGGTCGAGCTTCGGTTCACCTTGACGGTGTCTCCTCGACTAGGGGCTCCCCCTAGCTCAACGGACTTACCTTGGCGACCCCCAACACACCTCGATGGCTTAACCTCAGCATGGTTTGACTTGGTCTCAATGGCTTTGCCTCAGCCGAGCTTTACTTTGCCTTGATGGCATCTCCTCGACTAGGGGCTCTCCCTAGATTGACCGATCACCTCAGTGACCCTGAACACGCTTCGATGGCTTGACCTTGGCATGGTTCGACTCGACCTCGATGGCTTTGCCTTGGTTGTGCTTCGCTTCACCTTGATGGCATCTCCTCGACTAGGGGGTCCTCCTAGATTGACTGATTCACCTCAGTGACCCCAAACATGCCCCGATGGCTTGCCTCAGCTGAGCTTCGCTTCATGTTGACAAAGTCTCCTCAACAAGGGGCTCTCCCTAGATCAACAGATTCACCTTAGTGACCCCCAACATGCTTCGATGGCTTGACCTTGACATGGTTTGACTCAGTCTCAATGGCTTTGCATCGGCTGAGCTTTGCTTCGCCTTGACAGCGTCTCCTCAACTAGAGGCTCCCCTAGATCGACATATTCCCCTAGATCGCTTGACCTCGACGTGGTTCAGCTCGCCTCGATGGCTTTGCCTCGACCGAGCTTCGCTTCGCTTTGATGACGTCTCCTCAACTAGGGGCTCTCCCTAGCTTGAAGGATTCACTTCAGCGAGCTCCAACACGCCTCGATGACTTAGCCTCGGTGTGGTCAATGATTCCCCCGATCTGGGGTCGAGTTGGCAGTTCCCTCGATCCTGTGTTGAGTTGGCGGTTCCCCAAATCTGGGGTTGAGTTGGCAGTTTCCTCGATAAAGGGTCGAGTCGACACATCATTCTCCCCTCTAGGGTCGGGTCGACATTAATCATCCTTCCCTCTGGGGTCAAGTCTACGCTGATCATCCTTCCCTTCGAGGTCGAGTTGACACATCATCCTCCTCTCCGGGGTCAAGACGATGCATCATCCTCCCCTTTGGGGTTGAGTCGACGCTGAGCATCCTCCCCTCCGGGGTCGAGTCTATGCTGATCATCCTCCCCGTTCGGGGTCGAGTCAACACATCATCCTCCCCTCTAGGGTCAAGTCAATGCATCATCCTCCCCTTCGGGGTCGAGTCGACACTGATCATCCTCCGCTCTAGGGTCGAGTCTACACTAATCATCCTCCCCCTTTGGGGTGGAGTCAACACATCATCCTCCCCTCTAGGGTCGAGTCGACACTGATCATCCTCTCCTCCAGGGTTGAGTCGATGCTAATCATCCTCCTATCCAGGGTTGAGTAGATGCTAATCATCCTCTGCTCTAGGGTCAAGCTAATTCTTCTCCCCTCTGGGGTTGAGCTAATTCTTCTCCCCACCGGGGTTGAGCTACTTCTCCCCTCTAGGGTTGAGCTAATAATTCTCCCTTCTAGGGATGAGCTAATTCTTCTCCCCACCAAGGTCGAGCTACTTCTCTCTGGGGTTGAACTGATTCTTCCCTCTAGGTCGAGCTACTTCTCCCCTCCGAGGTCGAGCTAATTCTTCTCCACTTTGGGGTCGAGCTACTTCTCCCCTCTGGAGTTGAGCTAATTCTTCTCCCCCACTAGGGTCGAGCCAATTCTCCCCGACCACTTGTGAGCTTCGCCCTGAGCGCCAAGTGTTTTTCGATGGGGGACAACAATGTTCTTCCCTCTTCAAGTGAAGTGCTGCTCGTGAGCTTCGCCCTAAGCGCCAAGCATTTTCTGATGGGGACAGTGATGTTCTTGCCTCCCTAAGCAAAGTGCCACTCATGAGCTTCGCCCTGAGTGCCAAGTTTTTTCGATAGGGGACGGGGTAATGGGATACCCCTAGTAAAAGAGTAGCGAGCAAGCATTATTCTAACATAATAAGCAATGGCAATTATGGCCCCTTCGGGTATCCCGTCTTCTCGTCGCCCCAGCAAGTGCATGAGCCAGCATTACTCCCACACAAAAATGAGTCCCGAACACCAATTTTTCTTGATGAGGGATTTGCACCATTGTTCAGGCTTGACGTCCGCTGTGCACCATCACCCCAGCTCAGTTCGACTCCACCGCTGCTACTATTATTTGGGCTTGACCTAGAGGGATCCACCCGTAACGATCTTGGGTGTCGCCTCTGCTTCAACCCTATCATGCATTGGTGCAAGTCCAGGCTAGGGACAGTAGATCTAGCCATGGTGTCATCGCCTTCCTTGTCCCCTAGGGTGCCATCCCCTAGACCAAGTCAGTGCTTCACTAAAGACAAGGTCGGTGTCATTACTGAGAAGGTGGCTCGCCGCGACCGCTGCCTTGACCCTTCTAGTGCGTCGGTGAAGCTTTTCAAGCATCTCAAAAGCAATGGCTTGACCCCAACGTGGCCTGATCAGTCTTGATGGCTTCTCCACAGTTGAACTTTGATCCGCCTTGATTGCTTCTCCCGACCATGGATTCTACAGATAACAAAATCACCTCCTTCCGTTCGGACCATACCTTGACTTGCGGAGTACTCCGTGCCTCACAGTCAATGCCTCAATGAGTTAGCCATGCAGGCTCCAACGGATTGGCCACCTTGTGTTTGGCTACTTATCTCCTTACCTCGAAAGCCAACTCTCAGTAAGCCGAGAACTCCTCGTGAGGTCATACCTGAGGCAACTCATCAGTCTCTAGTACTTGTGCCCAAGTGCACTCCTAGTCATCAGGTTAGTTTGCCTAGCAAGGGGCAACACTCCATGATAGCTTCACCTCTGTATGATACGACTCGACATACGGGGCATTCCTCGACCAATCTCAACTCAATCTATTGGCATCTCCTCAACTATGTGCGTCAATTGGGTTGATCGCTTCACATCAACAAGAATCAGCACATCACCTGAGCACGGCATGATCAACCTCAAGTGCCATCCCTCGATGGTGCGTGGATTCATGGTGAACACTCCTTGCTTCATGGGCCACGCCTCTATGAGCCGAGCATGCAGCACACTCCCAAGCTTCTAGCATCATGCCTAGATGGGTCGAGCGGACAATGGCTTAGCGTGCATCCTCTCACCCTCAAGGTCAGACCTCATCAAGCTACTTTCAGGATATGTACGCCCCAGTTGCCCTCATGCGCTCGAAGCTCCCTCGCACCTCGGACTGGCGGTATATGCACACCCATCCAGCTGAGGTCATGTAACGACCTAATTACCCAAGGACTCCATGCGCCGTGAACTGGAAAGTTTGCCGCTTTTTCCTAACATGTTCACATGGGTCAACCTTTCGCCCCCTCGGGTTCTGTCATCCTTTGGTGGCCATGCCTATGCAAGTCAAGCTCGACAACCCCGTGTATACCTTCGCCTCTCAAATGCCATAGGTTGAGAACTGACTTCACGAGGCACTTCTTTTGGCTAAGTCCCAACCCCGTGCCTTCACATAACTTCAGCATATGGGTGGTTGATACTCCTTTTCACAACCCTATGTCCTTCCGTGCAACAGTGAACTCCCAATACGAACCAAAATAGGCTGAGCAGAGCAATGACCCTTTGGTGAACACAGGGGAACACAACACGGAGGCGTTGATACATCCTATCATCCGAAGTTCGTGCGAGGACTAAGGTATTTTAACATATTGTCTGAATGCATTGCAGGCTACCAGTGGGATCATCGACCTAAGGCAGCACACCAACCCCTTTTGCAAGTTGGTGCGTTGGCCCGGGCGGGCAGTTGACAACCACCCGGGTCGGTGAGGGGCTACTGTTGGGGGAGGGTCCCTGTACTACCTCGGGCCCATGACCACCCCGGAGCGATGGCACCCGTTGGAGGACCTACCTCGAGCCAAATCTCCAAGTCAACCCCGGGCGGAGTACGCAAGACCGATCCCAGGAGGGTTTGAGGCCAGCCTCGGGTGAAATACGCGAGATTGATGACAGGAGGGTCCGAGGCCAACCCTGGGCGGAATACGTTAGACTAATCCCAAGAGGGTCAGGGGCCAACCCTGGGTGGAGTACGCGAGCCCGACCCTACAAGGGTCTAGGGCGAACCCCAGACCGACCCTAGGGTCTCGGACATGGCGGGACCCATGCAGAGCAAATGACTCAAATACCCCTAGGAGCAAACTAGATCCCAAGGGTAAACTTGTAACTTCACTCACCTTCCTCTCTCCCCTATAATAAGACCCCTTGTAATAGAAGAGGGGGAGGTCATTTTGTAACCCTAGACTCTCATATTGAATACACTTGATGGTTGTGTACTTCTCCTTAGGTCTTTTCTCACCTTCGGTGGTCCTCGCATTCGACCGGGGGTGTCTCTAAGTTTACTGTCCGGATTCGCACCGACGACAATTGTGATTATGATTAATATTTCATCTATATTTTCACTATATGCAATAACGTGATCCTAGGCTAGTGTAGAATACATAGGAGAGTCCATATTTATATATTCCGATCTCAACATAAACTATATCATGTGTGGCATACATGCGTGGCGCATCCGACATTCATATCAAGTCCAAAAGGCACGTTATCTCCTGGATTCTCTCCATCCGACATGTAATCTTCTTGTTAGGGATGATTTACATGTAATTTTTATTTGGTTTGGATAGCTATTCGGCTAGTTATGGCTTTCCTTGTATGCACCTGTCGCATCCTATACTTATGGTCTTGTTTGACCAACGTGAGTTATTCCGCCTTCAATTATGATAAGAATGAATAAAAATTTACCAAAAGCATGAAGAAATCAGTACAACTTTTGATGATTCAAGATATCAGCAGCACTCAGAGATGATCTGTGCAGTGAATTGCCAGGGCTCAGGACACAAAAACACATGAAGCTATATCAGTTATACTTATTCCTAAGCCTTTTATCATTGACCATGTACTTAGGGGGAGAAATTTTGGGAGAATGAGAATTTTTCTGGAAGGATGATAAGGATAACGTCCTTGCAGATACGCCTCTTTGCGTGAGCGTAACAAACTTGAACTAGGATTTGCTTTAGTGGTAAGATCTAAGTAGCAGGTTCTTTCTTTTTATGTATTTCTATGTGCTCTGCAATACGGCTCTTGTTGGAAATTAAAGTTTGTTTAAATGTCTAGCAGACTACTGCCATTTAGGGGAGTAAGGAGGCTATATTGAACTGGTTCCATAAATTTCTTCCATCTCTTCGTATAAACTTTAACGGCGATTTCAAGTCTTTTGGACTTCGCTCCAGAAACATGTGGTTGTTGCCTAGTCTTACATGTAACTGACTTAAAGTAGACATATCAGTGAAACGTGGAACTGTATTACGTATAATGAAACTACAGTTATTAAAAATTGAACTGTGGAAACCTCTGCAATTTTGGTAGTTCTTGTTAATGCATGGCAATTCACAAAATATTCTTCTGTGATCACTGTTCAAGTGGAAACCAATTACTTCACATTCAGATAAGATCACCAGGATAAGAGCTAGTGTGAGAGGCCATTGCTGTTCATGGGTACCATCCCGGGAATCACATCGTCATCGGACTAAGTCAAGAGTTGAGGAGAAGCTTGATTCCTTACAGAGGTACCCATGAACAGCAATGGCCTCTCACACTAGCTCTTATCCTGTGTGTCTGGAATCTCACGAAAAGCAAGCCCCTTACACCTCATCGGAAATGGAGAGGTATGCAATGCCGCGCTCCGAAGTCGCCTTTTGTGATTTGAAATTTTGCTCTTGATCTTTCAATACTGGCCAGAAAGGCGGCATTTTGTATGGATAAGGAGCATCTAAAAGAGGGTAGGGATTCCAGGCAAAGTGGGTATCAAGAGATCTGATATGTGGCAGCTTGTAACTTGCTACTGAAAAGAAAGGAACAATGTAACACATGGGCATGATATTTACAGCCAAGTGTGGCTACTGCAAATGGCAGATAGATTGTGTATTAGAGAAATTTGGGGGAATCTTTAGTGGAAAAACGTTCCCTAGTTTTGTCAAATCACTCCTATGCAGTAAGTAGATGTCGAGAATATTGATTTGAAATAATATTCTTCAACTAGTAGTGTACGCTGGTACTCAAGGAGAAGTTAGGACAGAAATTGTATATTGGATTTTGACAGACACGAAGGTATTTTGGAGCCATGTTTGTGCTAGGTCAAACTGCAGCTAACATTTATGTTGGTTTTCTGGGAAGTTAATTTATGTCTCGCATGTATCTGCGCTTAAACAATTTGCACTCATATTAAATGAAGTAACACAAAATATGTAATGTTCATTGAAAGGAAGGAGTAGAGAGAACATGAAAATAAAACGAGAGCAGCAAAACAACCAAAGTTACACTGTAGCAAAAACGACAATAGCTCTAACATGGCAGTTACGAATGCAAGATAGCCTCATCGGTCTTGCTTTCAAGAGCATGTTTAGACTTTGCAATGAAAAACAAAGTAAACAAAATTACTTTAACTGCGATGTCATTCATAAAAGGATTACCAACAGACTTTTAATTATCTCGCGTAGACAAATTTTGCTTTCATTGAGATGTCATTCACAAAAGGATTACCAACAGACTTTTAATTATCTCTGTACCTTCCATTTCAGCCATATTTTTTTCTAGATGTCAAAAATCATTTTTTTGATCTACATATTTGAGAAAGATGCCATGCTTGTATAATATAAACCATGCAATATCATGGTCCCTCCATGGCATCAACCATCTCTCACTGAGAATCACAAGTATTACCAACTTTTTTTAAGTAGATTCTTATGTTGAAATCCAACCTTTAATTTGATGTAACATCACTGAAACAATGCAGCGTCGAATGTCAATTGTTGAATAGCTTGTTGAGTTGCTGTCAACCAAAGTCATAGACATGTGGGTATCACATCAAATTGCTGAAATAGAACATGCCAAGACTTCACCAAAGAAAGTCATACACCAAAACAATGGGAAAATTTCCAGTGGTTTAATTTGCTATATTTTTCTTTTATGTGTTTACTAATTTTTATTCCATGCTTTCATATATCAACAATATTGCTAGGGTTGGTGTCCTTTGAGTGAGTGAAGAGCTAAGGGACACTTGGGTGGCCTATGCTGCATAGATAAGGCAATTTGCAAAGCATATATGCAGAGGTCTCATCAAGAACAATTCCAGATGATAGCTTCTCTAAAGCTACAGTTTGTATAATTGTAGATAGAGAAAGGAAGAGGCAAGATATCTCATGTCATGAATCGTAATAGAAAAGAGTGATGAATCAGTTACAGGGTTAGAGCAGTGCTGTAATTAGGAAAAGTCACACGGTTTCCTGTATTTGCTATATTTGGCATACAGTTGGTTCTCCTTAAGCTTCTCTAGTACCAACTGCAGGTGCTCAACGTGTTCTCTCACATTCTTGGAGTAGACAAGGATGTCATCAATAAATACCACCACAAACTTGTCTAGATATTCTATGAATACTTTGTTTATGAGGTTCATGAAGTAAACCAAAGCATTGGTTAGGCCAAATGATATGGCCGTGAACTCATATAGGTCATACCTAGTGATGAATGCGGTCTTGGGAATATCCTCAGTCCTGATTTTCAGCTGGTGGTACCCTAACCTTAAATCTATCTTGGAAAAGACTATTGCTCTCTCAAGCTAGTCAAACAAGTCATCTATCTAAGGTAGAGGATACTTGTTTTTAATAGTCACCTTATTCAAGGATCTATAGTCCATGCACATTCTTATGGTACCATCTTTCTTTTCAATGAACAACACTGGCGATCCCCATTATGATGAGCTAGGCTTAATGAAACCTTTGTCATGTAACTCCTGGATCTGCTTCTTTAGTTCTTCGAGTTTGTCAGTGGCCATCCTATATGGTCTCTTGGCAATTGGAGCTATTCCAGGAATTAGCTCAATGATGAACGCTATGTCTCGGTCAGGTCGCTAATGGATTGCGCGAAGGCTACGAAAGCAGAAAACAAAATTTTTCTACCGCGCACACAAGGACATCATGCTTAAGGAGGGATCATGGATCGTTACCACTAGACGCCAGTGCCAGCAATGAAGAAGAGTTGGAGAAGCCGATCCAACCACGCGTCGAGGTAGTAGTGGAAGTAGTCGATCGTCCCGAACCGATCGTCTCCTCCACGCGATCAACCACACCACGAGCAGGTCCAATCTGTAGGTTGATGCCGATCAACGCCGCAACGAGCAGCGCCTCCACCGGTATCCACACGTCCGGGGCTGGAAAGCCGATCGCGAGTGTACCAAAGACTCATGAGCGACTAGGGTTTGGCTCAGGAGGTGGCGGCTAGGGATTACCTCGGGATTATCAGATCCATCCCCTCAGCCCCTCGCCTCCATATATATAGACCTCCTCACTTGGGCCTCGTGGACCGAGGCCCAATAGGAGTCTATCCGGATCTCTATCCGAATTGAGCCTATATCCGAATCACATTCGAAATAGTGTTCCAACCCGTTAAGTGTGCGACCACAGCAGGTTCACGATACTTGGTCGTGACCCGTAAACACCTTCCGGTCACCCCATTAATAGCGGCCTCTAGTAAGACATATTAACCCCAAAGTATACGTAAAGATCATATCGGTGAACTCGTAATGTTCTCATGTACTAATCCCTTTGCCTCACGATATAGATTAAGCTCAAGGTGAGACCTGTGTCATCCTCTTAATAGCTCAATCACTCTCTCGATTCCATGATGGATTATAAACTCGTGATTAACTCCTCAATCACCTTGGCATGGCCATGCACTTTCATAATGCATTACATCGAGGGGCCCAGAGATATCTCTCCCATTAGGAGGGGCAAATTCTATCTTGATCATTCACATCCCACTACATGTTTCATGGCAAATCCAAAGACTACTTTTATGACTACCCGCCACGGAGTAGTGTTTAGTAGTCCCAAAATAAGCTACTACGTATGTCGGGAACCATGATGATCTCAAGTCTAAGGATTCCACATAAACACTACTTGAGACCAACCGATGACACATGGAATCTGCAGTGTCTCATGGCGGGTCTATCCAACATATGTTCACTAACACATATCCATATTATTGATTTGGTATCTCCATACCATGATCCATGAGACATGATCATCAATCAATACATATGCTGATCTTTGAATCATATTTGTTCCTCATATGAAATATAATCAGAGATCATTTAGAAATAGCAACATTTTGGCATTAAGAGTCTCATGAATAAGTCACATACTCATTGATCAATAATGATAATGTCTATTTCAAGGAACAAAGCAATGTATCATAAACATAGTATGTGATATATTCAACATCTCCATGTTGCCTCTAGGGCATATCTGTGATCTCCCACTTGCACTAGAGTCAACCATGTAGGTATCTAATACCCATTGCCCTAGTGTGAGCCTCATGCTTTGGTCGGGAAGCGGCTTTGTCAATGGATCCGCAATGTTCAAATCCGTTTGTACTTTGCATATCTTAACATCGCCTCTCCACAATCTCGCGGATGAGATGAAATCGCAGTAGAATGTGCTTGGACTTACGGTGCGATCTAGGCTCCTTGGCTTGCAATGGCTCCACTATTGTCACAAGAGAGGTCCATTGGGTGGAGGCACTAGCCATCACACCAAGCTCGAAACAAATTTCTTGATCCAAACGGCCTCTTTAGCGACTTGAAGCCGCTATGTACTCGGCCACGTTGTAGAATCAAGAATCGCTGTCTCTGCTTGGAACTCTTCCACCACCGCACCGCCATTCAAGAGAACACAAATCCAGTTGCGATCTAAAATCATCTTTGTCGGTTTGGAAGCTAGCATCGGTGTAACCATTTACAACGAGCTCTTCCTCACCCCATAGACGAGGAACACATCTTTAGTTCTTCTCAAGTACTTCAAGATGTTCTTTACTGACAATCCAAATGACTTTCACCGGATCGTGGTACCTACTTGTAGCACTTAAAGCATACGAGACATCGGACGTGTACAAAGCATGGCATACATAATGGACCCAATAGTCAAGCATATGGAATCGCATTCATTTTATCCCGCTCATCGGTGTACTAGGACACCGATTCTTGCTAAGATTTATACCATGTGACATAAGTAGAAAACCTTTCTTGGAATCTCGCATGTTGAACCTTTTCAACACCTTGTCAATGTACGTATCTTGGCTTAATCCAATCACCTTTTGATCTATCTCTATAGATCTTGATGCCCGAATATATGCGCCTCTCCTAAGTCTTTCATAGAAAACTATTTTCAATGAAGATTTATGATTCGAGCATAGGAATGTCATTTCCGATCGAGAATATGTCATCCACATATAAGACCGTAAACACGAAAAGCGCCCCACTAGCCCTTTTGTAAACACAAGGCTCTTCTTCGTTCTTGATGAAACCAAACCCTTTGATTACTTCATCAAAGCGAATGTTCCAACTCTGAGATGCCTGCTTTAATCCATAAATGGATCTTTGCAGCTTGCATATCTTTCCAGCTGATTGCGGATCGACAAAACCCATGGGCTGTGTCATGTACACATCCTCACTCAGATTTCCATTAAGGAAAGCTGTTTTGACATCCATTTTCCATATTTCATAGTCGAAATAAGTAGCAATTGCTAGAATGATCCGAGTAGACTTTAGCATTGCGACGGGCGAAAAAGTTTCATCATAATCAACACCTTGAATTTGTTTGAAACCTTTGGCCACCAATTGCGCTTTATAGATGTGAACATTTCCATCTATGTCTATCTTTTTCTTGAAAACCCATTTGCACTCAATGGTTTTAACACCATCAGGTGGATCAACCAAGTTCCAAACTTGATTACTATGCATGGATTCAATTTCGGATCTCATGGCTTCAAGCCATTTCTCAGAGTCTGGTCCCACCATCGCTTCTTCGTAGGTCTTAGGCTCGTCGTTGTCTAACAACAATATGTCCCGTTGTTGAGTAGTCAAGAACATGTACCTCTCGGTGCACGACGTGACCTCTCGACCACGTGGTGCGGTGTGTCCACAGCAGGTTCTTCAACAGTTTGTTCATCCTGTTGTGGTTCTGTAGGAGTTGAAACGTTTTCAGGTGTTTCTCGAATTTCTTCAAGTTGCACCATGCTCCCACTATCCCTTCTTGAGAGAAACTCTTTCCTAAGAAGACACCATCTTGGGCGACAAACACTTTGCCTTCTTCTTGATTATAGAAGTAATATCCTTTTGTTTCCTTAGGATACCCGATAAAGAAGCATTTATCGATTTAGGGGTGAGCTTATCGATTGTAAACGTTTACATAAGCCTCACATCCCCAAATCTTAAGAAAAGACAAGCTAGGACGTGTCCTGTCCACATCTCATATGGTGTCTTTTCTACTGATTTTGATGGAACTCTGTTTAGTGTGAAAGCGGCTGTTTCAAGAGCGTACCTGTAGGATCGAAATGGCAACAGAGGGGGGGTGAATGTCGTTCTCTTAAAAATCGCCCCCAGAATTTGTACACTGATTTTTCAGAAAGTTGCAAAACACAACACCTCACAGAAAATTAAAATTAATTTCTCTGAAATTTGGAACGCATGCGACACTAAAAAATTCAGCATAAATCGGAGACCAGCCAGTAAAAAAATCAACTGAAAATATCGATGTTTGATCTGCATGCAAAATGGAGGAAGATCAGAAAAAGAAAAAAAAAGAAAAGTGACTTTTACAGACAATCAAGACTAACAATACCAGACATTGCACTGCCGAAATAAAATAAAATAAAAGCTGTCTAAAGCAAGAGGAGGTCTGAAAAAGAAAGGCACGGAAGCTGCAGAGCTGAAACAACAGAATAGGAGGAGACCCAAACTGCAGCTTTGCTGAACCGAAAAAGAGTTAAATAAACCAACCAAAGATAGCAGCCTGCAGCAGACCAAACCGAAGCAAAGAAACTGCTGAAACTGAAAAGCAGCAAATAGACCACTCGGTTTAACTGCAGCAGGACTATCGGACAAATACTGCTGGTTTGATCTCTTAGTGAGTTGTGGTCAGACTGCTACTCTCCTCCAATCTGGCTACTTTCAATCGGAAGCAAGAAGTAAAAGAAAAGCACAGTAAGTACTTGAGAGGAGAGGAAAACCGAATAAAAATGATTGATTGCTGCACTTCTCAAGAAAATTGTTGGGACTTTAACCTAAACAATGGAATCATCTTAGAAACAAGAGAGCACAACCAAAAAGGGAATCTGGCTGAAGAAGAAAATCTTTCTGAGAAAAACCGAACACTGAACCATAATTTAACAGCCCGAAAAGAAGAAGAGGCTGAAAACCAAATCTTGCAAATCCTGATTCTTGTGCTCATCAGACTAAAGAAAACAGGACATACGACCAGGAGAGCACAAATCTGAATTCTGTTCTTTGAGAAGAAATCAAGTGCGCAAGTCAAAAAGGAAAATAAGGTGAAGAACCAAGAGCAAACTCAAAAGAACAAGAGCTGTAAATAAATTATCTCTGACAAAGAAATATGAACTTTGATTCATAGAGATGAGGAATTACAAGTAGTTCAATCCATTTTCACCCTCTCAATCCTCAAGAACACCAAAAGCCTCACATGCTTCTTGGGAGAAACACAACACACACAAAGAACTCTCTAAAAGACTTTGTGATCCTCAAAGGGGTATGCAGCCCCCAACCCCTATTTATAGCCCTTGGCTAACGGGTCTCCAACCCGTTACGCCGGCTAAACCCTAACGGAGCCGTCTCCGCTTGTGCCTTTTGCGAAATTTCCGTTTCGCCCCTCCTGCACCTTCCGGGAAGCTTCCGCGCTCCTTGTCATGTACGCCTCGCAACCACCGTGAGTCCACGCCGTCTTCGACACATCCCGACTGTTCTGACCTCAGCGCCACCTGCGCCTAGTCCGGTCCACCGTGTCTCGCCACGACTCCGCCTCGACGTCCTGCAGCCACACAGACAAGAAACACGTCAAATAGCACCGCTCGATACATGAAAGTGTAATAGCATAGACAAAATCAAACCTGTCGCATCAAAAGAATATACATCCTAACCCATACGACTAAGTTTGACTAAAGTCCGACCGAGCCCGTTGCACCACGCAACGTCAGGGTCCGAACAAACCTACTCAAACTCGACTTTTGAAAACAGATGTCAATTACTCATCACTCACAATGGGATGACCTCCACATGGTCTCTCAATCTCCCCCCTTGATGAGTATATTGACAAACACAGAAAAAGCATGAAGTTGAGTTTGAAGAGTCCAACATGGTCCAATGAAGAAGAATGAAGCTAATGACCATGTCGACAGAAGGAGCAAAAGAAAGAACAAGTTTTCCTCAAAGCTCCCAAAGTGGCTTTTTCTACCACTATTCTCCCCCTTTTGGCAATAAACACATCAAGAATGCAAGAAGGAGAAAAAGTCATGATGATGGATGAAATGACTGAAGTTTGTTTATTCTAAGCATTTAGAGCCATGAGAATTATCCAAAATGACCATAACGAATTACATCAAGCCATAACACATAAATATGCTATCTAGATCATGACAAGATATGTATATGCCAGCTAAACCAAAGAGATGACAATATGAAATGTAGTGCAATTTGTGAGCAAGTCAAGTCATCAATAAGCAAAGTCTAGCTAGAGACATCCAAGGATGATGCAAGCCATGTCAAATAAGCTAAGCGGAACCAAGAAGCTAATATTGAGTCCAAATAGAGTGTTATACGCTCAAGAGTGAAACATTGGTTCAAGTACTTGGTTCTTTTAGTAGCTTAAGCAAATTGAGCACAAATGACATATTTTCTTTTGAAACTTTTGGTCGTTTCCAACCAATATTTTTATCATGTGCTAGATCTCAAGCCTTATACGACTACTCCAAGCAAGAAGCTTAAGAAGATAGTCTAGGTCATCCAAAACTCCCCCTGAGTTCATGCCTTGTGCAATGGCAAGCCGTCTCATGAGAAAGAATTGGTGAAATCAGTTTTTTCGCACAAAAGAGATCTTTTTGCTTTTAAAAAGATTGTACTAACCTATGCATCATCAAGAGACTAAAGCAGCTCAATCTAAGGCTCTAAAGAGATTCAACATTCAACTCAGCCTACTTGACATGGCATGAATCATAAAAGGATAGCTCAAGAAAGACTAATCTCAATTGCTAATCATGACAAGTTTTAGTTCAAATTGAGCAAGTTTAAATAACTTATCATGGCACAAGCTAGTTTACACATATGAAGTCATGATAAATATAGCAAATAAGCATAAGTCATGGCAAGGTGTAAAGCATTTTAAACATGTCATCAATGGATAATAATCAAGGCTCCATGTAATTATATTACAATGCAGAATGACATGCAATAAAATCCAACTCCCCATCAACATGTGATGCAGCTTTTAGTTCAAGTTGAGTTATGTCAACATTAAGATCTAGAAGTTCCCAAATGAACTCCCCCTAAACCAAAGCAATAAAAACGAGAAGCTGGCAAAGACGGATAAACAGTCAGTCCTTAAAGCATAGATAAGATAGAGAATACTAATGACTCAGACTAACTCTTATCTACCCCATATGACTCGGGACAACGGTGTCGAGAAAACACACACTAGAGAGCAAACACGCACCACTCTGCAGGGTGGCCCAACCCTCGCTAGAACCTGCAAGAAGTGAGTGAGCTCAACCTAGTGAGATAAGAAATAGCTATCCTGAAAGCACAAGATAAGAGCAAGAAGTCTAAGCAACTCAGCAAGAGATACACTCTAACCTATGCTAGAAGGACTAAACCCAATGCACCCGAAAATGCGATGCAATAGTAAGGATACAGAAGCATAATTAATATGATAAAGCAGTAAAGCTCAAAACTCCCCCTCACAATAGTCCGTAAGGACAAACCACCCCAAGCACTCCCCGCAGAGTTGAAAACCTCGTGCTATCCAAAGGCTTGGTGAAGATATCAGCCAACTGGTGGTCACTCTCCACAAACTGGAGCACGATGTCACCCTCTCCACATGGTCTCGAAGAAAGTGATATCGATATCGATGTGCTTGGTCCGAGAGTCTTTGCACTGGGTTCTTAGCAATGCTAATCGCAGGCGTGTTATCGCAGAAGAGCGGAACACGATCGATAGCTAACCCAAAGTCCCGCAGAGTCGAGACCATCCAAAGCACTTGGCTACAAAGAATCGGCCGCGACAACGTGCTCGGCCTCTGCGGTGGGTGTGCAACACCGGATCGCTTCCTTGAAGACCGGAAACGAGAGAAGTGCCAATGAACTGGCGGTGCGAAGTGCTCTTCCTATCTATCCTACAACCGCAAAGTCGCATCCGAATAGGCTCTAAGGGATAGAGCAGGATGAGGAAGAGTACCGATACCATAGTCAATGGTAGCTCAAGGTACCGAAGATGCGCTTCACGCTGGCGGTGAGACACGTGAGGAGAAGCTCGAACCGAGCACAT
Organism: Bonia amplexicaulis; assembly: GCA_036346245.1. Lineage (NCBI taxonomy): Eukaryota > Viridiplantae > Streptophyta > Magnoliopsida > Poales > Poaceae > Bonia > Bonia amplexicaulis. The sequence continues at coordinate 12,927,980 of CM070735.1, read as the reverse complement.
AGACACAGAGAAGTGTATGTCCGGTCTCGGCGGTGAGGTACAAGAGGAGCCAATCATCTGCGGTACTCTTCCGATCAATGACTCACCATCCTCATCGTGGTCAAGAGAAGTGTAGAAGCCATCGAGTTGACACCGCTTTCCATCACTCATGTCAAAGCGTCTCGGGAGGTCTCGAGTGTACTTGCCTTGATGCAAGAAAGTACCCTCCGAGTCTCGCTTGATTTGGAAGCCAAGGAAGAAAGTCAACTCACCCATCATGCTCATCTCAAACTCGGTGCTCATGACATCCGAGAGGCGTGAAACTAGAGCATGAGAAGAGCCGCCAAAGATAATGTCATCGACATAAATTTTGACGGCGAGAAGGTCATTGCCAAGCCGCGAATGAACAAGGTCTTGTCAACTTTACCCATCTCGAAATCATGCCTCAAAGATAGGACTTAAGCCTCTCATACCAAGCTCTAGGGGCTGCTTAAGTCCATACAACACTTTGGAAAGCTTGTAGACATGATTAGGGTATTTGGGGTTCTCGAAACACGGAGGTGTCGACATAGACTTCTTCCTCAATGAAGCCATTGAGAAAGGCACTCTTGACATTCATCGGTAGAGCTTGAAACCCTTAGAAGCTGCAAAGGCAAGCGAATTCTAATGGCCTCAAGTCTAGCTACGAGGGCAAGGTCTCCTCGAAATCCGGACCCTCAACACAGGAGTACCCCTGCAACCGTCTAGCCTTGTTTGAATGACTACCCCATCCCACTTTGCTTGTTCTTGAACACCCATTTGGTTCCAATGATATTGTGATCTCGAGGGGCTCAACAAGCGTCCAAACCTTGTTTCTTCGAAACTCTTGACTCCTCATGCATGGCATTGACCCAAGACTCATCGGATAAAGCATGACAAACGTCCTTGGGCTCAAAAGAAGCTCTGAAGGCGAGTGGAGAGAAAAGCGACACGCCTGACTTGGGCGTGTGACTCGTTCAAAGAGATCTCCAATCATACGCTCGAAGGATGAGATTTTTGAATATGTCTTGGGGTCTGGATGAGATGAAGAAGTGGCCTCTACCTCGTTACCTGACGGGGTAGGAATAGAGCCACTAGCTCCAGAAGAAGCAGAAGGTAAGGGCTGATCACCTCGAGGTGCGGTGGAAGAAGGCACCTCAAGGGGTGGATGAGGGACTAGATCGGGTAGACAACCCTCATCTCCATCATCCTCATCATCCACGAAGATGGTCTCGGACTGCTCTAGTGAACCTGAGATATCGGGCCTAGTCCCTGGGTGGCCTCATCGAAGGTTACCTCCTGAGTTTCTACCATTTTGCTAGACTCGCAGTTCCGGACCCTATAGGTTCGCCAAGAAGTCGAGTAGCCTAGAAAGAGTCCATCACAAGAACGTGACTCGAACTTATCTAGGTTCCCGGACTTGAATAAAACACTTGCAACCAACACACGAAAATGGGAAACACTGGCTTTCGCCGTATCTCAACTCATAAGAAGTGCGGTACAAATGTGCTAGAAGAAAACTCGTTCGAAACATGGCACGCGGTGGCTATATTTTCACCCAAAACTTCGCGGTGTAGAGTACTCATCAAGCATCGCCCGGCCATCTCGACCAAGTGCGGTTCTTCCTCTCCACAACGCCATTCTGCCGAGGGACGTATGGAGAAGAGCGGTGCTCTACACTGTCTCACCACGAAACTCTCAAAGTAGGAATTCTTGAACTCCGTGCCATTGTCATGCGGATCGCTCGTAAGGCACCGAAGCTCAGCAGAAAGCCTCTTGAAAAGACCTCGAAAATGTGTAAGCGTCTCATCCTTGAGGCCAAGAAAACACCCAAGAATACCTCGAGAAGTCATCGACACGACAAGAACATACCACTTCCCTCCTGCCGATCGCACTCGATTTGGTCCAACCGTATCCATATGGGCATTTGTCCGGTGCATCGGTTATAATGCTGTGACCAGAGGATGAGAAGCGGCAACCATCTTGCCGTGCCGGCATGGAGCGCAAACAAGATATTTAACCATCATGAGTTTCGGCAGACCACGAATGAGATCGTGGCCGCTAACTCGGGTCAAATGGTCAAATTCAATATGACCAAGTCTCCTATGCCAGAAGGAAAGATCGCGGGACTCAGAAGCAAGCAAACAATGGAGAGGATCACGGAAGACTCGGAAAAATCAGCACGAAAGATCCTCCCAAAGCGAGAAATCCATAAACCGGACTACAGAAGAATTAAGAATTTTGCGGTTATTTTCTTAAAACTCACCTCGAAATCGTCATCGGTGGTCGAGAGACTAAAAGCAAATTGTACCGCAGCTTACTAACCAAGGCAACATCTTTTAAAACAAATGAATCATTAATGCGACTGTACCTTTGGCGATGGCGTCCGGATGAAGCATCTCGAAGGTGATCATCTCATCACCGGAGCACGGGCAAGGAAGAAAACCAGCGGAATCTCCGGTCATGTGTCGTGAACACCCGAGTCTACAAGCCAAACCTTTTCCTTCCCGCCGCGTGAACACGAGTCAACAGAGTAAAGTCTCGGCACTAGGGTAAATCAACGATGATTTTGGCACCCAATCTTGAGTAACACGTCGGCGTAAGAAGTAGTCACACACGGTCGACCTCTAACTACCCTCGCTCTCCATCGCTCAAAAGCGGAGGGTGCGTGAGCAGACACTGAAGGCATTGTTGAATCCGGCGCTACGGAGAGCGAGTCAAGCACGGCAACATGTCGATCTCGCCGCGGATAGCTATCTCGATTGGGAAAGCGAGATCTACCCTCGGGATGGCGGAAGTCATGACCGAAGGAAGCATGAGGACGAAACCGAAAACTCGGAAAACCAAGTCCTCGATCTCGCCCAACCACCAACAAGAGCAAGCCTAGACCTCGTGTTGGTCTTAGGTGCACTCAAGGTCTGGGGCTGACCCTGAATACGCCTAAGAGCTGCAACACGGTCTCTATGCGCGATCTTGGCGCGCTTGAAGCAATGATCAATCAAATGTCCATCCTTCCGCGGAAGGTGCAATGATACCATCGAGAGGTCGGCGTAGCATGAGATGGCTTCACCTTCTGAGAGGCCGAAGCTGCAGGTGAGGTCACCTTTGAACAAAGCCCGCTGATTTAAATTGAACATTCTTGTTCTTGGGCTTGACCTCAATCACAACTGCGGCTACGGGTCTGAGCACGACAGGTGGATGCTTCCTCACATCCTCACGGAGATCATATCCTAGACTCTGTTTGAACATGCAAATCTTTGATTGGTCTAGAATAAGATTGAGTTTCTTCTTGCCTCCTACAAATTTCTCGAGAGTGTTCATAAGGTACTGACACTCCCGAAAGAGAGAGGTGCAAGAAGAGCAAGGAGAAGAAGAAGAGACAGCAGGAGGAGAGGAAGGAGAAGAACCAATAGCGAAGAGCGAATAGCACGTGCATATTTCTCCTTATGCACGGCCACCTCAACCTTGAGGGCTTCGCAGGACACACAGGGGGCAGCCCTAATCCTAGCCATTTGGCTCTCGTAACTCTTCCTAAACGTCTCTACCATGTCCTTATCCTTTTCCAACACTTGACCTGAAAGCACAAGAAGGATGTGATTTTTCTAGAAGGTCCTTAGTTAGCTTCACATTTATCATCCAAAGCAATCAAGTTAGATTTTAGTTTATCACAATTTTTGCATGGTGAGCTAACAGGGTCCTTAGAAGCATACTGAGCTATTTTCTTATTGTAGTCAATCATTTCTTGGCTGCTTTTGAGGCATTCAAGTTCGTGATTAACTTAGGACAATTAACACATGAAGCGATAGGCTCAAGTAGAAAAGCTTGTAACTCAAGCAATTTTATGATCCGCCTGCTTTAGATTCATCTTTAAGTTATTACAACTTTCACATGTCTCGGGCGGATCGAGAAGCAACGATAAAGACCTCTAAAAGCATTATCCTTATCCTCACATGAGGTGCAAGAAATAGTCTCAACAATGAAGATGAAGCAGTACTACCCTACTCATCTCAAGCTCAGCAAGAAGACTAATGTTCTCCACCTTAATCAAATCAAGCTCAGAAGACAGACTAGCATGAGAGATCCTTAATTTCTCCATATCATCAATCAAGGCACAGCATGTATCACAGTCATCACGGGAGGGAGCAGATGTAAGCGAAGTAAGCTCCCGTGATAGTCTAGCTACTTCCTTCTCCAAATCGGCACACTTAGCCTAGACTTGGCATGAAATCTACCTAGCTTAAGGAAAGCATCATTAAGTGGTCATAAGTAGGGCTCACCTCGTCGAGTCAGATGCAGCTCATTGTCGCTCGATTCGCCCTCGAGGGCCATGAAGCACATCTTGGGAGAAGTCGTCGCCGCCTTTGGGTTCTTGATCACCCGTCCGTCGTCGTCGCTCCATCCCTCCACCTCGGCCGAGGTCGAGGTCGCCGAAAGCGGTGAGGACGGTGGAAGAGTTTCTTGGCTTTGCCAAAGTTGCGAACGTCTTCTTGCCTTGCGTCGAGTGGAGTCTTCTTGTTGCGGTTCTTGTCGGTGTAGTCATTCTTGCCCGAACCGTAGTCGTTCTTGCCCTTCTCCGCTTGGGACGGTTTGCCGAATGTGGTTGGGGCCACCACACTCGAAGCAAATCACAGGACCTCCTCTTTACCATCCCTCCTCCTCTTGTAGGCATGAGAAAATCTCTACGCTAGGAGGGCTAGTTGTTCATCCATAAGTGCTCTAGCGATCATCGGTTATGTCACGAGAGAGCAAGGGAGAATCACATATCGGCTCAGCAGAAGAAGATCCGAGCGGGATCGGTGACTAATGCCATCGATTGTGACTTGACCGACGCGAGACTATGTCAATCTCGTGAGTCTTGAGCGCGAGTAAAGCGCATCAAGAGTCGGTCGAGAGGTCCGTGGTATCCTTGATGGTAGTCACCTTCATCTCCCAAACCCGAAGATCGAAAAGAAAGTATTTGTCGGCGTTATCCGAGTCGGAGTATGTGAGACCGAGCGGCTCGGAGGTTGCTCAAAATCTTGTGAAAGCGAGAAAAGCACTCGTCAAGGGACTCGCCGACAAGCATCTCGAATTTCTTTGTATTCGCTGAACCGGTCTGTCAAACCGTCTTGATCGGGTGGTGCCCTCATGGTATGCATCGAGGTCACCCGGATGTCGTGAGCGGACGACAGGTGAGAGATGCGATCAAATTCGCTTCTGCTCAATCCCGGAATGATGATGTTCCTTGCCTTTGCATTTGCCTCAACATCACCATATTCCGGCATTGATGTTCTCATCGGCGGGAACAACAAATTGGATTTTCACCTTCGCGGATAGCATACCCCGAGCACGGATGTATGTTTCCATTCGGCTCTTCCAGAAGGGGTAATCCAGGCCATCAAAGATGGGCGGCTTTGTGGAATACTTATCTGTTGCCATGGCTCTTTGAGACCGGTTAAGATCTATGAAGAAGAGCTAACCGGCTCTGATACCAATTGTAGGATCGAAATGGCGACAGAGGGGGGTGAATGTCGTTCTCTTAAAAATCGCCCCCAGAATTTGTACACTGATTTTTCAGAAAGATGCAAAACACAACACCTCACAGAAAATTAAAATTAATTTCTCGAAATTTGGAGCATGCGACAATCGAAAAATTCGGCATAAATCGGAGACCGACCGGTAAAAAATCAGCGAAAATATCGATGTTTGATCCGCATGCAAAATGGAGGAAGATCAGAAAAAGAAAAAAAGAAAAGTGACTTTTACAGACAATCAAGACTAACAATACCAGACATTGCACTGCCGAAATAAAATAAAATAAAAGCTATCTAAAGCAAGAGGAGGTCTGAAAAAGAAAGGCACGGAAGCTGCAGAGCTGAAACAACAGAATAGGAGGAGACCCAAACTGCAGCTTTGCTGAACCGAAAAAGAGTTAAATAAACCAACCAAAGATAGCAGCCTGCAGCAGACCAAACCGAAGCAAAGAAAGCTGCTGGCGAAAGCGACAAATAGACCACTCGGTTTAAGCTGCGGCAGACTATCGGACAAATACTGCTGGTTTGATCTCTTAGTGAGTTGTGGTCAGACTGCTACTCTCCTCCAATCTGGCTACTTTCAATCGGAAGCAAGAAGTAAAAGAAAAGCACAGTAAGTACTTGAGAGGAGAGGAAAACCGAATAAAAATGATTGATTGCTGCACTTCTCAAGAAAATTGTTCAGGACTTTAACCTAAACAATGGAATCATCTTAGAAACAAGAGAGCACAACCAAAAGGGAATCGGTCAAGAAGAAAATCTTTACGAGAAAAACCGAACATCGAACCATAATTTAATGACCCAAAAAGAAGAAGAGGTGAAAACCAAATCTTGCAAATCCCGATTCTTGTGCTCATCGGACTAAAGAAAAGCAGGACATACGGCCAGAGAGCACAAATCTGAATTCTGTTCTTTGAGAAGAAATCAAGTGCGCAAGTCAAAAAGGAAAATAAGGTGAAGAACCAAGAGCAAACTCAAAAGAACAAGAGCTGTAAATAAATCATCTCTGACAAAGAAATATGAACTTTGATTTATAGAGATGAGGAATTACAAGTAGTTCAATCCATTTTCACCCTCTCAATCCTCAAGAACACCAAGAGCCTCACATGCTTCTTGGGAGGAACACAACACACACAAAGAACTCTCTAAAAGACTTTATGATCCTCAAAGGGGTATGCAGCCCCCAACCCCTATTTATAGCCCTTGGCTAACGGGTCTCCAACCCGTTCGCCGGCTAAACCCTAACGAGCCGTCTCCGCTTGTGCGGCCTTGCGAAATTCCCGTTTCGCCCCTCTTGCACCTTCCGGGAAGCTTCCGCGCTCCTTGTCATGTACGCCTCGCAACCACCGTGAGTCCATGCCGTCTTCGACACATCCCGACCGTTCTGACCTCAGCGCCACCTACGCCTAGTCCGGTCCACCGTGTCTCGCCACGACTCCGCCTCGACGTCTTGCAGCCACACAGACAAGAAACACGTCAAATAGCACCGCTCGATACATGAAAGTGTAATAGCATAGACAAAATCAAACCTGTCGCATCAAAAGAATATACATCATAACCCATACGACTAAGTTTGACTAAAGTCCGACCGAGCCCGTTGCACCACGCAGCGTCGTGGTCGAACAAACCTACTCAAACTCGACTTTTGAAAACAGATGTCAATTACTCATCACTCACAATGGGATGACCTCCACATGGTCTCTCAGTACCCCCAAAAGACAACGGAAGATCACTGTGGCTCATCATGGAGCGCACCATATCTAATAAGGTGCGATTTCTCCGTTCAGATACCCCATTCCATTGAGGTGTTCCTGGCGGAGTCAATTGTGGAACAATTCCACAATCCTTCAGATGATTGCCAAACTCATGGCTCAAATACTCGCCTCCACGATCAGATCGTAGAAACTTGATTGTCTTGCCTAAATGATTTTGCACTTCATTTTAGAATTCTTTGAACTTTTCAAAGGATTCGGACTTATCTTCATCGGTAGATATACCCATATCTACTAAAGTCATCGATAAAAGTTATGAAATCTCGAAAACCACCTCGGTCGTTGAGCTCATTGGTCCACATACATCAGAATGTATGAGTGCCAATAAGTCACTTGCCCGTTCACCTTGACCGGTGAAAGGTGCTTTTGTCATCTTGCCAAGTAAACAAGATTCGCATGTCTCAAATGATTCAAAATCAAATGAGTACAGAATACCATCTCTATGGAGCTTCTCCATGCGTTTCTCATTTATGTGACCTAGCGGCGGTGCCAAATAAACGTGGGATTCAAATCATTCGAACGTTGCCTCTTTGCATTAATGTTATAGACCGGTGACTCTTCAAGAGTAAGAACATATAACCCATTCACCAATGGAGTATGACAATAGAACATATCTTTGAAATAAAGAGAACAACCATTGTTCACGGATCTAAAGTCATAACCTTCGCTTGCAAACATGAAGCGAAATAATGTTCTTGGAAAGAGATGGAACACAATAACAATTATTCAATTCCAAAACTAATCACGAAGGTAATGACAATGGCATGGTGCCAACACCACCATGACAACTTTTGCTCCATTGCCAAGCGAAGATCCATTTCGCTCCTCCTCAAACTTCTACTTCTTCTTAGCCCCTGCAACGATTTGCAAATGTGAGCAACCGATCCGGTATCAAATATCCAAGAATCAGTAGATGAAGTAGCAAGATTGATTTCTATAACATTTATACCTGAAGCGGAAGTCGTACTTCCCTTCTTCTTCTCAAGATCCTCCAAGTACTTTGGGCAGTTCCTTTTCCAATGTCCTGATTGCTTATAGTAGTAACATTACGCATCGGGAGCGGCGCCCTTCTTGACTTGCTTGGCCTTAGAAGCGCTCGCGATCTCATCGGGAGCTAACTTTCTTTGACCGCGCCTTTCTTGACATAGGGCTTGCCCTTGCCTTTCTGCATCATCATCACATGATTCTGCTTTTCTTAATGCTTTCCTCGGCGGTTTTAGCATCCCATGCAACTCACCAAGGTCTTGTCCATGTTGTTCATGTGATAGTTCGAATGAATGGCTCAAAGCTCGAGGGAGCGATGAAGAATCACATCGGTAGCCAACTCTTGGCTAAGGGGAAACCAAGCTTTCTAGACTCTCAATGTAGCCAATCATCTTAATCACATGAGGGTCGACGGATTCCCTTCACGCAAGCTCGCACGCAAACAAGGACTTTGAAGTGTTGAACCTCTCACCCTTGCTTGGTTCTCAAACATACCACGCAACCCCACAATGATATTGTAGGCATCGTGTTCTCATATTGCTTCGAGCTCGAGAGGACATTGTGGCAAGCATGAGACGACTCACATCAAGGCAATCATTCGTTTGCTTCTCATAAGCTCTCCGTGCACCACGGTAGCATTATCGGGCAAGTCATCGGGATAAGGAGACTCAGGACATACTCCTTGCGCTCTTGCTTGAGAACAATTCTCAAGTTGCGATACCAATCCAAAAGTTCGTTCCATTGAGTTTTCTTTCTCAAAACAGATCGCAAATTAAAAGAACTGGATGCGGCATTAGTTGACATGATCTACAACAAAGAATATGCAAAGTTTAGCACTATGTTTATGTTCATCTTTTATTAAACTATTTAACAAAAGACTCCCACTATGTGTTTTGCAACAAAACTCCTCTAAGTTACATAGTGGGTCAAGATCCTCATTTCACTAATTCCTAGTGAGCTTTGGCATCACGGCTAGAAAACTAGTGACATGGGTAAGCAACACCTTGCTAATCACATCCCTATGTGACTCTTGTTTGTTGGGTGACATCAATATGTCCCGGCCCCAACCTATGCCCCAAGGTTCAAAACTGTTTTGATAACCTTGTTAAGTAAACCAAATGCTACCGCATGTAGATGTCCGACATCTATCCCAAATAATGATGATAACCGACGGCACTCTACTTTGGTAGACCTACCATGCGGTGATCATTATCTTTTGGTGCAACATATGGAAGGGCATTAACACCTAATTTTATGAGGAATTCTATCCTACCAAAACAACATATCACATATATCATTGCACAAAAATAAGATAGATAACATCACAGATAAACACATTTAAGCGTGAAATAGTATGGCCCAAAAATTGGTGATCTCCATCTCCATGTAGGTGTAGAGCGATCTCCATCCTCCACATCACTCCTTTAGGCCACCATGCTTGAAAACTTGTAACCTCAAAACTAGACTACTACCTATAATAGCTAGAAATTGAAGATTACAAACATAGATTCAAGCATTAAGGTTGACACGCAGGTCGTTAAATACAATATAGACAGCTAACAATAGCTGAAATAATCATGACACGTAGGCCATGAACGAATGTTACATGCATCACATACATCGCATACATTCCAATAAGATATAGGGCCATACTATTCACATCATTCCCTGAAAAACAAGTTAGACGTAGAATCGAATTGTACCTAACGATGTGAACCCAAGACGCTATACAAGGTGGGCGCCCCACGGGTTTCGTGGCGCCCAACACCCTACGATATTCTGAGATCCAATCTATGAAATCGCAATGGAAAACTATTCGGCACAACCACCTTATGCCGATCCGAGACATTCTCTAGGACGCTAGTTTTTTCACTGGGCCGAGGCCATCAGATCCATAACCTACTAGTATTCGGCATAACTACCTTATGCCGATCCGAGACAATCTCTAGGGCACTAGTATTCATACAATCTGCGCCTCATCTAACCCCTGTTCACCGATTGATCTCATCAACCCGTGCTACCATCGATTCATCACATGAACCCGTGATCTAATCTGTAATAGATCCAATCTACTACAACCGCATATCAAAATATGCGCCGATCCAGATCGCAAACTAAGCAAGATGGCTCTGATACCACTAATGGATTGCGAGAAGGCTACGAAAGCGTAAAACAAAATTTTCTACCGCGCATACAAGGACATCATGCTTAAGGAGGATCATGGATCGTTACCACTAGACGCAACAGCAATGAAGAAGAGTTGGAGAAGCCGATCCAACCACGCGCGTCGAGGTAGTAGTGGAAGTAGTCGATCGTCCCGAACCGATCGTCTCCTCCACGCGATCAACCACACCACGAGCAGATCCAATCTGTAGGTTGATGCCGATCAACGCCGCAGCGAGCGGCGCCTCCACGGTATCCACACGTCCGGAAATTTGGGCGCCGATCGCGAGTGTACCAGCACTCACGAGCGACTAGGGTTTGGCTCAGGAGGTGGCGGCTAGGGATTACCTCAGGATTATGAGATCCATCCCCTCAGCCCCTCGCCTCCATATATATAGACCTCCTCACTTGGGCCTCGTGGACCGAGGCCCAATAGGAGTCTATCAGGATCTCTATCCGAATTGAGCCTATATCCGAATCACATTGAAATAGTGTTCCAACCCGTTAAGTGTGCGACCACAGCAGGTTCACGTATACTTGGTCGTGACCCGAAACACCTTTCCGGTCACCACATTAATAGCGGCCTCTAGTAAGACATATTAACCCCAAAGTATACGTAAAGATCATATCGGTTTGAACTGTAATGTTCTCATGTACTAATCCTTTGCCTCACGATATAGATTAAGCTCAAGGCGAGACCGTGTCATCCTCTTAATAGCTCAATCACTCTCTCGATTCCATGATGGATTATAAACTCGTGATTGACTCCTCAATCACCTTGGCATGGCCATGCACTTTCATAATCCATTACATCGAGGGGCCCGAGATATCTCTCCCATAAGGAGGGCAAATTCTATCTTGATCATTCACATCCCACTACATGTTTCATGGCAAATCCAAAGACTACTTTTATGACTACCCGATTCACGGAGTAGTGTTTAGTAGTCCCAAAATAAGCTACTACGCATCTTGGGAACCATGATGATCTCAAGTCTAAGGATTCCACATAAACACTACTTGAGACCAGCGATGACACATGGAATCTCTGCGGTGTCTCATGGCGGGTCTATCCAACATATGTTCACTAACACATGTCCATATTATTGATTTGGTATCTCCATACCATGATCCATGAGACATGATCATCAATCAATACATATGCTGATCTTTGAATCATATTTGTTACTCATATGAAATATAATCAGGGATCATTTAGAAATAGCAACATTTTGGCATTAAGAGTCTCATGAATAAGTCACATACTCATTGATCAATAATGATAATATCTATTTCAAGGAACAAAGCAATGTATCATAAACATAGTATGTGATATATTCAACATCTCCATGTTGCCTCTAGGGCATATCACCAACAGTGGCATACCTGGTACTTCTTTCGGGAATACCTCACGATAGTCTTGAACTACTAACATCCCTTCTAGAGGCATATCCTTAGGATGATAGACTGCACGACCCTAACAGTAAGGTCGGTCTACTTTAAATTCTATTGTTATTCATGGGCCTTTGGTAAGTACTACCTTCCTGTTGGTGCAATCTATTTTCCCTGGGTACTTCAATAACCAATCAATCCCCAGGATGATATCCAAAGTTTGGGAAATTAGTACCATTAGGTCTAAGGAAAAGTTGATCCTTTCCATCTGGATTTGAACCTTTGGGCTCACTAATGTGGCTGTCAATGGTCCCCCGAGTGAGCTGAGTACCATAGGCCTTTTTAACTTAAAGGTTGGCAACTGATGTTTTTCAACAAACTTTCTTACCATGAAGGAATGAGATGCTCTAGAATAAAAGAGGATGTGGGCATGTACTGACTTAACAAAGAACATACCCATTAAGACTCCTGAGGCTTCCTAGGCTTCTTCCATTGTAACATGGTTCACATAGCCATGATTAAGTGTCGGGGCCGCCCTGGTTGCCTGTGGTGTCTGATATCCTTTAGGTGTTGACATTTGGCCATGGGCTAGAGTGGTCTCTAGGTTGAACTTTACTTGCGTGACCTAGCGTTGTGGGCAGTAGTTGGCAAAATGCCCCTTCTCTCCGTAGTTGAAGCAATGTTGGTTCGTTGCAAGGTTGGACCCAGTAGATTGTATTGTCGGGCAAGGAGTGCAGAGAATGTTGCCACTTGGACATCGTGCTAGAACTAGAACCCTATGCGGTAAGACTGTTGCTGGTCTAGGGAAAGAAGGGTTTCCATAGAACCTCTGGGGATAGCTTCCTTGCGGCCTCTATGCATCTAGCTTGCGTTTGCGTCTAGCTTCCATGTTCTTTCTCTCATTCTCTAGAATGAGGATCATGTTCACGAGGTAATGGAAGCTGGGAAAATCTTGGATAATCAGTTGCACCCTCAAATCCTCATGCATACCCTCCAAGAAAGGTTGCCTTAAATTTGGTCTAGGGAATAGAATGGGTTGTTGGATAGGCTGCTTCTTCTTCTTGATCCTCAGCATTTGCTTCCTCTTCGTGTTCTTCAACCTCTTCCTCCTCCTCGAAGGCTTCCTTGGTTGCCGGGCTATCTCCTCCATGGGCTAACAAATAGTTGTCCCACCAAGCAGCCATGGTTCCCTTAAGCTGGTAGGTAGCGAAGATTACCTTGTCTTATTCCATTCATCGTGCAAGCCAAAGCTTCTTTTTTTTGTGTCATGGAGCCAATCTTAGGCTTCGAGGGGTTCGTCGACTAATGTGAATGTTAATGGTCGAGTCCTCAGAAAGTTAGCTAGCTTGGAGTTACGGGTAGTAGCCCTAGCTTGTTGGCCGACGAAGATGGCCTGTAGGATCTACGTTTGTTGAGCCATCACTTGCACTATGGTGGGGTTGACCAGTGGTGGAGGGAGATTGGACCCACGTTCATGGCCTCTTCCACTGCCAGCGAGACCCTCTTCATAGCGAGTGGTGGTGCCTCGCCCTTTTGTGGCTTTCCTTGGGGCCATTTATGGGGAGCATTATTCATTAGCACTAAGTGAGAGGATTAAAAAGCCCTTTTGAAGCACACCAAAAACCATTCGAATATGACAAACGATAAAATACAATACAAAGGCAAGGGTGGCCACATAGCATTCATAATAGGTCTTACATGGCATCTTACACATGACATATAGGCCATGCCCTACCATGATGCTACATTACAATACTTATCATAGCACCTACTTGCTTCATACAGGGGGTTAGTGCTCACAACCCAAAATACTACTCCTACCAAGCACTATTATCTAGCTTAGATCTCAAGTCTTTCTACTCCTCCATGAAGCTATGGCCACAACAAGTGGTACAGTCACTAAGTGAACAAGAGCAGGAATGGGAGCGACTGTAGCTAGGTGAACTGGAGTGGGAGCGATTGTGGCCTCAACTGGTGTCTTCAATGTCGGCGATGATCAGTGGGCTAGGGAGCCACACGCTCTTACATATAGTAGTCCTCAGACGTAGTCATCCAGTGAGGGGCCGAGTCGGAGCAAGGTCATTGGGGATGATGGCGGGTCCGGTGGGTGCTTGACTGTGGACTTCTACTGCCACTGTAGTTCATTCAAGCTCTGCGAGTGTAGTGGCCCTCTCACGCTCTACTTCCACTAGGGCCTTCTTGCACTTAGCTTGCTAAGTGCGAAGGGTCTCAGCGTGACTGTAGCTATTGATGAGGAGCTGGCAAAAGTTCGAGATCTCCTCAAGTGCCTCAGTTTCGGTAGCCCCCATAGCTTAGGTGAGTTGGACCTAGGGTGTCAGGAGCAGGTCATCCTTGAAAGCTGAGATGAACAACTCGTAGTAGCATCCTGCCTCCGAGAGGAATTGATAGTAATGGAACAGGGAAGTCAGCATAGCGGCCTCGTAAATCTCACACAAGTGAGCAATAGCCAGGTTGCAGCATCCTAAAAAGGTGTCAGTGGACATGCTCCTTAGGTGCACAATCCTGAAGGTGTGAGAGGTGTACTCGCCTTCCCTTGCATAGAACAAGACCTCCATCATCTAGGATTCCCTATCTCCTTCCTAGGTCTTTTGTCCCCTGAAGATGGGATGATGGCAGAACCCAGGTGCTGTATTAGTTTGCATAGTATGTCAGCAAACTATCCTTCATCTTCTCCATGAATGAAGTAATCCCATGGGCCAAAATTACATATCAGAGTTTGAATAACCCTTATCGGGTAGAGTACATAATGAGCTCATCAGGCCAAATGTACATTACAGAAAGCAAAAGTGGAAACAAAGAGCAAAAAGTGAGGCCACACCTTGCTACAGGCAAGTGACTAGGGGTAAAACATGTACGGCAATTGCTATCCGGGAATAGATAATATATGTGCACACAATCACCATCAAAGTCTGTCTAACTGAGGTAAGGACTATACTACTAGAGAATGGCCTAATCTCCACCGTCTTCTTCTCTGTCTAGTACGGAATGGCGTAATAGGCGTAGTGGTCTTGATCCACAGGTTTTGAGTTAACTCGATGAGCAAGGGTGATCACCAACAACCGTGCTCCATGAGCCAACACACAGAAGGCAGTATTATAGATATGTGGCTTAAAAATGCAAGGCTCGGGTCCTTCTATTTGCTACAGGCATCAATTGGAAATTACAATAAGTAGAAATTACTGGGAGTTAGCATTTTTAACTAAACTATGTTTTATAAAGAATGTGAAAGTGTGCAATAATAGTAGTAGTGCTGTTCCATCCACCTTTGACATGGTTCCATCCACCATATGCTAGTGTTGTTACTTAGGTTACATCCACCCATTATCATCACTGGGTTATATTCACCCAGGGAAAATTAACTCAGGGTCACATCCACCCATCATGTTTTTCATTCCAACCATAAAGATTCATTTTGCAAATAGACACTAACTCGAGTAAGTTTCCATGCCCACCTATGACCCTAGGCACACCTGTTCAAATAGTTTTTACTTCGCAGAGGGTGCACACTTTATCCACAAGAGACAATCAACTTTTTATATTCTACATATTTCCTTAGACATATAATCAAGAAAACTACTACAAAGCCTTTACAATGCATCTCCCCAATAGGGCTACAACTGCTAAGGTTTCCACCATTAGAGGGGTTACCTCCACCCTATCCATAGGCCCCCTCTTGTGCCGCACGCTAGCTTACATCCAGTGACATGACCCGTATTCAGCTGATGACACAGTCTCACTAGGTCAATGCAAATTACATAGTCAAGTCATACCAATTATAGACTTGTGGTTGCAAAATATAGGTGCAAAATGACCATTTTACACCAATATTTTGCATTCAAAATATAGGTGCAAAATGATCAGAGTATTAACTCATCTGGCTCACAAGCTTATTAGTCTTGAGGGTCTTGGTTGGTCTCGATCTGCGGCTCTTCCTAATATGAGTACTCTATTTGAATGATTGCGATGAGAATTGGATAAATACCAGATATGCAAATAAAATTCAAATGAACCTCAAAACTCATGATTTTACTCCCATTGTTAATATCTTGATTTTATATTAATTTAGAAACAAGTTTAATTCGATTTGGATTTAAAAACAAGCGAGAATAGGCCTTCCAAAGTTTGAATCCAGGAAAAATCCTAAAAATAAACAAAGGAGAGAGTCTGCCTCACTGATAGATGGGGCTCGCAAGTTTTTAATTGCTTTCCTATTTATGTTCTTATTATAAAATGTGACATCCTCAAAATACTAGAGACGGCCACCCATCTAGATTTCAGTACTGCCTAACACCCACAAACGGACGACCAAACAGAGAGGGTAAATCAAATGGTAGAGAAATGCCTGCCCTACGCCAAATTTGCTTACAACAATAGTTATTAAACTAGCCTAAGATGTCCCCATTTGAAGCCTTATACGGAAGGAAATGCCGGACTCCTCTGCACTTCAGAAGTAGGAAAGGGCTATATATTTGGACCACAAACCTTGAAGCAGGCTAAAGAAAAGGTTTGCCTTATTAGGGATCGGTTGCAAGCTACTCAATCAAGGCAAAAGAGTTACGTGAACAAGAGGTGTAGGCCATTAAGTTTTGAGATTGGAGATTAGGTTTACCTGAAAGTGTCACCCTTGCGAGGAGTTAGAAGGTTCAAGTCAAAGCCAAGCTCACCCCACATTATGTTGGACCATTTCCAATCGTGGCCAAGATATGAGAAGTAGCTTACAAACTAGAGCTACATGCGAGTCTATCCGATGTACACAATGTCTTCCATGTGTCCTAACCCAAAAAGTGTCTTCGGGTGCCAAAAGATCAAACCCCGTTAGAAACAATCAAGCTCGAGAGTGACCTGACCTACAAAGAGTGTCCCATCAAGATCCTCGACATCATAGAAAAGAAAACAAGGCAACAAACCATCTACTTATGCAGGGTACAATGGAACCGCCATACCAAGAAGGAAACCACATGGGAACGCGAAATCAACTGAGAATAGATTACCCTTACTTGTTCTCAGACTAGGCTGAATCTCCGGGCTAAGATTATTTTTAAGGGGAGTAGACTTGTGACATCCTAAAAATTAGAATCCTGAAAAATGTGTAACTTTTAAAATATTCTGGAATGCATCTTCTTGGCATTTGGATTTTATGGGTTTTTCCTTGGATTTTGGTTGAGGTTCCAGTAAATAAGAAATAATGGAAACCTAATACCAAAAGAAAGGTATAATTAATAGAAGTGAATTTTTAATTTAAAAATGAATATGAAAAGATGATTAAGCAAATAGGGTAGGAGAACTCATGTAGAATCGGTAGCAAAAGTGCGGTCGAGAGCTAAACCATGAAAAATAAGGAATTGGCCGTATCGCTGCCAAGTGCATGTGCTACTGTAGCTCTACTCCTGCATCACCACAAGGACACTGTCACGTCCTAACCCTCCCTTTTTGACCTTCCGCTGGGCCGAAGGATGACGAGATGCCGCTCGGACCGTCGCGCCATATCACTCGAGTCAGCCACAGCGCGCGCCCACGCAATCGTGACCCGATGCCACGTCTATCCCCGTCAGCGGCCGCATGCTCATCTTCCCACTGTGCTACAGCGCACGTCACCATGCACCACCCTGACCGCATCTATTAGATTTAGTCTTGATGAGTTATAAGTGGTCGTAGAAGCTGTGGGCAAGGCCACACTCAAAGCCACAACCAGAGCATAGTCAAAACATGGAAGTCAAAGGCTCTGAGTACTGTAGTTCTGAGTACGAGGCAGTCAAAAGTTCGAGAACCCGTTCGTACTCAGATGTGGTAGTAAATATAGCTATAGTCGTAAAAATAGCCGTGGTCATAAAACAGCCTAGGTCGTAAAATAGCCGTGGTCGTAAAATAGTCGTGGTTGTAAAGCAGCCATATTCATAAAGCAACAATGGTCTTAAGACAACATGGTCATAAGTCGTAGGAGCTGCAGTGGTCATAGCAACTGTAGTGGTCATAGTTAGTACTCGAAAGAACATTGTAGCAGTCGGAGCATCCGGGTATGAGAGAAGTCGGAAGGCATGGAGGTCGTGTGCGTATGTGCATAAAGCCTATTTAAGTCATGTAATCCTAAGGAAAGAATGGAGCCAAAGGGGAAGATTGGACGATTCAGTCCAAACAGCCTCATACCGCCCGTGACGCCTCCTCAAGCCATCCTCTCCCTTCTGCTTTGTCCAGAATATCGCCCATGCCACGACTTAAGTGTGATAGACTCCGCCATACCCTACAGCATGTTGCCATCATGGCAACGCGCTTGAATCACCAGGCTCTTTAGCCAACCCAAACCACGCCGTCCGCCATGACCGACCAACCGCCCCTTCCGTCGCTAGCCCTTCTCACCAGCTATAAAGCCCCGCTCATGCCCCTAACAACATCACACCACCACACTCCCCCTCCCACCACGAAGAATCACCCTTTAGTAGTCTATAGGAGCACCGATGGCTCCATCTTCTCCAGCTCTAGTGTAACATCCCAAAATTTTGAGTTTTGAAAATTTTAATTTCAAATTAATTATTTTGAGGCAATTGGCTTTTATTTGGATTTTTCTGGGCTTTTCTGGAGTTTATTTCAAAATTTAAAACAAGAAAATGTATTTTAAATATTTTATAAAAGCCAAAAAGAGTTCATTTTATTTTTCCTAACCTTCCCAGAATTTTTAAGTAATTTTTGAGAATTTTTTGGAATTAAAAATTAATTTTAAAAGATAAAAGGAATTTTACAAAATTATTAAAAGCAAATCTGAAATTATAAATATTTTTATTAAGTCTAAAATGTTTCCAGGAATATTCTATAATTTTTCTGGAATTTTTAGATATTATTTATTATTTTGATAAACAATTATATGGTTTCTAGTATTTTTCTGAAAATCTAATCCGAAAATAAAAATCAAATAAATCTCAGGCCGCCACGTGTCGCAAATCTGACGGCCGATACCCCTTCGTTGGATTTAATCCAAGCCATTCCCTTTCACTTAAATCCAATGGGCATGAGCAACCCACTTGCCACGTGGCATCCATCCGACGACCCATACCCCTTCACCTCTCTTTCTCTCACCGACGGTGGGCCCCACCCGTCATCTCTTCTTCTACCTCCTTTCTTCCTCCTCCTTCCATTCTCTCTCTCTCCATTGATGCGAAAATGAAGCTTTGATTGCGGTAGTTTTCTTGTGATTACTCCGTTTGATGGCGCATTGACACCCCCAATCACTCTCCATCAATTCTTGGTAGTTTTCTCCTTAATTACCCCTCTAAACACGGTAGCATTCTTCTCCTCTTCCCACTCGTGTAGGCCTCTCCTCTCCTCCTCGCCCTATAAAGCCCCCACACCCTTTTCGCACCCCTCACTCCCGCTCCATTTCCCTTTCTCACCAAGTCTTGAAGCCCGGCCTTGTGAGCGTCGCCGTCTTGCAAACCTCCTCCATCACCCCGGCTTAGCCGCCGCCGGAAGGTGCGCCTCCCCTCTCTTGCCTCGCCGCCGCCGCCCGCCTCCGGCCGTCGGCGCCACCGCCGCCGCCGCCGCCCGTCTTCTTAGTGTCCGCCGCGTGATCGCCGCCTCGGTAGGCCGGTGCGTGGTAGCCAGGTGTGGCGCATGCGTGGCGCACGATGGCGCCACGTCGGCGCGTCGCCACCTCGGCTGCGACCGCCCGGTCCGTGGACTCGGTCCACGGTGGACCGGGCCCACTTGTCAGAAAATTCGAATTTTGAATATTTGCTGACATCAGCATGACGTCATAATTAAATTTTCAGTACAAAAATAAATCTGGAAAATTGTTCTTTTCTTTTTCTTTCGATTAAAACTTCCCGAGACCATATCTTTCTCGTTTTAACTCCGATTTGACCCGTTCAAATTTCTAAATTTTTCTAAAATCATAATCTGTCCAAATATACATTATTTTTCAATTTTTGAATTTTATTTGAATTTGTGAGTATTTATTTGCTTTGTTGCTTTGTCTTTTCCGCACGTAGAATCCGACGGCGCCGAAGACTTTGCCGACCTGCAGCAAGAGAATCAAGAAATCACACACGAAGGCAAGTCTCCTTTGAACATCTTGATGTATCTTTGACTCCCTAGGATTTCCTTTGTCTCAATAATGAGATTATTATAAAACTTTGGTGAATGTTGTACCGATAGTAAAATGCTTAGTCATGCTATATAACTTTTGTAACCTTGGAATGGGAAATTATATTTCATTGATTTAGACTTTTGTTCAGAAAGTTAGTGGCGATTGGTGTTGCCACTGTTCTTTAAAATAAAATAAAATGTGAGAGTTGGTTTAGACTGGGGTGGATGGTAAGATTGGTTTGGTGCGGTTAGCACGAGAACTTGTAATGTGTATGTTCCGCCCTAATCAATTAAGGACCGACGCTTGTGTTTGTCCAGACTAAGCACTACCGTACAACCACATGTCTATATGGGTACGACCTAGCTAACTAACTTACAATAGTTTAGTTTAGGTACCACCAGTGGAAAGTGAATGCCGTGGTGTCTTGGTTATTCACGAGTGAGGGACAGGTTCTTGTACTCATATGGCGCAAGAGGGGCTTATTTGGTGGTTTAACCCTTGACGGTGAAACCTCGGCGGTGGTGTCTAGCTAGGCGGAGTAAGGTAAAAGCTTTGTGATATGTTATCTGGGTCTC
This sequence comes from Bonia amplexicaulis, assembly GCA_036346245.1. Taxonomy (NCBI): domain Eukaryota; kingdom Viridiplantae; phylum Streptophyta; class Magnoliopsida; order Poales; family Poaceae; genus Bonia; species Bonia amplexicaulis. The sequence goes on along the minus strand of CM070735.1, from coordinate 12,907,489 downwards.
ATGCCTAAGGAAGCATGTTGGCTATTAAGATGACTTATCTCTTGTGGGTAAAGTGTACAACCTCTGCAGAGTGTAAAACTATTCGAATAGCCGTGCCCACGGTCAAGGGCGGGCAAGGAATGCATTCACATGGTAGATCATTGTTTTTTTTTTGTTTTAAAATAAAAAGTTTTGGGAACCGAGAGTGGTTGGAACTCCCGGGGTTGTCCTAGCAGTTGTAGCCAGTGTGGGTGGTGTAACCCGTTCTCTTGAACTTTGGCGGTTAGCCAGTTGTTTAGTGTGGGTGGTTTAACCCGTGGTTTTGAGCTTTGGCGGGTTGAGCCAGTATTCAAGTGTGGGTGGTTGGAACCTTCACTATAAAATTATTGATAGATTCTGTTAAAACAATCACTTTGCTAAATTGATGCCTTTAAAAATAATTAATGGTATTTGAAATAAAATGTGGCTTTGTGCAAAAGAACCATATGACCCTCCTTTGTTAAACCCTGCATCTATTGCATTTTCCCAAGACTTGCGGAGTACTTTATGTACTCACATACTACACTTAAAATAATACCCAGAAGAGTATGAAGCTCAAGATGGAACTATCGACTACGGGGCATATGGATTCGACGAAGGCTTTCAGGAGTTCTAGGTTGCGCTTCCCCAGTCAATTGCCTGTGGCGTATTGATGGGTCTTCTCCGCTGGATTTATTTTTGCTTCCGCTGTGCTTTATCTTTTGTGTGAGTGCGAGGTCTTGTAACCTCAATTGTAATAAAGGTCTTTCGGCCTGTACTCTATTTATTATTGTAATTTCGTTATTGGCAATGTAATCATCCTTTGTTTAGCTTGTGTGCACTAGCCGTGATCGGGACTAGTCTTTGTAATACACAGAGGGTTCGGATTTGAAAATCCGGGTCCCGACATCTAGCTAACGGGAGGACCATCGATTAGAGCCACCACGAGTTGATTCCTCCAAGCCGGAGCCTGATTGGAGTACCACGATGCCATTCCCACCCTCGGCCAAACCCATCATCGCCGGTGTCTCGTTGGCACCATGCGCCTTCTCTATTACTTGTCGCTTGTAACAGACCAAGTCTTTATAAAAAAATAATATTAAAATAAAATAATTTAAATTAAACATAAGTATTTTGGTTGTCTGACTTTTGAATTTGATTTGCCCTGATTTCTTTGCTTTTAAAAGGCCTTGATTTTGAAAAGTAATTTAACTAAAAACCAAAAATATTATTAAATAAAGGTTATTTTGAATTTATAAAAAAATACAATTATCTGGGTTTTCTGGTTTTTCTAGAGTTTAAAATCTAATTTTAAAATTAAAAAATATTTTCATTATAAAAATCTAATACCAACTTAAGTTGGAAATATTTTTTATAATTCCAAAATGGTTCCAAGAATTTATGTGATTTTTTCTGGAATTTTTGGAATTTATTTGGTCTTTTTTAGCCTTCATGTGCTTTCTGGCTTTTTTTTGAAAATAAAAAGTAAATAAAAATCCCCGCCTCTCTCATGTGCCAGATTGTGCCACACCGCCAACCCGCCCATCTCCGCTGTCCACTCCTCTTTTTCCTCCTGGCCGTCCGATCCTCATCTAGCGGCTACGACCAACCTCTGTCTTTTTCTCTCCCCGACCCCACCGGTTAGCCCCCATCTTCTTCTTCCCTACGCCTTTCTTCCTCCTCGCACAGATGGCACCACCGCCAGGCCATTGCGTCACCTCTGCCCTACCCGGTCATGCCCCCCTTGCCGCACGTGCGCCGCCCCACCTCTCTTCTTTCATGCGCCACACAACCCGCGCCCACTCCCCCACTCCCGCGCCTCCTCTCTGCAACGGCCACTGCCGCCACCATTTTCGTGCAACAGTTAGCTCGCCAGCGCCGCCCCTCTCCTATAAATACCACCCTCGAGCACCCCCTACCCTTGCACCACCTCACGCTCCGCTCTTCTACTTCTCCCGAGTGCTCCACCTCTTCCTCGTCATGCGCCCTCCATTTTTGGGCTCGGTCCCCCGCTGGCGAGCAATTCCAGGTGACCAGAGCTCCACCAAGCCTTGATGACGGCACCATCATCTTACCTGTGCGCTTGTGGTCCTCGCTTGACCCTCCTCCATCGAAAAGCGCTGCCAGGGGCTCTACTTCGCTGGTGACCTTTGCGCCATCGCCGTCTTCGCACGCCGCCGGCTGCCTGCGTACCTCGCCAAGCTCCGTGCTAGGTAGCAACGGAATCCCTACGTTCCCCTCTTCCTCATCCACCCCTCGCCAACCCCAGCCATGCCACCGTCCATCGGCGACCATCGGGTCCCATGCGCCACCGTCGCTGGTGAGACCACCTCAGATGGCACAGCCCACGTGGCATGCCATGTAGCGCCATGTGCTGTGCCACGTAAGCATCTAGCCGCCCAGTCAGCTCAATCGTGCTGCATCAATGTCTTCGCCTTGTCATCCGCCACATGTCGGACACCTATCAGCCACATCAGCAAAATAGGCCCAGTCATCTGCCACCTGGATGCCACACAATCCCCCTTGACACCTCAGCCTCCGCTTGGTCCATGGACCTGGTCCGTGGTAGACCGGGCCAGCTGGTCAGTGTTAGTCAAACCAGGGCTAACATCAGTAGAAAAATAATTCAATAGAAAAATAAAATCCCATGCTAACGTCATAAATACCTTTTTCTTTAGAAAATAATTTCAGAAGTTTAGTTTATTCTTTTTCTCTGATTTCAAACTTCCAAGAGCCCGTTCTCCTTTATCCTAACTCTGATTGAGCTAGTTCAAATTCCTAAATTCATCAAAAATTCCAATCTATTCATTTATGCCTTCCTTGTTAATATTTGGAGTTTATTTAAATTTATTTGGATTTTATGTGAGTTTACTTGGGTATTTTCACGTATAGACGGCGATGATTCGGAAGAATTCTTCAATGACGGCTCGCACCAGACTACAGAGCAAGGCAAGCCACACACCCTGATCATGTTGATCCTAGATTGTGAAATAAAAATTATACTATTTTAAATTATATTGCAAGCTTAATTTTGTTCAATGTATTTCAATTCCAGTTTTAAATTTAGTTAATGCCTATTTGTTATCACCTCCATTGAGATTGAATTTCCCCGATACCTTGTCACCTAGAATAAAACTCTAGTTAGTACACTAGTATGGCAAGAGAACTTTTGTAGCAGATGCTTAGCCTTGCTTAGAATTAAAACTATGCTTGGGATACCTTTTCACATAAATTGATAAAGTTTTCAAATGTATTCTTGACTTTAGTGAGTCAAGCAGGATTATGAAATATTTTGAAAAAAATACAAAATCTGGTTTAGACTTAGGCTAATGGTTAGGTGGTGTGCGCAGGCATACACTGTTGTTCAGTGACACAGTGTTGATTGTCGGGCACAAGGGGTATGTGGTTGAGCCTAAGTCAAGTTAAGGATCGGTCTATGAGCTACTATTGCGAAGCCTTATCGTACTACCACAAGTTTGGTGTGGGACAGTCCTGACTGAGTAATTTGTGGGTCCCAACCTGAGTCTTGTCGTTGGTCGAAAGTGAGCATGGCGTAAGTCATGAGAAGTCTCACTCGGCTCAAGAGGGGGTCCTGGTCTAGTGGATTCCTTACTGGGTGAAACCTTAGTGTTGACTTGGCAGGATGAAGGCTTTGCATTGTAAAGGCCTTGTCATGATCTCCTCGCCACACACCAAAGGAAATGTGCTTATCCGATGGCAATATGAGATGATCATGTCTTATGGGTAAAGCTGTACAACCTCTGTAGAGTGTATAATCTATCCAAGATAGCCGTGCCCATGGCCATGGGCAAGCTGAGTAAAGTTTTTCACGGATTAGACTTTGGTTTTTAAAATGGTTTATGAAAAGCTTATGGATGGATGGAATCCATGAGAGATTGGAAGATATAGATAAATGGAATCCATATGAGATCTTTTGGAAAAAAGGGTCTGGGTGGGATGCCCGTGGTTAGGTTAGTGTGGGGGATGGACCTACACTAACAATATTAATTTCCTTTAAAATACTAATTTTAATTATTGTATTAAATTTAGCAATTTTAATCTATTTATTGTAGTTCTTTAAATGCTTTTTACGCACAAATAACCCTATATGCCTTTCTTTGTTGCATTTATCATTATGTTGCATTCTTCCGTGTGACTTGCGGAGACAAGTTTGTACTCACCTTGCTATCTCAACACAGAGAAAGATGACTTCGACTATGGTGAAGACCTGGACAAGTAGGCCGCGTCTTACTGTCGTTTGCCTGTGGGCAGGCTTGTTGGGCTTATTCCGCTTCAGTGTGTATCTTCCGTTGCTTATGTTTAAATTTGGCCTATTGGCCATGGATATAAACTTTGGCAATCATGCCCACATCTAGTTGATAAATGTCATTATGGTTGATATTTATTTTTGTTGTTCACTGTGTGTACTAGCTGATTCTGGACTAGTACGATTTACACAGAGGATTCAGAAGTTGTTGCTCTAGGGTCCGACATCGCCTCAAGCCGCCAGAGCACCACCGCAGCTTCCAGACCGTGTAGACCGCCGAGGTAACCTCCTGCCCACCACAAGATGCTCCCAGACCAAGGAATCGCTTTAATTTGCTTTGAGTTACCGTAGCCGCCCCTCCCCTGTTCCATCACCGCCCATGGCCGCTCCTGACAGCCACTCCGGCCAAATTGGCCGGCGAGGTTTCGTCTAGGGGTGGGCACGGGCATGAGCAATCCATTTTGCGGATGCTCACCTCCGGCCACCACCCCTGTCACCGGCGGCGAGCCTCTCTATTGCCAACGAAGGGAGGGTGGGCACACTATTCACAAGTGATTAAGTATTAATCTGATGATTAATTAGGACTAACTTTAAATAGGCATAACTTATTCATATTAACTCCAAATCAAGTAAAACAAATTTCTAAATTTATCTAAATTCAATATCTGTCCAGTGAAACTGAAACCATGAATTTTGGAGCTCATTGAATTTTTGTGAGAATTTATTTGGTTTTACTGATTTTTATCCAATTCTCACGCAACGTAAAATAGCGTACGAGGCACAAGAAGAAGAGGTAGAAGCCGAAGCAAGTCACGACCAGTAGGACCAAGCCAATTGTGACCCAGGGAAGTCAATACTTTGATCATATTGAACCTATATTTTTTGTAAATTATTTCTATTTTAAATTATCAAATTGCATGTCGTTATTTCATATGCAAATATATGTTTATTTTAAGATTCTAGTTACATGCCCATTATTTAACTTGTTAGTATTACACCCTTTTGGAACATTTGAGCATTCGAGCCTTGTGACCCTAGAGAAATTTATAATGGTAATATTTTGAAAATAAGTCTAATTATGCGCCATGCTTAGTATTTCTTAGATACTTAAGGGCACCAAAATTCCCCAAGCATCACTTTTAATCATGGCAAACTGATTTGAAAAGTCATGGGTGGAAATGGCTGGTATATTTTGATACGATTATTATATATTCCCAAAAAAACCCTAACTTGCTTAAATATCTGGGCAGATAGCTCGGGGGTGTCGTGCAGTGGATGCACGAGAGTGTGGATTGTGGTAGAACCGTTCAGATAACTCTAAGGACTAAATCTTGTCATGACCTTCTATGTAAATAGTGCAACCACAAGTCTGCAAAGTGTAACTTGGCTAAGTAAATCTATCGAACCCCTGGACTCATCTCACAGCTAGGGGAAAGGAGTGATGTAGTGCAAGGGAAACGTGTGGCTAAAGGGACACCGGGTGGAGGGTGAAGTTTTCCTATCGTGCTAGCGTTGTGGAGAGTGAAGTCCAAATATGCTAGTATCAGTGGCAAATATCATGTGCAACGTATGGGACCCGCTGTAAGAGGGAGCAGTCCATAGGGTGAGATGGCAAAAGGGGTCAGATATTTACAAAAGTTACTGTGATGATCTACTCAACCGCATGTCTAAGGAATCATGTGGAGCAATGGGTGGATTGTCTCTTGTGGTGAAATGTACAATCTTTGTAGAGTAAAAACTATTCGAATAGTCGTGCCTACGGTCAAGGGCGGACATGGGAACTTAACCAGATATAGCTCTATTTCAAAAACTTTGTGGGTGGGATTGAAAAAGTGGTGGACAGTGAAAAGCCATGAGATGTGTTGCCCTGGGTGTCGCCCCAGTGATAAGATAGGCGGTTATAACGTTGTAAGTTAGTATATGGTGCAGGAGCCATGTAACAGTAGATGGAATCTGTGCTACTATTATTATAGCATTCTTTTTACCTAAATATCATGTTTTAGTTCAAACTGCTAGGTCTCAAGAAATTTCTATGTAACGAAATATTTAAAAGCAATTTCTGGCAAACAAAACAACCCAAACCATTCCTTGGTAAGCCCTGAATGTTATTTACTTGCATACTGTGTATTGGCTCATGGAGCACAGTGGATTTGTGCTCACCCTCGCATTATCACAACCAGAAACAGGAAACCAAGACCACTACGCCTATGATGCCGCACCTACCACAAATGGAGCTGATGAATGGAATTAGAATGACTTTCACGAGTTCAAGTCCTAGACAAGTAGACTTGTTGGAGATTGTGAGTACATATATTATCTAGACCTAGATAATACCTGTTGCACACATTTACCCCCTCAATTGCTTGCCTGTGGACATTGGTCCTACTTTTGTTTATGCTTTCTGCTGCTGTCTTTTGTACTGTAGGTATTTGGCCTGATCGTCCCTTTTGTAAACTGTCACCTGGCGTGGTGTATTTCAACTCTGATATGTAATATTATGGTTCGGTATATTTCATGCGATGTATGAATTAATGCAGCAATGTATATGTGAGTACTATCTACTAATCCAGAGAATAGTGCAGTACATCACAGAGGATTATGGGCTGAAAAATCTGGGTCCGACATAAAAAGCTTAAGAGGCTTACTGGTGAGGCTAGGCGGTTTTAATTTATTTTTGATTTATTTTTCTAAGGGAAATCACATAAGTGGTTGACAGGCGGGGCCCTTTAGGATTTTAGTTTGCTTTTAAATTTTTTTTTTTGAAGAAAAGAGGCAAGCCACTGACAGGTGGACCTAAGCTAGCTAGGCATAGCGAACGTACCAGCTTGTCAGTGACTCAAGGTTTTAAACCAAGTTTAATTAGGTTTTTAATGATCGGGGCCCACATGACAGAGGCTAATAGTTTAAAGTAATGAACATCATTAACTTAAAAAATTATCTTTATTAATTTTAATTGTGCTATATTGCTTTCTCCTCATCTTCATAAAGAAGCCGCACTGCCACGCTCGTTCTCGGCAAAGCAAGTGACAACGAACTTTGGCAACCCCCAAAATGGATTGCCAAGACCACCGCAATACTAGGCACAGCCATCGCTCCGGCGACGAGAAGAGCTATTAAAGGGGTCTGTGAGCATCAATGGGGCATGAAGAGCCCACTGGAGGGATTGGCTAAGCTTGGGAAGGCTCGTGGTGGTTCGACAATGTTGACCCGAAGCTGCATGGTGGCTTCAATGGTGACGCTGAGCTAGGGATGTTGTCTGCAAAATTTGAGCATGGGGAAGTGAGAGGGAGGTAAGGGGGTGCTCCAAACGCGAGGAATCGAACGATGGCTCAATGGAGAGGAAACGGTAGTGTAGATGCATTTCGGTTAGAGATGGAGAAGATGGAGGTGCCGACAAAATTTACACAAGGAGAAGCTCAATTGAGCAAGGGGAATGATGGGGGAGGCGCTGTGAAGCAACTCAAAGCATGGCATGGCTTTTATATTCGGTGGAAGTGACTGGATGGCATTGGTGGTACATGGCACGAGCAGAGGCATGACACAGCGATGCAGCGGTGGCCAGCACCATCATGGCATGGTCACAAGGGTTGTGATGGGATATGCTACACGTGACGAGGCAGAGGAATCAAGTGGTGTAGGCGAAGGTGCTCTCACGGTGCGATCGCGGTGAAGGCGGAACAATGTAAGGCGACAGTGGCGGCGTCGGCGAGGCAAGCAAAGACGGTGTCGCGTGCACTTCAATGTGCCAAGCGGACAACAGGAAGGCGGGTGGTGATGCTTCCAAAAGTTACAGTGGCGAGCTGGCGCAGGGGTGTGGGTCAGGGCCCAAGTGTGTGGGCGCACAATGTGGTTAGACCGGAGAAGAGAGCACATGCGAGTGCATGGGCCTGGTGTGGCCAAGGCGGCGAGGGGCACACAGCGACGAGGGCATGGCCAAAGTGCAGCTAGGAGTGTGTGGTGCATCGGCCGAGCGTACTTGGCCGGGCCAGAGAGAAGAAAAGAGGGGGAATGGGTCGGGCCCAAAAACAAATTTTGATTTTGATTTTAGACTGTAAATTTTGAATTAAAGCTTGTATTTTAGTTTTTGTTTTGCATTCAAATTTGGATCCCAAATTTTGAATTGAATTCAATTTGGATTTGGGGCACAATTTGAATTAATTTTTTGGATTTTTTTTATTTTCTATTCAACTCCTAGAGAATTTAAATGGCCCAAATTTGAAGTTGATTTCATTACAATCTTTTGTTCAGGATTTTCCCCTTTAATTTTTTGTTTTAAATTCATGTTTAGCTTTAATAAGATAAACCTTGAATTAATTTCACTACAAATTCTCCATCGTTACTTTTTGGATCATCTTTTCATATTTAGGTTTCCTATTCAAATTTTTGCTCTTCCAATTTAGTCTTTAATTCTATATTTGGATTTTATTTCTTTTGAATTAAATTAAAGAAGCACAAAATTAAACCAGTTTGCAAAAAAAACTCCAAACATTCAAAGAACACCAAACTGCCAACTATAGATTTTAAATTTCAGGCATTTACATGCTACTGATTTACGTTCCAAAAAATTAGGATGTTACACAACGTGACTCATCGGTATGGAGGAACCATTACTGACCGTCATGTGGGAGGTGGAGGAGGGTACCATAGTGGAGAGAATATTGTGATCCAGGGAAAACAATTTTGATGCATAAAAAATATCAGAACCCACTGAGAAAATAGAATTTCAACATTTCAAAAAGTATGGAATTGTTTTGGAAAAAATCGGTCGAAATGTTCAAAAATACAATTTGAATTTAAAAAATACAAACATATTCAAAAATTACCAAATTCCGAAAAAATCTCCATGGCGATTGCATCCACGCCGCCACCACGCCATGGTCGCCTCCCTTGCCGACGCCGCTTCCCCCACCTCCCATGCCGGCGTTGGCACCCCTCCCTCTCTCGCACCGCCTCCCCCCACCTCTTCTTGTGCCGATGGGGAAACGGGGATTGGGAATGCCGAATGACAGAGATGGGAGTCTTCGATACATGAGAGAGAGAGATGGGGTGGTGGGTTGGGCCGAAAAAATTAAAACGGGCTGAATTTTTTGACCGGATTGGACTTTTTTGGGGTAAGCCAGCAAAACAGAATTTCGGTGAATTTGACGAAATTCAACATGAAATTGTTTTCCCTATTGTGATCAGATGTCATGTGGGTGGTGGCACCCAAGTCCGTGACCCAATCACCGATGGAAGGCACCGGCATGGACATGTTATTGAGGACGGCAACTAGTCCAAACTGATCCCAGACAGGCGGTGCACTGGAAGCCATGCAGGGGCACGAAGGAGGTCATGTAGGCCATTGGCGTAGACAACGGGTGTGGCTCGAGGAGGCCCAAGCAGGATGGCGGGCGCGAAGAGCCGGGGGCAGCCATGGGCTGGACTTGGCCCATCCACGGTTGAACTAGATCTAGGGTCCCGCAGACGCGGGAGAGTTGCCGCCGCGACTGGACTGATCGGGGTGATCGCCAGTATGGCCGCCACCTAGTTCTTACGGCTGTTCTTCTTGTTGTTGCGGCAGTTGTTCTGTCGATTGCTGCCACTGTGATCACCGAGACTGGAGTCGTCGCCGGAGGAAAAAGAGGACCCACTGGAGGCGGCCACAAAGGCAAAAGCAGCGGCGGCTATCACAACTTGAGCAAACAGCATTTCCTTCAGCAGAAGGATAGACCGAGTGCGGATGAAACTCCAAAAAGGGGTCTGCATCGGGATGATGGTCTTCATGTTGGAGAAGCGTTCGTTCAACCCACGGAGATTGTTAAGGACCAAAGTTTGATCTGAAATGCCAATGTCGCTCAAGGCGTCGACGAGGGTCTTTAGCTTGTGGCCGTACTCGGTGATGGACATGTCAACCTGGACAATGGCACGGAACTCGGCTTAGATGAAGATGGCTTTATTCACCTTGTTATCAGGAAAAGATCCTCGATGTTCACCCAGGCGGAGCGTGCAAATTGCTCTGGCTCAATAATAATGTCGAGGATCTCCTCCGCGAGGAAAGCATATAGCAACCATGAGCGGACGATGAAATCCTCATGCGCCTGTTGGAATATAATCTTGAGCATTTGCTGTTTATTTGCTTTTGTGCTTAGTCTGCATCCGGAGTAGCCAGAGGTTAAGAGCAGATTCAGCCCATTCTTTCTGTTGTCAATGACTGAGTAGACTGTCCGAGTTAGTAGGATAGTTAGAGAGTTGATTAATTCTCTCGATTGATTGTTTCCTGCATGTAACGAACTCTATATTTAGTAGCCAATAAACGTATAAAAGAAAGCCTCGGTTAACCGAGTTGGTTGTGCTCTACATCAACTGCTCCCCACCGTCATTTCCCATTTTCGCCGGATTCCGTCGAGTTACTGTTCACGCTTGAAATCAGTTCTCTGAAGGTGTGAGTTCAGTTAGCGCTGGCGTTCTTCTGAGCGTTGTGATGCAGTAGTCAAATTCTAACATTTGGTATCAGAGCGTGTCTAAGATCCTGTGTCGATGTCTCACACTCCAAGCCGATACACACCACTAGGAAGGAGGAGCAGCAAGGGCGGCACTGGCGATAGCTCAAGGAGTTGTGTGGCCAGTGATGTCTCAGCAGACGACCAGGGAGTCGGGAGTGGCACTGAGATATCCGATGTTGACAAGAACCAATTACGCCGATTGGGCGTTATTGATGCGGGTCAATTTGCAAGCCCAGGGTGTTTGGGGAGCAATTGAACCCGGAGGCGGTGACTTCAAGGAGGATCGCATGGCACTCGCGGCAATTCTTCAGGTCGTGCCACGGGAGATGCTGAGGTTGCTAGCAACAAAATATTCTGCAAAGGTGGCTTGGGAAGCAGTGAAGAAGATGCGGGTTGGTGTCACTCGTGTGCGCGAGGCACGACAACAGGCTTTGCGTCATGAGTTCGACTCCATCCGTTTCAAGGAGGGCAATTTTGTCGAAGACTTCGGCATGCGCATCACCGGTCTCATCAATGATATCCGAGACATGGGGGGTGTGATCGAGGATGAGCAAGTGATCAAGAAGCTCCTCCGTGTCGTCCCTCCCAAGTACAGGCAAGTGGCAATAGCCATTGAGCAGCTGTTGGACCTGAAGACCATGCCGATGGAGGATCTCGTCGGTCACTTATCTTCAGTAGATGAGCGATACGGTGACGATGACGACACCAGCGTAGGGCAATACGACGCCCAACTCCTTCTCACTGAAGAGGAGTGGTTGGCCCGTATGAAGCAAAAGGATCAAGAAGGTGAGAATAGGAGTGTAGGTGGTGGAAGCGGTGGCAAGCAGAACCGATGGCTTTCGGGACTGCAGAGAAGCCGCGACAACAAGGAGGCTGCGTCGAGCGGCGGCACATGTGATCGAACAAAAGTGAAGTGCTACAATTGCGGCAATTCTGGGCATTTCGCGAGGGAGTGCCGCAAACCTCGACGGGAGCGCAAAGACCAAGCAAACCTGACCCAGGCTGAGGAAGAACCCACACTCCTTATGACGCAAGTTTGTGAGGCATCCCCACACATCCCAATACCCAAGGTTGAGCAGGTGCATCTGAATGAGACGGAAGCCGAGAGGATTGAATTCCGAGAGGAGGCTAATGAACCGATGACAAACATCTGGTATTTGGATACTGGCGCCACAGATCATATGACTGGCGCCAAAGGGGTCTTCGCTGAGCTCGACACCCATGTCACCGGAACTGTTAAGTTTGGGGATGGTTCTGCAGCAGACATTTGTGGTCGTGGCACTGTTCTTTATGCATGTAAGAACGGTGAGCACGGAACACTCGAAGGAGTATATTTCATACCGAAACTGCGAAACAACATTATAAGTGTTGGGCAGTTGGATGAGCAGAAGTTCAAGATTCATATTGAAGATGGGCTCCTCACCATCCGAAACCAACAGAGTCTCCTACTTGCAAAGGTACCTCGAAGTATGAATCGGTTGTACCTTCTCAAGCTCAACTTGGCGAAACCTGTGTGTCTGGCATCAACCTGCACTGGGGAGGCTTGGAAATGGCACACTCGTTACTGTCATCTTAATTTCCAAGCACTTCGGAAGCTCTCGCAAGAAAGGATGGTCCGTGGACTTCCATTGATAGATCAAGTTGATCAGTTGTGTGATGGATGCTTGGTGGGAAAACAGCATCGAATGCCATTTCCAGAGAAGGCAAAGTTCTAGGCGCAGGGGGCGCTCGAGTTGGTGCATGGAGACCTTTGTGGTCCGATCGCACCGGCGACTCCAGGAGGGAAGAAGTACTTTCTACTGCTTGTGGATGACATGAGTCGGTTCATGTGGATTCGACTACTGTCCTCAAAGGATCAAGCAGCAACGGCAATCAAACTATTCCAGACTGGTGTTGAAATGGAGACAGGACGAAAACTGAAGACACTTCGCACTGACCAGCGTGGCGAGTTCACTGCGGTTGAGTTCAGTGAATACTGTGCAACACAAGGTATCAAGCGCCAGCTCACTTCTCCATATTCCCCCCAGCAGAATGGAGTTGTCGAACGACGAAATCAGACTGTCGTGGTAGCCACACGCAATATGTTGAAGGCCAAGGGGATGCCCGGTCAATTATGGGGAGAAGCAGTGGTAACTGCGGTATATGTGCTGAATCGATCTCCAACTAAGAGCTTACAAGGCGTGACACCGTACGAAGCCTGGAACGGCAAACGACCCAACATTGAGCATCTGCGGACTTTCGGGTGTATCGGTCACGTCAAGATAGTGAAGCCCAATCTCAAGAAACTAGAAGACCGCAGTACAAAAATGATCTTCATTGGTTATGAAGAAGAGTCCAAGGCCTACCGGATGTATGACCCGGTGGGGAAGAAGGTGTGTGTAGCTCGGGATGTTGTGTTCGACGAGACGGCGAGCTGGCCGTGGGGGAGCACGAACACATCACAGGAGCTGGATCAAGGAGATGGAGACACTACTACAGAAATCAGTATTACAGACGGTTCAGAAACGTCATCACAGACGGTTTTCGAACCGTCTATGATATTTTTACTTAAAAACCGTCTGGGATATATAAATATCACAGACGGTTTTTACTTAAAACCGTCTGTAATATTCTTTCCTACCCCAAAATCTATTTATGTTTATTGGCTAGCCTCAGGAAATGCTAGCCATGCTCTCTGAAACAAGCAGATCAACAGAAAACATGTATACATACAATTCACATCTCAATTCATTTCACAAACATAAAACATCCAATTCACATCTCAATTCATTTCACAAACATAAAACATCCAATTCACATCGCACTTCATTTCACAAACATGAAACATCCATTTCGCAAATTAATTAATTGAAATGAAATAAAATATCCATTAACAAATATACAATTACAAAAGATGTACGTTGCATTTGTGAAATATCCAGAGTGATAACAGCAATAAAAAATTATTGTGTGTTGTGGAACTCTCCATCTGAGTTTATGACGTTAGCCACCAAAAAGTACGCCAACTCTCCTCGAATTTGTGAAAGGTCGGGTTGTTTCAATGCAGTTGACGGGGTGGATGCAGCCTGTCGATAGGACTATCAATGTGCGTATATATATAACCTGATAAGTATGAAGTAATTATGGGAAGATTGATAAACCTTAGAATTGGTAATCCTCGAGAAATCGAGGAGTAGGTTCATATGGTAGCACACGTAGAATCCACACGTGTTGCTCGGTGGCTGCTGGTGGCACTGCAAAAAATGGAATATGTTAATTCAAGAGGTATTACTACCAACTGTTGCATAGGATTAATTAATGTGTAATAGCAAATACCTTAAAGTTTTGATCATGTGTCAGGCCTTTGGCCCCTTGCGTGGAGACACCTGCCTTTACAACGTATATCGCAAATGCCCTACGTGATTCAAAAAAGTTGACCTTAGTCATTCGAAAGGAAAGAAAGAGTACAATATAGGTATGTATGGAGAAAATGTACTTACCTATCGAGTACTTGGCTGACAACTGTGTAGTCCTTTTATTCTTACTTAGGAAATCAAGGTATATTTTCTTGTTCCATTTTGGTACAATTACTATTAAAATCCAATGATACTCTTGATTATAGGGCATAAGTATGTATTCCTTATCGTGGTAAGTCACCAGTGATGATGCAATGTACCTCTCGACGAAGGATATATCCTCGTTGATGGTATGCATGGCGATCAAGTGTGGGTCCAAGAAACCAACCAATGATTTGGTCCTTCTAGCTTGAGTCACCATATGTCTATATATATACACACGAAAGCAACAAATTATATATGACATTTATCGGTATGACATGAACGGAGACTGTGATTGTACACACTTACAGTGTCCAGTATCGAATGAGTGAGGCGTCGAGAGCGTTGAGCGTGAAAAGATCAAATAAATCCTCGAAGGTGACCACGAAGACATAGTCCTGAATATTGTGTTCTAAATGATCCGGCACGAATTTGACAGTGATACCTGAGCGCCGTTCTCCCGCTGGCATATTAGATTGTTCTATATACCACTTGTGCAATTGCAGGCAACTAATTGGTAGGGCTTGGAGGCGTGTTACCTCGACCAACGGCTCGCCAAGCACGAATTTACGGGCCAATGGCAGGTGGGAGTATTTCTCCGACAACAACTTCAAACGGGAGCAGTTCGTCTTCAACAATGACTCCAGGCTTGCCGCATACTCCTGTGGGGATACAATTCTGTACACCCACCAAGTGATGCCTCCATCAACACAGAAGAAGCACCACGGTGATATCGAAGGATTCATGATCTCAATACATCCACAGTTCCGGTTTCAGATTTTGGTTATAGTGATCAATGCCTGCTAGCCGAGGAGGAGCCGACAAGTTTTGATGAAGCTAAGAAGCAAAGTTGTTGGCGTAAGGCAATGATTGAGGAACTGAGTTCAATTGAAGACAACTCCACTTGGTTCTTGACTGATCTTCCAGTAGGACATCGTGCAATCGGCTTAAAGTGGGTCTTCAAGATTAAAAAGGATTCCAGTGGAGCTATTGTGAGGTATAAAGCCAGGTTAGTTGTAAAGGGCTATGTGCAACAGCACGGGGTAGATTTCGATGAAGTTTTTGCCCCGATTGCAAGGATGGAAACTGTGCGGTTGCTTATAGCACTTGCTGCATAGAAAGATTGGCAAATCCATCACATGGATGTCAAAATAGCATTTTTGATTGGAGAACTAGAAGAAGATGTGTATGTCGTACAGCCTCCAGGGTTTACCGACGAGAGGAACCCAAATAAGGTCTTGAAACTGAAGAAATCCTTATACGGTTTACGACAAGCACCCGGGCTTGGAACTCCAAACTGGATTCAAGTCTGACAAAGCTGGGTTTTGTTAAGACTGCAACCGAGAATGCTGTGTATACCCGAGGTATGGGAGTGATGAGGATCATTGTGGGAGTGTATGTAGATGACATTATCATTACAGGAGCACAAACTGCTGAAATTGACAAGTTCAAGGAACAAATGAAGGCATTATTCAGCATGAGTGATCTGGGTTTGTTGAGTTTTTGTCTCGGGATGGAGGTTTGCCAGACAGGCAACTGCATCACTTTGTCTCAGTCGGCATATGCGGCAAGAATTCTTCAGAGAGCAGGGATGGAAGACTGCAATTCTTCTCAAATCCCTATGAGCCCAGACTCAAATTGAGTAGAGAAGGTGCTGGGGACTGCATTGAGCCTACCATGTATAGAAGCATTGTGGGAAGTCTAAGATTTTTGGTGAATACCAGGCCAGATTTCGCATACTCGGTTGGATATGTGAGTAGGTTTATGGAAAAATCAACCACTGAACATTGGGCTGCAGTCAAACATATATTGCGTTATATTGCAGGCACTCTCAATTTTGGCTGCAGGTTCGAAAAGAAGCAAGAAACAGTTCCTCGGTTAGTTGGTTTCACCGACAGTGACATAGCAGGTGATATAGTGGACCAGAAGAGTACTATAGGCCTCTTGTTCATGTTTGGAGAAAGTTTGCTCAGTTGGCAATCACAGAAACAAAGAATTGTGGCGCTATCTTCATGTGAAGTGGAATATGTTGCAGCGGCAACTGCAGCTTGTCAAGGCTTATGGCTTGGGCATTTGATTGCAGAACTGATGGAGAAAGAACCCTACTGTGCAGTGCTGAAGATTGACAACAAATCGGCCATTAATCTTTATAAGAATCCAGTGCTACACGACCGAAGCAAACATATTGACACCAGGTTCCATTTCATTAGGGAATGTGTTGAACAAAAGAAGATATCGGTGGAGTATGTCAGATCTGATGATCAGCTGGCAGATATCCTTACAAAGTCGCTTGGCCGAGTACGCTTCAAAGAACTCAAGGACAAACTGGGTTTGGTTCAGGTTTGAATGCTTCAAGATTAGGGGGTGAATTTGTTGGAATATAATCTTGAGCATTTGCTGTTTATTTGCTTTCGTGCTTAGTCTGCATCCGGAGTAGCCGGAAGTTAAGAGCAGACTCAGCCCATTCTTTCTGTTGTCAATGACTGAGTAGACTGTCCGAGTTAGTAGGACAGTTAGAGAGTTGATTAATTCTCTCGTTTGATTGTTTCCTGCATGTAACGAACTCTATATTTAGTAGCCAATAAACGTATAAAAGATAGCCTCGGTTAACTGAGTTGGTTGTGCTCTACATCAATCTGTTGCCCCACTGTCATTTCCCATTTTTGTCGGATTTCCGTCAGGTTACTGTTCACGCCTGAAATCAGTTCTCTGAAGGTGTGAGTTCAGTTAGCGCTGGCGTTCTTCTGAGCTTTGTTATGCAGTAGTCAAATTCTAACAGCGCCCAGGTGGTGCAGATGGGATCAGTTGGCAGTGGTGGTTTGGTTTCGTCACGTGGTGGAGGAACTCGTACTTGCCGAGCAGGACGTTGACGAACGTGAGCCACTTCGAGAAGTTGGAGACCATGAGATCAAGGCAAATAGGGACATGAGTCTTCACACTGGCCAAGTTCATGGCCTGAGAGGTGAGGCTTAAGGTGGAAGAAGTAGAGGGGGCAGTGGCGGAGGCCAGCGCGCCGGAGGTAGCGGAAGCAAGGGCGCCGGTGGTGTCGGACACCGGGGGTGGTGCGCCGGTGGTGAACATGGTCGAAGAGGAATTAGCAGTTCAGGAAAGACTACTCTGATACCATGAAAAATGGAAGAGAATGTGAGAGGGAGATGGGAAACAATGGAAGAGAGTGTGAGAGGGAGATGGGAAACACGTCATGAATCGGGCTGTTCCATTGCATGTTTATATAACATGGCCTGCGTGACCTGCACTGCAAGCCACACAACAACTGGAGATTACATGCAAGATTACACATTGGCTACGGATAAGAAGTATCTCTAGGAGATTGATTTGCTATACAAAATACCAGAATCATCTCTCTAACGAACTCGATCTATATGAGACTAAATAAAACGATCACTGTGCATCGAATGTTGCTTATGTAACACCCTGGTAGGGATGCACACGGATCGAATATAGACGGATAATGTCTCTATTATATTTGTTTTCATATTTTTCTTGGATGCGGATACGAATTCGGATACCTCGGATGCGAATACAAATATGAATAATATCGAATACAGGTACAGAGCGAATACGAATCAAAACGAATACGGTCACGAATATTTATCGGAACATGAAAACCCCTTAAATTGTACATCTAAAATGAATGAAAACACATAAATAATTTATCTTGCCAAAATATTCATGAAATTTGAACAAGCATAAGTATGTTCATCCACAATAGAAATATACTCGATAGTCGATCAATACACAACACAAGAATAAATAACGTGCATAAGTACTAACACGCATACACACTGATACACATGCACTGAAAAGTATTCATCATAGGTCAATACTGACATTTGAATGCATAACAGCATCTAAAGCCAGAGTCTGTCGAGAGATCTACTCAAATTTATTTAGTAAGTTGGAATTAAACGAAAGGCTCAGGACCTTAGATTCAATATTCACGATAAAAAAAGTTTATCGGGCACATGCCATTCTCTCGCTTCTCTTTTTCTTTTTTTTCCCACCTGGCCGAAGCCCCTCGTACCTCCTGACCACTCATTTTCTTTTTCTCCTTTTTTCTTTTCTTCTCCTCTTCCTTATCTCTTCTTCCTTTCTCTTCTACCTTCTCCGGTTCTCCTCGGTTCTTACCTTGCTCCACGCCTCCACCCGGTCACCGCGCCCCTCCCGTGCCATCAGCTCCCATCCTCCGGTCACCCTGCCGCGCTTGCGCCTCTCCAGCCACCCTGCGAGCCGCCCAGCCTCCAGCTCCGCTTCTCGCGCCACCAGCTCCCCGACGTCAACACCTTTGCATCAACTCCATGCCCTCAGCTACCACTAGCTCCCCGACGTCGACGCCTTTGCATCAACTCCATGCCCTCAGCTGCCACCTCAGCTCGGCCCTTCGTGGTTTTGGCCATGGCCACCTTGGTGCGCCACTGGCTCCTCACCACCACTTGTCGCCGTAGCCACCACCTCTCGCCGTGAATCGACCATCGGCAGTGCGCCGCCGATCTGCGTTCCCCACCCCGCCGACCTCTCCCCTCCTCGACGCCGCGTGCGGCGCCTCTCCATGTTGCTCCAGCCCTCGGCCCACCCGCAAGTGCGTCTCCCTTCGCCCCACACCCAGATCCCCATCGGTGCCGGCAGCACTACTAGCATAGGGTGGATATGGGCTTAGTTATATCTAGTGGGCCGGATACCCGAACTCCATCATCCTCGGATAGTTCAAGTCCATATTCGTATTTGACGGATAGTGTGCTAAGATATTCGTATTTGTTTTAAAAAAACATCCATATTTGTTTCTGATACGAGATTATCCGAGAAAAATCTGAGCCGAAACATTCCATATTCGAAAATTATCCGGATCAGTTGGAAACTATCCGATCCATTTGCATCCTTACACCCTAGCTTCTCAAAAGCCCAGAATATCACCCATAACTAAATACACTACCAATTTTAACCAATAAACAAATATTATCAACAACTAAGCTTCAAGATTAAACATTTAACATAACATTTATCATAAATTTTAGCAACACTGGAAACCATCAACTGAACTTAATATGAACCAACAATAACCAAGATGAATCACAATCAAGACTAAATTAAGTAAAGCATCAAGTAGTAATATTATGAACCATGAAGACTAAGGACTATGAACCATCAAGTAGATTTACTCATAGCTATTGACTTTCTCACCGCCCTAGCTCATAATATATATATTATGTCATGAATGCCATTTTCCAACATTTTACCATGTATCTCAATTATCATCAAATTAATATCATATTGAACAAAAGATAATCAAAATTATTGCACGACATGAATAATTGAATAATAGTGAGCATGTATTAATCATCGTCTATCATTCTACTAAGCACTTGATTTTGTAGTTGTGATGATCAAAATAATTTGATGGTGACAACACACCCGATGCTACTCCTTCTATAGCAATTATTCATCCTTAATATAGACCACAATAACACAAGACAATAAATAATCGACAATGCTTCTACACACTCCCCAATTCCACAACTTTCCCCGTTACCGGTACTACAAAAAGGCTTATATTAGACGCCTCATCATAGATGGTTGACCTAAACCATCTGTGTTAAATGTAATCACAGACGATTTAGGTTTAGAGATGGTTTTGGCGCATCGGGCGGCTTTTGAGTGCCATCGGAGCATCAGACATCATTCAAGTTGCATCAGTGGATCGCACAGCTTCCACCACATCTGACTTTGACCACTTCCGGATTCAACCATAGTAGATCGGCTACGACTGAAAGATTATGGCTAATCGACCATAGTACTTCGACCACAACAAATGACTACAGCTGAACGACCACGGAAGACTTCGACCACGCCTGACTTCAACCATGTCAGGCTTCGACCATGACATTTCGATCACGGTAAGTCGACCATGACAGAACCTTACCTGGTCGATGATGGTAAGCTATAGTGCTTTTTGATGGTCGTTCAAGTTCGTAAGCTTGTCTACTACAGTAACCGGACCATGGTCGTAGCTACGGTACTTTTCATGGTCATAGCAACAGTACCTGGTCAGTACTCAATAGTCGTAGAATTTTTGGTCAATGGTCGTAGACCTCACGGATTGATGTCATAGTCATAGACTTCGTAGTCTGCTATTGTTCTCTTTGGTTTTCTGGTCGATTGTCGTAGATCTCATGATCGATAGTTAAAGAGTTTGCGATTAGTTGTCGTAGGCTTCACAGTCCGTACTCGTAGACTTCATGGTCAGTACGAGTGCTTTAATTCTTGCGTTATTTGAGTACCTCGAGTACTTATGTTGGGCCAATGGTTGACTGGTGTGCATGGTGGTGGTGATCGGTGAACAGTGCTCAAAAGAACAGTACTCGAAGGATTCAGTACTCGAAAGATGGAAGGACTTGGTGGTCAAATGGTCATGATACTTGGTAGTCGGAAGGACTTGGTACTCGGTAGTTAGAAGGACTTGGTACTCGGTAGTTGGAAAGGCTCGATACTCGGTAGTCAGAATGGCTTGGTACTCGGTAGTCGGAACAGCTCGGTACTCGTAGTTGGAAGGGCTCGGTACTCGATGGTCGGCGATTAGTAGTCATAGGCGCTGCGAATGGTAGTCGTAGACTTGTGGTATGTGATCGGTACTCGGTTGTCTATACTCGATGGTTCTGTGAACAGTAGCAATGGTGTTCCCGAGTGTTCTGAGTGATGATATTTCCCGAGTACTTGTGTTTGAGTACTCGATGAGCTAGTGACTGGTCTTGTATAGCGATTGTAACCGATCGTAATGAGTGGTCTAAAGTTGGTGTTTTGGAAAGTGATGAAATTGGTAGTCGTAATGAGTAGTTTGAGAGTGATTTTTGGATAGCGATGAGATTTATGGTCGTGGCTGACCTAGTTGGTGTTGATGGTTTGTTGAGGTTGTGATTATATGTGTGTGTGCTGATGACGATCAAGTTGGGAAGAACTTATGCTGGGAAAAACATTTATTTGGTCTTTGCATATGTAGGTGAGTGTGAAGATGGTCATAGTCAGCGACGAGGAGGACCAGGATTAGGATGGGGAGATTTGAGGTCCAGACGGTCGAGAATATCATGCGAGGTGGTCGGGCTCATGCTAGAGCACATGGAGATCAAAGGTGGTGATGCGTAAAGAAGCTACAGGCGGTGTAGTCCTTGAGGCTTCGACACGAAATTTGATGAGGCTATGGGAGGTGTGCCCTAGAGGCTTTGTCACATAGTAAGATCAGAAATATTATGGAAGGAGTCAATAACGGGAAGATTGAGAGTTTGAATAAAACCCATTTTCGGAAGGGTTTCGGGTTCCTTGATTTGAAAAAGAGATAGGATTCCATGTCAGTGTTTGAGATGAACACGATTTAGGGCTCTAACATATAAAAAGCAAGGATAGGCTAAGAGTTTTAACCTTGGCTTTGGAGGTGGCTTGGCGAGGCTTTTTTGTGCTAGACATTTTAGAGATGTCGTGAGGGCGCTTTGTAGCCACTATTATGATACAAAAATAATAAATCAGATCTATTCTAAGAAAAGTTCATCAACGGTATGTTTTCCTGAGCATTGCTTTTCTGTGTTCTCGTTGGCATGCTAACGTATCGTGATTCGGCGTGCTACGAGCACGATGTCTTCGGTCGTCAGCTCAATCCAACTGAGCAGAGCACGATGTTATCTTCAGCTTGTACTCATTCGAGCGACGAAGCATGCGAGCGATCAAAATATCGAGCTATTAGAACCTCATCGAGCACGTGCAAACGATCGAACGACTTGCGGTCATAATCTGCATCTGATAATTTAGATTGCGTTTTCTTCTGATTTGATATTTGTTTTCAAGTATCAAAAACCGTAGACAATCATTCACCCCCTCTAATTGCGTCATACCATCCTAAAGTTTTGCCTGCTGGAGCGCTGCTTCTTTGGGATGGATTCTGCTGGAGCTGGCCATGAACAGGCATGTGAATTTGTGGCTGCTGCAGGAGAATGATGACAATGGCGCAAGAGCATTTAGAATAATTGAGGTGGAGGGTTTCCTCTACGATTTCTCTTACACTAAATACCCATCTATCAATGCAAATGAGAACCTTTTCCGCGGTTTTCTTGAAGATAATTTTCACGTTAGTGCTTGGTGTATCTCTGCTTCTAAAATCACATTCACTTCAGACAATAGACCCAATAATTGAAGCGGAAACTAGAACCGTTGATACTACTATCACACTTCTAATCCTAGGAATATTCATCATAGTGGAAATATTGCAACTGCTACTATATCTTGCATCAGATTGGGCCATGGTATCACTTGCTTGCATGTATAGCGAAGTAGTCCCCCTAGAGTAAGCATAGTTCGCCATAAGCTCACCCAGTTTCTCAGCAAGCTTAACTTAGGCCAGCACTCAGTACTTGAAGGCTGCCTCTTGCGTGTTCGTTTCATATTTCGGAAGACCATAGTATGAGCAAGAAGCACAGCTCTTTATCTCGTTTGAGGAATACATATTTATCCTTTTGTGAAATCATTGGAGCTATTTTCTTTAAAGAAAAGTTCCTTGGAGCAAATATTTCAACACTCTTACATCCCTGTAAAACTCTGTATTTTGAAAAAGTGTCTGACATCTTGAAGGGTGAAATTGCTTCAGCGCTAAAAATCTGCATTGTTAGAGATATGACCTAGAGGCAATCATGGAGATGATTGTATCACTTCTATGTTTATGAATGTTTGAATAAAATGTTATTTTGTCCCTTGAATAAATATCTTTTTTATATTGATCAACAAATATGTGACTTGTTCGTGAAACTCTTTATTCATATTTTGATGTTATTCTAAAATATCTCTGATCTTATAATCATTATGTGGAACGATTATAATTTATAGATCATGGATATGAGATATCAAATCAATAATATGGACTCATGTTAGAGAATATGATGTTGGATTGACCTATCATGAGACACTGCGAGAATTGTTATATTCTTAAGTGTCATCAGTTGGTCTCATACATAGTGTATGTAGGATCCTTAGATCTGAGGTCGTCATTGTTCCCTACATGTGTAATAGTTTGTTTAGGGGTTACCAAACACTACTCCGTAACTGGGTGGTAATAAAGGTAGCTTTCGGGTTTGTTATGAAACATGCGGAGGAATATGAGTGATCAAGATGGAATTTGCCTCTCCTATATAACAGGAGAGATATCTTTGGACCCCTCGATGTAGTTGGATTAAGAAAGTACATGGCCATGCCAAATGTTGTTGAGGAGTCAATCACAACTGAGAATCTATTACAGGTTCGAGTGAAGGATCGACATGTTTCTCGCCTTGAGTTCGATCTGGTATCATGAGGCAAAGGGATCAGTACATAAGCACTATATAGGTTCATCCGATATGATCTTTATGTGTGTTTGGGAGTCATTATGCCCTGCTAGGGACCTCTACTGACTTATGGGTCAGAAAGGAGTTTTCGGCCCATGGCCAAATACACATGAACCTACAGGGTCACACACTTAATGAGCTGGAACGATAAGGGGTCGGATGATAGTTTTCTAGTAGGATTCGATCTCTACACGTATCAGATATGGATCCGATTGGAGGCTATATAAGGAGAGGTGCGAGGGCTGAGGAAGGTATCCAAAAAACACACCAGTCGAAACCCTAGACGCCACCTCTCGTATCCCCTGCCATGCGCACTAGTGCTAGCACATCGACGCACGGTGCTCCATCCCTGGACGTGTGGACTTCGGTAGAGGCGCTGCTGTCACTACGGTGCTGATCGGGACGATCACGAGGAGGAGACAGTTGGACGAAGGACGTTCGACTACTACCGCACACCGACGCGCTCTTTGTTGAATTGGCTGTTTCAACCCTACTTCTGCTGCACTGTGCGTCTAGTGGTAATGATCTATGATCTCTTACTCGCATGGTTTCCTAGTTTATGTGATAGAAAAGTTTTAATCTGCGCTAGTGTAGCATACTCGTATCCCAACATGTATCACTGTTCAACTGGCTAATGCAAAGGCATCACCGTAGCGCAACCTAGTGCTAGAAAAGTTCTCTGATGCATTAAGGAATGGGACTCAAACAGAAACCTTGCTGATTTTGCACATGGCAACCTATTACTGCAAATATTGTATTTTCCCATGAAGCAAAGGTGGAAACTAGTTTGTTGTTGCTAGAAATTCTCACAAAAAGAAAAGTATCTAGCTCTTAATTAGGTGGACTATTCTTATGATTAACAAATTATAACCAATGATTTTTCTTGATTTATGAAAGTGTGCATGAAGTAGATTTGCACCATAATATGCAAACACATGTAGTTGGTGAACTCTTGTATGAAACTAAGACACAAGATGCTAAAAATAGAATTGAACTCAAGTGATCCACGCATAGACACGAACTTGCCTACAATATCCATTATAATTTGCATTCTTTTCATTGTATTAATATGGATTCAACTATTATCTCTTTTATTAGATATTCCAATTAAAAATTATAAAGAACATATATTTTCTCCCAAAGATATAATCTATATTCTTTATTTTAATATATACTACTATACATTAATATCATAAATGAAACTAATTCTACAAACATGGAAATTAAATCAAATTGATAACGTTCTAAAAATTCTAATATTTGAAGTTTTTCATGTGATCTATAACCCTTTATTTTCTGCATGTAATTTCTTTATTATCCATCATATATGTACCGCTAAACCAAATAAATATGCTCTAAATGTGATGCCTACGAAGGTGTGGGGGCCACCATGCTAGTTTAAGAAGAAACTTATAATTTGTTCATATTATAGATGCATTGCAGTTTTCAAGGGGACTAATTTATTTGGAATTATATTCTTTATTAGTTATTCTCAAACTCTCAAGCCACTTGTTCTCTTTAACCCATTTTAGTATCTATAAGGAAAAGGAGAAAATATATTGTTGTGATCAAGTTCTTCTGACCTTACTGTTGGTGATATGCCCTAGAGGCAACATGGAGATGTTGAATATATCACATACTATGTTTATGATACATTGCTTTGTTCCTTGAAATAGACATTATCATTATTGATCAATGAGTATGTGACTTATTCATGAGACTCTTAATGCCAAAATGCTGCTATTTCTAAATGATCCCTGATTATATTTCATATGAGGAACAAATATGATTCAAAGATCAGCATATGTATTGATTGATGATCATGTCTCATGGATCATGGTATGGAGATACCAAATCAATAATATGGACATGTGTTAGTGAACATATGTTGGATAGACCCGCCATGAGACACCGCAGAGATTCCAAGTGTCATCGGTTGGTCTCAAGTAGTGTTTATGTGGAATCCTTAGACTTGAGATCATCATGGTTCCCAAGATGCGTAGTAGCTACTTTGGGACTACTAAACACTACTCCGTAATCGGGTAGTCATAAAAGTAGTCTTTGGGTTTGCCATGAAACATGTAGTGGGATGTGAATGATCAAGATAGAATTTGCCCTCCTTATGGGAGAGATATCTCGGCCCCTCGATGTAATGGATTATGAAAGTGCATGGCCATGCCAAGGTGATTGAGGAGTCAATCACGAGTTTATAATCCATCACGGAATCGAGAGAGTGATTGAGCTATTAAGAGGATGACACGGTCTCGCCTTGAGCTTAATCTATATCGTGAGGCAAAGGGATTAGTACATGAGAACATTACGTGTTCACCGATATGATCTTTACGTATACTTTGGGGTTAATATGTCTTGCTAGAGGCCGCTATTAATGTGGTGACCGGAAAGGTGTTTCGGTCGCGACCAAGTATACGTGAACCTGCTGTGGTCGCACACTTAACGGGTTGGAACACTAATTCGAATGTGATTCGGATATGGGCTCAATTCGGATAGAGATCCGGATAGACTCCTATTGGGCCTCGGTCCACGAGGCCCAAGTGAGGAGGTCTATATATATGGAGGCGAGGGGTGAGGAACGCACCGATAATCCCGAGCTAATCCGTAGCCGCCACCTCCGAGCCAAACCCTAGCCGCCATGAGTGCCGGTACACTCGCGATCGGCGCCCACCCGGACGTGTGGATACCGGTGGAGGCGCTCGTTGCGGCGTTGATCGGCATCAACAACCTCTGATTGGATCCGCTCGTGGTGTGGTTGATCGCGTGGAGGAGACGATCGGTTCGGGACGATCGACTACTTCCACTACTACTTCGACGCGCGTGGTTGGATCGGCTTCTCCAACTCTTCTTCTTTGCTGCAAGGCGTCTAGTGGTAACGATCCATGATCCTCCTTAAGCATGATGTTCTTGTGTGCGGTAGAAAAATTTTGTTTTCTGCTCTCGTAGCCTACTCGCGATCCATTACTTACAAGCTTATTAATCCTAAATTAGAGAAGCATCACTTCAAACCTTAAGAGAATTATTCCATACCCTTTTTTTTTGTTATGTTCCCACTTTTCCTTTTTTTTCCTTTTACTTTTATGAAAGGAAGGTTGATGTCATTACTAGGCTGAACAATCGCGTCGAAATGGAAGTGATATTAGAGGCATCATGTGTTATTTCTGAGTAGCACAGAATTCCAAAAAAAAAAAGAAAAATAAAATGCATCCCTAAGTGTTACATTTGTCCGAATTCCTTATTGAAACGAATCTGATTGAAATGAATAGTATAGGATGCAGCCTCTAACTTTAATTGAAAATTCATAGAAATCATGTAGGAGAAATCTTAATGTAACACTCCGGCCTAACAAAAACCTAGAATGTCACCCACAACCACAATTGCTACCAATTTTAACCAACAAATATAAGTTACCATCAACTAGACTTCAACTATAAATCCACAACATAATTATGACATAGATATGACAACAATAAAGGGATCAATAAATGACGTTAAGGTGAACCAATTATAAGTTTAATCAAAAAAATTTTGACAAGGAGCAGCAATATAATATCAATCAGTCCTAAGGAGAATTATTATTCATCTTAGAGTTGCATGAATATTATAATTTATTTCTAACAACGAATAATTGGACACTAAGTGAATAAAGAAACTATAACGGTGCATGATCAATCATGTGCTACTCTTACCCATGCATATCGTTCTCAACGATCATCTAAAAACAACAGCAAAAGTAAGAGTGAGTCTACGACTCAGCAAACACATAATAGAAAAATAAACGATATAAAACATGGTACCAAATATTCATGCCAACTTCACAAATATCTCAATGCCACATATCTTATCATTTGTATCATACACATGTCTCAATATCTCATTTATGTTTGCATGAATGTAATGCGCATATCTTCACTTCTTTTACTTATATTGATATAAAGGAATGTTACACCCGTCGATGTCCGCTCAAGCCTGACTTTTTTCATGCGGGAATCTCAACTCTACTCCTATGGAGTGCTTACCAAAGTAGATCTTTCTCCACTCTTGTGCAGTGCCTACCGAAGTACATGTTTTTCTACTCTTTCCCGTGGGTCGCCCACACAAAGTAAGCTCTAAAGGGACATATAGATCACCTCTTTTCATCATCAATGCTCAACATGCAAATGCCATTATTCTTTAATTCAATATTCATTTAGCAACATTAACCACTTGGCATCATTTAACCATAATCATATGAGCATTATAAGAAGCAAATATAAATATGTGGATCATCATGGCAGATATTTATTTAACATAAATAACTAAAGAAAACCACTTATGTACCATTCTACCATTCACTTGCCTTTTCTAGTTGCGAGGAACAAATTAATTCGAAGATGACACCAATCCTGACGCTACTCCTCCTATAGTAAACACCCAATCTCAACAACAAGCCACAACAGTACACGAGCAACAATTAAACAACATCGCTCGTACATGCTTTCCAATTTCGCAATACTCCCCCTTCACCGGACAGTCTCCCCTATTGTCCCAATATTAAAAAAAATAACACAACTTTTGACTCCCAAGCCCTAACATGGCAAACCACACCAGTTCTATAATCTACACAAGATTTCCCATAATTTCTTAGTTGACCACTAACCCTAACTAAACCATTTAACACCTCGTTTTTAACCCTGAATATAGTTCTACTACCTTATTGGACAACAGGATTAACAAGTTCATATCTATTAAATTTTCCACCCAAATACAGTAAATCATACTACTTTTGGAATCTATAAAAAATATCTATCTTTATTTAGTTATGCCAAAGTTTAACTCAGTCATCTACAAGTCAAATTCACAGTTTTCCTCGACTGCGTCCAACAACAACCGATTTCTAGACAGCAATTTTTCCAAAGCCATAACTTTCATATTCTTAGACTCTATAGAATCCTTAGACAATTATATACAACTTTCATGTTATGCACATGTTATGAAACAGAATGGAAAGACCCCAAAAATAAACCATAATCTCTGAATAACCATAACATCAACAATTTACCCCCAACGTTGATCCTCAACTCTAATCCAACACGAACATGACCCCTGAAATGCATCTACTAGGCCAAAATAGTGGAGAACATGATCTGGGGTTTTACCTTCAACTCGAAAGTCTTGAGAAGCTTTTAGAATTTATAATGCCCTACGATCTCTTCTTGAGTTGTACCCTAGAACGATGTCCAAACCTTCCGCGTCTTGTCCTCCACATTCCTTGGCAACCCCTGCGCGATGTGACATGGTTAGACCTTGGAAACCACATGAAACAAAGCGAGGAACATGAGGAATGATGGCAACGTGTTCCCAAACGCACATGGTTAGACCTTGGAAACCACATGAAACAAAGCGAGGAACATGAGGAATGATGGCAACGTGTTCCCAAACGCACATCAGCAACACAACATGGCATGGCATTGGTGGTGGTGGTGGCTTACCCGATGGTGGTTGGGGTGGTAGCCAGGTAGTAAGGGGTGGCACAGTGGCTATCTTCAGTGAGGCGCGGCCACGATAGGAACCGGCGGTGGCAGGGCCGGCGCTAGCAGCAAGATGCTGGAGATGGTGACAGGGGAGGAACTGGGGGAGGTGGCTAGAGTTTGCCTCCCCCGAGCCCCTTTTATGGCAACGCAGGCCCATGACACAGACGCCAAGTCCACCACGGCTCCCGCACGAACCAGTGTTGGTTTCAACCGACTAACCTCCTCTCAAATCTTTGCATCCCCTTTTTACTTATCCTTTTTCTCTATTTACATAGAGGTCCCTAGGAGGGTTTAATTTCAGAATATTACATTCTACCCCCTCTTAATAGAATTCGACCTTGAATTCTACACTTCACGATTATACATAAGAAACAAAACTAAACATTGAATTAAACTCTAGACATACCTGGTATGAACAACTTTGGGTACTTCTCACGCATATGAGACTCAGTTCCTAAGTCGCTCCCGCTCGGTTTGATGCGACCAAAGCACGTTGACATACTTCAATGTCTTGTGCCTCAACACTCGCTCTAACTCTCCAATATCCGCGCTGGATGGGACTCGAAGGTGAGACATTGCTCAATAGTCAATGGCCCTAATGGTATCTCATGTTCTGGATCTCTCGGATACTTCCTCAAAATGGAGACATGCAATACATTGTGTACACCACACATCGACTTTGGGAGGTCCAAATGGTATGCCAATTTACTAATACGTGCCCCGATTGGGAATGGTCCAATGTACCTCGGGCTAAGCTTCCCTTTAATACCAAACCACACATTGCCCTGGTGGGAGACACTCTCAAAAGCACCTGATCCCCTGCACAAACTCCAACTCCCACCTTTTCATATTCGTATAACTCTTTTGTCTACTCTGAACAGCAAGCAGATTCTTCCTAATCTCTGTCCCTCGGTCAATGTTGCTGAATCCAACGGGACCCAGAATTGCCTTCTCATCTACATCCCAACGTAGCTCAAATGCTGGCATGATAGCTGTTATTGTAGATAAACTCTACCGGTGCCAAATGTTCCTCCTAGCTTCCCATCCATGATAAGACACAAGACCTAAGTATGTCATCTAGTGTATGGATAGTGTGCTCAGACTGCCCATCTATCTGTGAGTGAAACGCGGTACTAAGATGAAGCTGTGTGCCCAACGCACTCTACAAGATCTCCTAAAACTTAGAGACAAACTTGACATCTTGATTAGAAATAGTAGTCTTGGTCACATCATGCAACAACACTATATCCCGCAGGTAGATAGGGCAAAACCGCTAGCTGTGTTCATCATGTGGATGGGAATAAAATGTGCAGACTTGCTGAACTAGTCCACCACTACCCAAATGGCATCCTTCCCTTGCTGCGTGCAAGGTAAACCAACCACAAAGTCCATTGTTATATCATCACACAGCCACACTAGAACCTCCAAAAACTGCAACAACTACGCTGGACGCTTATGTTCTGCTTTGACTTGCTAACGAACCCCACAGGGAGCCACATACTGAACAATATCCACTCTCATTCATTTCCACCAAAAATTCTTATTTAAATTACGATGCATCTTGGTCTCCCCAAGATGCATAGTGTATAGGGTACGACAAGCTTCCTTTAGAATGTCAGCCTTAACTTGAGTCGTTTATGGTACACAAAGGTGCCCTTTAAACAACAATGTGTTAGACTCATCAATGCTGAAATCCGCTTTCTTACCCTCATTCAGACGCTCACTAGCTAGAGCAACCAATCATGCTGTTGTGCCTCCCGCACCCTCTCTAGAAGGCAACTCAAGAAGAAAACAAGTCTCAGCCTACACAATGTCTTCAAAACAATAGGAGATTCCTATGCGCTCAAAATCAACAATAAGGCAACTTAGAGTAGGGGTGTCGCATTTCGACTAAGAGCATCAGGCACCATATTTTGTTTGCTTGGATGGTACTGGATGGTGAGATCATAATCCTTGATTAATTCCATCCATCTCCTCTTCCTCAGGTTCAGATCTTTCTGAATGAAGATATACTTAAGGCTCATGTGGCCAATGAAAATATCACAAGTCTCCTCATGCAAATAATGCTGCCAAATTTTAAGAGCAAAGACCACTACAGGGAGATCTAAATCATCGGTAAGATAATTCTGCTCAAGTTTCTTCAACTGTCTTGACGCACAGGCAATCACTTTGTCATTTTGCATGAGCACACAACTAAGCCCAACTCAAGATGCATCATAATAGACTGTGTAGTGCTTCCCTGACTCAGGGAGGGTGAGAACAATAGTAGTCACCAACTTCTCTTACAAGGTATAGAAACTGCGCTCATAATCATCTGACCACTAGAATTTCATGTCTTTCTACATTAGCTGAGCTATTAGCTTGGCAATTATAGATAAATGCTCCATAAAGCATCGATAACACCCTGCTAAGCCCAGAAAACTCCTCACTTTCTTGACATTAGAGGCCTCTTCCAGTCCATCACTATAAAGATCTTCCTTGGATCAACAGAAATATCTTCCCAATTAATCACATAACCCAGGAAGTCCACTTCTGAAATCTAGAATTCACAATCTGATTCTCCCTCGGTGTGCCAAGCATAAGTTTAAAATGCTGCTCGTGCTCCTCGGTCTTGGAATAAATGAGAATATTATCAATAAACACAACCACGAAGACATCAAGGTACTGATGTAGCATATGTTCATTGTCTCCATAAAAAATAGCAGGGGCAGTCGTTAGTCTAAAAGATATAACTTTATACTCATAATACCCATACCTGGTGGAAAAAGACGTCTTTTCAATATCCTGCTCCCGCACACGGATTTGATTATACCCATACGGAAGATCAATCTTAGAGAACACCTTGCCTCCCTTCAATTGATCAAATAAATCCTTAACACGAGACAACAGATACTTATTCTTGATAGTCACATAGTTGAGAATGTGACAATTAACACACACGATCCAACTCATATCTTTCTTCTCTATGAATAGGACATGCGCTCCCCATGATGACACACTACGTCAGATCATCCCTTGGACAACAAATCATCCAATTGCTTCTTCAATTCATCTTGGAAGAGTCGAGCTAATCGGTAAGGAGACAAGAAAATTGACTGAGTACCAGGAACAAGATCAATTCAGAATTCCACATTTTGCTCTAGAGGCATTCCCGGAAGCTTTGCAAGAAGCACATCTAGATAGCCACACATCACAAGGATCTCCTCAATGCATAACAAAGAACTCGATTTTGCGGAAAGAGACCAAAGCAACCCAATTCTCGACACCCATCGACTAGAAAACAGACTAGCCAACACAAAGAGAGAATCCGGTAGTGCACTTCCCTAAAAGACCATTTCTTCTTTGGACAGAGCTTGCAAGGTAATAGTCTTCCAGAAGTAACAAATCTTGACACGGTAGTTAAATAATTAGTCTATGATGAGGACAACATCAAAAGGTGCTAGCTGAATAACCATCAAATTGGCAGTGAAATCCTCATCATCAATTATAACAGTGTAACCAGGACAAACTGTGAAACTACCAATGAGACCCCTAGAACTAATTAGAACTGATTGAGAAATTAGTTGCAAGCCTAAGTTTACTCGCCTAGCAAACTCTATGACACAAACAAGTAGGTAGCTCTGAAATAAAAAAACAAAGACCTCATGAGAATCCACAA